>CM037093.1:83786061-84516938 GCA_020916435.1 Oxytropis ochrocephala
CAAGAAGAAAGTTAAACGATGAGTGATCAAGCAAGAAGAACAAAGAAGCAACAACAGAGAGGCACCGCAACAATACTTGATAATGATCGCTCAAACAAACAAGTGCAGATCTCGTTTTTTTCTTTTCAACCTTTTTCAGAACAAATCAAAAATCAGGTTGGTTCCTAAATGACAATTTGGATACAAAAATGTGAAAATATGTTGTTCAGCGTTTTTTTAGATCTGTTTGAACACATTATATCTTGTTTTAATATTACATTAAATATGATGAATGAACATATAACCAACGAATCGGACTCAAGAACAATCAAACCAGAATGAAAATGGGGTAGAATAGAAGCCAGACCAGAGAAAGCGTAAAAAAAAAATATATAGACTAAAAAAAGAGGGGAACCGAACCTGTAAGACGTCGCCGGAGACTTCGTCTTCTCCGGCGAAGCTCCGGTGAACTCCACCAAGAACCGAACCAGCAACCACCATGAAACAGAGCCAGCAACCACCACGAAACCAAGTCCCTCACCGTCGCAATCACCCCCTCACCGATTCACGCCGTCGCCCTCTCTCCACCACCGAGCCACACCGTTTTCCCCCTCTCTCCCTCTCTATCACCGTCGCAACCACCACCAGGAACCCTCTCTCTCTCCATCGCCGTCGTAACTACCACCAGAAGCCCTCTCTCCCTCTCAACCCGAAACCAAACGACCCAAGAACCCTCTCTCCCTCTCAACCCGAAACCAAACGACCCAAGAACCCTCTCTCCTCCCAACCCGAAACAAACGACCCATTCCCTCTCTCTCCTCTCCCCATTAATTTCTCCCTCTCTCTCACCGAAATGGGGGGCGAAAATTCCGCCCTTTCCTCTAACTTTCGGATCATGGCGCGCGCAGTGGTAGGGAGGGTGAGGGTTTTGAGTTTCTAGGTTTTAATTTAGGGTTTTCGGTTTATAAGTCCCTTCCTTTTATTTTTTTCATTTCTTTTATTATTCAGATTATTAATCACACCTCCCCTAATTCACGCGTGCACCCCACTTCACTTAAGCCCAGTCTCGCGTACTGGGCTTCCTTATGCAAGCTGGGCTTCTTTGCTTTTACCCTGTTTAATTATACAACCCCTACGACTAATAACACCCCACTTCGCAATTTTCACCCCTTTCTCGTTTTAATTCTTTTTCCAACTCAAATAATTTCTCAATAAATTAAAAAAAAACTTTGTTAATGATTTTGCGAAGCCTCTGCTTGCATAATCATTAACAATGAGGAACTAGTGGTGATCACTTGGAGCCTTTGCTCAATTGATCATCACGAATGCCTAATGTTTCTAAATACTTTCAATAAATCAAAAAACTTTGTTAATGGTTTTGCGAAGCCTTTGCTTGCATAATCATTAACAATGGGGAACTAGCGGTGATCACTTGGAGCCTTTGCTCAATTGATCATCATGAACGCCTAATTTTCCTAAAAAACTTTCAATAGATCAAAAACTTTGTTAATAGTCTTGCGAAGCCTTTGCTTGCATGAATTATTAACAATGAGGAACTAGTGGTGATCACTTGGAGCCTTTGCTCAATTGATCATCATGAATGTCCAATTTTTCTAAATACTTTTCAATAAATTAAAAACTTTGTTAGTAGTCTTGTGAAGCCTTTGCTTGCATGATTATTAACAATGAGGAACTAGTGGTAATCACTTGGAGCCTTTGCTCAATTGATCATCATGAATGTCCAATTTTTCTCAATACTTTTCGATAAATCAAAAAACTTTGTTAACGGTTTTGCGAAGCCTCTGCTTGCATAATCATTACCAACGAGGAACTAGTGGTGATCACTTGGAGCCTTTGCTCAATTGATCATCATGAATGCCTAATTTTTCTAAAAACTTTCCATAAATCGAAAAACTTTGTTAGTGGTCTTGCGAAGCCTTTGCTTGCATAATCATTAACAATGGAGTACTAATGGTGGTCACTTGGAGCCTTCGCTCAATTGATCATCATGAAAGCTCAATTTCACAATTAAACAAAATAAAAATAAAAACCTAGAACTACGTAGCTTTGATTTCTCCATCGCACCTGGAGATACGTAGGAGCGGATCCCCTCCGTCAAGCACAACAAACTAAAAAACATTTTTCCTCTCAAAAAACCAAAGCGGCTAACTCTCGTCGAGCGTCGAAAATAAATATATTCATTAAGTCTATTCAAAAGAGGCAAATTTAAATATTTTTCAAATCAACACTTAAAATCACATGATTAATTAAAGGTTCCTTTCGGTAGAAAGAAAGGAGGTGTGGGGCGCTAATACCTTTCCCATGCCTAACCGACCCCCGAACCCAAACCTTTCGGTTTTTCAAAAGACCATCTGCTTTCCAATAAGGTTTTTCTTCAATATTTTCCTTATAAAAAATATTGGTGGCGACTTCATTGTTTTAAAACGTTGTAAACGAAGAAAAACCCCTCGGGGACTTTTTCGGGCGCAACAATCCCGCCCTCCACCAACCCTTAGCCAGGAATAAAACTTCCAAACACCTCATCAAGCCAAATAACCATCATAAATCATCAAACGTCAGCCAATGCCGAATAAAAATCATCCTACCATTAGCTTCAAGCACTTCATTAAACCCAATCATCCTCTCTCCACAAAAACCCACAATCTCCAAAAATCCATTCCAATCAATGATCGATTGCTTTTGTTTTCTCAGAGTTTTAGCTTTAGGACAAATAAGTTTATTTATTTAAATATGTTTGTCCAAAAAAAAAAATCTCAAAAAAAAGGGGGGGAAAGAAAAATCAAAAGGCTTGCACTCCAAGATTCATTCAAGTTACAATTATATCAAGGCAAAGTTTTAGAGATCACCAAGTGGGTTGGAGGCGCCTCATACTCGGTATAACTTGATTCGGTGGTTGCCAAATTTGTGAAGAAAGATCGATTTGCCGTTATGGTCTTCCAAACAAGATCATCGCGATAATGGCAAAGAACTCGAAGCAAGAAATGATGAAGGACACGTGTGCGAGTTCAAAATCCAAAGCATCATAATTCTTCTCTTCTCCTTACGCTCAAGGCGAATGGGGCAGTCAAAGCAGCCAACAAGAACATCAAGAAGATTATGCAAAAGATGGTGGTAACCTACAAGGATTGGCATGAGATGCTTCCCTTTGCTTTGCATGGCTACCGAACTTCAGTACGCACTTCAACTGGGGCAAATCCCTTCTCTCTGGTATATGGGTCGAAAGCAGTCCTCCCTATTGAGGTTGAGATACCCTCCCTGCGGGTCTTGATGGAAACCAAGTTAGAAGAAGCAGAATGGGTTCAAGCCCGTCTGGATCAGCTAAACCTCATTGAAGAAAAAAGAATTGCAGCCTTGTGTCATGGGCAGTTGTACCAACAGAGAATGAGAACGGCTTTTGACAAGAAAGTCCGACCCCGTGAATTCAAGCAGGGTGATCTGCTGCTTAAGAAGATCTTGCCTATCCAGACTGATCCCCGTGGGAAGTGGACTCCAAGCTATGATGGACCATATGTTGTCAAAAAAAAAACAAAAGAAAAGAAAAGCCTTCTCTGGAGGAGCACTGATATTTACCAACATGGACGGCGAAGATCTCAAGAACCCAGTCAATTCAGACTCTGTGAAGAAGTATTATGCCTGAAAGAAATAGACAAAAAAAGAGAAAGACAGGCCAAGTAAGAATTAGCTCGCTAGGTTGAAAACCCGAAAGGGCGACCTAGGCAAAATTAGAGTGACCCGGTGGATTGAAAATTCGCAAAGGGCGATCCAGGCAAAAATTAGGGTCAGAAAACTTGAGCATGAAAAGTAAAGAAAGGCATACAGCTCCCCTGAGGACTTGGATGAGGGAGTGACCAAAGTCAAGGACATAAATGTTTAGCACTGTTCCACAGAGACGGACAGTCAGAGATCAGCTTCTTTCCTTTTTCGTGTCTTTTTGTAGTTTAAACTTTCAAATGCATTGAACAGTCGGCATAACTTTCTGTGCGACCGATTTCTACATCAATAAAGCTCAAAATTTCTCATGTCTGTTTGTTGATTATTTTCTGCTTTTTCTGCTCAAAATAAACGTTTTATGATGATGGTTGTAACACCCCATTTCTACCCGGCAATTTATAAATAAAATCAGAGTTTCAAAAATTTATTTCAATGAGATGCTACACATCAAAACAACTACAAATAAACAATTTAACTTATACACTAGATTAATACGCAACACCATACAAACACGTGGAAATAGGATCCTCATAAATATATTGTCTTAGTCCATACACTGGAAAACTCATACAACTCGCAGCGGAAAAGAAAACAGTTTCAAAGAGACAGCAACAGTCTCATCAATAATATAAAACAGCAAATACAGAGTTTATCAGTCAAAAGAGATAAACAGTCCTGATCCTAAAACCCATCCCCTAGGTGCTACGTATCAGAGCAGACCGACTCGGGAAAAGTGAAGGGAGTAAGCCTTCACTCATGGCTACCTGTGGTAAACAACAATAGAAAGGGGTGAGTCTCAAACCACATAATAAAGACCATAATAAGCAGTATATACAATCACAACATCAAACAGGCACAGTTATACAGCACAACTAGTCATACCAATTATCAACCTACAACACTCATGCTTTTATGAGAATGAATGTAGTGCAATGCAGTCATGCATGTGGTACCATTTGCCCCCATGGCATCATCATCAGTTAATTGAGTCCACATGACTCTGGCCCCCATGGCCTCATCATCACAATATAAACGTCGCGACCGCAGCCGAATGTATGCATGAGACTCCATGAACGTGCCACACACAATTACACATTATCAACATCATTTCTCACCTCATTGTCAATCTCAGTTTAGCCCCCATGGCTCTAGCCCCCATGGCTCATGCCCCCATGGCATCATCATCAATCATGTCCCAAGGACTAATCACAACTAGAGGACTAAAACCTCACTCAGGGACCTAAACACCACTTAGGACCAAATTAGCACTTAGGGACCAAAACAACACACCTAGGACCAAACTGTCACCTAACACACCTAGGACCAAACTGTCACCTAGGGACCAAAACAGCACACCTAGGACCAAACTGTCACCTAGGGACCAAAACAGCACACACTTAGACACAAGGCAGCACCAGGCGCCATTTTCCCCACAACCTGGCGCCCCCTTGTGCAACACAGCACTAGGCGCCAAAAACTCAGCAACTTGGCGCCCTTCTGTGGCACACAGCCACACAGGCGCTGTAACACCCCCTTACTTTTTATACTACTTAGCGAATTAAATCAGAGTTTTCAAAAACCACTCAAGGAGTGCTACATTTTTCTACATGAAATTAACCAAGCAAAACAATAAAACAATTGCGCAGCTAAACAGTGGTAGTGTGATGCACATACAGCACCTCGGCCAAGAAGGAACCGAGCTCACAATAACAGGTTATTAGTTACAACACAGTCAAAATAATACATGTTCCAAAAAGACATAGGTTTACAACTCAAAATAAAACCTACATAACAGACCACTACGCTACTCTATTTGATGTTACACTACGAGAGCAAAATGGCGCTAAAGCGACACCGAGTGAGGACACCTCTACTCGGGAATACCTGCAAGTTGCCAACATGAGAAGCAACATAAAAGCAGTAGGGTGAGTCTCTAAACACATATAATAGAGTTTTATGACAAGCATTATGCTAAGCAAAACACATATAAACACTTCGGCACAACACACAAATAACACAATCATTTCTTTCTTTCCCTTAACATCTTCAGGATAATACTTCATCAGGAACTCTCTCTTGAAAATATCCCAGGTGATTTCTCCCTCAGCAGTCTCCAACCTTTGAAGATTTTCCAGCCACCAATCGTCTGCCTCCTCGGCCAGCATGGGAGTACCAAATCTCACCTTTTCTTGCGCAATCGAACACTCCATCACTCGAAAGATCCTTTCTATTTCCTTTAACCAGGCCATAGCTCCATCGGGATCATACCTCCCTTTGAAAGTAGGAGGATTCTCCCTCTGAAACGTAGCCAACCTCCTCGCTCCAGCATCCTCGGCTTCCTACTGAGGCTGATTCCCCATCGCAGTCGTCATCGCTTCCAATGCAGCAGCTATGGCAGCGTCATTCCTCCCAGCTCTTCCAGCCATTACACTAAACATATAAACAAAATCTACTTAGAACGAGCCATAAAACTCGAAATTCTGGGAACTCAAGACTCAATACTTGGTCGGACAAGACCGGACTTTTGCTCTGATACCACTAATGTAACACCCCCTTACTTTTTATACTAGAGTTTTATGACCGGACTTCTACTCGAGTTTTATGTAACACCCCCTTACTTTTTATACTACTTTTTATACTAGAATTTTACTCGGGAATACCTGCAAGTTGCCAACATGAGAAGCAACATAAAAGCAGTAGGGTGAGTCTCTAAACACATATAATAGAGTTTTATGACAAGCATTATGCTAAGCAAAACACATATAAACACCTCGGCACAACACACAAATAACACAATCATTTAGTGCATGAGTTATATGCATGATGCAGACCCAACACACCAAGGGCATATGCATGATGGATCCATTAAGACCGAAGTCTTCTGCTATCACCTTAGGACCGAAGTCCTCTGCTTTCACCATAGGACCGAAGTCCTCTGCTTTCACCATTATGTTTATGATTTATGCGACACCATGAACAATGCATAACACACAGCATATACATCATTCAATTAAAATCATAACACAATCTCAGTGACTCACCAATTAGACCGCAGCCTTCTGTTCATAAATAGGACCTAAGTCCTCTGCTCACCTCTAGGACCGAAGTCCTCTGCATTCACCCTTTTCATTTATTTTAATGCCCCTCAGGGACTTCATCATTTTAAAATACTCCTCTACTCGTAGCCATAAGGCCAACAACACACATATGTCATTTTCTGTGCTAAGGCCGACGTCTCTACATCGTCCAACAGCTCTAGGGCTGTTGCCCTCAGCTCACCAAACACCTCGGCTCCAAGTAGTGGACTAAAAAGTCACCACGAAGGACTACCATGTCACTTAGGACTAAAACGTCAATTAGGGACCAAAATGACTACACCATTTAACCACTCACGTACTTGGCACTCAAAACGACGCTCACAGTTGCGTCCAGCAACAACCTGCGCTACACTAGCGTTAAAACAACACCACGACACCTATAGCACCTCGGCACATTCGGCACCTCGGCACGCTTGGCTTGGCCTCAAAGACGCGCCTACACTCTACTCCACTCATAGTCACTTCACTTCGCACGAACGTACTTCACTTCCTCAATAATACCACCTGGTTACTCTACGCTTGAACACACCGCGCTTAAACGCAACATCTCACCTCGGCAAGTACACCTAGGTATGATATACTCTACATCTCGGCCATAACACCTCGGTTACTACACGATATACGTTATCAACGGCACTTCAGCAGCTACGCCTAAGTACTCTATCTCGGCCTAAGTGTCATACCCCAATTTTGTCCGGCTTAGGTCAAAACCCTAATTTCCCCCAAAAAATAAATAAATAAAAGAAAAAGCATCATGCATTGCATTTAGGGTCCTAAAAGTCATTTCAAAGTTTCTAAAATCATTTTTAAAGTTGAAATGCACTTTTTGGACAAATTAGGATTTTTTAGGGTGAAGGGCATTTTGGTTATTTTTCGCAACAGGATGATTTTCTCGTCAAAAATATGCACACACCAAAAGTACATTTTTCTCTTATCCAAGATAATTTTTGTACAATTTTTAGAGAGAACATCCTAGCCCAAAATAATTAAAATGCATTTTCCCTATTTTTATTCCATAAAAAATATTAAAAGATCATTAAAAATTCCCCATTTATTAAGTGACAATTTTGGTTGTCTAAGAATAATTAGGGAGGTTATTTTATGATGTCCAAAAACATGTAACATATGTCAATAGGTGCATTCCCATTTTGCATGCCCAAAAATTCAAATTTCAAAAAACCAAAAATAGGAAGTGTCCTCAATAAGACAAAATACCAAAAAACAAGCATTTTTTTTATTTTTCCCCTTCATAATCAGCCCCATGCACGAAACATACCCTCTCTCTCTCTCTCTAGAAGCTTCTACACACTTCTTTTCTTACTCACCAAGTTTTGATTTGATCATATCTTCATTTTGCCCATTTTGGTAAATTATTCCACACACTTACACTAACCTCTTCACCCAAAAATGCATTCTTTCCCTTTTGATAACATTCCCTCACCAAATTACCCTTAACCCTATTCTAGACCCTTCTCCCTATGAGTCACCATTCCAAAATTAGATTTTTGTTCACAAAATTCCCTTTCTTTTTTGTTCACACATGCGCCACCCTCACCCCACCTTCTCACACACTTGTGTTTTCTAAATACCCCTAATCCATGTGACCACCAATCCTAGCCATCCATTCAAAAATAAAATCAAATCCTAGTGGTTTACAAGAGATGCATTGTCACAAATACCCCTAAGTTTTCACTTCATATAAAAGCCCAAAATAAGACCTAGCTCACACACACCCTTTCATTTTTACCCTAGCTAGCAACCTCTCCTCCTCTCCTCCTCACCTTGGCCGTAGCTACCACCCCCTTTCCTTCCATCTTTTCTACATTTTTTCACCATCAAAACTCCATAATTCTTTCATCATTCAAAAGATCTCCTCATAAGCTTCAATAATCATTCAAGTTTGATCAAAGAGAAGCTATTTGTGTGGGGTTTCAAGGTTGTTGAGGTTGTGTTCTTCAAGTTCTTGCTCTCTTTTTCATTTCCTAGTTATTTTGAGAGGTAAATAAATTCTCCTTTGCATTTTTTTCACTTTTCACCATGTAGATCTCTTCATCTCTCCGCTTTCCTCTCTAAGAGGCTTAGAGGGTTCATTTCAAGCACTATGTCAAGGACTTTGGGAGCCTTGGGTGCTTGAAGTGAACCCTTGGCCTTGAGGAGAGGTTTCTTGTGTTTTCATCATATTGTTCTTGCATTTTTCATACTCATTTTGTCATTTTTGCATGAATAAAATTTCCACACGAGATATGCATCCCATTGTTCATGTTATAAACTTGCAAGTTGAGATTTGGTTTGATTTGTGAGGTTGAGGTTTCGGTTTTAGGTTCCTAAATTAGGGTTTCATCATCTCTTATTTTCTTTGATTTTGTGAGTTGAATAAATAATGAAATGATGCTTGTTTGAGTGTGATACACATGTGTAGATCTTAGGGTTTATGTGTGTGTGTCTAATGAGGTGATTTGGTTGCAAGAAATTTGTTGAAGTTGAGCATTGTTGTATATATATGGGTTCGGCCATAGAGCCATTTTTGTGACAAATTTGCTTACTCAAATTTGTTGTTTGATCTTGTTTGGTAAATTAATTGTTGTGAATTGTGTTTTTTCACTTTTTACCTTTTAGTTTTTATCATTCACTTAAGTGTTACTAAATAGTAAAAACATTTACCTTCACTTAAATAATTCACCTCCTTCACTTAAGTAAGTTACCATTTCATTAATAATTTACCTTTACTTTTTACCTTCCTTAAATTACAAAAGACCCAAAACATTTTCTAGTTTACATTTATAACTTTTAACTTTATAAAATCAACCCAAAAATACTTTTACCACTTTTTCTTAAGACTCTAAAACACCAAAACATTTCACCATTTCCTAAGAATAAGGCAACTAAATTCTTACCACTTTTTATGACACACTCTCACCCACTTGCACTTAAATAAAACCTCATTCACTCTCTTGCATTCTCATTTGCTTGTATCTCTTGCATACTCTCTTGTTTTAATCTTCATGCCTTTTCATATATTCATATCTCTTGCATATTCATTTGCACTCTCACTTGTTAGTACCTCATGCATCCTTACTTGTTTATACTTCTTGCATTCTCACATGTCCATTCATAATTAAATAACCATGCATCCTCACATGTCTATGCATTCATTAATCAAATACTCATGCATTCAATAATGTCATACATTGCCTTCCACCTTTTGTATGCTCATGCATTTAATTATGCATTCAATAATATTATGTCTTGTATTCTCCAATTGCATGTTCATACACTCATGTGTTTGTTTAATCATGTATTCATTTGTTCATGGCAACTTGTAAATATTCTTCATGTTTGCTTTGCCTATGCTCATGTTTTGCCTTGGTTTGGATTGGGAAACAAGAATGCACGCCAAGGGAAGCTCGCACCGAATTGGGAAGGTCCATACAGGGTCATCAACAAGACTGGAAAAGGGGCTTACGAGCTGGAAACCATGGATGGGGCGACTATCCCCAGAACGTGGAATGCAGAAAAACTTAGGAAATATTACGTTTGAATGTAACAAAGATTTGAATGTAATACCGACCGACCTATTAATGAAAAGCAGGCAGGCGCTCTTTTTCCCACTGGGTTTTTTACAGAGGCCTGACCTTTAGAAATATGATGTGTTCTTTACTTTCTCGCAAGAATGTATGACCGGTCGCTCAAGATTGCCCGTGGCGAAGGAGCGATCGAAGATTTATCAAAGTTGGTTAGATCGTCGAAACGATCTACCTCGAGAGCCATCGAAATGGCCCAAAGGTTAGATAACCCGCAAACTTCAGGTCGTCGAAACGATCTACATCGAGTGCCATCGAAATGGCCCAATGGTTAGATAACCCGTAAACTTCAGGTCGTCGAAGCGACCTGTGGCATGTGCCGCCGAGCCGGCACAAACGACGGTCATTGAGTTGACTCAAACGAGCGCCATCGAAAATGGCCCAACAACGCTAGATCGTCGAAACGATCTACATCGAGTGCCATCGAAAATGGCCCAAGGGTTAAGTGATAACCCATCGCGGTAGGCCGTCGAAACGACCTACCTCAAATGCCATCGAAAGGGCCTGATTGAAGGTCGCCGAGCGATCCAAGGCCCCGTGGGGATATTAAATCTTATCAAAGAATGAATGCTTTCGAAGTAGGCGCAAACGACGACCGAACGGTCTTAAAACTCGAAGACTTAGAGAAAAATAAACATACAAGGCGCGCAAAGAAAAGCGACCATAAACGAGCGCTATCGAAGTAGCACGAAACGGCCGCCGAGCGGCCCACAAGTTCGAAATGACTAAGGCGAATGAATGCGAGAAGTACGCGGACATAGCAATATAAATTTGAACAGGCGTAATTAAACAAATAAATTGTCATTACAAACACGGACGCCTTGGCGGTCGGCCGAAGCGCCACGAATTGAAAAACCGCACGCACGGCGAGAGAAATTGTTGGGCCGAAGGCAAGTTAAGCGATTACAAAATTACACCGCTCGCAGCGGGCTTTAAAAAGAGAATGGTGGTCGGCGAACGACATTGCCTTGATCGTCAACTTCGCAGCAACATGATCTTGTTGTTTTCAACATAGTGCGCGAGGCTTTATCATGTTGTCATCAAAATTGATCCTCAAGTGCGGGTTCAATGCCCGCGCTACCGCCAAGAGCATTGTAAAATTGCTCAATAGCAGCCTCTCGACCGGCCAGGCCACCTTCCGGATCTTTTCCTCGGCTCGGCCTTCTCGCGCCCAATTGGCCTCTCGCTTCCCCATAGCCTCGAGATCGGTTTTCAGAGTCGTGACCTGAGCAGCGAGCTCCTTGTTCCTCTTTGCAAGCTTAGCACGGTCTTCCTCCCCCCGCTTGAGGGCCTCCTTCTTCGACTGGACGAGCTTGTCATATTTTTGCTGCGCCTCAGCTAAAGCCTTGTCCTTTCCTGCGAAATTCAGGCCGAAGGGTGGTTAGTCGGTCGAGCAAAGGTAAGATGAAGAGTACAAGACTAAGAAAATAAAATTACCGTCAGATTCGGCCACCAGCTCCGCCATGAATTTCTCGACCCCCATGCAGAGAGAAGCGCAGAGCGCCATGGGTTTCCTTCTGTACTGCTCCAGATCGGCCGTACCCAAACTCTCGAGTGAGATGACGGGAATCTCCTCCGTTGCAGGGGCCGGGACCCGACCATCACGCTTGGCCCGCTTGGGTGAGCGATCGGCACTGGGAGGAGGCGACCGAGGCCTGCCGACCGGCTTCTTCCCTTGGCTCTTAGGAGTTTGGGGGACTTTTGAGGAAGATTCAGGGTTATCCACCGACCGAGAAACGTCAAATCTCTTAGCCCCTCCTTCAGGCTTCAGGACGGAAGCGAGCAGGTCCCAGTTTTTGCCGGCCATTCTTTCTGTAAAGTACCAAGTCATGAGTTAAAAAGAGAAAAATCAATAACAAAATATAAGGACAAAAAGTTCAAAAGCGAACCAATCTCGGCCTCCAGGTCTTGGCCTTCGTACAAGACAAAGGGTCGGCAAGGTATGTCGCCCTTAGGATCTGGACGCATCATACTCGCCAACGACTTTATCATCTCCAAAGTCTCCGTGTCGGCCTCGCCAAGTCTTTCATTTGTGTAGATTTAATCTCCCGCCGCTGCGAGAAATGAGCCTCATTCCACATGATCGGAAATAAGGGGACCTAGCATCCCGTCCGGTTGAACCTCGAAACGGCCTTCCCGCCTCCTCGGTGGGAACGATCCAGAAATACTGACTTTTCCAGGCCGCTCCCAACGACTCCTGGAACGCTTTGAAAAACCGGTGGTGAGTCTTCTGCATCTTGAAGGAGACTTGCTCCCTCTTCTCCTTGTTGGCCTTTTCTCTGAGCCAGCTCAGCTCAAAGATAGCAAAGAAAAGCATCATCGACACCGGCCGACCCAGCTTGGTCAGCAGCACCTCAAAAGTCTTTAAAAACGCCCATGCGTTCGGATGAAGCTGAGAAGGGGCGACCCCAATATGACGCAGGACGTCGCGTTGGAATTCGGTAAAAGGAGGGGTAATCTTCATCTTCTCGAACACGAGCCGATACATCGTGAACTTGAAGTTGGGAGAATAAGTCGCGATATCTTCGCCCTCCTTCATGCCTCTTATCCTCCAGCCCGGTGAGTCTTCAAGGCGGCTCCGTAGATCGGGCAAAGCATCGTGGCCGACCGTAAGAATGCTCCTGTTAGAGCGAAGAGTTTCCGACACCCAAGACATGTCAGATATCTCTCGAGCTACATCAGCTTGGACTTCGGCCGACCCTTCGTTCGACCCTCCGATGTTGGCTTCCAGACCAGAAATGTTGATTTCGGGCTGAATCACTTCTTCCTCTTGGGCCGCTTCATCTCGGCCGCCCTCGGCCTCTACCATCTCCTCGTCCGCGACTGGAACGGCGCTAGGCTCTTCATCATCAATGATCACCACCTCCACGTCTTCCTCTCCGCGGTGGGGTGTTTTACGCGGTCGTCCTTCAGAATGAACGGACCTTGACCCAGAACCCTTTGTACTGGTCGACCCTCGGCCGGAGGAATGGGAAGTCGAGCTCGTCTCGCCGAGGAACCACTCAAGAGCAAGAACCATTGTCGCTCAAGACGACTTGGGCTCTTCCTCGTGGAGATTGGGCTCGCCCGACCTCGACATGTATGGAGCGAAGGATTGCGGTGGTTTTCCGAATACGGGCGATTAACCGTCCCGTGGCATACACAAACACTGTGATAAAGGGATCGAGTCGGTCGATCGAGCAAAGCACTCATGCGAGAGGGGCGAGTGGCCATCCTCGACGACACCCCTATCACGAGGCGTGGAAAAGCACGAAGTACTTTCAAGAAAAACTCAAGCTTAAAAAAAGTAAAGGAGAGATCGATTCATACATTAGCGGATGTGGTGGATCGGTCGCTAGTAGCCAAAAACAACTTCGGATGCAAGTCGACGGCAGACGAGTCGATCGTTGGCAGAGCAATTCTTGGAAGCGTGAGAAATGAATTCGCAGAAGGGCTATTTATAGTGTAAATTCTGGCGCGGGGGGACCGGATACGAAGAGTCACAACGCCGCGCTTCTCGCCAATGGTTGTCTCTGCATGCCTCGGAAACACCAAACGCCACGTCTTAAATGTCGGTAAAACCAACCGCCACAACAAAGACGGCCGATGGTTGACAAGCGGCCGACACCGCCCTACAGAGAAAGCGAACGGCCGCGTCCGCTTCGCCAAGATAACCACTCACGGGGGCATCGATTCAAGCCTCTCACCGCTCTTAAGCGACCTAGGCTTGGGGGCAATCTGTTCGGGTGTATTAGCAAATACGAAGCGCCAGCAAAGAATCGGACTGCGCCCACCAACTCGATCGCCCAACACGCCGCTTGGAGCGCATTCTCGCCGGCCGAAAATCTCGCTAACGGTCGGACCTCGCAGTATATATACGCCATTCGCATATGGCATCAGGTACATTCTCTAACCTTGTGCTATCTGCCCGAGCGACCTCTCACTAGATCGTCGGAGTGTCTTTGCAGGTACCACCCGAGGTATTCAACGCGTGAAGCCAGGACCGGTCCTTTCACTCATTCAACGACCGGCCCATTTGACGAATCAATCAACACTTCAACACTTCATTGGTCAAGGTACGATCAGGTTTCATCATCTCTTATTTTCTTTGATTTTGTGAGTTGAATAAATAATGAAATGATGCTTGTTTGAGTGTGATACACATGTGTAGATCTTAGGGTTTATGTGTGTGTGTCTAATGAGGTGATTTGGTTGCAAGAAATTTGTTGAAGTTGAGCATTGTTGTATATATATGGGTTCGGCCATAGAGCCATTTTTGTGACCAATTTGCTTACTCAAATTTGTTGTTTGATCTTGTTTGGTAAATTAATTGTTGTGAATTGTGTTTTTTCACTTTTTACCTTTTAGTTTTTATCATTCACTTAAGTGTTACTAAATAGTAAAAAACATTTACCTTCACTTAAATAATTCACCTCCTTCACTTAAGTAAGTTACCATTTCATTAATAATTTACCTTTACTTTTTACCTTCCTTAAATTACAAAAAGACCCAAAACATTTTCTAGTTTACATTTATAACTTTTAACTTTATAAAATCAACCCAAAAATACTTTTTACCACTTTTTCTTAAGACTCTAAAACACCAAAACATTTCACCATTTCCTAAGAATAAGGCAACTAAATTCTTACCACTTTTTATGACACACTCTCACCCACTTGCACTTAAATAAAACCTCATTCACTCTCTTGCATTCTCATTTGCTTGTATCTCTTGCATACTCTCTTGTTTTAATCTTCATGCCTTTTCATATATTCATATCTCTTGCATATTCATTTGCACTCTCACTTGTTAGTACCTCATGCATCCTTACTTGTTTATACTTCTTGCATTCTCACATGTCCATTCATAATTAAATAACCATGCATCCTCACATGTCTATGCATTCATTAATCAAATACTCATGCATTCAATAATGTCATACATTGCCTTCCACCTTTTGTATGCTCATGCATTTAATTATGCATTCAATAATATTATGTCTTGTATTCTCCAATTGCATGTTCATACACTCATGTGTTTGTTTAATCATGTATTCATTTGTTCATGGCAACTTGTAAATATTCTTCATGTTTGCTTTGCCTATGCTCATGTTTTGCCTTGGTTTGGATTTGAAAGGATTTGGAATGTTCTATCTCTTCTTTTTCAAACTTGAAATCAAATGTTTTCTAATAAAAACCCTAAGGCATTTTTCATAAATAAATCATTAGCCATCACTCGAAGCCATTGCTTGTTTGATCGTTAATGATGGAGTTATTAGTGGTAGTCACCAAGCCTTTGCTTGTTTGACTATCATGAAAGCTCCCACACCTTAATCAAATACAAATTAGTTAAAAACTCAAAAACAATATGAGTCATTAGTGGTAATTATCACTAAGATTCATCCTTTTTCCAAAATCGTTTCAAAAAAGATAATAAAACGTTGCGACTAGTAATCACTTGAGTAATGGCTCGTGATTATCGGTCCCAACACTTTTTCAAGTTAGTAATGAACGCCACTCGAAGCCGCGTTGCTTGTTTGGTATTCATGAAGCGCTTGAGTCATATTTCCAAAACATAAAAGATAAGATAAAAACAAAACACAGATTTTCTCAAAAACAAAGAATTAAGAACTACGTAGCTTTGATCCTCGGTCATTGAGGGTACGTGAGGACCGGTCATATCCCGTCAAGCACTCTTTTAAAAAAATCTAAGTTTAGTTTTCGCTTTTCAAAAATCCCAAAAAGATTCCTTTCTCCCTTGTTTTCTAGAAATTCTTTCAAATAAAAGGAAAAGAAAAGAAGTAGAATGATTTATTTTCAAATCAAACAATCCAAACCACACATCGAATTAATGGTTCCCTTTCGGTAGAAAGGAGGTGTGGGGTGCTAATACCTTCCCCACACCTAACCGACCCCCGAACCTACATTTTGTTTTGAAAGACCACCCGCCTTTTGTAAAAAGACCTTTTTCTAATGTTTTGGTCTAAAAACTAAAATATTAGTGGCGGCTTCACAATTTTCACGTTGTACACTGAGAAATCCCAAACCAGGATTTTTCGGGCGCAACACTAAGCATCTCGGCCTACTTACCCTACACCTCGGCAAGTACAAACTGACACCTATACTTAGTCTCAGATACTCTTACACTTAGTCACTTTTGCTCTATCATTCACCTCGGCTCCTATGACATCGTTACTTACGTTCTTGACACTTACGATCATTCACTTAAGTTCCAACTTACGTATGGAAAGTAACTTCACCTCGGCAATCCTAAACCGACTACTCCATTTAACTCAAACGCACACTCGTCACTTTATCATGTACGTTTTCAGCTACTCCTCTGTTAACCTAAGCCTATTCTTTAAGAACCTCTCCAAGATTATGTTGCTCACTCTCACTCACTCTAGCTCACTGGGACTGAGAGTTTTATCAGCTCCCATTTCACTCATTAGTCTCTCGTATGACCAACACCTCAACATCTCAACACAACCTCACTGAAACGAGCTAAAACATAACATCAAGCACAAACAGAACACACAAAACATGCAACACAGCTCAAAAAAACACAACTACAACTACTCACACATAACACTCATCATACTACAAAATTATACGTGAGAAGAGAGCCCCCTATCCTTGATCAGTTGAGTAGAACACACTCTCTTCACTGAAATCCTCCAGTTAACACTCGCAGCAACTCTTCTCCCTTGATTCCGAGCTTCTTCCACGCCAAATGCTCTTCCTTCTCTCTAGAAAGTGATCTCACCTACCAACTTCTCTCTCTTACTTTCCCTTTGACTTTTTTCTCAAAACACTTTGCATGCATGCTCCCTTTCCTTCGACACACTCCTTTATGAGTCAACAATTGGGCTTCTAATGGCTCATGGGCCTCTCATGGCTCATGGGCCTCTACGCCCACCTTCCACATTCACCTAAACATCTCCTAAATGAAATAAACTTCTAATTAATACTTGACTTAACTAAAATGTTGTAAACCTTAAATAACTCAATCAAATAATTAATTGAACTATTTTGGGGTGTTACAACTCTCCCCCACTTAGAATATTTCGTCCTCGAAATCTTACCTGAAGCAAATAACTCGGGATAGGCTTCCGCATCTTGCTCTCCGGCTCCCAAGTAGCATTCTCACGTGACTCCAAACCAAACCACCTTCACTAGCTTGATCTCTTTTCCTCTTAAAGTCTTCACTTCTCGGCCTTCAATCTCGGCCAAGACTGTCTCCACAGTCAAATTCTCCCTTACTTGCACGTCGTCCATCTGAATTACATGGGACGGGTCTGAAATATATTTCCTCAGCTGAGACACATGGAACACATTATGCAAATTTGACAGGTTAGGTGGCAAAGCAACTCGGTAAGCCACCTTCCCAACTCTCTCTAGGATCTGGTATGGACCAATAAAACGAGGGGACAACTTCTTAGCCTTCAAAGCTCGACCCACACCAGTCACCGGATTGACTCTCAGAAACACATGTTCACCTACCTGGAACTCCAAATCCTTTCTCCTCTTGTACGTCATGGTAACTCTTCTGCCTACTCTGTGAGGCTTTCATCTTCTCTTGAATTAGCTTCACCTTCTCGGTGGTCTCTCGAACGACCTCGGGTCCGAGCACCACATTCTCACCAGACTCATACCAGCACAACGGAGTCCTACACCTCCGCCCATACAACGCCTCAAAGGGTGCCATCCCAATGCTAGAATGACAGCTATTATTGTAAGTGAACTCGATTAAATGAAGATACGAATCCCACGCACCACCATGCTCGAGCACACAAGCCCTTAACAAATCTTCTAAGGACTGGATGGTCCTCTGACCGTGACCATCATCACCGTGGATGATATGCCGAGCTCAAACGCAACTTGGACCCCAACGCTTCTTGCAAACTCTTCCAAAATGCTGATGTAAACCTAGGATCCCTATCTGAAACAATGCTTGAAGGGACTCCATGAAGCTTCACAATTTCTTTGATGTAAATTTCTGCTAACCTCAAGATCGAATACGTGATGTTAATAGGAACGAAGTGTGCCGACTTAGTTAGCCTATCAACAACTACCCAAATAGCATCATACCTCTTCACAGTACTCGGCAGACCAGTTACGAAATCCATAGCAATACTGTCCCATTTCCACTCCGGAATCTGTAATGGTTGCATCAACCCTGCCGGCTTCTGGTGCTCTACCTTGGACTTCTGACAAATCAGACAAGCATAAACGAACTGAGCTACATCCCTTTTCATACCTTGCCACCAGAATAGCCTCTTCAAATCTTGGTACATCTTTGTAGCTCCTGGGTGAATACTCAATTTACTCCTATGACATTCTTCCAGAATTGCCTTCTTCATTTCCTCTTCATTAGGAATACAAATCCGACCTCGGTATCTCAACAAACCCTGCGTATCCAACTCAAAATCTTTATTTTCAGCTCGGCCAATTCCCACTGCTATGTCAACAAGCTTGACATCCAGCTTCTGAGCCTCCTTAATGCTAACCAAGAACTCATTAGTAATCTTCAAAGATTCCCAACTTAACACTCGAGAAGTTACTTCACGCACAAGCTTAAATCTCTGAATTGCTCAATTAATTCCAGCTCCTTAACCATCATGGCCGACACATGCAAGGACTTCCTATTCAAGGCATCAGCTACTACATTAGCTTTTCCTGGGTGGTAGTTCAGACCGAAGTCATAGTCCTTCAACAGCTCCAACCACCTCCTCTGCCTCATGTTCAACTCCTTACCGTCAAACAAATCATCGTAGACCCTTATGATCACCGAACACTTCAAACCGAGAACCAAAAAGATAATGCCTCCATATCTTCAACGCAAACACCACGGCAGCAAGCTCCAAATCATGCGTAGGGTAGTTCTTCTCGTGAATTCTCAATTGCCTTGAAGCGTAAGCAACTACCTTACCGTCTTGCATCAGTACGCATCCCAAACCCAACTTAGACGCATCACAATATACTACAAAAGACTCATTTGGATTCGGCAACGTCAAGATTGGAGACGTCGTCAATCTCTTCTTCAGCTCTTGGAAACTTTCTTCACAATTATCATCCCACACGAATGCCTTACCCTTGCAAGTCAACTGAGTCAACGGTAGCGCCAACTTGGAGAAACCTTCAATGAATCTCCTGTAGTAACCGGCCAAACCCAGAAAACTTCTTATCTCAGTGACTGACTTGGGCGTCTCCCATTGCAATACAACCTCAATCTTCGAAGGATCTACTGCAATACCACCACCGGTAATTACATGACCAAGGAAATTTACTTCTCCCAAGCAAAACTCACACTTTGATAGCTTCGCATACAGCTTCCTATCCTTTAAGACCTCCAGCACTAGCCTCAAGTGCTCGGAATGCTCCTCCTCGGACTTAGAGTAAACCAAAATGTCGTCAATGAACACTACCACAAACCGATCCAAATATTCATGAAAGATACGATTCATATACTCCATGAATACTCCAGGAGCATTAGTAACACCAAATGGCATCACTGAGTACTCGTAGTGTCCATACCGAGTTCTAAACGCTGTCTTAGGAACATCTTCATCATTAACTTTGATTTGATGGTAACCAGACCTCAAGTCGATCTTAGAAAACACTTGCGCTCCCACCAATTGGTCCATCAAATCGTCTATTCTTGGAAGTGGATACTTATTCTTAATTGTTACTTTATTCAGTTGACGATAGTCAACGCAGAGTCTCATACTCCCATCCTTCTTTTTCACTAGCAACACTGGAGCCCCCCAAGGTGACACACTCGGCCTAATAAACTTATTCTCTAGCAATTCTACAAGCTGCTTCTTCAACTCGGCTAACTCAGATGCAGACATCCTATAAGGTGCCATAGACCGGCCTAGTACCAGGTACTATCTCAATGGTAAACTCGACTTCTCTCTCAGGTGGCACATCAGGAATTTCATCTGGAAATACCTCTGGGAACTCTCGCACCACCGGTACTTCATCAATTTTAGCTCGGCTCTCTGCAGACAATGTCACACTCAACGCAAACAACGCAGCCCCTTCCTTCATTACCTTGCGCACCGCTCGCAGACATCGTAATGCATTCTTCCACCTCGGAAGAGCGGAAACTCACGATCCTCTCAAAGCAATTGATATGGACATGGTTATCCACTAACCAATCCATACCGAGGATGACATCCATCCCCTCCAATGGTAGGCAAATCAAATTAACAAGGAAGTCTCTGCCAAAGACTGACAGAGGGCACTTCGCACACACCAGAGAGGTAGTCACCGAACCCTTGGCTGGAGTATCGATAACCATCTCCCTCATCATAGAAGACAAGACTAAATCTAATTTCTTAACACACAAAGCAGAAATGAAAGAATGTGTGGCACCAGTATCCACTATTGCAATCAAAGGAATGCCATTTATAAAACACGTACCTTTTATCTCATTCACCACCTCGGATCCAGCAAGAGCGAATACCTTTCCAACATTCTTTTCCTTCTTCGGCTTGGGACACCTCGAACTAATATGCCCTGCCTCCCCACAGTTGTAGCAAACCACGTCCTTCTTCTCACAGTCTGGAGCCTTGTGGCCTTCCTTGCCACACTTAAAACACTTAATGACTGGGCACTCAAAACTTTTGTGACCAGGTTTTCCACACTTGAAACATACTATACTCGGAGGAGCGTCTCCCCCACTCGGCGCCTTGGCCCAACCAGGTTTCCACTTTCCTTTACCCTTTCCACCAGAACCCTCGTAAGGCTTAGCACAATATTGAGAATTCTGCTTCTCCCTTCCAGTTTTATAGGTGGCAGTCGCGGCCACCTTGTCTTCCTCGAAGATTCTGCAGCTATTCACCAGCTGAGCAAACACCCTTATCTGTTGATACCCAATTGCCTGCTTGATGTCAGGCCTTAAACCATTCTCAAACTTAATACACTTGGAGAACTCAGCAGTAGCTCCAATGTAATGGGGGTAGAACTTCACCAACTCGGTAAACTTTGACGCATACTCGGCCACTGACTTACTCCCCTGCTTCAGCTCTAAAAATTCCATTTGTTTCTTTCCCTTAACATCTTCAGGATAATACTTCATCAGGAACTCTCTCTTGAAAATACCCTGTGTGATTTCTCCTCGTGATCTCCAACCTTTGAAGATTTTCCACCACCAATCGTCGCCTCCTCGGCCAAAGATGTGAGTACCAAATCTCACCTTTTTGCGCGATCGAACACTCCATCACTCGAAAGATCCTTTCTATTTCCTTTAACCAGGCCATAGCTCCATCGGGATCATACCTCCCTTTGAAAGTAGGAGGATTCTCCCTCTGAAACGTAGCCAACCTCCTCACTCCAAAGATCCTCCTACGTCACGAGGGTCGATTCCCATCGCAGCCGCCATCGCTTCTAATGCAAAGCAGCCTATGGGCGTCATTCCTCCCAGCTCTTCCGGCCATTACACTAAACATATAAACAAAATCTACTTAGAACGAGCCATAAAACTCGAAATTCTGGGAACTCAAGACTCAATACTTGGTCGGACAAGACCGGACTTTTGCTCTGATACCACTAATGTAACACCCCTTACTTTTTATACTACTTAGCGAATTAAATCAGAGTTTTCAAAAACCACTCAAGGAGTGCTACATTTTTCTACATGAATTTAACCAAGCAAAACAATAAAACAATTGCGCAGCTAAACAGTGGTAGTGTGATGCACATACAGCACCTCGGCCAAGAAGGAACCGAGCTCACAGTAACAGGTTATTAGTTACAACACAGTCAACATAATACGTGTTCCAAAAAGACATAGGTTTACAACTCAAAATAAAACCTACATGCATCACCACGCTTACTCGGCCCCCGGATGTTACACTACCAGAGTAAAATGACGCCTAAACGACATCGAGTGAGGACACCTCTACTCGGGAATACCTGCAAGTTGCCAACATGAGAAGCAACATAAAAGCAGTAGGGTGAGTCTCTAAACACATATAATAGATTTTTATGACAAGCATTATGCTAAGCAAAACACATATAAACACCTCGGCACAACACACAAATAACACAATCATTTAGTGCATGAGTTATATGCATGATGCAGACCCAACACACCAAGGGCATATGCATGATGGATCCATTAAGACCGAAGTCTTCTGCTATCACCTTAGGACCGAAGTCCTCTGCTTTCACCATAGGACCGAAGTCCTCTGCTTTCACCATTATGTTTATGATTTATGCGACACCATGAACAATGCATAACACACAGCATATACATCATTCAATTAAAATCATAACACAATCTTAGTGACTCACCAATTAGACCGCAACCTTCTGTTCATAAATAGGACCTAAGTCCTCTGCTCACCTCTAGGACCGAAGTCCTCTGCATTCACCCTTTTCATTTATTTTAATGCCCCTCAGGGACTTCATCATTTTAAAATACTCCTCTACTCGTAGCCATAAGGCCAACAACACACATATGTCATTTTCTGTGCTAAGGCCGACGTCTCTACATCGGCCAACAGCTCTAGGGTTGTTGCCCTCAGCTCACCAAACACCTCGGCTCCAAGTAGTGGACTAAAAAGTCACCACGAAGGACTACCATGTCACTTAGGACTAAAACGTCAATTAGGGACCAAAATGACTACACCATTTAACCACTCACGTACTTGGCACTCAAAACGACGCTCACAGTTGCGTCCAGCAACAACCTGCGCTACACTAGCGTTAAAACAACACCACGACACCTATAGCACCTCGGCACATTCGGCACCTCGGCACGCTTGGCACCTCGGCACGCCTACACTCTACTCCACTCATAGTCACTTCACTTCGCACGAACGTACTTCACTTCCTCTATAATACCACCTGGTTACTCTACGCTTGAACACACCGCGCTTAAACGCAACATCTCACTTCGGCAAGTACACCTAGGTATGATATACTCTACATCTCGGCCATAACACCTCGGTTACTACACGATATACGTTATCAACGGCACTTCAGCAGCTACGCCTAAGTACTCTATCTCGGCCTAAGCATCTCGGCCTACTTACCCTACACCTCGGCAAGTACAAACCGACACCTATACTTAGTCTCAGATACTCTTACACTTAGTCACTTTTGCTCTATCATTCACCTCGGCTCCTATGACATCGTTACTTACGTTCTTGACACTTACGATCATTCACTTAAGTTCCAACTTACGTATGGAAAGTAACTTCACCTCGGCAATCCTAAACCGACTACTCCATTTAACTCAAACGCACACTCGTCACTTTATGATGTACGTTTTTTTTACTCTCTGTTAACCTAAGCCTATTCTTTAAGAACCTCTCCAAGATTATGTTGCTCACTCTCACTCACTCTAGCTCACTAGGACTGAGAGTTTTATCAGCTCCCATTTCACTCATTAGTCTCTCGTATGACCAACACCTCAACATCTCAACACAACCTCACTGAAACGAGCTAAAACATAACATCAAGCACAAACAGAACACACAAAACATGCAACACAAATTTAAAAACACAACTACAACTACTCACACATAACACACATCATACTACAAAATTATACGTGAAGAGAGCCCCTAACCTTGATCGGTTGAGTAGAACACACTCTCTTCACCTGAAATCCTCCGATTAACACTCGCAAGAACTCTTCTCCCTTGATTCCGAGCTTCTTCCACGCCAAATGCTCTTCCTTCTCTCTAGAAAGTGATCTCACCTACCAACTTCTCTCTCTTACTTTCCCTTTGACTTTTTCTCAAAACACTTTGCATGCATGCTCCTTTCCTTCGACACACTCCTTTATGAGTCAACAATTGGGGTGTTACAGCGCCACTTTCACAAAGATTCTCGCGCCCCGGGCAAAGCATGCACTGCACACAAACTAAGACACAAATCGAAAACACGCCTCTGACACGGGCGCATTCCCAGCGCCATGCTGGCAAAGACTGATTGGCGCCACGCCTGACACAGCAAAGAACACAAGCGCGCAAATTCGGCCATTTGGCGCCACGTGGCGCGCGCCACATGCACACACACACACCCTTGTCACACATTCGGCGCCACCCCTGGCGCCATGGGCAGCCAAATGGCGCCCAACAATTGACGCCACCCAACAACCCGCAACTGGCGCTAAACACAGCGCCACAGTGAAGCGGCCATTTGCGCGCCTCAGACTTGAACAAGTGCAACCAGCGATTGGCAGCCACTTTGGCGCCCGCACCTGACACAAGACACACACATCACACAGGCGCCATTCTGGGCGCCTTGGGGAAGCCATTTGGCGCCCCTGCACGCACAAACAGTGACACAGGCACCACCAGGCGCCATTTTGGGGAGCACTTGGCGCCCAGTCACTGGCACCCACACCCAGACACACTACACAGTGCACAGGGCGCCATTTCCTGCAGCATTTGGCGCCCAGGCAGTGACAACCTGCACACAGACACCCCAAACAGTAACCCAGGCAGCAAACACTAACCACACACACACTGCTACAGTACATAGGGCGCCATTTTTCCAGCAACTTGGCACCCCATACCCCAAAATCCCAATTTCTTCAAATTCTCTCAAACTAATTCATCAATAACAACCTCAATTCACAATATAATCATTCTAACACTTCCAATTACACATTCAAATCATCAAATACACCTCAAACACGAAATCACACAATATAAACCCTAACTCTAGCATGTAAATCGATTTCTATACTATATTCAATTTCCATTCATTCAACAATCACTCAACAATCAAATTCAATACCAATTAACAACAATAGAGACCCTATGACCTACATACACCCTATTATACTCTCTATTATAAGGTGAGACTCCCCTTACCTTAATTAAACCGTAGAAAGTCCTTTTCACAGAGTCGCCTACAAAACCTCAGCAACAATGGAGCTCTCCTCTTCTCCTTGCTTTGTGCGATCCAACTCTTCCTTCTTCTCTCTCTATTATTGCGTTTCTCTCTCTCTTTTCTTCTCTCTTTCGTTTTTTCTTTCTTTTCTCCCTTTGGTGCGAAATGCACTAACCCTAGGAGCCTAAGTCATTGGGCTTGGGCTCTTGGGCCAATACTCGCAGTCCCGGTATTATCAATACCACTCCCTTCAATTAAAATAAAATACTACATTATAATTTAATATAATTAAAATTAGTAGTAAAGACTTTAAATAATTTAATCAATTACTTAATTAAATTATTTAGGGTGTTACAACTCTCCCCACTTAGGAAATTTCGTCCTCGAAATTCATACCGAAAGTCAAATAGCTCTGGATAAGACTCCCGCATCCCCGCTCTCCAGCCTCCCAAGTCATGCTCTCACCAAAGCAGGCTCCCAACCACACTACCTTGACTAAGGCAATGTCCTTCCTCTCAAAGACCTTCACCTCTCTATCATCAATCCTCACCGGCATAGTATCCACGGTGAGGTTCTCACGCACCTCCACATCATCCATGTGAATCACATGAGACGGTCCGGAATGTACTTAGAAGTCGTGACACGTGGAACACGTCGTGCAAGTTCGAAGATTAGGTGGCGAGCCACCCCTATAAGCAACCTTTCCAACCCTCTCGGTGATGCGCACGGTCCAATAAATCTCGGAGTCAACTTCTTTGCTTTCAGTGCACGCCCAACACCAGTCATAGGCGTGACCCTCAAGAAGACATGCTCACCAGCCTGAAATTCCAAGTCTTTCCTCCTCCTATCATGATAGCTTTTCTGCCGACTCTGAGACTCTTTCATTTTCTCCCTGATCATTTTTACCTTCTCTGTGGTCTCCCTAACAACTTCAGGTCCTGTCATACCCCAATTTTGTCCGGCTTAGGTCAAAACCCTAATTTTCAACCAAAAATAAATAAATTAAGGCTTGGCATGCATTTTAGAGTTTTAAAAGTCATCCAAGGGTTTTTAGGATCATGTTTAGAATGAAAATGCATTTTTGAGCTAATTAGGGTTTTTAGGTCAAAAAGGGTATTTTGGTAATTTCACAGAAAGTGGAAAATTCTCAGGAAAAGCCATTGGGCATGCATTTTTGGGTTCTAAAAGTCATCTCATTGTTTTTAAAATGATGTTTGGAGTTGGGAGACATGTTCAATGCAAAAAGTTGAATTTTGGGGCAAAATTAGGGTTTTTGACCAAAAGGGCATTTTGGTCATTTCACTAAAACAGACAATTTCCCAGTAAAAATCACTATGCATCTCTTTGGGAATTTATTTGGGTCTAAAAGGGTGGAGGTTGTGCATTTTTGTGCACCATTGAAATATTTTTGGCATGGAATTCAAGTTTTGAACAAAAGGGCAAAATGGTCATTTCCTTTGAGGTGGGGTCAACAAAATCAATTTTGGGATTGGTGAGGTCATGGAATTCAGAGCCCAATCATTGAATCATAGGACATGGCCCAAAATGGTATGAATTAAGGAAAAATTATCTAGAAAAGAAAAATCAAAAAGGAAAGGATAATAACCAAGGTAGGGGGAACAAAAAGTACAATGACAACTTGCAATTTCACACACTCCCTCCCCATTGCTGCGCATGATCAGCCCTTTATTTCCTCCATTTTGATTTATTTTTATGGTGGTTAAATCATGGCCTTCCATTCAAGTGTTAAAAACAATCCTCACCATTCATTTGAATTAAAATGGCACTTGTGTAATAAAGCTTCATGAGAAAATACAATTTTGTAATTGAGCTTATCCTTCACCCCCTCTCTTAAGCTGCACCCTTCAGCCCCTTTGTGCTTTCTAAATACCCCTAATCCATGTGACTAATAATCCTAGCCATCCATTCAAAATTAAAACTCAATCCTAGAGCCCAATCAAAGCAAAAGGACCAAAATACCCTAAAACCTCAAAAACTCCTATAAATACCTCACCCATTCACTCTTTCCGAATCTTTGGTCATTCCTCTCACACTCAAGAAAACCAAACACACAATTCCTCTCCTCCTCTTTTCCATTCCAGCCGAAACTTCCTCATCCTTCCTCTCCTCCATTATTTCATCTTCATCCACCAAAACACCTTGAATCCACCTCTCACAACCTTTGCTTCTCTTTTTTCACTCAAAGATTCATCACACTACTCTCATCCTTTTTTTTCCTTGGTAGGCCGAAGCTTCTTTTCTCTTCCCTCTCCTCTACTTCTTCAATCTTTCTTCCTATTGTTAGTGATAAGGTAAAAACCTCTAACACCCTTTGCATCATCTTCAAACATTTTGCATTAAAACTTATTTTCTTTTCTTCATCTCATATTTTTTCCATTTATTTTTGCACACTCATCATTTTTCATCTTTAAAATGTAGCTTGTTGTTGTTGTTGGGGTGAGAGTTGGCATCTCACCCTTGAATAATTTAATTTGTTGTTATTTTGTGTTGATCTTGGTATTTTAATGGAATAAACATGTGATTTTACCTCCTCTATGGTTCGCATTTTCTAGCTTATTTTGTTATTCCTTTTTATTTGATGATGTTTAAATTTTTTATTAGTGTTTAAATCCTTGTGTTAAATGTGATTTTTAGTCATATTACTTGCAAACATTTGTGGTGTTGATGATCTAGCAAGATGACTCCTACTTGTGCTTTATGCATTTTATGTTAAAGTAGTGAGGATTGCTAGATAGGATTCAACCTTGTCTTGATTTACTACTCTTGTTTCCTTTTTTATCAATTTGTTGATGATTTTGCAACTTGATTCTTCCTTGTGCTTAAGAGCACCATGATTTAAGGGAGAGGATTGCAAGATGTGATTCAACCTTGTTTATGAATTTGTCTTGTTTAATTTTTTTTAATTGTTATTTTTTGATGATTTTGCAACTTGATTCTTCCTTGTGCTTAAGAGCACCATGATTTAAGGGAGAGGATTGCAAGATATGATTCAACCTTGTTTATGAATTTGTCTTGTTTAATATTTTTAATTGTTATTTGTTGATGATTTAGCCATATGACTCCCACTAGTGCCTAGTGCACTTTGACCTAAGTGGTGAAGATGGCTAGAAGGGATTCAATTCATTTTATTTATATGCTCTTTAATTTTCATATGCTAATTTGTCAAACTAGTTTACTTGTTCATGTATCTTTTATCTCAATTTAGTTTATTGGTTCATATGTTCTTTTAATTTACTTTTGGTTAGTTGTTGATGATCTAGCCATGTGATTCCCCACAAGTGCCTAGTGCACTTTGATTTAAGTGGTGAAGATGGCTAGAAATGACTCAATTTAATTATTTGTTCATGTGTTTTTTATCTCAACTTAGTTCATTTGCTCATGTACCCTTATTAATTAGCTATGCTTAATGTTAGTTGTTGATGATCTAGCCATATGATTCCCACTAGTGCCTAGTGCACTTTGATTTAAGTGGTGAAGATGGCTAGAAGGGATTCAACAATATTCATATATTCTTGTTTAGTTGTTCCTTAATTTTTGTCTTTTAATTTGCTTGTTGATAGTTATTGCTTTATGTGATTCAATTTGGTTTAGTGTTTATTTACTTATTTTTAGATTCTAGCTTAATCTTTGTTCATTTCAAAAATTAAAAAAACCTTTTACCATTCATTGTTAAAGCATTTCCAAATTCATGCATCTTCATCCATACCTAATTTATGCAACACTATCAAGCACCCTAATATGTTCATGTCCTTAGCATTTTTTTTTTTTATGCATTTTAATATGTCATTCATTCATAAATAAAATGCTATGCATTCATCCACTTGTATTGTTTTGCACTCATTTCTCAAATGTTCATACCATCCCTTGCATTTAATAATGTTCATTCATCCTTTGTGTACTTGTGCATTCACATGCTTGCTTAACCATACACCCTTGCTTACATCATTATATGCCCATGATCCATTGTTTATTTGTCCTTGATGCAATTTAAATGGTCTTGACTTAATTGTGTGCCCTTCCCACTTGTATGACCTCCTAATGAAGACATAAGCCTACTTGCTTGTTGTAGCATAGAGTCATTAGGGTAAATACACTCTCACCCACACACAATTATTTTTGAGAACTCTACTTTGCCTCTTTGACAATTAAACTCTTGATTGACATGTTTAGTCTTGATTAATAAGTGGCATGTTCATAGTAATTTGAATTGGCAAATGTCTTTGAATGGTTGTAGACTTGCAATTGATTGAAATGTTCTACTCTTTTCCAAAATTTCACCAAAATAATTTCTTTTTCCTTTTACAAGCAAATAAAGTAAAAATCATTTTCATAAGTTAATCAAATCTTTTGAGGTCAATAAATAACTTTTTCAAAACTCATAAGGAGGCAAGTCGGACGTCACGGCCGATTTTGTCTAGCGATCCCGAGACCCAGGAGTCAGACATCTACTCAAACGTCTTAGGATACTTGTGAGAAATAAAACAAGTAATTAATAATTACAAACCCTTTTTCCTAAGAAAACCAAAAAAATCATCTTTTTCAAAAAGTAGTGGGGCACGTCGTCATGCAGACAGCGGGGATGTCTTTGTTCTAAGTCTATTGGACTGTACAGTCTAGGACCGAAAACCCCTACAATAAAAAACACCAACACACCTCTTTCCTAAAAATCACAAAGCCGTCTTCGGACGCAAAAAACCAAGAACTACGTAGCTTTGATTCCTCATCACAGTGGGGATACGTAGGACCGGGTTCCCGACCCGTCAAGCACCCTTTTAAAAAATCTTTGTTTTGTTCCGCTTTTCAAAGATGCCAAAAATATTCTTTTTTCCTGTTTCCAATAAAATAATTCCTCAAAGAAAAGAAAAGAAAAGAAAAGAAGTAGAACGATCGTTTCAAATCAAACATTTCAAAACCACACATCAAATTAAAGGTTCCCTTTCGGTAGAAAGGAGGTGCGGGGTGCTTATACCTTCCCCGTACCTAACCGACCCCCGAACCTACATCTCTTGTTTTCGAAAAGACCACCCGCCTTGTATAAAAAGACGTTTTTTCAATGTTTCCGTCTCAAAACTAAAATATTGGTGGCGGCTTCATAAACCTTCCCACGTTGTACATCGAGAAATCCAAACCGGATTTTTCGGGGTGCAACAGCTGGCGACTCCACTGGGGACTGACTTTTCTTTTTTTAAAGAAAAACGAGGGTCAAACCTAATTAATTTGATGCGTGGTTTAAATTGTTTGATTTGAAAAATTTGTTCTATTTCTTTTTCTTCCTTTTCTTTTTCTTTTTCTTTTCTTTGTCTGTGATGCTTGATGGTTTCTCTTGCATTATTATGTTCTTTGTGTTGCATTCATGTGCATTTGCTTATTTCTACACTTGCTTCTCGTTTCTTCTCTTACCCCTTTCTTTCTTTACTTATGCGTGCATCATATTCCCCTTATCTCGCATGTTCCTATCTTCTTCGCTCCCTTTCTTTGGTAAGTTCATGCATTTTTCCCCTTCTATTATGATCCCCTCTTCTTAGCTCCTCTTCTTAAGGTAAGTAGAGTTTTAGATAATTGTTAATACCTTAGGTTGATTTCTTGCTTAGACTTGAATGATATGTGCAAAACCCTAGGGTAGACGACTCTCTTTGTCTGGACTGTTTCTGGATTTTCTTTGCAGGTGGGGGGGTATATGCATCATTATGCTCCTACACACACTTTCACTGTTTTTACCCTTGTGTGATTTTTGGTGAGACAGCCCTATACCCGGGCTAGAGTATATCTTAGGCTAGAACGAAGTCATTAGTGGCTGCACACTGGACGTACGTCTTTTCGTGTGGTTGCGAAGACTTCACCTAGAGTTTGGCTTTGTTTGATGACATCATCACTTGGACGAACGGCCCTGTGATCGGTGCTCTCAGACGAAGTCGTTGGCTCTAGGAACCTTATCTAGGGCCCCTTTTAGTGCTTTCCTTGAAGTGTGTACCCTTAGAAAAGCCTTAGATCCTGTCTCTAAGAAACCCTGTAGGACACAAAGGAGCTGCATACCCCCGCATCCAAACTTTTTTGGAAAAAAATGCATATATTTTTCCAGAAGTATGAAGTTCCAGCTTTTGAAAATCCTATGTTGTAAATAATTTTCTTTCAATCATCCTCATCATGCATTCATTCATGCATGTCAAGTCGCGTTATCGCCGTCATCTTCATATAAAGACATCATTTGCATTGCATAAAACAAAAACTTGATAAAATTCATACATGCATTTTTTTTTCTCTATTTCATTAAGGTTTGTTAGGAGTGCATTCTCCGCACGTGTGCATTTCCATTCACTAAGGCTTTTTCCCCTAATTGTCTCGAAAGATCAAAAAAAAATCGTGTCTTATTAGGGGCGCGTCTCATGCATTATTGTTTCCCTTTTTCACACATCATGAAAAATAATACATTAACTTCTCATTTTGCATGCAATTCCATTCAATAAAAAAAATCATGTCTTTCCATGCATTTTTTTTATCATTGTGAGTATCATGCATTTCATTGCACAAAAAATGAAAACAAGAAAGCATCTCATTCATCATCATGAACAAAAAAATCATCATCAAAATGTAGCATTCATGCATCATTTCATTAACCTCATCACTTTAGTTCAAATACATCATTCCTCCATACATGCATCTTTCAAGAAGGGAAGGGGCATTGGCATTTCATACTTTGCTTTGCCTCTAAAAAAAATTATTATTATCATTTAGGAAAGAAGTATCATTCCTGTATCTTTCATCATTCAAAAGAAAGGGGGGCATCAACATTTCATATCTTGTCTTGCCTCTATAAAAATCATTTTGCATCCTACATCGTTGCATCATTTGCATTAAATGAAATTCTAATTTTGAATCATTCGTCTTGCATTCCATTTCATTACATAAAAATGAAAACAATTATCATCTTCATAGCATAAGCATTTCATTTATAATCAAAAAAGAGGAAAAAGCTCCTCGTCAAGTTCATCCAAAACATGGCATTCATGCATAAGCATTATTTCAAAAAGGGACACAGTAGAACTACGTACGCTTTGATTCCTCAAGGAGGATACGTAGGAGCGGGTCCACCCCGTCAAGCATAACAAATAAAAATTTCATTTTGAAAAAATGTCTTTCTCACATCATTCGGAAATGCATTTCATTTTGCATCAAAATCACAAAAAAAACCTTTTAGAATAATTACACTTTTCAAGTGACCATTTTTCCACGCATGTGCATATCATAATGCTTTCACATACAATAAAGGGTTTTGATGAGGGACGAGATGGTCTTGCAAAACAATCATTCTTTCAAAATTTCCAGGTGTTCCAGGGCATTCGGTTTTTCACGTCAATAGCTCATTTGTATTTCCTTCAAAGAATAAAAAGGCATTGCATCTCATCCATTTCATGATAAAAGGCTGAAATAGTTCATCAAAAAAAGTTTTTATGTCATGTTTTAACTAATGTTAACTCTCCGTGAAGCGTTCTTCTAGTAAGCATGCATGCCACGTGCATTTTCTCTTGTTTGAGTCAGTTAATTTCCTTCAATCATCATCATTCCCCATCCAAGTCTAATCCCGCCCCGTCCACCCATAAAGTGCATGTTCTCTCCCATCGGTGCACTTGACTTTTTGGTTCATTCTCACTAACACTTTAAGTGCTCCATCTTTGAGCAAGTCTGTGATCACTAATTTCCCTTGTTAAATATCATATTCCTTCAGTACAAGTCTTTCAAAAAAAAATAATAAATAAGAAAATAAGCTCGCTAGGTTGAAAATCCGCAAAGGGTGGCCTAGGCACAAAAAAAAGCGCCCGGTGGATTGAAAACTCGCAAAGAGCGGTCCAGGCAAAAGTTAGGGCATAAAAAAAAAAGAGAAAGAAAGGAGCAAGCACATACAGATAGATGAACAGTTTTCATGTTTTACAAAAAATAAATAAGCAATCAGGATTTGAAATGAAGTTTGGCCATCTCCTCAAAAATCCCAAAATCCCGGAAAATCCCTTTCCTACCCACCTTAAGCCAAAAAAAAAAACCAAAATCCAAAAATCACCCTAGACAAGGATCACCTCAAACATAAAAAAAAAAGGGGCGCATCACTTCTTATCAGCTCACCCGAGTCAAAGAAGGAAAGAATCAAAAAAAAAAAAAAAAAAAAAAAAAGAAAGAAAGAAAAAAGAGGATTCAAAAATGAAAATCCCAAAGCAAAGGAAAATACAAAAGAAATGTCAGTGGTGAGCCGATACATGTTACCACAAAACACAAGAGATCCTTGTCTCAATAAATCTTCCAATACCCTGCTGTGTATAACTACCCCTCCTTCCATAAATCACAAACACTTCCCTTTGACCTCGGCACCTTGCCCTCCACAAACCCTTAGCTTGGAATAAAACTTCCAAACACCTCATCAAGCCAAATAACCATCATAAATCATCGATCGTCACCAATATTTGAATAAAAATCATCCTACCATTACCCCCAAATACTTCATTAAGCCCAATCATCCTTCGTCCGCAAAACACCACAATCCCGAAAATTCCATTCCGATCAATGACTGATTGCTGTTGTTTTCTCAAATTTTAAATCTTAGGACGACTAAGTTTATCTGTCTACGATGTGTTTGCTCAAAAGAAAAAAAAAAGCAAATGATCAGAAAAAAGAAGGCTGATCAAGAAAAAAAACAAACCCTCAGGAAAAAGAAATAAGGGAACAAAAACAAACAGTTAGAAAAAAGAAAGCTGACAAAATAAAAAGAGGGACTTGCGCTCTGAAACCCATTCAAGCGGCATTAAAACAAGGTTTAGTGATCACTAAGTGAGGCTTCTTTCACGCTAAAAGTCAAGACATTTGCACTGAGAACACTACTCAGATCCAAAAGATGGGGCGCTCTCTTCACCTCCCGCCCACCCTGGTCTCGGGAATGTCTATTCAATGCCCTCCCATGTCACTCCAGTTGTCAATACTTCCAAGCAGGGGCAAGGGCGTTCCCATTCCTTCACCTCATTCAACCTCACCGGGGAAATCTCTCAACTCACTATCCTAAACAAGGCTCTGTCATTCTAATTGGGGCAGTTCTGTCCTTGTTATGACCGGGGCAACATCAAACTTTATGGGTTGAGACAAAATCTCTTCTGCCCCACCTTTCATTTCAAAAGCCGAAGCATTCCCAATTCATCATCTTTTACACCCCTAGTTGTTGTCACCACTAGACAGGGGCAAACTATTCACTCATCCAAGACCTGAATTGGGGCAATCTTGTATCTCTTGATCCCTCTTGAGCTTCGGTAATAACCATGTCTGTCATTCCTTCACTTGCCATAAATGTCCATGCCCTAAGCCAATTCCAAGCTGACTGACTCATTCATTCACCTTTGCACTCCTATGCATGCTTACTAGACAATGCTTCAAAGAGAGAAAACACAAGTTAGTCATGCGATATCTAAAATTCAGTCATCATGGAAAGAAAGAGAAAACGAGTGAGGTTGTTTGTAAATAAAAACCTTGAGAACACCAGAGGTTGAGTCAAATTCAATTTTTCAAGCGAGAATGGTCAATAATCATCTCAATTCCTTGCATCCAAAGTCTTGCATCTCATCATCACAAAAATGTTTACCTCATGCATCTAGGCAGTTCAATCTATTCATTATGGCATATGCATCAAAGCATTACGTTTGCATCCTCACATTTTGTGCATTCATCACATAGAAAAAATGTTCCACATCAGAGCATTGCATCATATTAATGTTTGCATTTCACAGAAGAAAAAAAAAAAAAAAAAAGAGAAACAAACAGAAGTTAGAGCATTAGCATTGCATTCATCAAAGCATCAATCACCGCATACACTTGCATTCAAACATCAAGGCAATACAGTTGCATCACATCAATACTTGCAAAGAAAGCCAAAACATCCCATGTCATTCATCATTTCATTTCGCATAATAGCAATATTCACATTTCATAGAAAAAAGGCAAAGAAGGAAAAGTTTTTGCATCTGCCATTTCATCAAAACACAAGAGCATTACATGTCATCAAACATCCAAATTTTGCATTAGCATGCCCGCATTTCATGAAAAGAGAAAGAAATGAGCAGAAAATAAAACAAGAGCATTCCATTCATCAAAACATGAATCACTGTCATTGCATCGCACACTTGCATTACAAGTATCAATCTTTGCATCAAACATCAAAGCGCTACATTTGCATATTCGCATTTCATAAAGAGCAAAAGAAAACAAACAAAGAAAAACAGATGACCAGCAAAAGAAAGCTGATCAAGAAAAATCAAATCAAAAGGAAAACCTCAAGACTGTTCCACCACATGCATCATCACACCAAAATCATAGCATTGCATGCACTCGCATAACATGCTCATGCATAACATACCTTTGCATAACATGCACCCATGCTTCATGCGCCATCCCTTGCATCAACTGACGTATGCAGGTACCTCAGTTCAACGCGCCAGCATTGGCCATCTCAACCAGTCAACCAACAGGATTTGTGAATCCCTTCAGACTCCACGTGTCCGCCGGGACCAAAGCGTCCGCCAGATTCCGTCGTTATCGAGCACCGACGAATCATCAGACCCTAGGGTCCTTCGGTTTAGTTCAAATCAACAGTCCAAACAGCGACTTTGAACTCGACCTTCATTTCGCCAAGTCATCACTGAGCATGACGGATCGGCCCCTCAGACCTTGTGTCCTTCATTTCGCCAAGTCATCGCTGAGCATGACGGATCGGCCCCTCAGACTTCGTGTCCTTCAGACTAGCTGTGTCAGTATAAAGCATAGCGTAAGTCCATCAAGGTAAAATGTATCAGTTCCCCAACTTGATATTGAACCTCAGGCCGCTCGAGCAGCCACCTTCGTGAGCCAAGTGCTCCTTCAGAGCCACAAGTGCTCCTTCAGAACCCAAGTGTTCCTTCAGAGCCACAAGCGCTCCTTCTTTACTGCATTCTTTATTGCTTTATTCTTGTTTTTGCTGCCTGAGGGTTGGCACCAACCTGTTTCCTACTTGTGTCGGCCTACCAGAGGTTGGTACACTCTTTATTGCTTTCTTTATCGCTTTCTTTATTTCCTCCAGTGTCGGCCTACCAGAGGCCGGCCGGTGTATTCTTTATCACTTTCTTTATTTTCTGCCGGTGTCGGCTTACCAGAGGTCGACACCTTCTTTACTGTTTTCTTTACTGCTTTATTCATTCCTGTTTTTGCCGCCTGAGGGTTGGCACCAATATACTTCCTGCTTTCGTTGGCTTACTGAGGGCTGACATTTCATTCATTACAGTCATTTTTGGCTGGCATCCATTCACCCAAAAAAGAAAAAGAAAATTCGGGTTTTTCCCTAAGTTGACAAAATCGGTATAATTTCTGAATTCTTTATCTCTATTTTGCCTCGGAATATGTTTCGGCCAATTCATATTCCTTGTTAAAATCTAGATAAAAGAGGCAAATTATCATACCCCAATTTTGTCCTAGCTTTAGGTCAAAACCCTAATTTTCAACCAAAAATAAATAAATTAAGGCTTGGCATGCATTTTAGAGTTTTAAAAGTCATCCAAGGGTTTTTAGGATCATGTTTAGAATGAAAATGCATTTTTGAGCTAATTAGGGTTTTTAGGTCAAAAAGGGTATTTTGGTAATTTCACAGAAAGTGGAAAATTCTCAGGAAAAGCCATTGGGCATGCATTTTTGGGTTCTAAAAGTCATCTCATTGTTTTTAAAATGATGTTTGGAGTTGGGAGACATGTTCAATGCAAAAAGTTGAATTTTGGGGCAAAATTAGGGTTTTTGACCAAAAGGGCATTTTGGTCATTTCACTAAAACAGACAATTTCCCAGTAAAAATCACTATGCATCTCTTGGGGAATTTATTTGGGTCTAAAAGGGTGGAGGTTGTGCATTTTTGTGCACCATTGAAATATTTTTGGCATGGAATTCAAGTTTTGAACAAAAGGGCAAAATGGTCATTTCCTTTGAGGTGGGGTCAACAAAATCAATTTTGGGATTGGTGAGGTCATGGAATTCAGAGCCCAATCATTGAATCATAGGACATGGCCCAAAATGGTATGAATTAAGGAAAAATTATCTAGAAAAGAAAAATCAAAAAAGGAAAGGATAATAACCAAGGTAGTGGGGAACAAAAAGTACAATGACAACTTGCAATTTCACACACTCCCTCCCCATTGCTGCGCATGATCAGCCCTTTATTTCCTCCATTTTGATTTATTTTTATGGTGGTTAAATCATGGCCTTCCATTCAAGTGTTAAAAACAATCCTCACCATTCATTTGAATTAAAATGGCACTTGTGTAATAAAGCTTCATGAGAAAATACAATTTTGTAATTGAGCTTATCCTTCACCCCCTCTCTTAAGCTGCACCCTTCAGCCCCTTTGTGCTTTCTAAATACCCCTAATCCATGTGACTAATAATCCTAGCCATCCATTCAAAATTAAAACTCAATCCTAGAGCCCAATCAAAGCAAAAGGACCAAAATACCCTAAAACCTCAAAAACTCCTATAAATACCTCACCCATTCACTCTTTCCGAATCTTTGGTCATTCCTCTCACACTCAAGAAAACCAAACACACAATTCCTCTCCTCCTCTTTTCCATTCCAGCCGAAACTTCCTCATCCTTCCTCTCCTCCATTATTTCATCTTCATCCACCAAAACACCTTGAATCCACCTCTCACAACCTTTGCTTCTCTTTTTTCACTCAAAGATTCATCACACTACTCTCATCCTTTTTTTTCCTTGGTAGGCCGAAGCTTCTTTTCTCTTCCCTCTCCTCTACTTCTTCAATCTTTCTTCCTATTGTTAGTGATAAGGTAAAAACCTCTAACACCCTTTGCATCATCTTCAAACATTTTGCATTAAAACTTATTTTCTTTTCTTCATCTCATATTTTTCCATTTATTTTTGCACACTCATCATTTTTCATCTTTAAAATGTAGCTTGTTGTTGTTGTTGGGGTGAGAGTTGGCATCTCACCCTTGAATAATTTAATTTGTTGTTATTTTGTGTTGATCTTGGTATTTTAATGGAATAAACATGTGATTTTACCTCCTCTATGGTTCGCATTTTCTAGCTTATTTTGTTATTCCTTTTTATTTGATGATGTTTAAATTTTTATTAGTGTTTAAATCCTTGTGTTAAATGTGATTTTTAGTCATATTACTTGCAAACATTTGTGGTGTTGATGATCTAGCAAGATGACTCCTACTTGTGCTTTATGCATTTTATGTTAAAGTAGTGAGGATTGCTAGATAGGATTCAACCTTGTCTTGATTTACTACTCTTGTTTCCTTTTTATCAATTTGTTGATGATTTTGCAACTTGATTCTTCCTTGTGCTTAAGAGCACCATGATTTAAGGGAGAGGATTGCAAGATGTGATTCAACCTTGTTTATGAATTTGTCTTGTTTAATTTTTTTTAATTGTTATTTGTTGATGATTTTGCAACTTGATTCTTCCTTGTGCTTAAGAGCACCATGATTTAAGGGAGAGGATTGCAAGATATGATTCAACCTTGTTTATGAATTTGTCTTGTTTAATATTTTTAATTGTTATTTGTTGATGATTTAGCCATATGACTCCCACTAGTGCCTAGTGCACTTTGACCTAAGTGGTGAAGATGGCTAGAAGGGATTCAATTCATTTTATTTATATGCTCTTTAATTTTCATATGCTAATTTGTCAAACTAGTTTACTTGTTCATGTATCTTTTATCTCAATTTAGTTTATTGGTTCATATGTTCTTTTAATTTACTTTTGGTTAGTTGTTGATGATCTAGCCATGTGATTCCCCACAAGTGCCTAGTGCACTTTGATTTAAGTGGTGAAGATGGCTAGAAATGACTCAATTTAATTATTTGTTCATGTGTTTTTTATCTCAACTTAGTTCATTTGCTCATGTACCCTTATTAATTAGCTATGCTTAATGTTAGTTGTTGATGATCTAGCCATATGATTCCCACTAGTGCCTAGTGCACTTTGATTTAAGTGGTGAAGATGGCTAGAAGGGATTCAACAATATTCATATATTCTTGTTTAGTTGTTCCTTAATTTTTGTCTTTTAATTTGCTTGTTGATAGTTATTGCTTTATGTGATTCAATTTGGTTTAGTGTTTATTTACTTATTTTTAGATTCTAGCTTAATCTTTGTTCATTTCCAAAAATTAAAAAAAACCTTTTACCATTCATTGTTAAAGCATTTCCAAATTCATGCATCTTCATCCATACCTAATTTATGCAACACTATCAAGCACCCTAATATGTTCATGTCCTTAGCATTTTTTTTTTTTTATGCATTTTAATATGTCATTCATTCATAAATAAAATGCTATGCATTCATCCACTTGTATTGTTTTGCACTCATTTCTCAAATGTTCATACCATCCCTTGCATTTAATAATGTTCATTCATCCTTTGTGTACTTGTGCATTCACATGCTTGCTTAACCATACACCCTTGCTTACATCATTATATGCCCATGATCCATTGTTTATTTGTCCTTGATGCAATTTAAATGGTCTTGACTTAATTGTGTGCCCTTCCCACTTGTATGACCTCCTAATGAAGACATAAGCCTACTTGCTTGTTGTAGCATAGAGTCATTAGGGTAAATACACTCTCACCCACACACAATTATTTTTGAGAACTCTACTTTGCCTCTTTGACAATTAAACTCTTGATTGACATGTTTAGTCTTGATTAATAAGTGGCATGTTCATAGTAATTTGAATTGGCAAATGTCTTTGAATGGTTGTAGACTTGCAATTGATTGAAATGTTCTACTCTTTTCCAAAATTTCACCAAAATAATTTCTTTTTCCTTTTACAAGCAAATAAAGTAAAAATCATTTTCATAAGTTAATCAAATCTTTTGAGGTCAATAAATAACTTTTTCAAAACTCATAAGGAGGCAAGTCGGACGTACGGCCGATTTTGTCTAGCGTCCCGAGACCGAGTCATCATAAAATACTCAAACGTCTTAGGATACTTGTGAGAAATAAAACAAGTAATTAATAATTACAAACCCTTTTTCCTAAGAAAACCAAAAAAATCATCTTTTTCAAAAAGTAGTGGGGCACGTCGTCTGCATGCAAAGCGGGGATGTCTTTGTTCTAAGTCTATTGGACTGTACAGTCTAGGACCGAAAACCCCTACAATAAAAAACACCAACACACCTCTTTCCTAAAAATCACAAAGCCGTCTTCGGACGCAAAAAACCAAGAACTACGTAGCTTTGATTCCTCATCACAGTGGGGATACGTAGGACCGGGTTCCCGACCCGTCAAGCACCCTTTTAAAAAATCTTTGTTTTGTTCCGCTTTTCAAAGATGCCAAAAATATTCTTTTTTCCTGTTTCCAATAAAATAATTCCTCAAAGAAAAGAAAAGAAAAGAAAAGAAGTAGAACGATCGTTTCAAATCAAACATTTCAAAACCACACATCAAATTAAAGGTTCCCTTTCGGTAGAAAGGAGGTGCGGGGTGCTTATACCTTCCCCGTACCTAACCGACCCCCGAACCTACATCTCTTGTTTTCGAAAAGACCACCCGCATTGTATAAAAAGACGTTTTTTCAATGTTTTCGTCTCAAAACTAAAATATTGGTGGCGGCTTCATAAACCTTCCCACGTTGTACATCGAGAAATCCAAACCGGATTTTTCGGGGTGCAACAGGTCCAAGAACAACACTCTCACCAGACTCATGCCAACACAAAGGAGTCCTACACCTCCGCCCATACAGTGCCTCAAAAGGAGCCATCCCTATACTCGAATGGCAGCTGTTGTTGTAAGTGAACTCAATCAATGGAAGATGTGTATCCCACGCACCTCCCTGCTCTAGCACACATGATCTCAATAAATCCTCCAAGGATTGAATGGTTCTCTCCATCTATCCATCAGTCTGAGGATGATAAGCTGAACTCAACCTCAATCTAGACCCCAATGCCTCCTGCAAGCTCCTCCAAAAGTCAGAAGTAAACCTAGGGTCTCTATCAGATACAATACTCTTCGGGACACCATGCAGCTTCACAATGACCTGAATGTATATCTCAGCCAACCTCGACACCGGATAAGTGATGATGATAGGTATGAAATGAGCAGACTTAGTCAACCTATCCACAATCACCCAAATAGAGTCAAATCCCCTCACAGTGTTTGGCAACCCAGTCACAAAATCCATGGAAATGCTATCCCACTTCCATTCCGAAACCTCTAATGGTTGCATCAACCCTGCAGGCTTCTGGTGCTCAATCTTTGACTTCTAGCAAGTCAAACAGGCATATACAAACTATGCTATATCCTTCTTCATATCAGGCCACCAAAACAACGTCCTCAAGTCATGATACATTTTGGTAGCACCTGGATGAATACTCAACTTGCTCCTATGGCTCTCCTCAAGTATCATCCTCTTCATATCAGCATCATCAGGAACACAGATTCTGTCCCTGAATCTCAATACACCCTGGGAATCCAACCTGAAATCCCCATCCATAGCTTGATCACCAGCAACCAACAAACCAACAAACTTCACATCCAACTTCTGGGCGTCTCTGATACTAACCAAGAAGTCATTACCAATCCTCAGCATACCCAGTCTAACACTCTGTGGTGTTACTTCACAAACCAGGCTCAAATCACGGAATTGCTCAATCAATTCCAACTCCTTCACCATCATAGCTGACATATGTAAGGTCTTCCGACTTAAAGCATCAGCCACGACATTAGCTTTGCCGGGATGATAGTTCAAGCCGAAATCATAGTCTTTCAGCAGCTCTAACCAACGCCTCTGTCTCATGTTCAGCTCCTTCTGATCAAACAAGTATCTCAAACTCTTGTGGTCACTAAATACCTCAAATCTAGTACCATAGAGGTAGTGCCTCCAAATCTTCAGCACAAACACAATAGCAGCCAACTCCAAATCATGAGTGGGGTAGTTCTTCTCATGTGTCCTCAACTGTCTGGACGCATAAGCCACTACCTTCCCATCCTGCATCAACACACCTCCCAAAAGGTTGATCCGGCACAGGCAACACTAACACTGGAGATGTTGTCAACCTCCTCTTCAACTCATTGAAGCTCTCTTCACACTTTGCATCCCACACAAAAGCTTTTCCCTTACATGTCAATTGAGTCAACGGAAGGGCTAGCTTAGAGAAACCCTCAATGAACCTCCTGTAGTAACCAGCCAACCCCAAGAAGCTTCTGATCTCAGTCACTGACTTTGGGCTCTCCCACTGCAATACTGCATCAACCTTGGGTGGGTCCACAGCTATACCATCACCAGAAATAATGTGACCCAAGAAGCTTACCTCATTCAGCCAGAACTCACACTTTGACAGTTTAGCATACAGCTTCTTCTCTTTCAACACCTCTGGCACCAACCTCAAGTGCTCTGCGTGCTCCTCCTCAGACTTAGAGTACACCAGAATGTCATCTATAAAAACCACCACAAACCGATCCAAGTAGCTATGGAAAATACGATTCATGTACTCCATAAACACCGCTGGTGCATTGGTAACACCAAACGGCATTACAGACTACTCATAATGCCCATACCTCGTTCTGAACGCTGTCTTCTGGATATCTCCATCCTTTACTTTAATCTGATGATAACCTGACCTCAAGTCAATTTTGCTAAACACCTTAGCACCTACCAGCTGGTCCATCAGATCATCAATTCTCGGAAGAGGATACTTATTTTTGATAGTCACCTTATTCAGTTGCCTATAATCCACACAAAGACGCATACTCCCATCCTTCTTTTCACTAACAAAACCGGAGCTCCCCATGGTGACACACTAGGCCTCACAAATTTCTTCTCAAGTAACTCTTCCAACTGCTTCTTTAATTCGCATAACTCGAAGTCGACATCCCAGTGTGCGGTGCCATAGACACAGGCCTAGTACCAGGCACAAGATCAATCCCAAACTCTACTTCCCTCTCTGGTGGTACACTAGGAATCTCATCAGGGAACACTTCAGGGAACTGATACACCACTTGCAACCCTTCAACCATAGCTTGGTTCTCAGCAGACATAGATGCCATCAAAGCAAACAGATGACCACCCTCCTTCATTACCTTATGCAGTTGACCGGCAGACAACAAAACAGACTCTTCCTCTTCTGGAGGGAGAAAACTCACAGACTTGTTGAAACAGTTGATGTGCACATGGTTATCTACTAACCAGTCCATACCAAGAATGACGTCTAACCCACCCAAAGGCAAACAGATAAGATCAACCAGAAAATCTCTGCCGAAGACTGACAGAGGACACTTAGCACACAATAGAGAGGTAGTCACCGAACCCTTAGCTGGAGTGTCGATAACCATCCCCCTCTTTGTAACGGCCCAAAATTAATTAGGTGATTATTTAACAAAATTAATTAGGTGATTGTTTAACTAATCTAATTAAGTGAGTACGTGACTAATTTAATTAAGTAGTATTTTAGTTGGCCATATTTAAATAATGGTAAGTTAATTAATTAATTTGGAGTTTTATGTTATTTAGGAGGTGTTGTAGTGATCAGTTATATTAAAATAATAATAAGGTGATTAAAATAAATAAGAGGTGGTGGTTAATAAATAAGGGAGTAGTGATTTTATTATGATAGGGAGTGGTTGAAATAAATGGGGGTGGTGCAATTAATAGGCCCATGATCCAATAGGCCCATTTAGTGTCTTAGAAAGAAAGAAGAAAAGTCAAAGAAGGAAAAGAAATGAAAGAAAGAGAACGTGAGAGAGAAGGTGAGAAACAGTGAAAAGAAAAAGAAAAAGGGAGAGGGAGAGAAGAAAGGTGTGCGACAGCAGCAAGGAAAAAGGGAGGGGAAAGGGTTTTTGTCATCTTGGCTTGGGGTAAGTTGGTTTGGGTACCAATCTTCTTCATTTTTCTTTCTCTATCTTTTAGTGTAAATTTCACACCCTAATTCCTTTCCATTTTCACTTTGCCATAAATGGGTTTTGAAGCTCAAAGTAGGAGAGTATCCATTTTTGGTGGTTCTTGTGTTTTTGAAGGAGAGGCTACTAGGTTCTTCAATTTGGAGGTATGGGGGCTCTCTTTCATAGCTAATAATTTATAAACCATGAAATCATGGGGATTAGGTGTTAGGAGTAGCTATTTAATTTGATTCATGAATTATTTGATTGTTTGAGGTTGGTGTTAATCCTATGTTTGTTGTTGTATTTGAGTTTAATTTGGTGATACTATGATGCTTGATGTTGAAAATAATTGTGTTATTAAATATGCATGCCATGTGTTTGATAAAATGCTTCAATGTGATAGAATATGAGAATATGTGATTTAATGATGTTGATTAGATGTTTAAATGAGTGTTATTGAATTGGGTAATGAATTGTTGGATTAAAATGTTGTTGGAGTGTATGTGATGGTTGAGGAAATTATTGGAGAGTAGGGTGAATAGTGCAGGAGGCGCCACTTGGCTGAGGATTTGGCGCCTGAATGTATCTTTATGTCACGGGGTTCTTTGGGAAGACGGGCGCCATTTCTTTGGGCAAATTGGCGCCAGTCTCACTGCTCATGTGTCCAGGCAGTGGGGGCGCCATTCCTGGAATTTGGCGCCTGTGTGTGCGCTGTGGGTGTACGTGTGTGTGTGTAGTGTGGCAACAGGCGCCAAGTGAGGCGTCGTTCTGCGCTTGTGTGCGCGTTGCCAGTGTACGTGCGTGCGTGTTGGTGGGATGGCACGGTGTGGGCGCCAAAATGGCTGCCCTTGGCGCCTAGTTGTGCGCCTTGTCTTGGGTGTGTGCTAGAGGGGGGCGCCAAATGGCTGCCCCTTGGCGCCTATTGGTGCCCAATGATGTCTAAGTGATGTTTGGGTCCCTTGGAGTCCAATTTGGTCCCTAAGTGCTAAATTAATCCTAATGTGTCAAAATAGTCCTTAAGTGCCAAAATAGTCCCTAAGTACTAAATTAATCTTTGGTGTGTCAAAATGGTCCTTAAGTGCTAAAATGGTCCTAATGGTGTCAAATTGGTCCTTGGGAGGTGATTTGGTCCTTAGGTGTGGAAAAGGTCCTAGGGGGTGATTTGGTCCTTAGGTGGGATTTAATTCTTGATGAGAGATTTAATTTAATAAATGAAGTGTGGGGTGTTGTGGTGATGATTAAGCGATGGGTAGGCTTCGGCCAAAGCGACGGGTCGTGTTGTGGTGATGATTAAGCGATGGGTAGGCTTCGGCCAAAGCGACGGGTCGTGTTGTGGAGATGATTAAGTGATGTGTCAACGAATGTTGTGGTACATGTATTGTGTTGTGGTGCATTGTCATGGTGTCGCATAAATCATACATATAAAGCGATGTGGGCTTCGGCCAAAGCGACGGGGGCTTCGGCCAAAGCGATGGTTGCCCTTGAGGCTTATAGCGATGATGATGGATCCACATGCATACTTGCACTCATGCATACATTCATATGTTTGGTGTTGCCTTGATGATGATTGTGAATTGGTGTTCATAAACTAATGGTGTATTTGGTGTAACTGTATTAATGGTGTATTTGAATTGACTGTATCTCTGGTGTACCTATTCTACTGTGTTTCTTGTTTTATTTATTATTATCTATGTATTGAGACTCACCCTACTGCGTCGTGTTGCCTCGTATGCCGGCAACCTGCAGGTGACGGTGACTAAAGGTGTTTAGAGATCCTTCTTCTAGTATGGTCGAGTCGGCTCTGATACGTAGCACCGGGGGGAAATGTTTAGTAGTTGTTATTTTATATCGTTTTGAACCATTAGGTTAAAATATTATCTTCCGCTGTTGTACTATTTATCCTCAGACTGATTGGTGCTATGTATACACTGAAACCTATTTTAATTAATATTTTGGAGTTATGTAAGGTATTTTGATTAAATGTAGCACTCTCTTTGTGGTGCGTGGAAATTTTGAAAAGCTCTGATTTTAAAATTGACTAAATAGCAGTTATGTATAAGGGTGAGATAACAAATCTCAGTGAGTCTTACCGTGACCCCTTACCTATCACTCGGTCCATTTATAAAACCATAATTATTAATTCAAAAAGAATTACAATATACAATCAATCATGTGTAATCCAATAAATGAATTACATAAGAGTTCATAGTCCGATTCTTAATGACTATGTACAACTTAATAAATTTATCTATAGTTCATAGCCCAATTCTTGATGGCTATGCACTATCCTCTTTATTAATCACTTGTGACATGTCACCAACAACCTAAAGAAGCTTGAGTGACAAAATCACAATATATACATTTAAAAGTTTTATCAATTCTAGCACATCACCAACAACACATAAGGAAGCATCGGTGAACCCCAACATAGCCAATAAGTGTACAACTCTTAAAGGCGGATAGCTTTAATTTTAACATGGGGGCCTAGGACCAGGGCGCATGACTTCCCTCTCCTAGTATGCTAAACGCATGGAGGTCGTCACCTCAATTCGATATTTCTTATATATCGTAAAACGTGGACCGGTTTAGATGAACATAATCATCCCGAGCCAATTATAAATTGAGAAATGGTACATTTTGTTCAATTCACTTTCCAAAACATATGTCCTCACACGAGACTCTAAGTTTTACGAAATATTCGTAACATTAACCGTTTAATTCAAAACCACTTTGAACATGTATCAAAATTTCTAACGAAAATTCGACAGAGTTTCCTCTGAAATATGGACATCCCAAAAAAATACTTACCTGTATAACCAGTCCAGACAATTTACAACCACATACAAAACAAACAATATCAGCCATATAATTTATGGGTGGTTAGGAAAAGGATTTAAAAGAAGTTCGAAGCCGAACGGAGCGTTGAAACGAAACATTGGATATTGGGGACATAGGAACTTCTCAACTTAGTGCCCAATTCCGTTCTGTTTCGTTCTCCGATCGATCCCAAACTATATTTCAATCCAATTTCAACCACAACAGCCAACATATACCCCAATTCCAGAACAGATCACAGCAATCACAAGCAATTACTTCAAGTAATTCATTTCGAGATTTGTAAGGATACGACACAAGTGCAGAATTTTCTATAGCAGTGCACCTACTTCGGCGAATTAATTAAAATAGCAAAAAATATCGGATTTCAACAAACGAATACTCTTTAGAAAGCTCTTTGAGTGTAGTTTCTACATGTTATATCCATTTTTCAAAAAAGGGCTCCAGTTGATACTGTTTTTAAAAATACTACACTGCTGTACAAAAATCAGACAGAACTTTTTGCCCAACTTGCAACTAAATTTTCTTTCTCATTTCTTAATGAAATTTGATGAAACCAGTGCCTACTTCGTAGGGAATTTAGTCTACTTTCCAACGAAACAAGAATTATTTAAAACGGAGTTCAATTGAGAACTCAAGACCTGAAAAACTAAACCTATACACAGTTTAATTTCAGAAATTTGACATAACTTGAGACACTCATAACTTGAGCTACACAACTCCAAATTTAACGAAACCAGTGCCAAAACGACCGGCGTTAAGTCTATTTTCAAAAACAATAAGAAACATAATTTTTGGGCTAACCGAACAGTCCCAGTTCTAAGGAACCGAAGCTGTGTGCAGATTTTCTAAAACAGCGAGTTCGAGATCAAATTGTGTTTTTCGTGACTCAAAATTTACGAAACGCGAGCAATTTTGACAACCACAGAAATCAATCAGTCAACACAACATAAAACAAAACCCTAAGCGAGTAAAACTCACCAATCGTGATGAAAATCACGAAATACCGAAACTTCACGAAGTTCAACCGCTCTGAAATCCCACGAACTCAAACCGAACTCGTTCCCACTCTTCCAAGCAGCTCCAATTCGAAAATCAGCAGCTCCTCCATTTTCCCTATGACCTAAATCGACCCAATCAACAATGAAATCAGTACCCACACTCCCAAACTAGTTGTTGAGCTTCCCACCTTCAATATAAGACTTCAAAGTTACCAAAACCTCCATTTGAGCTCCAAGCTTCAACAATGGCAAATCAAAAATGGGTAGGAATTAGGGGATGAAAATTACATCATTAGAAAGAGGAGGAAAAATGGGAGAGATTGGTACCAAAAGCCCCTTACCAAGTGAAGAATTTAGGGAGATCTCCTCCTTTCTTCCTCTTCTCCCTTCGCCACCTTCTCCTCTCTTTCTCTCTCGGTCTCTCGTTTCTCTCTTTCTCCGTTTCTCACTTTCTCTCTCTTTCCTTTCTTTTCTTTCTCTTTCTATTTCTTTTATTTCTTTCTTTTCCTTCTTTTTATTTCACACAAGTGAGGAATGAGAGACTGTTTGGATAATTTTGGGTCTTGTATGTAACACCCCAAAATAATTTAATTATTTATTTAATTAAGTTAGTTGAGAAGTATAACATTTTATTAAGTCAATTAATTAAGTTGGAGTTTTATTTTATTTAGGAGGTATTATAGTGATTAGTTATATTAAAAGAATAATAGAGTATTTAATATAACTAAGAGGTGTTGGGTAGTAAATAAGGGAGTGATAATTTATTTATTTCAGAAGGTGTTTAAAGTAGCTAGGGTGTGCAAATAAAGGGCCCAAGGCCCACTAATAGGCCCAAACTTAAGGAAATAACCTTGGGGTAGGGTTTTCCTTCTCCATTTGGAAGAAAGAAAAGAAAAGGAGGAGTATGGAGAGAGGGGAAGGCAGACGCGCAACAACCATGGGAGGGAGGGAGTGAAATTTTCCATCTTTGCTTGGGTAAGTTGGTATTTGGTACCAATCTTCTCCATTTTTCTTTCTCCATCTTTTAGTGTAAGTTTCATACACTAATCCCTTCTCATTTCCACTTTGTCATGGATGGGTTTTTGAAGCTCAAAGTAGGAGAACATCCATTTTTGGTGGTTCTTGTGTTTTTGAAGGAGAGGCTTCTTGGGTTTTCAATTTTGAGGTAAGGGGGCTCTCTTTCATACATAATAGGTTGTAGGATGAGTGGTTATGTGTGGGTTAGGTGTTTAGGGTAATTAATTGTTGTTTGTGTGTTGTTTAAATTAATTGATTATTTATGTGTTGTTTGAATTATTTGGTGTTATGTTTGAATTAGAAATTGATGAACCCATGCTAATTGTTGTTAAGATGAACATGATATGAACTATGCATGCAAGGTGTTTGATGTATTGCCTCAATGAAATTGAGTATGAAAATATGATGATTGTAAGGTGTTTGATATCTTGCCTAAATGAATTGGTGTTGAAATTGATGTGTGAGGCATTGTGCCGTGATTATAGTTGGTTTGGGTGATTGATCATGATGAGTTTTACTTGCTTATGGTTTTGTGCGTTTCTGGACACTGTTTCGGCCTTCTTAAAACTGGTACTGTTTGGTCGATTTAAAAATTATGTGGCTTAGTGTTTTCGAAAATAGACTTAAAGCCGGTCGTTTTGGCACTGGTTTCATTAAATTCGGAGTTGTGTAACTCCAGTTATGAGTCTCCAAAGTCGGGTCAAATTTCTGGAATCAAACTGGGAGTAGGTTCGGTTTTTTCAGGTTTTGTGTTCTCAATTGAACTCCGTTTTGAATGATTCTTATTTCATTGAAAAGTAGACTTAATTCTCTACGAAATAGGCACTGGTTTCACGAAATTTCATTAAGAAATGAGAAAGAAAATTTGATTGCAAGTTGGGTAAAGAGTTCTGTCCGATTTTGGTACCTCAGTGTACTGTTTTGAAAAACTGTACAACTGATTACTTATTTTGAAAAACTAAAATCATAGGTAGAAACTACACTCAGAGAGCTTTCCAATGAGTGGTCTTTTGTTGAAATCCGATGTCGTTTGCTATTTTAATTAATTCGCCGAAGTAAGTGCACTGCGGTGAGGATTCAGCATTGTGCCACTATTTTGTTGTTTAAGTGTATTGGTGAAATGGAAGTATGGGTGTATGTTGGTGAAATGGGTGTGTGGGCGTATGTTGTGGGGAGAGGGGCGCCGTTTTGGCTGCCCAAGTGCGCCTGTGTTGGATCTTAGTCCCCAAAAATGCTGTTTTGGTCCTTGTTCACCTTTTAGTCCCCAAAACTGCTGTTTTGGTCCTTGACCCTTGTTCACTTTTTAGTCCTTAAAAATACTATTTTGGTCTCTATGCACTATTGGTCCTTCAAAAATGTTGTTTTGGTCCCTATGTGACTGTTTAGTCCCTTAGGTGACCGTTTAGTCCTTGGGAGTGTCGGTCTAGTCCTTAGATGTGAGTTGGTCCTTCATTTTGGTGTTAGTCCTAGAGTTGGTGGTTGATGAGGTCTTAATAAATTTAAGGTGATTGATTAATATGTGATGGTGGTTGAATAATATATTATGATGGTTGATTAATATTTGATGGTGGTTGAATAATATCTTATGATGGTTGACTAATATTTGATGGTGGTTGAATAATATCTTATGACGGTTGATTAATAATTGATGGTGATTGATTAATATTTGATGGTGGTTGTTTAATACCTTAAGGTGGTTGTTTAAGGTAACTATTTAAGATGGTTGTAGGCTTCGGCCTTGATATCGTATGACGGTTGTTGATATCTATTGTGATGGTTGTGCTATGGTGGTGACAATTTGCATATAATGAGATTGTGTGTGATTGATGCATTGTTCATGGTGTCTCATACTCCATATGCATCAAATGACGGTTGTAGGCTTCGGCCTTGATATCGTGTGACGGTTGTGATATCTATTATGATGGTTGTAGGCTTCGGCCTTGATATCGTGTGACGGTTGTTGATATCTATTATGACGGTTGTGCCCCAGGGCAAATTTATGACGGTTGATGGTACCACATGCATATGCATACATGCATACATTCATGTGATTGTGATTGGTTTATGATGGTTGTGAGTTGATGTGCCAACTTGATGTTATATGCTATTTGTTGGAATTGTGATTATTGCTAGTTGCCTTCCCTAATATAATGCTTATCCTATTTGCTATTATTTATGTAAAGAGACTCACCCTACTGCTTTCGTGTTGCTTCTCATGTCGGCAACCTGCAGGTGATAGCGAATGAAGTAGTCTAGTGATGGTCATGCTCTGATATGTAGCACCGGGGGCGGGGCGTCCTAGTCACTTAGTATTTTATCTTGATGTATTAGTTTGATATTCGATAATGTATTAAAATACTATTAGACTCGTAGATATTCCGCTGTGCTGGTGAATTCTATTCTAGTTGTTGTAAAAACTAAAAAGATGTTTTTGAGGGTTCACCCCATTTTGACGTGCTATATATCAAACACTAGTTGTGTTTGAGTTTTAAAGTGTTGTTTCATGTTAATTGATGAAAATGTAGCACTCTCTTTGTGGTGCGTGGAAAAGATTTTTGAAAACTCTGATTTCAAATTGACTAATTAGTAGTAATTAGAAAGAGAGTGTTACATTGTAGCTCATTTAGTGTGAGTGGTATAAAGACTAAAATACCCTTAGTGTTCTAATTTCCACTCAGTAATGCATTTAAATTATATACTCAAGCACTTATAAATTGCTTTCGTAACAACCTCATATCCGTGACTTGATTTACAACCTACTTGAGTAATAAATCACTCGTTAATTTCTTAATTCGAAATTAACGAAATTAGGGATGTTACAATCACCCCAACTTGGGAATTTTGTCCTCAAAATTGAACAAACATACTTCAAGAGAACAAATACGGATATCTATTACGCATATAATCCTCCCATTCCCACATAGCTTCCTCGACCGAAGAACCATCCCAACCACTTTAGCAATTGGAATCTTTCCCGTCCGAGGCATCTTCTTTCTATGTTCTAAGATACGACTTGGTTGAGACTGAAATGACAAATCTGATCGAAGATCAATCATTCAAAACTCAACGGTCGACTTGGATTGAAAAGGTACTTCCTCAATAAGGATACAAGAAACACTTCATGTAAATTGGACAATACAAAAGGTAAAGCTATACAGCACACCACTTAGCACCATACACTCGAGGATTGAGTTTCTTCGCCGGCAATGCTCTACCGGTATTAATGGTTGATGAAACTCTCACAATACAGAATCACCAGATTCACATCCTAATGATCTTCTCCTTAGGCCAACATAATCCCTTTTTGTTGACCCTAAGCTATCACCAAGTCTCACTATATACACAATAGTTGTTAATTCCTAATCATGAGTTGGATAATTCTCCTCATGAGGCTTTTCTTACATGGATGCATCGACTACCACTTGTTGATGCAACATCATAATACATCCTAACCTTTCCGAGGTGTCACTGTATATTTGAAATCCCCGAGACGGTTCCGAAAGAATTAGGATACGAACAAAAGTCAATCTCTTTTACAACTCTAGAGGAAACGTTCTTCTTAATCGAAATCTCTTTCAAAGGGCTGACCTTTACAAGTTAACCAAGTGAGTGTAAAAAATCACTGCCACTCCTGTCTAGTATATCACAAGTCCCAAAACTTCACTACAGACATCCAAAAATCGCATTTCAAAGGTTTAGTTATACCACTTCTTCTCTCAGAGTACATTCAGAACAATGTGGAGATGTTGATCATGATCCACAATGGTCTTAGTGTACACCAAGATGTTATCAGTGAAACTTTCAACAACTAGTCTAAGTACGGGTAGAAAACGCGGTTCATGTAATCCATGAATACCGTAGGAGCATTAGTTAGGCCAAAGGGCATCACTACTCGCTTGTAATGTCCACATCTAGTATGGAAAGCTATCTTCGGAATATCTAAGGCCCTAACCTTTAATTTAAAGATAACCCGACCTTAGACCAATCTTTGAAAACACTGCTGCACATCGATGCTGATTAACCAAATCATAGATTCTTGGCATATGGTACTTATCCCTAATAATGACTTTACTCAACTGGAGATAATCCATACACGACCTCTTGCTCCTGTCTTTCTTTTCAACAAGTAACACAGGAGCACCCCAACTTGTAGCAAACTGGGGAACATCACCCTTCGGTTTTATTTGGTACAGTACTATTAGAACTTCGGGTTAAACTCTGTCACTACAGTGTTCATAACTGACTCACAAGTGGGTAAAGGTTATGTAAAAGTTTCTTGAAAAGTTTGAATATGAAATAATTTTCATACTTACCCATAGGAGTTTATTTCTTCGCTATCCCGAAATACTAATAAGACGTATCTTCACATCGCGACTCAGTCTTTGAATTCAATTACTAATTCGGATGGTCTCACGCAGATGTATGGCTTTTCAGAACCTATGAGTCAACCGACTATTCTCTTGAACTGAGTCTACTATTCATTCACTTAAGTATGAGAAGATCTAAACAATAAAGATCTCTCGCTTGATACATAACAGCTTTCCTAGTTAAGTAAGACTTACTAGAAAATTCTAAACTTTGGTCCATCATGTTGTATTGTTGACTATTCTAGGCGGAACGTGCATATTTGGATTAATCACGGAGTTGAGCTAATTATTATAACATCAAAGAAATAATCAAAATAGAAGGATTCTTCCACGGAATCAAACGGGCACAAGATAATGCTTCCAGCGTTGATTCCGAGAACAATTCTCACTATTTTACTCATTCCTTTGGTCCCACAATTTGCCAAACTCCACAATTCTCCAAACATAACCATAACCCCTAACATATCCATTCGGTAGGGAACATGTCTTATCCATCGAGAAGTAAGGTGTTTAACACTTCATTGATTCAGTCTTCCTATAGGACAATACCACTTCCCATACTTTAAGTAATTGGAAGTTTTACTCTTGTGGTATAATGGTGAAATGATTTATAGTTATTGGCTTTTAAAACTCTACAGACTGCTGGAAAGCTACAGTTACTAACAACCATTTCAATGAAATAGAGCCTTTTGAAAAGTACAATGATTATCATTATAAACCGGGTTCTAAGAATCTATTCTTAATAACTGGAAGTCCTTGTCCAACTCTCCGGACCTCTAATGGGTATTTGGCCAATAAACGCTTTAAGGCTTAACAACTTAGGGTAAGGCATAAGTGCATTTCAGAATACCATTGAACAATTCGTTCAAATCCTACTCAGATGTGTAGACATTTTCGTTAGCTTTCCAACGCATCCCGGAACACAAAAATCGGAGTTCCGAATTAAAAGTTATAAATAAAACAAGTCGGAGAACTGACAAAAATTTCTCACAGACCAAGATTGGCTTGCTCATAATCCCAAGGTAATAATAAGGTTATTTCGGTTACCATAACCTACTAATCTCATCTTGAACGGAACTTGGTTCAGAAACCGTTGTTGCACCCCGAAAAATCCGGTTTGGGACTTTTCAGTTTGACAACGTTGAAAATAGTAGAGCCGCCACCAATATTTTATTTTAGAAAAACATTGAAAAAAACCTTTTTGAAAGCGGGTGGTCTTTCGAAAACTTAGAGATGTAGGTTCGGGGGTCGGTTGCGCATGGGAAGGTATTAGCACTTTCACACGCCTCTTTCTACCGAAAGGGAACCATTAATTTGATGTGGTTTTGAAATGTTTGATTTGAAATACATTGATCTATTTATTTTCTTTTCTTTTTGAGAAATCACTTTATTGAAAACGGGAAAAAGGGATGTTTTTGGTATCTTTGAAAAGCGGGACAAGACAAAGATTTTTGAAAAGCGTGCTTGACGACAGAACCGGGTCCTACGCACCTCACCGGCCGAGGATCAAAGCAACGTAGTTCTTGTTTTTTTATGGGTTTTTAAAGGTATGCTTGACGGGACATGAACCCGGCCCCACATACCCTCACCGGGCCGAGGATCAAAGCAACGTAGTTCTCGTTTTTAAGGGTGTTTTTAAAGGTATGCTTGACGGGACATGAACCGGCCCCTACGTACCCTCTCATCGGTGAGGATCAAAGCAACGTAGTTCTCGTGTTTTTGCGTGTGAAAACGGCTTTGTGATTTTTGAAAGTGCTTTTGGAGTTTTTTGAAATAAGACTCGAGTGTTCGCGAACACCAAACAAGCAAAGGCTTCGAGTGGCATTAGGTATTAACTCGAAAGAAAAGTGAGTTGGAACCGGTAATCAAACAAGCAATGGCTTCGAGTGATTACAAGCGACAACGTCGTATTATTCTTTTGAAAATAGTTTTGGAAAAGGTGGTGAGCTAATAGCTCGTGTTATTTTGGAAGTTTGAATTAGTTGTTTTGTTGTTTAATTAATGTGTGGGAGTTTTCATGATAGCCAAACAAGCAAAGGCTTCGAGTGACTACCACTAATAGCTCCTCATTAACGATCAAACAAGCAACGGCTTTTGAGTGATGGTTAATGATTTTTATTTAGAAAAATGCCTTAGGTTTTCTTATTAAAAAAGCATAGGATTTCAAGCTTGAAAAGGAAATATAACATTTCAAATCCTTCTTACAAGTCAAAAGCTCAAAACAACCATTGGGACACAAGCAAAGCAATCAAAAGAGTATTTACAATTTGCTATGAACAATTGGGTGCACAATGATACAAGTATATGAGTGCAAAAGTATGCAATTATGGAATGCAAAATACAACATTATTGAATGCATGAGTATTTAATTTATGAAAAGGAAAAAAAACATGATATTAATGCATGAACCTTTAATTTATGAAAAGGAAAAACATGATATTAATGCATGAATATTTAATTTATGAGATGCAAAACATGATATTAATATATGCATGAGTAAACTTGAAAAGATATGGATATAAATGAATGCATGAACATGTAGGCATAAACCTAAACTATCATAGGAAATTGCCAAATGGGCATATAGCAAGGCATTTTTATTCAACCTAAAAGTCTAAGGAAACCAAAATAGTAACCTAAAACCCTAACCCCAAGAACACACATGAGGGGACCAAAACAAAAAAATCAAAACCCTAGTACTATTGAGTATAACAATGGAGAATTTTATTCAATGAGATGGGCTCATGGCCTAAGCCAAGTATGTAAAGAAAACTTTGAACATTAAACAAAACTATGATTAATTCACAAGAACTATTTAAAAGATTAAACTATGAAATAAATTGAATCCTTTCTTGCAATCTTCACCACTTGAATGAAATGCACTAGGCATGTAGTGAGAATCATTTTGCAAGATCATCAACAAGTGGACAACAAGATAACTAGACTACAAGAACACATAAACTATTAAACTAGGAAATAGATTGAATCCTTTCTTGCAATCTTCACCACTTTAAATGAAATGCACTAGGCATGTAGTGAGAATCACTTTGCAAGATCATCATTAACTAACAACAATATAGCTAAACCATAAGAATATATAAACACATAAAATAGAAATGGATTGAATCCTTTCTTGCAATCTTCACCACTTTGAATGAAATGCACTAGGCATGTAGTGAGAATCACTTTGCAAGATTATCAACAAATGGACAACAAGGTAACTAGACTACAAGAACACATAAACTATTAAACTAGGGAATAGATTGAATCCTTTCTTGCAATCTTCACCACTAGAATGAAATGCACTAGGCATGTAGTGAGAATCATTTTGCAAGATCATCATTAACTAAACAATAATATAGCTAGATCATAAACATATCAACTATAAAATAAATTGAATCCTCTCTTGCAATCTTCACCACTTGAAGGAAATGCACTAGGCATGTAGTGAGAATCACTTTGCAAGATCATCAATAAACAAAAGGTAAACTAAAACACAAGAAATAATGAGCACATAAACTAATATATTAAACAAAAGTCATCTCTAGCTCTCTTCACTACTAAGATCAAAGTGCACTTGGCACTAGTAGGAATCATAGAGCCAAATCCTCAACAACTTACTAAAGAAAAATACCAACAACAAGATTTAAACAAAGAAACAACAAAATCAATTTTGAAGACATTTTAAATCATGTATATATATAACTTTGCTTCATTTTATTTAACAAGAAAACTCAAAAATTAACATGAAAACAACACTAATCAACTTATTTTAGGGTGAGACAACAAATCTCACCCTCAACCACAACAAACTACATTGAAAAGATGATGCTATGCGAAAGGAATGAGGAAGAAAATGAGATTCAATGCAAAATATTTGGAGATGATGCAAAGAGGGTTATGGATTTTACCTTTTCTCTAAAATGGAAGAGAAAATTGAAGAAATGGAGGAGGAAAAATGCAAGAGAGCTTCGGCCTTGCAAGGAAAGGAAGGAGATAAAGGTGGTGTGATGAACTTCTTGAGTGAGAAAGGAAGGTTAAGGGTGTGAGAGGTGGATTCAAGGTGTTTTGGTGGATGAAGGTGAAGTAATGGAGGAGGGGGAAGGAGGAGAAGGCTTCGGCCTAGAGGGAGGAGAGGGAAAGGAGAAGAGTGCTAGGTTTTCTTGAAGGTGAGAATGATAGCCAAAGATTGGTGAAGAGAGAAAGTGTGAGCTATTTATAGGGGTTTTGAGGCTCTTAGGGTATTTAGGACTTTTTGCTTTGATGGGGCTCTAGGATTGGATCTTAATTTTGAATGGATGGTTAGGATTAGTGGTCACATGGATCAAGGGTATTTAGAAAACACAAGTGTGTGAGAGAAATAGGTGAGGGTGGCGCATAAAAGAAGGAAAAAAGGGAAATTTGTGAACAAAAAAAATCTAATTTGGGAATGGTGATTTTTGTAGAATAGGGTTAAGGGTATTTTGGTGAGGGAATGTTCTCAAAAAGGTAAGATGGGGTTTTTTGGTGGAAGGGTTAGTGTAAGTGCATGGGTTAATTTACCAAAAAGGGCAACATTGAGGATATGATCAAATTAAAACTTGGTGAGTAAGTAATGGAGTGTGTAGAAACTTCTAGAAGGAGGGAGAGGGAGTATGGGACGCAAGATCAGCTGAAATGTGAGGGGAAAAATAAAAACTTGCTTCTTTTTTTTGTTTTGTCTTATTGAGGACACTTCCTCCTTTTATTTTTGAATTTTGAATCTTTTTGGGCATGTAATTGAGAGTGCACCCATTAAAACATGTCACATATTTTTGGACACCATGAGATAACCTCCCTAATTATTCTAGACAATTAAAATTGTCACTTAATTAATTGGGGAATTTTTAATGGTCTTTTGGCATTTTTTATGCACTAAAAATAGGAAAAGTGCATTTTAATTATTTTAGGCTAGAATATTCTCTCTAAAAATTGTACAAAAATTCTCTTGGATAAGAGAAAATGTACTTTTGGTGTGTGCATATTTTTGACGAGAAAATCATCCTTTTGCTAAAAATGACCAAAATGCCCCTTACCCTAAAAAGTCCTAATTTGCTCAAAATGCATTTTTATTCTAAACGTGGTTCTAAAACCCTTGGATGACTTTTAAAACTCTAAAATGCATGCCATGCCTTAATTTATTTATTTTTGGTTGAAAATTAGGGTGTTGACCCTGTTTAGGACAAAATTGGGGTATGACAATTTTGCTCTCTTTATCTAGATTTTAACAAGGAATATGAATTGGCCAAACATATTCCGAGGCAAAATAGAGATAAAGAATTCAGAAATTATACCGATTTTGCCAACTTAGGAAAAACCCGATTTTCCCTTTTCTTTTGGGTGAATGGATACAGCGTAAAAACTATCAGAATGAATGTGGTGCTAACCTCAAGAAGCTAACAAAACAGAACACATGGGCGCCGCCTCGGGTGGCGTAAACAACAAGAAGTAAAACAATAAATAGAATAGTAGAGAAGGTACGCTCTTTGATAAGCCGGCACCTGGCCACGGGAAGAAAGTAACAAAAAGTCTTTGTGATGAAGGAGCGCCGTCACTCAAGGAACACTGGTTCTCAAGGAGCGCTCTGCGCTCAAGGAGTACTTGGACTCAAGGAACACTTAGGCTCTGAAGGAACACTTGGGTTCGGGCGAACGCTTAGGCTCAAGGAACGCTGGGCTCAAGGAACGCTGGGTTCTCGGGCGAGCGCCTGGCTCGGGCGAACGCTGGGCTCGGGCGAACGCTTGGGCTCAAGGTGGCCTACTCGAGCGCTTTCGAGGTTCGTATCAAGTTGTGAAGATCGATACATTTTACCTTGATGGACTTGCACTATGCTTTACATCGCGCACACCGTCCAAGGACGCGAAGTTCGGGGGCCGATCCGTCATGCTCCGTGATGACTTGGCGGGATGAAGGTCGAGTTCAAAGTCTCTCGCCTGCGGACCGTTGATTTGAACTATACCGGCGACCTCGGGTCCGATGATTCGATTCGCGGTGCTCGATAACGACGAGATCCGGCGGACGCCTTGGTCCCCGGCGGATGCACGTCCGGCGGATTTGCAAATCTCGCTGATTGATCGATTAAGATGACCGCTATTGGCGTATTGAATCGAGGTACCGCATATGTCACCGATGCAAGGAATGATGCATGAAGCATGGGTGCATGTTATGCAAAGGCATGTTATGCAGGAGTATGTTATGTGAGCGCATGCAATGCTATGATTTTGATGTGATGATGCATGTGGTGGACTGTTTTCCTTTGTTTTTGATTCCTTTTTAATTGTTTTCTGACCAGCTTTCTGCTTTCTGGTTATTTGTTTTTTTCATGTTTTTTTTCTTTTCGATCAGCTTTCTTTTCCTGACCGTTCATTTTTGCTTTTTGACAAGGCTTATTTTTTTACTGGTTCAACCGACTTCCGATACTCCTGGCACGAGACTGAAAGACCGAGGGAAACTGCAAGGCTTGTGAACCGAACGCGCGTTTGCTCTCTGGTTCGCCGTCTGGAACGGTTTGTGAACGCAACCCTTTTTTGTAAGATTAATTATCTTTAGGAATTTGCTTATTTCCCATGGCTTTTAAAGATTTCGCAATGATTTGTAATGCCTTATGATGTATGCACATGTTTTACAGTTCAGTATCACCATCATCATAAAAACGCTTATTTTGAGCAAAAACGTAAATATCAATAATCACGACATGAGAAAAGTTGAGCTTTATTGATATGGAAGCCGATCGCATGTAATGTTACGACGATTATTCAAGACATTTGAGAATTTAAACCGCAAAAAGACACGTAAAAAAGGAAAGAAGCCGATTTCGATCGTCCGCTCTCGTGGGGCGATCTTGACATTTGTGTCCTTGACCTTGATCACTCCCTCATTCAAGCCTTCGGGGAATTGTGTGCCTTTCTTTACTTTTCATGCTCAAGTTTTTCGACCTAATTTTTGCCTCGATCGCCTTTGCGGGTTTTCAATCCACCGGTCGCCTCCGATTTTGCCTAAGTCGCTCTTCGGGTTTTCAACCTAGCGAGCTAATTCTTACTTGGCTTGTCTTTCTCTTTTTCAATTATTTCTTTCGTGCATAATACTTCTTTACCGAGTCCGAATTGACTGGGTTTTTGAGGTCTTCGCCATCCATGTTGGTGAGTATCGCGCCTCCGTAAAAAGGCTTTTTGACTACATACGGGCCGTCATAAGTGGGTGCCCACTTCCCTGGGAGTCACTCGAATAGGCAAAGATCTTTTGAGTACTAAATCTCCTTCATTAAACTCACGCGCCGACTTTCCCCGTCGAAAAGCGGTTCTCATTCTTTGTTGGTACAGCTGCCCATGGCACAGAGCTGCAATCCTCTTTTCTTCAATGAGGTTTAGTTGATCCAGGCGAGCTTGTACCCACTCTGCTTCCTCCAATTTAGTTTCCATCAGAACCCGCAGGGAGGGTATCTCAACCTCAATGGGAAGTACTGCTTCTGATCCATACACCAAGGAAAAAGGGGTTGCCTGGTCGATGTGCTGATCAAGCACGCAGAGCCATGCAAAGCAAAGGGAAGCATCTCATGCCAATCCTTGTAGGTTACCACCATTTTCTGCACTATTTTCTTGATATTCTTGTTGGCTGCTTCAACTGCCCCATTCATCTTTGGGCGATAAGGAGAGGAATTATGGTGCTGGATTTTGAATTCCTTGCACAGGTCCTTCATCATTTTGCTATTCAAATTGCTACCGTTATCGGTGATGATCTTGTCGAGCGCACCATATCGGCAAATCGATCTTTCTTCACAAACTTAGCAACCATCGAATCTGGTTATATCGAGTATGAAGCGCGCCTTCAACCCACTTGGTAAAGTAATCAATTGCAAAAACGAATGAAGCGATGCCCGCTTGACGCTTTGGGCTCAATTGGACCTATGACGCCCATGCCCCACATGGAAAACGGCCAAGATGCAATCAAAACATTTAATTTGGCAAAGCGGCACATGGATATGATCGGCATAGATCCGCATTTGTGACATTTCACGGTTATAATACCGATTCCATCGGAGCCGTGAATAACCCCGCTCTTAAGATTTTTCTAGCCATGGTGTGCCCACTTGAATGGGTTCCGAACGAGCCTTCATGCACATCTCTCATGATTCTCTCTCACTTTCTTCTTTGGCAACACACCTTAGGAGAACCATATCGTAGTTTCTCTTGTAAAGAACTTCACCATTCAAGAAGAAATTCTCGACAACCTTCTCGAGAGTTCTCTTGTCATTTTCTCGATGCCCTGTGGATATTCCCGACTAGTGATGTAATCGCTTGATGTCATGATACCAAGGTTTCTCGTCGACTCTTCATCTATTGCCATGCAAGAGTGATGCGCAGCGTGCTCCGGTCTTCGATTCTCGATCTTAGTCAAACTTTTGTCGCAGCCTAATATTGAACATAGAAGACAATGTTGCTAATGCATCGCCGGTGATTTTCACCTCGAGGATATTTGGAAGGTGATCTCTCAAAGGACCTCATCAACTCCCGAACATAATTGCAGTAGGGATTAATTTGGGATCTCTGGTCTCCCAATCGCCTTTCACCGATGAACAACCAAAGTCGAATCGCCATACACATCAAGCCTTTTAACCTTCCATTCGAGGGCTGCTCGAATACCTAGGATGCATGCTTCATATTCGGCTATGTTATTTGTGACATAGAAGCTTAGCCTTGCGATGACAGAATGAAGCGATTATCGTGGAGATTAACACCGCCTCAAACTCCGTGTCCCCACACATTTGACGCACCATCAAATATCATTCTCCATCTTTCACTTTCGTGGGACTTCCTTCGCCGAATAGTGCCATGATATCTTCATCGGAAAATCATGCCGCATTGGTCGGTAACCGAATCGGCCGACATGCCAAATATTCAATGAGTGTACTACCTTTAATCGCTTTTTGTGTGACATACAAGATATCGATTCGATAATTGCATCCGCCATCGGGCAATTCGTCCCGTGAGAGAGGCTTCTCAAATATGTACTTGATTGGATCCATTTTTGAAACCAACCAAGTTGTATGACTCAAAGATGTACCGCCTTAAACGATGAGCAAAGCCCAAACTAAAGCACAACAGTCTTTTCCAAAGATAGAATACCTTGTCTCACGATCGGTGAACTTTTTGCTTAGGTAGTATATTGCATGCTCCTTTTTCAGATTCATCATGTTGACCCAACACACACCCCATTGAATTGTCTAGCATCGTAAGGTACAAGATGAGCGGCCCGCTCGCCACTGTGGCATTAAGACTCGTGGATTTTGCAAGTACACCCGATTTTCTCAAGGTCGCTTGACACCGATCATTCCACTTCGGCTCTTGACTTTTTGCACAAAGAATTTGAAGATTGGCTCACAAGTAGCAACCAAAAAATGAATCGGAGATATAATTCAACCTTCCGAGGAAACCACGGATTTCTTTCTCTGCTTCGTAATCGCATTTCAAGGATGGCTTTTACTTTGTCCGATCCACCTCAATTCCCCTTCGCCGACAATGAAGCCTAACAACTTCCCCGATCTTACCCCAAACGCACTTGGTCGGGTTTAACTTGAGCTTATATTTCCTTAACCGTTCAAAAAGCTTCGCAGATTGACAATGTGCTCCTTGTCGGTTTTAGATTTTGCGATCATGTCATCAACATAAACCTCAATCTCTTTATGCATCATATCATGGAATAAGGTAACCATGGCCCTCTGATAGGTTGCGCCAGCATTCTTCAATCCGAATGGCATGACCTTATAATGTATCGTTCCCAAAGTGTTATGAAAGTTGTCTTTTCCATGTCCTCAGGGTCCATTTTGATCTGATTATATCCCGAATATCCATCCATGAAGGAGAATAACGAGTGTTGAGCTGTACTATCCACTAAGACATCAATGTGAGGCAAAGGGAAGTCATCCTTAGGGCTAGCACGATTCAGATCCCGGTAATCGACACACATTCTGACCTTCCCATCCTTTTTGGGAACTGGGACAATGTTGGCAACCCATTGCGGGTACTTGGCCACTGCCAGGAATCCTGCATCAAATTGCTTCTTCACTTCGCCTCTCGATTTTGAGGACATCTCTCGGTTTCATCCTCCCTCATTTCTCTCGCTTGATGTGTGGGCATTCGGGCTTGACCGGTAGCTTGTGTACCACAATGTCTCTGTCTCAACCTGTGCATATCCTCGACACGACCATGCAAACACATCCACGTAATCCCGCAACAACCGAACTAACTTTATGCGGTCTTCTTCGCTCATGGTGGTGCCTACTTTGACCTCCTTCTTATCCTCTCATTGTACCCAAGTTGATCACTTGAAGAGACTCTTCGTGTGGTGGATTACCCTTTCTTCTTGTTTCATTAACCTCAAAAGTTCGGAGGAGTTTCCAGCTTTCTTCAACATCCCCCTCACCGATTGACGGGGTGATCAAAGTCAAAAGGTGGATCATCGACATCGCCATTTTCAGAGACCATTGTTGTGGATCCGCATTTTGCCGGCTTAAAAAGCGTAATGAAAGGCTAAACAAGAAAACAAACAGATAAATAAAGCGTAAAAGACTCATGCAATGAAGAGAAATTGATTTTTATTGATTGAGGAATTCAAAACAAGCGCTTTTTATTGATGATGATAACTTTGAAAATAAAACACACGTGTGCCCCTAACAATCGGTCCTATGGCCTTGGGCAGAGCCACTGTGGTTGCATTACAAATGATTACTTTAAATTAAGAGTCACAGGAGAATCGCGATCTTCCAATTCTTTAACTCTTCACCGATACCGCAACGACGAACCGCACTTCGCCGCCTTCTTCGGATTCGTAAACATCTCTCGATGACAAAGAACTTGATTGGGATCCCACAAGCCAAGACTCACAAAACTCGACTAAGGTCGCAAATTGGGATCCTCTCGGGGCCATGGATCTTCGCCTCGATTTGGCCAACCATCGGCGCTTTTCGCTCGTCCGCCTTATCCGCTTTCCTCCTTACTTTGGGTGTATCCCAACCCGAAACGGTCTTTGTTTTCCTTCGCTGGATAGAGCTAGAATCCCTTGACCAGATCTTTTCCAAGCCGTAACAGCCTTTGTACCTTGGGCTATCATAATTTTGGCAACCATCTCCTCCTCTTTGGTCTTCCCAAACACCGCATTGGCAATCTCCAAAGACTCGAAAAAGTCGTTTCCAACGACTCTTCAATGGCTTCTACATATTTGAACTCGATGGCTTATTAACCGCAGTCTCTTCTCACCGAATACTACGACCACCTTGTCATCCACCATGAATTTGACCCGTTGGTGTGTAGAGAAGAAGGAATTGCCCCTACCATGTGGATCCGTGGTCTTCCTAATGCATACCGTATGAAGAGGTAATGTCCATGATTTGGAAGTTGATACGTAAAACTTCGGGACCAACTGGATAGGAAACTCCATTTCTCCTAGCACTTCTTTTTTGGACCCATCAAATGCTCGCACCAGCGTCGAACTTGGTTTCATATAGGAACAATCAACATCTAGCTTGTCCATGGTTGACTTTGGCATTACGTTCAGTGAAGACCCGTTGTCAATCAGTACTCTGGCCAGCACATAGTCCCCACACTTTACCGAGATATGAAGAGCTTGATTATGTTCTTTTCCGCTCGAAGGCAACTCATCATCAGCAAAAGTTAGGTGATTTGCAGCCACCACACTCCCGACAATTCCATCAAAATGATTCACTGGAATGTCCTCTGCCACGTGAGCCTCACTGAGCACTTTCATCAAGGCTGTTCTGTGTGCTTCCGAACTGAGCAACAGTGATAGCATGGATATCTTTGAGGGCGCTCTGTTTAACCGATCAACTACTCAGAATCGCTTTTTGGGACAAACTTCAAGAATTCATTGGCTTCTTTTTCTGTTACTTTTTCTGGAGCAGCCTCTGGCTCTTTTTCTTTATCTTTGCGGCCTCTTTGTTCAGCCTCTCTAGATGTTTCCGCCCGGAGGGTTTCTGGAGCATATACCCTTCCACTCCTGGTGATCCCACTTGATCCTGCTATGTTGGTCACAGTGGTAGCATTTGGAGAGCATTCTGCCGTGTATTTCCAGGGAACTGCTTTATTTGACTCATAACGAAAAGGAGTTGGTACCTCAATCACTATTGGCTGAGCATTTGCTCGCATCAGCCTAGGATTGAAATCATAAGGGATCTCAATGGGCCTTCTGATTCCTCTATCATTGTCAGGGTACAGTGTCCACACTTCTCCGCATTCGAACCATCCATGATGACAAACCACTTGGTCGCATCGCGCCTCTACCTCACCCCATCCAATGGCAATGGATATCTTCTATTCGGATTAGAGCACTTTCGGGAGCATCATATCGACCAAGTAATCAAACTTTCCGCTGGGCTCTCCTAGAGTATCCCAACGCCCTTCTTTTGTAGGCAAAGACTGTTACCTCTTCACCGATTTCTTCCTTGCATGAGAGCGGAACCGTGTCTTCATTAGCTACCGGTCGGCCCCGCTTGAACCAATCTCGTGAGCGTAACTGTGCAGTAATTTCAATCGGCTTTTGGCCTCTCTATCACCGCCTCAATGTAGGGTCCACACTTCATCTTCCACACCATAGGTCCCTATCTCGGACCACATACCGATCCATCAGTCTTGCGGGATCATTTTGAAAGTTTCACAACCTCCCCCACACAGGAGTCAAGACACCCTTCTTCATGGCAACATCCCTTTTAACAACCTTGGCCCTAAGATAACTCAAAGATAAATGACACTTAGAGGAGTCTTGATCTCTTGTACCTTTTTCAAAGAACTTGCCAACAAAGACTTTCTATAGCATTGGTAGTTGTTCCTCGTGACTGGTAATGGATTGATTGTTGTATTTGGACGGTTCTGTTTAAACGATATCCAACCAAAGATCTATCAAATCTTGCACTACATGCTTGAAGGCTTTACAATCTTCCACAAAGATGACCGACCCCATTTTCGTGGAAACCGCAGTGGCATTAGCATTGTATCCTCCGGGAAATGGTGGGTCGCACTACTTTCATGGGTCGAGTGTTGATCGATTATTGGAGGTCAAGTGATTAAACAAATTTCAAGATATGTCATTGGAATTGGATCAAAACTAGTCCGCTTCTTGAACCGATAATCTTGAGTCTTGGGACGGTCATTGCCTTTGCCGAGATGACACACGAGAGAGTAGAATGGAATAGTTTGGGGTGGAGGAGTACCAAAAGATGAGTTTCCCCGAGATGACATTAGTTTCTCCTCTTTCTTTTTAGGGAAATGGGCTGGTACTTCTTCCGGTTGTTGGACCCACCGTAACTCCCTCGTGACCGAGGTGATTCAAAATCTTCCCACTTCGAAGGCCATGTTCAAGTCTTTCCCCGAAGACTATCATGTCAGAGAAACTGGTTGAGACACTTGTGATCAGCCTGTCATAATAGATTGCCGGCAGAGTTTCCAGGAACATGTACACCATCTCTTTCTCGGTCAAAGGAGGTTGAACCTGGGCGGCTGTGCTTCGCCATTTTTGAGCATATTCCTTGAAAGACTCTTTCTCACCCTTACTCATGTGCTGCAACTGTGACCTATCCGGAGCCATGTCCATGTTGTACTTATACTGCTTCATGAAAGCTTCAGACAAATCTTTCCAACAGCGGATTTCAGAGGATTGCAACTTCATATACCAATCCAGAGGAGCTCCCACCAAACTGTTCTGGAAGCAATAAATCAGTAATTTGTCATCATTGGCATAGGGACCCATTTTTCGGACGAACATTGTAATATGGCTCTCTGGCAGCCGATCCTCCTCCAGACTTGTCCACCGAGCTTTGAATTTTGGCGGTAGAACTAAACGGGACTAGGCAAAGCTCACGGGCTTCTTTGGCTCTAACTCCAGCACTCTCCATAGCTCTCACTCTTTCTTCTAGTGCTCGGATCGATCATTTGGCCGAGCCCCTCAAATGCGCGCCCTCTTGGGGTGACTCCCATGTCAGTAGTAATACCCTCCTCCCGGGCCGAGGAACATTTTGAGGTCGATCGTGAACCCCGGGCGTGGAATTGTGCACGGCGCAGAGGATAGGAGCCCGATTCGGGATCCTCCAGTTCCCAGTGTGTGGTGACAAGAATTTGATTAGGTGCAGCTACTACACCACGGAGTAGATCTAACAAAGTTGCGGCAGTACCAGCAGCAGCATACCCCGAGGTATCTCTGCAGTGGTAATCGCTTCGACACATTCATTTCTCGAGCGAACACGGATGACCGACCCTGCATCCCGAGGAACTGTGGGTTGCAGCAGCATCGACACCTGGAGGAGGAACGAAAGAAGTGACCCCATCTGGACCCACTACAATGACGGCCAGCAGCTTGTCCCACTCTTCAAACCTTGCAAAGATTACCATCATTTCATGGACTCGAGCCTCCATGGTACCCATCTTATCCTCGTGAGTCCGATTTTCCCGAGCCACCGCCGGGATTCGTAATTTGTACACCCATGTCTTCCTGCTCGGGTTACTCTCAATTTCAACATCCGGATGTTCTCGTAGCCGAGCCATTAGCTTGGCTTGGCTTGCGATCGGGTGAAGTATCGGTGACGAGAACCAGCGTGCGTTTTTTCTCGCTTATCCAGACATTTATTGCATAAGAAACAAAATAATTTTATGAATGAATGTATGAATGTATGCACAATGTTTGCTTGATGCCGGGAACCGCGGGATACCTTGCCTTGTCATACGCGCATAAACTTTTGGTTTACGAATTGAAGTAAACAAGGAATCGAAATAGCACACTTCAATCATCACGATTTCAAAGCTTCACCAGTTTTCATTAAAGGGAAAAGACGTTACAAGGTTCATAAAGAGAGCAGTACAATATTCTTGAATACAAAGCTTGAAACAAAATCCTAAATCAAAAATACAAATGGGCAATTCAAATACAAATAGCTCTAAGCTCCCCAACTCTCTTCCTCTTCTTGCTTGCGCTTGCACTTTGAGATTGCTCTTTGAATTCTGTGATCAACGTTCTGCAGTATTCCACAAATTGATACACTTCAAAGTGGTATTGAAGAAGTGCATCTCACCTCACTAACCTCGATTCTTGGGGATTCCCAAAGATAGCTTGACGGCCAGCGACGATGGCTTTGAGAACTTGTTCTTCCATAGTCAGATCTCATCCTTGAGTTCTTTAATGACCTCTTGATCTTCGATCTTTCCAATCAACTCTAGGAAGCGTTTTTTAACATCGCTCTCTACTCGGACCGCTGTGTAGGCATCTTCTAGACAAACAAGGTCCTCTTCAATTCACCAAATATTTTCTTTCAAAGCTCAAAGCTCGCTGGTATTCTTTTTGAGAGTTTCATTAATGGCCACCTTTTCTTGCTTGAGGTTTCTCAACTGACTCCTCAACTCTGCCACTAAATGTGATTCTCGCCCTGATTTCATGGCTAATGTCCTCCACTCCTGAGCTTCTTCCAGTGCTTTCCTTGTCTTTTGTTTATACCTTTGAAGCTCCTCTCTGGCCCCCTTCAGATGCCTCTGGGCTTCTATCTTGCTTTGTTCTTCCTTCTTGAATCGTCTGACGCTTTCTTCCACAGCGATCATCTTGACATTGTTTTCCTCCTCTAGCTTTTCTTTCTCTAGAGCTATCTCTTCTATCTTAGTCTGCAGTGCCCTCTTTTCCTCTTCTGCTTTCGCTAATGCGGATTTGACTTCGCTTAGCTCTTCATGGGTAGGGACATAAGGCTCTGGTATCTCTTCTTCAAGGGAAAGCATCCCTTGAATTGGTGATTTTGCATTTTGAAGCTTCTCCTTGAGCCATTGATTGAAAGTGATGTCACTGATTCTCTTTGACAACTCTTCACTCCCTTTCCGCACTACGGATTCCCATGACTGTTGAACTCTTCGAAGCAAGTCGCCGCAATTAGGCATCCCCTTATAGAGGTAAATGCGACAAAGATGCTTTCGGAGGGTGAGAGTTCTCATCTGCAACCGAGCCGCCTCAAGGTCAATGAAGGGTTGTAGTTGATACACCCCGAGTCCCCATGAGAGGCACGTTTTGAAAGCTTCCACAACCGAACACTACCACCGGTCCTGTCATCCCAACAAGTAGCCGTGTACCACCGGATTTGGAGTTCATTGAGATTCTTCAAATACTCAACCCATTCAATAAGAAGTTTTGACCTCCACCTCACAAACTTAGGGCGTAAGAGATTAGCTCCTTAACATTAGTTCGGTTATGGATCACATGAGTAATAAGCCAAAGCGTAGAGAATGTGGGAGGAAAGACATAATTTCTTTTTATGGAACCGGTCAGAGCGAGTAAGAGCGTGGTACGTGTTAGCAAGGATAGCAAAAATTTGGATTGATAGGGTTCTCGAGTGTCTTTGAAGGCCAAGAATGCACCGATTGCATCTTCATCAACATATCTCTATTTGAGGAAAGAGGACCACCCCAAATATGGTAAGAGCGAGCACTAATTTGAACGGTCCCCACTTCTTAGCCATGCATAAGATTGTAATAGGCCCTCAAGTACTCTTGTGGATACCCGCTACACCATTTCTCTTTAACTTCGCAACCTCAATTCATCCACACTAATCCCGAAAGCGTTGCGAGCTTTTCATCAAGATATAAGACGCGCTCGATATTGGTAAGGCCTAGCATGTGATCCGCGAACCCCAAAAGCCGCTCATACTCCTCTAATGTGGGTGACAACCTGAAAATTCTTGAAGAAAAAACACCTCACATCGTAGTCGAGAATTGACTCAAAGCTATAAGAGCATCCTCTTGAACGCTCAATTGCAGCAATCTACGAACATTCCCGTATGCTTGATCAAAGGACTCTCTCTCAATGGGGCCCATAAGGCTGCACACCGCTCAGACTACCAATCTCAACCTCTTCATAATCGGGAAGCGAGAAATGAGCGAAGTCTTGCTACTCAACTCCATTTTGATGCACCTATGACAAGACGGTAAGTTACTCAAGGGCTCCTGCAAGCAAATGCAAATGAGATGCGGTGTGAATGCAGATGCTTACAAAATTTAATTTTAATGAATGCGGCATGATGCGATTATGATATGAATGATGCGTGTAGGGATGATAAAAACGATGTGTAGGGACGGAGGTTCAAAAATTCAGGAGCGGTTTATTTGAAAGAAAGAAAATATTTTTTTTTGTATTTTCTTGGAAGGTTTTTGAAAAAGCTCCTTTTGAGGAAGACATGCCCTAAATTACCATGCAAAGACACACAATTCGTATGCCCTCGTGTCCTACAAAGGTGGGAATCCTAAGTTCTAGGTCAACTTCAAAGGTTCCTCCCATGTAGTTCTAATTCACACCTCACAATGGCTACCAGAGCTATAGAATCCCCATGCCGACATCCACAAATGTAGAGAACTACCAAGTGTGAAGCGCCATGAGAAAGCGTGCACTGGTTGAGACTTTCATGAGTATCGCATGCAGACAAAGGTCTCGAATGATACCACTAATCGTCTCCACTCTCCTAAATGTTTGTTGGATCCGGGTATAGGAGCCCACTCAAAGAACATAAATCATAAGGTGTGAAAGTGTGTGATTGAGGACATACTTCCTAAAAATCTACCCACCCCACCTGCAAGGAAACCAGAACAGTCCAGATAAACAGTTGTCTACCCTAGGGTTCAACATGCATACACTAGTTTAATATACAAACATCCTAATAAGTCCACAGAGATTACACGCATTGCTTACCTCAAGAAAGGGAGCTAAGAAGAAGGGGACATAATAGAATGAGGGAATGCATGTTTTACCTTAAGAAAGGGAGCGGAGAATAGGGGATCATGGGAATTGAGGAATGCATGTATAAACACAACCATAAACATACAAAAGAAGAGAAAAGAAAAGAAAAAGGAAAAGGAAGAGATAGAACATAGTTTTTCAAATCAAACAGTTTAAACCACATCAAATTAATTAGGCTTGACCCTCATCTCTCTTTAAATAAATAAATAAAGAAAGAAAGTCCCCAGTGGAGTCGCCAGCTGTTGCACCCCGAAAAATCCGGTTTGGGACTTTTCAGTTTGACAACGTTGAAAATAGTAGAGCCGCCACCAATATTTTATTTTAGAAAAACATTGAAAAAAACCTTTTTGAAAGCGGGTGGTCTTTCGAAAACTTAGAGATGTAGGTTCGAAATTCGGTTGCGCATGGGAAGGTATTAGCACCCCACACGCCCTTTCTACCGAAAGGGAACCATTAATTTGATGTGGTTTTGAAATGTTTGATTTGAAATACATTGATCTATTTATTTTCTTTTCTTTTTGAGAAATCACTTTATTGAAAACGGGAAAAAGGGATGTTTTTGGTATCTTTGAAAAGCGGGACAAGACAAAGATTTTTGAAAAGCGTGCTTGACGGACAGAACCCGGTCCCACGCACCTCACCGGCGAGAGGATCAAAGCAACGTAGTTCTTGTTTTTATGGGTTTTTAAAGGTATGCTTGACGGGACATGAACCTCGGGCCCCACGCACTCTCACCGGCCGAGGATCAAAGCAACGTAGTTCTCGGTTTTTAAGGGTGTTTTTAAAGGTATGCTTGACGGGACATGAACCGGTCCTACGTACCCTCATCCGCCGAGGGATCAAAGCAACGTAGTTCTCAGGTTTTGCGTGTGAAAACGGCTTTGTGATTTTTGAAAGTGCTTTTGGAGTTTTTTGAAATAAGACTCGAGTGTTCGCGAACACCAAACAAGCAAAGGCTTCGAGTGGCATTCGGTATTAACTCGAAAGAAAAGTGAGTTGGAACTGGTAATCAAACAAGCAATGGCTTCGAGTGATTACAAGCGACAACGTCGTATTATTCTTTTGAAAATAGTTTTGAAAAAGGTGGTGAGCTAATAGCTCGTGTTATTTTGGAAGTTTGAATTAGTTGTTTTTGTTGTTTAATTAATGTGTGGGAGTTTTCATGATAGCCAAACAAGCAAAGGCTTCGAGTGACTACCACTAATAGCTCCTCATTAACGATCAAACAAGCAACGGCTTCGAGTGATGGTTAATGATTTTTATTTAGAAAAATGCCTTAGGTTTTCTTATTAAAAAAAGCATAGGATTTCAAGCTTGAAAAGGAAATATAACATTTCAAATCCTTCTTACAAGTCAAAAGCTCAAAACAACCATTGGGACACAAGCAAAGCAATCAAAAGAGTATTTACAATTTGCTATGAACAATTGGGTGCACAATGATACAAGTATATGAGTGCAAAAGTATGCAATTATGGAATGCAAAATACAACATTATTGAATGCATGAGTATTTAATTTATGAAAAGGAAAAAAAACATGATATTAATGCATGAACCTTTAATTTATGAAAAGGAAAAAACATGATATTAATGCATGAATATTTAATTTATGAGATGCAAAACATGATATTAATATATGCATGAGTAAACTTGAAAAGATATGGATATAAATGAATGCATGAACATGTAGGCATAAACCTAAACTATCATAGGAAATTGCCAAATGGGCATATAGCAAGGCATTTTTATTCAACCTAAAAGTCTAAGGAAACCAAAATAGTAACCTAAAACCCTAACCCCAAGAACACACATGAGGGGACCAAAACAAAAAAATCAAAACCCTAGTACTATTGAGTATAACAATGGAGAATTTTATTCAATGAGATGGGCTCATGGCCTAAGCCAAGTATGTAAAGAAAACTTTGAACATTAAACAAAACTATGATTAATTCACAAGAACTATTTAAAAGATTAAACTATGAAATAAATTGAATCCTTTCTTGCAATCTTCACCACTTGAATGAAATGCACTAGGCATGTAGTGAGAATCATTTTGCAAGATCATCAACAAGTGGACAACAAGATAACTAGACTACAAGAACACATAAACTATTAAACTAGGAAATAGATTGAATCCTTTCTTGCAATCTTCACCACTTTAAATGAAATGCACTAGGCATGTAGTGAGAATCACTTTGCAAGATCATCATTAACTAACAACAATATAGCTAAACCATAAGAATATATAAACACATAAAATAGAAATGGATTGAATCCTTTCTTGCAATCTTCACCACTTTGAATGAAATGCACTAGGCATGTAGTGAGAATCACTTTGCAAGATTATCAACAAATGGACAACAAGGTAACTAGACTACAAGAACACATAAACTATTAAACTAGGGAATAGATTGAATCCTTTCTTGCAATCTTCACCACTAGAATGAAATGCACTAGGCATGTAGTGAGAATCATTTTGCAAGATCATCATTAACTAAACAATAATATAGCTAGATCATAAACATATCAACTATAAAATAAATTGAATCCTCTCTTGCAATCTTCACCACTTGAAGGAAATGCACTAGGCATGTAGTGAGAATCACTTTGCAAGATCATCAATAAACAAAAGGTAAACTAAAACACAAGAAATAATGAGCACATAAACTAATATATTAAACAAAAGTCATCTCTAGCTCTCTTCACTACTAAGATCAAAGTGCACTTGGCACTAGTAGGAATCATAGAGCCAAATCCTCAACAACTTACTAAAGAAAATACCAACAACAAGATTTAAACAAAGAAACAACAAAATCAATTTTGAAGACATTTTAAATCATGTATATGCAATAACTTTGCTTCATTTTATTTAACAAGAAAACTCAAAAATTAACATGAAAACAACACTAATCAACTTATTTTAGGGTGAGACAACAAATCTCACCCTCAACCACAACAAACTACATTGAAAAGATGATGCTATGCGAAAGGAATGAGGGAAGAAAATGAGATTCAATGCAAAATATTTGGAGATGATGCAAAGAGGGTTATGGATTTTACCTTTTCTCTAAAATGGAAGAGAAAATTGAAGAAATGGAGGAGGAAAATGCAAGAGAGCTTCGGCCTTGCAAGGAAAGGAAGGAGATAAAGGTGGTGTGATGAACTTCTTGAGTGAGAAAGGAAGGTTAAGGGTGTGAGAGGTGGATTCAAGGTGTTTTGGTGGATGAAGGTGAAGTAATGGAGGAGGGGAAGGAGGAGAAGGCTTCGGCCTAGAGGAGGAGAGGAAAGGAGAAGAGTGCTAGGTTTTCTTGAAGGTGAGAATGATAGCCAAAGATTGGTGAAGAGAGAAAGTGTGAGCTATTTATAGGGGTTTTGAGGCTCTTAGGGTATTTAGGACTTTTTGCTTTGATGGGGCTCTAGGATTGGATCTTAATTTTGAATGGATGGTTAGGATTAGTGGTCACATGGATCAAGGGTATTTAGAAAACACAAGTGTGTGAGAGAAATAGGTGAGAGGTGGCGCATAAAAAAGAAGGAAAAAGGGAAATTTGTGAACAAAAAAATCTAATTTGGGAATGGTGATTTTTGTAGAATAGGGTTAAGGGTATTTTGGTGAGGGAATGTTCTCAAAAAGGTAAGATGGGGTTTTTGGTGGAAGGGTTAGTGTAAGTGCATGGGTTAATTTACCAAAAAGGGCAACATTGAGGATATGATCAAATTAAAACTTGGTGAGTAAGTAATGGAGTGTGTAGAAACTTCTAGAAGGAGGGAGAGGGAGTATGGGACGCAAGATCAGCTGAAATGTGAGGGGAAAAATAAAAACTTGCTTCTTTTTTTTTTTGTTTTGTCTTATTGAGGACACTTCCTCCTTTTATTTTTGAATTTTGAATCTTTTTGGGCATGTAATTGAGAGTGCACCCATTAAAACATGTCACATATTTTTGGACACCATGAGATAACCTCCCTAATTATTCTAGACAATTAAAATTGTCACTTAATTAATTTGGGAATTTTTAATGGTCTTTTGGCATTTTTTATGCACTAAAAATAGGAAAAGTGCATTTTAATTATTTTAGGCTAGAATATTCTCTCTAAAAATTGTACAAAAATTCTCTTGGATAAGAGAAAAATGTACTTTTGGTGTGTGCATATTTTTGACGAGAAAATCATCCTTTTGCGAAAAATGACCAAAATGCCCCTTACCCTAAAAAGTCCTAATTTGCTCAAAAATGCATTTTTATTCTAAACGTGGTTCTAAAAACCCTTGGATGACTTTTAAAACTCTAAAATGCATGCCATGCCTTAATTTATTTATTTTTTGGTTGAAAATTAGGGTGTTGACCTAAGCCGGACAAAATTGGGGTATGACAACCGTAATCGGGAACTGACTCCATCAACATTTGGTTCTGTAGCCAATACTGAAATTGCACTACAGCTTACTAGATCGGATTCATGGCATTTCAAAATGTGGCTTTGAGGAAAAGAACCTGATCAATACTTGCAGTTATCTAAAAGAATGTCTCTAACTCCGACATTAGCTGGGGTTTACTCTAACCATAAGGTAAGGTTAGCGTAAAACCGTATTTCGGTAATAGATAGACTGACTAATCAATGGTCAGGATTTCGGGGTTTCAATTAATCTTAACAGATCTTACGATACTGGCTTTATTACTGCCCAAAGGCTTTGCTTCAGAACATCATCTGTAGCCCTCTGCTTCCGCTACGTGCTCTGATAAAACGAGAAGGCCAGAATTCCTACGGTTTATGGTTTGGACATTTTCGGGGCTGAGGCAAATAATTGTCATCATTCTCAGTAACTCACATGAAACATTGAGTGGATCCTATTGTTAGTTGTTGATGATAGGCAAGTTGATTCTCGTTTAGAAAGGACTCAATTTTGTTTATGTGTTCTTATTTTACTTTAGTTATTGTTAGTTGTTGATGAAAGGCAAGTTGATTCTCACTAGTGCCTAGTGCACTTTTCTCAAAGTGAGAGGATTGCTCTATGGGATTCAACCTAGTTTTTGTGTTTATTTAATTCTTGTATTTTAACTATGCTTATTGTTAGTTGTTGATGATAGGCAAGTTGATTCTCACTAGTGCCTAGTGCACTTTTCTCAAAGTGAGAGGATTGCTCTATGGGATTCAACCTAGTTTTTGTGTTTATTTAATTCTTGTATTTTAACTATGCTTATTGTTAGTTGTTGATGATAGACAAGTTGATTCTCACTAATGCCTAGTGCATTTTGGTTAGAGTGAGAGGATTGCTCTATGTGATTCAACTTTGGTTATGTGTTCCTTAATTATTGTATTTTAACTATGCTTATTGTTAGTTGTTGATGATAGGCAAGTTGATTCTCACTAATGCCTAGTGCATTTTGGTTAGAGTGAGAGGATTGCTCTATGTGATTCAACTTTGGTTATGTGTTCCTTAATTCTTGTATTTTAACTATGCATATTGTTAGTTGTTGATGATAGGCAAGTTGATTCTCACTTGTGCCTAGGGCACTTTGATTCAAGTGAGAAGATTGCTCTATGTGATTCAACTTTGTTTAGTGTTTATTTACTTGTTCTTATATTCTAGTTTGATCATTGTTCATTGTTGATGATAAATCACATGACTCCCACTTATGCCTAGTGCATCATGTTCTAAGTGGTGAAGATGATTTTAGATGATTCAACCTTCCCCTTTTAATTTCTTAATGAATAAAAGATGAGATTGTTAGGTTTTTGTTGGTTTAGGGTTCGTGGGGGTATTGCAAGGGATAGGTTACTCAAAACCTTGATGCTCCTTCCTCTTTGATTGTGTTATTAGACTTTGGGCACTTGTTCATATTGTTGATTGCAAAGGATAGGCTTACCCTAGTCTTGATGTAATTCCTTTTGTTCATGTTATTGAGAAATCATTGCCCACATGTTCATTAGTTTAACTAAGATCATTCTATACCTATGATCAATTGTTTACTTGTTTTTGATGCTACTTAAATTGTCTTTATTTAATTGTGTGTCATTCCCTCCATGTGTATGACCTCCTAATGAAGACGTAAGCCTACATGCTTGTTGTAGCATAGAGTCATTAGGGTAAATGCACTCCTCCTCACACACGCACAATTGTTTTGAGAACTTTATCTTGCATCTTTAACAATTAAATCTCTTGATTACATTGGCATGCTTAATCTTAGTTTATGATCAACATGTTCTTGATTGCTTGATTAGTTGAATATGTTTGAACTTCGTTCATTCATTTTGCATTTTGTTATGGACTTGGAGTTGATTGAAGTGTTCTACTTGTTTTCCAAAATCTTTTTCCAAATCAAACTCTTTTCTAAATTAGTTTTCAAACCAAAATCAAATGCTTTTCCAATAAAAAAACCCTAAGGCATTTTCTTAAATAAATCATTAGTCATCACTCGAAGCCTTTGCTTGTTTGATCGCTAATGAGGAGTTATTAGTGGTAGTCACTCGAAGCCTCTACTTATTATGAAAGCTCCCACACCTTAATCAAACACAAAATAATACAAATCTCAAAAATAACATGAGCTATTAGTGATAATTATCACCGATGCCCGCCCTTTTTTCAAAACAATTTCAAAAAAGTATAATAAAACGTTGTTACTTGTAATCACTCGAAGCCTTTGCTTGACTGGTTACCGGTTTCAACTCTTTTCTTTCAAGTTAGTAATGAACGCCACTAGAAGCCCTTGCTTGTTTGGTATTCGTGAACACTTGAGTCTTATTTCAAAAGCTCCAAAAAAATTAAATAAGATAAAACACGAAAATACTTTCAAAACCAAGAACTACGTAGCTTTGATCCCTCATCCCAGTGAGGGTACGTAGGACCGGGTTCATGTCTCGTCAAGCGCCCTTTTAAAAAACCTTTGTTTTGTTCCGCTTTTCAAAGATACCAAAAATATTCTTTTTCCCCCGTTTTAAAACAATTTCTCAAATGAAATAAAAAAAAAAGAAAAGAAGTAGAACAAAAATCATTTCAAATCAACTTTTCCTAAACCACACATCAAGTTAATGGTTCCCTTTCGGTAGAAAGGACGTGTGGGGTGCTAATACCTTCCCCATGCGTAACCGACCCCCGAACCTACATCTCAGAGTTTTCAAAAGACCATCCGCTTTTCCAAAAAAGGTTTTTTCAATGTTTTCCTAAATAAATATTGGTGGCGGCTCTACTATTTTTCACGTTGTCAAACGAGAAGTCCAAACCGGATTTTTCGGGGCGCAACACTAGGTACAACGCTCGTGTTTAGAAGAGAGATTTCTCGATCGGTCAGCTCGTTCTAAGGCGTGCAGATGTCGGAAACAAGAATGCTCGTCAAGAAAAGCTAGCACCTAATTGGGAAGGTCCATACCGGGTCGTTAAGAAGACCGGCAAAGGGGCATACGAGCAAGAGACCATGGAGGGGGCGACTATCCCCAGAACATGGAACGCTGATAAACTTAGAAAGTATTATGTCTAAATGTAACGAACGACTTATCAATGAAGGAAAGACAGGCAGGCACTCTTTTTCCCACTGGGTTTTTTACTGAGGCCTGACCTTTAAAAAATTGTGCTTTTACCCTTTTCATGCAAGTATGTATGCTCGGTCACTCATCATGCCAGTGGCAGCAGAGCGACCGTAGAGTCACCGAGTTGGCCCAAAGCGAGTCCCACCGAGTTGGCCCAAACAAACGCAGACCAACGAACGGTCCAACAGCGAGTGCCATCGAATGGCCCAAAGGGTTGAATAACGACCCACAAGCGATCGTAGGCCGCCGAGCGTCCTACAAAGAGTGCCATCGAATGGCCCAAGGGTTAACTTAACCCACAAACGAAAGTAGACTGCCGAGCGGCCTACAACGAGTGTTGTCATACAGCCGGAGCAGATGCCAAGAGTTGGCCCGCGAATTGAAGTATGGCCATCAAACGGCCTATGACGAAAGTGTAAAGCATCGAAGTTAATAAAGTTAGCCAAACGAAAGGAATAGACAATTAAAGCATGTTAAGATTGTACATTACAAGCGAGGACGCCCGGTCGAAGCCGAGCGCCCGAATATCCAACTGCTCGAAGGCAGTCCAAAAATATTGATGATGCCCGAAGGCTAGTCAAATAGTTACAAAAGATACACCGCTCGCAGGCGGGCTTCAAAACACAACCGTGTGTGGTCGAATGACGTTACTCTACTCGTCGGTCTGCTCAGGCAGCCCGATCTCATTATTTTCCACGCAATGCTCGGCCCTCAACATTTTATCGTCGAAATTGATGCTCGTATCGGAATTCAGCACGCGCACCTGGTCAAGGGCATTTTGAAATTGGTAGACCGCTACGTCTTTAGCAAGCCCGGCCACCTCCTGTACCTTGTTCTCCAGATCGGTCTTCTCTTTTTCCAGGTCGTCCTTATCTTTTTCCAGGAGGCCCACATCATTCTTCAACCCCTTCACCTGAGCAGCTAGATCCTTGTTCCTCTTCACCAGCTTAGCCTTGTCCTCCTCGGCCTGGTTCTGGGCGTCCAAGGCTTCCTTCTTGGAGGTAACGGCTTTTTCCAACTTCCTCCTCACGACCTCAAGGTTGGCAAGGGCAGTGTCCCTTTCAGCTCGAGCCTCTGCAAAGAAAAGCAACGAAGGTGATTTAATCGACCGACAGCAAGCAAAACCAAGGCGAGCTAGGAATTCAAAATACCTTGAGCTTCGTTTGACATTTCCTGCATAGCCTTCCCAACGCCCATGCACAAGGAAGCATAGACTACCATGGGCTCCTTCTTAAATCGCTCAAAGTCGACTTGCCCTAGGCTCTCAATCTGTACGACAGGAATCTCACCATCAGGAGTCTCGTGGATCTGCTCGAGAACATTTCCTCTGCCCCGTTTAGGGGTTCGAGCGTCCTGGTGTGGAGGGGATCGGCCCTTGGAAGCCGTTTTCTTTCCTTGTTTCGGGGGGTCTGTGGCGTCTTAGACGAGCCATCCAAATCGACCACTTTGGGATTTGGCAGAGAGGAAGAAGGCTTTGATGAGGATTTCAAGGCCAAAGTTTCCAACGATTCCCAAGCTGCTCCGGCCATTTTTCCTACAAAATAGTACGACTCAAAGGTCAAACAGAACGGTAGATAACCAAAATAAAAAGATGAGTTTGAAAACAAACCAAGCAGTGTGAAAGGACGACAAGGTAAGTCGTCTTTAGGATCAGAGGGCATAAGGCTTGACAATGTCTTAATTATCCGCAGAGACTCCAGGTCGACTGCCCTTAAATCCTTGGTGGTGTAAAATTAATCACCAGCCCGCCTAAAGAAATGAGCCTCGTTCCACATGATTGGGAAATAAGGTTCACCGAGCAATCCATCAGGCTGGGTCTCAGCATAGCCTGGGCAGCCTCCTTGGTCGGAACGACCCAGAAGTAATGACTCTTCCATGCGGCGCCCAGCGATTCTTGGAACGCCTTGAGATATCTGTGCTGAGTCTTCTGAGTTTTGAAGGATACCTGCTCCCTTTTCTCTTTGTTGGCCTTCTCCCTAAGCCAACTCAACTCGAAGATTTTAAAGAACAATTGGATTGATACCGCCCTATTGAGTCGGCCCAAAAGTACCTCGAAGGTCTTCAGGAACGCCCACGCATTTGGGTGCAGTTGTGATGGGGTGACCCCAATATAGCGCAAGACATCACGCTGAAATTCAGTAAAGGGTGGGACGATCCCCATCTTCTCGAACACGATCCGGTGCATCGTGAATTTAAGATTCTTAGAGTAGGTCGCAATATCCTCCCCATCTTTCATGCCTCTAACCCTCCAGCCCGGCAAGTTGTTGAAATGGCATTGCAACTCGGGCAACACCTAGTGGCCGACCGTGATTATGCTTTTGTTAGAACGGAGGGTCTCGGACACCCAAGACATATCGGACCGGTCTCGAGCTATATCTGGTAAGACATCATCTTCTCCTTCAACCGACTCTCCGTCAGCATTCACCTCCCGATTGGAGGAGCTTTCGACAAGACGATCGACATTCTATTCGACTGCAATTTCAACGCGGCCTGTCTCCACATTGGCCGATACTTCTTCGGCGGCCTGAGTAATATCCTGCACTCCACCATCGATGTCTACTTCCCCATATTCTCCTGCGTTGCAGGCCGGTGAAGGGGGTGGGGGTGGGAGAGAACACGATTGGGTCTCAGAACTGATAGAACTCGTGTCGGAGCTGCTTAAGCTAACCGACCCTTTGGTTGAAGATCTAGAACTCGTGTCGCACGATGACGACCCGGGATTTTCCTCATTAGTAACAATCTCGGCTGGCCGCGTCATATTTTGAGCTAAAGACTGCAATGGCCCCGCGGGAAGACGTGCAGTTTGTTTCAAACGCGGCATATAAAGAGCACCTATGAAAGAGGATTGCGCGTCAGGTCGGTCGAGATATGCACTCGTGAGAGGGGGCGACCTGGTCGTCCCCGGACCTGACACCCCCTACCACAAGGCGCGAAACTCTGCAATTAAAAGAAAAACCAACAGAACTAAAGCAGAGAAGAAGATCGACTCATACCTGTAAGAATGTTGGATATCGACCGAGGAAGCTAGGATGCTCGAACACAAGGATTTGCTTCGAAAGCAAGTCGGTTACGAACAGATCGGTCGGCAGCAGAACACTTCAGAGGAATGTGGGAAATAATTTCTCGAGGGTGTATTTATAGCACAGGTCTGAGGCGCCAGAAGGACCGGGAGACGAAACGTCGCAACGTTTCACCTTCGCATTAAATCAGCCGTTGAATGGCCTCGAGATCACCAAGCGTCACGTCATGAATGACAGCAATCCAACCGTCGCGTCAGCACGGCCGACGACCGACGGCAGCGACCGTCCATCAATAACAGGCGGCTGTGATCGTCCCGTTGATCATCGGCGGCAGAGACCGTCCCGTCGGAAGCTGGCGGCCGTGACCTTCTCGCTATCCGTGAAATTTCGTCAAAATAGCATGACCCCTGGGGGCAGCGACTCAAGCCTCAGCCCGCCTTCAAGCGACCTAGGCTTGGGGGGCAACTGTTCTGGGGTGTATCAGCAAGACTGAGAGGTTCTATTAGCATTGGGCCATCGACCCATATCGGCGAGCCGGCCCAAGCTCGGTTGCTTGGAGCGCACTTCGCGGTAATCGGTCGAAATTCTCGCAGACGGTAGTAACCTCAACAGTATAAATGCCGCACGCATTCTCACTATCAAGTACGTTATCTTTACCTTGTGATACCCTTCCCGAGCGATCACTGACTTAAGCGTCGGAGTGTCAGTGCAGGTACCACCCGCGTGCAGCCTAGACCCGTCCTTTCCCTCACTCAACGACCGGCCGATCCAGCGAACAACAACAGCACTTCGTTGGTCTAAGGTACGATCAGGTACAGACATGGTCTATGAAAAGAACTCAAAGATTTATATGAATGAAAAGGTGCACTAAAGACATTTAGGCATTTTTATCTAAGTCTAGACATAGAATGGATAATAGTTCATAGGACATTGTTGTGGGTACTTAAAAATACAGGAGTAAGCCTACTTAGAACCTAGACATAGGATTTCTAGTACTTGAAGCTCGACGCGTTTGTGTGGTGAAAAGCACAGTTCTTTTTGCAACGTTCAAGCGTTATAACGTCTATACAACATAGCATTTGTACGTGATAACGTGTAAACGTTATAACGTCTGACTAGAGGAGATTTACTTGCATGCAGCAATCCAACTCATTCTCATCTATATTCACGACCACTTCTTATTTACTTGTTTTATTTATGTTCTTAGTCTTAATACCAACTTTTAGTGCCGATTTATTACTTGTTTCACTTGTGTTTTGAAGACTTGAACTTTGAAAGTAAAACCAATCCTCGTGGGAACGATCTCTTACTTTTATCCACTTTATCACTTGTACGACGTGTATACTTGCACTGATATTGCGACTAGAACACACGCAACAGTATCCCGCTCTTCAGTTCTGAGATCAGTAGCGCTGTGGGAAGAAGATGCCATTGATGACCAGTAGCTAAAACGGTAAGAAGAAGTGTTAGATTCGACTCTGGGAACCAGTTCAAAAGGGAATTCTACAGGACTAAATGACGTAGAAGATTTGAAGAAAGTAAAGGCTCTGTTCGACAGAGGAGTGCGCACGCTGATCGAAGAAGACTGTAGTCGAAGACAAGCTTGGCAGTTACTATTTTTCAAATTCTTAGGCAGTTACTTAGTTTTTGAATTTTCCCTCCTTGTGTAAGTAGTATAAATAAGAGTTTTCCTGATGGAAAACGATTCGCATTTTCTCATACTTAGTTTCTGATCGTACCTTGACCAATAGAAGGACCTGGGTCATTGAGGACCTGGGTCGTAGAGGACCTGGCTGGAACCAGGGGTCTTGGCCGCACGGAAGGACCTGGCCCGGTCGCTGGTGGAAGGACCTGTGAGGAAGGACCTGGCCTGGATGTTGAGGACCTAACTCGGTCGGGGAGGACCTAACTCGGTCGTTGAGGACCTGGCTGGAACCAGGGGTCTTGGCCGCACGCGGGTGGTACCTGCAATGACACTCCGACGCTCAAGTCAGTGGTGTGCTCTCGGGCAGGATTCACAAGGTAGGAAAACGCACGATTCTCGGGATTTGTGCCGCTTTTATAGCGGGCACAGCGCCCGCCATATCTTGTGGAGCACGCCAAGTTGGGCCGTGTTGGGCCTATTGGGCCTATTAAACTGTACTGGGCCTTGAGCCCACTCCGGAACAGTTGCCCCCCAAGCCTAGGTCACCAGCGGGCGAGTTGAGGCTTGAATCGCTGCCCCCGTGTCGTGTTGTAAGCGGCCGGGTTGCATTGCGCAATCGGTCTCCATCTCTTGAAGTGTGTGGTTGCTACCACGCTAAGTCGGCGGGTGGTCGCTGCCACTGCCGAGGTGTGGACGTTGCCACTGCCGAGGTGTGGTCGCTGCCACTGAGTGCATGTGGTCGTTGTAGTCGGTCTCTTCTCGCCGTGTTCGGCAGTCAATGCTCGTTATTGGGTCATTGCTCGACCTCGGTCATTCGATGACACTGATGGTTGTGCCAACTCGGTGGCACTCGATGTAGACCGCTCGGGGCCTACTCTGTTTGTGGGTCCTTCTGACCCTTGGGCCATTTCGATGGCACTCGATTGTAGACCGCTCGGGGCCTACACTGTTTGTGGGTCCTTCTGACCCTTGGGCCATTTCGATGGCACTCGATTGTAGACCGCTCGAGGCCTACACTTGTTGGTAGGTCCTTCTGACCCTTGGGCCATTTCGATGGCGCTCGATTGTAGACCGCTCGGGGCCTACACTTGTTGGTGGGTCCTTCTGACCCTTGGGCCATTTCGATGGCACTCGATTGGGCCAACTCGGTGGCGCTCGTTGTAGACCGCTCGGGGCCTACGTTCTTCGTTTGTAGGCCGGGCGCCCTACTTGGATGACCCGAAAGGGGTGTAGAACGTCTGAATATAACTTGGAGTTTAACATGAAAGCTGTAGCACTGCTTCTCAGCTTTCCAACGCATGCTCACACGCCCCCATCGGATGAACGTGGACGAAGTTATGGTCTCCGTACTGGACAGACCTTTTGGGTCGCTCACGGGCGACCAGCTTTTGGACGCCCCACTTTGGGCCAGCAGAAACGGGTGGAAGACGCCCGAATTGGATTTTGACTTCAACATGAAAGCTGTAGATCTACTTCTCGGCTTTCCAACGCATGCTAACACGCCCCCATCGGATGAACGTGGACTAAGTTATGGCCTCCGTACTGGACAGACATTTTGGGTCGCTCACGGGCGACCAGCTTTTGGGCACCCTACTTTGGGCGACCAGAAACGGGTGGAAGACGCCCGAATCGGATTTTTACTTCAACATAAACGTTGTAGATCTACTTCTCGGCTTTCCAACGCATGCTAACACGCCCCCATCGGATGAACGTGGACTAAGTTATGGCCTCCGTACTGGACAGACCTTTTGGGTCGCTCACGGGCGACCAGATTTTTGGCACCCCACTTTGGGCGAGCAGAAACGGGTGGAAGACGCCCGAATTGGATTTTGACGTCAACATGAAAGTTGTAGCTCTACTTCTCGGTTTTCCAACGCATGCTAACACGCCCCCATCGGATGAACGTGGACTAAGTTATGGCCTCCGTACTGGACAGACCTTTTGGGTCGCTCACGGGCGACCAGCTTTTGGACGCCCCATTTTGGGCCAGCAGAAACGGGTGGAAGACGCCCGAATTGGATTTTGACTTCAACATGAAAGCTGTAGATCTACTTCTCGGCTTTCCAACGCATGCTAACACGCCCCCATCGGATGAACGTGGACTAAGTTATGGCCTCCGTACTGGACAGACCTTTTGGGTCGCTCACGGGCGACCAGCTTTTGGGCACCCCACTTTGGGCGACCAGAAACGGGTGGAAGACGCCCGAATCGGATTTTTACTTCAACATAAACGTTGTAGATCTACTTCTCGGCTTTCCAACGCATGCTAACACGCCCCCATCGGATGAACGTGGACTAAGTTATGGCCTCCGTACTGGACAGACCTTTTGGGTCGCTCACGGGCGACCAGATTTTTGGCACCCCACTTTGGGCGAGCAGAAACGGGTGGAAGACGCCCGAATTGGATTTTGACGTCAACATGAAAGTTGTAGCTCTACTTCTCAGCTTTCAAACGCATATTCGTATGTTTCAATCGGGTCAACATGGCCAAAGTTATGGCCTACAGACTAAGGGAGAGATTCCTCCCGCTTCATTTGCGCTGTTTAGGCGTCTTTGAATTGTCCATGCTCTTTAGGTCGCCCACCATCTTAGGTCGTCCAACATCTTAGGTCGCTCAACAAGCATGGTTGTAATGATGTCTGAGGCGGTCTTCCGCGTTTAGCCATAGTTGAAGTAGGATAGCGCTCGGGCCTCCCACTGTGGTCGCCAATTGATCGTACCTTGACCAATAGAAGGACCTGGGTCATTGAGGACCTGGGTCGTAGAGGACCTGGCTGGAACCAGGGGTCTTGGCCGCACGGAAGGACCTGGCCCGGTCGCTGGTGGAAGGACCTGTGAGGAAGGACCTGGCCTGGATGTTGAGGACCTAACTCGGTCGTGGAGGACCTGGCTGGAACCAGGGGTCTTGGCCGCACGCGGGTGGTACCTGCAATGACACTCCGACGCTCAAGTCAGTGGTGTGCTCTCGGGCAGGATTCACAAGGTAGGAAAACGTACCTGATTCTCGGGATTTGTGCTGCATTTATAGTGGCACAGGCGCCCTGGCCATATCTTGTGGAGCACGCCAAGTTGGGCCGTGTTGGGCCTATTGGACCTATTAAACTGTACTGGGCCTTGAGCCCACTCCGGAACAGTTTCTTACGCTCTAACCCTCCAACACACTACCGTAAGACACGAACAACAGAACGCGAATGTATGAACTTGCGTACCACCCTTACAATTAATGTGTTTTAATTGCTTTCTTTTAAATTCCTGCACTCTTTACGAGTTGTTACTCTACTGCATTTCTGCGTTTTTTCTTTATTTTCTACATCTCCCTCGATAATTCGACGGTTTTGCGCAAAACTGCCAGTTATCTTCTTTACTTGTTATGCAAAGTTACCCAGATCACAGAAAACAATTTTCAATGGTCTTGGGATTTACTGGTTGATCCCGCAAGTCAAGGAGTAATTCCAAACCAGCGGTGTTTACCAAAATCCAGGGTAAACAACGTCATGTAAAATATATGTAAACTTTGGTAGAAGCTACGGAGTGGGGTGGCCCAATGGGGTCATGACTAGTAGAATTAACTGAATGATTCAGATTACGTCCTGTAAAGTATAGTGTTCCTGGGTGTATTAGCAATTACGAGGACTGCCAACAGCAATTGGACCTGCGGCCCAGCCCATCTCGATCGGCCCAACACGCTGCTTGGAGCGCAATTCTCGCCGGCCGAAATCTTCGCAAAACGGTCGGACCTCGCAGTATATATACGCCATTCGCATATGGCATCAGGTACGTTCTCTAACCTTGTGCTATCTGCCCGAGCGACCTCTCACTAGATCGTCGGAGTGTCTTTGCAGGTACCACCCGAGGTGCTCAACGCGTGAAGCCAGGACCGGTCCTTTCACTCATTCAACGACCGGCCCATAGACGAATCAATCAACACTTCAACACTTCATTGGTCAAGGTACGATCAATTGGCGACCACAGTGGGAGGCCCGTGCGCTATCCTACCCCCTTCATGGCTCCACGCGACCGGCCCCAGACGCGGACCACTTCTCGACTCAATCCCTCCGCGCGATAAGCAGCAGAGACCGAGGGCGTGGCCGCCACGATCCCACGAGTCTCGAGGACTTCCGCGACAAGAACCGCCGTCTGCACACAACGGCCGCGGACCTGTCCTCCAACAGATCCAACCGGCCGTTCCTGGAGATTTGCCGCCCGAGCTGGTTGAAGCGGGCATTCAGGAACCCCTACCAGATCATGTAACTCAAGCCGTTTTGCAACTCCTGCAAAACAAAAATCAAGTGATCGCAGACCGAGATGCGCTCATCTCTCAGTACGAGAGAGGTTCGATTCGGGCCGCCACACAGGCGAAGACGGAGAACCTTTCGCTGCGTCGCCGGCCGCGCAAGACACCGCTCCTCCTCGAAGGAGCATCTCTCGCCGAGAGAGCACTACCCATCGCTCTCCGGCAAGAAGAAGAAGCGAGGCACACGACGATCGCTGGCGAGAACGCAGCGTAGACGCCGCTCGATGTCCTATGATTATGAAGATTCTAGCTACCGTCCTGACACCGGTCGCTCGCCTACCAGGTACTCCTCCAATGAGTCGTCCGGGTCACGTCGGTCGAGAAGCAGATCTTGGGATTCTCGAGAAGAGCTGGAAGATTACAGAGATGGAAGAATTAGGGACGCCGCATCGCCAAGGAGAGGCCAAAGCGGCGACCCGAAGACCTCCTCCACTTCCACCAACTCGCCCGTCCGGAGGATTTTATGGAATGCCGGGCAACGAGGCATGCCTCGCAATGCAACCCTTTGGGTCGAACGGCATTCAGAATGAACACGGCCCGTTCTCCAGGGAGATCAGGCGTTACAAAATTCGAGAGACCTCCGCAAGCGCCCAATCTCAACAAGTTTGACGGCCGAGGGGATCGCACAAGCATCTCCGTTACTTCAATAATTATCGCTGCTATAGGAATTGGGATCGACCATGAAATGCGTGCTCTTTCCCGATCCGGGCGGCCGAGCATTGGAATGGTGGGAGTCTCTGCGACCCAATTCCATCTCCTCGTGGGACGACACGATCGTAATAGAATATTCTGTCTCACTACACCGCAAACCGCCAATATCGGTATGAAGAATACTTGGACTCGTTGTTCAAGGAGATAATGAGAGCCGAGGCAAAGATATCGACCGGTTTAACACCGAGGCCGAGTCCATCCGTGACTTGTCGACAAGGACAAGTTGAAATATCTCGAAGCGTGGAATTCGACCCGGACCACCCGGTTCGTCAAGAATTTACATTGAATCATTACGAGGATCTCGGCCACTTCCTAACAAGGGCCAACGTCCACATGCGGTATGAAGAAACTCGCAAAGAAGAAAGGCCGTCTGCGCCGCGACCTAAAGAGGAAAGCGAGAGGGGCGGTCAAAGGACATGAAGGTCGCGCGACAATCGGTCGACTTTTCGTGATAAAAGGTTTGATCTTCGCACTCGACTCAACACCTCTATTGTTGCGGATCTACGGTGAGTGTCGAGAATAATGAGTTTGTGGGAGTTAAGCGGCTGAACCACTGCGTGCTCAAGAAGGGGCACGACCGACTAAAAGATACTGCCGCTACCACAAGAGTAAGGGGCACGATACTAACGACTGTATAGCCCTCAAAGATGATATTGAAGAGCTTATTCAGAAAGGCAAGTTGGGAAAGTATGTGAGGTCAGAGGAAGGCGACCGACCTCAAGAGAAGCAGAAAGAAACTGATCCTGGACAAAGAAAAGGGCGCTCTAGTTGTTTCAAGCGTCAAGAGAAAGACCGATCTGAAGATCGAGAAGCCCCGCGATCCAGAGGTCGCAACGTTGCTATGGTCATCCACGGTGGCAACCCTTTGGACCGTAGAGAATCAAACAAAGCCACCAAAAAGAAGTGGGACGAGCTCCTGATGGTCGGTTCAACATCAACAGTCCCACCGGTCTCGAACAGACCCCCCATCTCTTTCGGAGATAGCGACCTGCACGATGGCAGGCCAAACAATTATGTTCCATTGGTAATCAGAGCTGTCATGGCAAACACGGAGGTGCAGAGAATCCTGGTCGATCAAGGTAGCTCGGCCGATATCATGTTTGAAGACTTGATCGACAAAATAAAGGTTGATCGGAGCGAGATAATTCCCCAGGCCGAGCCTACCCCTCTAACAGGTTTCAATGGGGCGACCACCTACCCGTTGGGAACGATCGAGCTGCTAGTCACGTTTGGTGACGACACTGGGGATGGTACTCTGTACAGGACGGTCAGGACGACGTTCCTTGTACTCCCCCTCAAATCCTGCTATCAATGTATTATTGGTAGGCCGACTTTGGGTAAGCTAGAGGCCGTTACATCGACGGTGCATCTAAAAATGAAATTCTACAGCAAAGACGACCAAGTGGTCACCTTGGCGGCCGACCTAGAGGCAGCAAGACGGTGCCACGATCTGTATCAACAAATTTGTGATGAGGTAGACCTTGGCCCAAATGTTCGAAGCACTGGTGAAGGCCATCAAGTCAATGTCACTGATCTGGATGCTCGGTGCCACATTTGAATGTAATGAACAATTTGAGTGTAATGGGCGACCGACCTATGAATGAAAAGCAGGCAGGCGCTCTTTTTCCCACTGGGTTTTTTACAGAGGCCTGACCTTTAGAAATATGATGTGTTACTTACCTTCTCGCAAGAATGTATGACCGGTCGCTCAAGATTGCCCGCGGCAAAGGAGCGATCGAAGATTTATCAAAGTTGATTAGATCGTCGAAACGATCCAAATCGAGCGACCATCGAAATGGTCCCAAACGAGCGCCATCGAAAATGGCCCAACAACGCTAGGTCGTCGAAACGATCTAAACCGAGCGACCATCGAAATGGTCCCAAACGAGCGCCATCGAAAATGGCCCAACAACGCTAGGTCGTCGAAACGATCTAAACCAAGCGACCATCGAAATGGTCCCAAACGAGCGCCATCGAAAATGGCCCAACAACGCTAGGTCGTCGGAACGATCTACATCGAGTGCCATCGAAAATGGCCCAAGGGTTAAGTGATAACCCATCGCGGTAAGCCGTCGAAACGACCTACCTCAAATGCCATCGAAGGGGCCTGATTGAAGGTCGCCGAGCGATCCAAGGCCCCGTTGGGATATTAAAACTTATCAAAGAATGGATGCTTTCGATATAAGCGCAAACGACGACCGAACGGTCTTAAAACTCGAAGACTTAGAGGAAAATAAACATACAAGGCGCGCAAAGAAAAGCGACCATAAACGAGCGCTATCGAAGTAGCACGAAACGTCCGCCGAGCGGCCCACAAGTTCAAAATGAATAAGGCGAACAAATACAAGAAGTACGCAGGCATAGCAATATAAATTTGAACGGGCGTAATTAAAGGCAAGCAAAAATTGTCATTACAAATACGGGACGCCCGGCCGAAGCCGAGCGCCCACGAATCGAAAAACTGCACGAAGGCAGAGAAATTGTTGGGCCCGAAGGCAAGTTAAACGATTACAAAAATTACACCGCTCGCAGGCGGGCTTTAAAAGAGAATGGTGGTAGGCGAACGACATTGCCTTGCTCGTCGACTGCGCAGCAACATGATCTTGTTGTTGTCAACGTAGTCGCGTGGGAAGCGATCATCTTGTCATCGAAATTGATCCTCGGTCGGTATTCAATACCCGCTTTGCCCGAGAGCATTGTAAAGCCCGATCAATTGCAGCCTCGACCGCCCAGGCCACCTTTCGGATCGTTCCCTCCAGCTCGGCCTTATCGGCCGCCCAGGCAGCCTCTCTCTTGGCCGCAGCATCAAGATCGGCCTTCAAAGTAGCGACCTGAGCAGCAAGCTCCTTGTTCCTCTTTGCCAGCTTGGCCCGGTCATCCTCCCCTCGTTTGAGGGCCTCCTTCTTCGACTGGACGAGCTTGTCATATTTTAGCTGCGCCTCGCCTAAAGCCTTGTCTTTTCTCGCAAAATTCAGTCGACGGGTTGTTAGTCGGTCGTACAAAGATAGACGAAGAGTACAAGACTAAAAATAAAATTACCATCGATTCGCCACCGGCTCCGCCATGACTTTTCGACCCCATGCGAGAGAGAAGCGCAGAGCGCCATGGGTTTCATCTCAGATTGTTTCCGGATCGGCCGTACCCAAGCTTTCGAGCGAGATGACAAGAATCTCCTCCGTCGCAGGGGTCGGGACCCGACAATCACGCTTGGCCCGCTTGGGTGAGCGATCGGCACTCGGGGGAGGCGACCGAGGCTTGCCGACCGGCTTCTTCCTTGGCTCTTAGGAGTTTGGGGACCTTTGAGGAAGATTCGGGTTATCCCCGACCGGGAACCATCAAATCTCTTGGCCCCTCCTTCAGGCTTCGGGACGGAAGCGAGCAGGTCCCAGTTTTTGCCGGCCATTCTTTCTGCAAAATAACGAGCTATGAGTTAGAATAAAAGATTGACAAGACTGACGAGCAAAAATATAAAGAAAAAGTTCAAAAGCGAACCAATCTCGGCCTCCGTGTCTTGCCCTTGACAAGACAAAGGGTCGGCAAGGTATGTCGCCCTTAGGATCCGGACGCATCATACTCGCCAACGACTTTATCATCTCCGTAGTCTCCGTGTCGGCCTCGCCAAGTCTTTCATCAGTATAGATGTAGTCGCCGGCACGCTCAAGAAATGAGCCTCATTCCACATGATTGGGAAATAAGGGGACCTAGCATCCCGTCCGGTTGAACCTCGAAACGGCCTTGCCGCCTCTTGATTGGAACGATCCAAAATATCGGCTTTTCCGGGCCGCTCCCAACGACTCTCGGAATGCTTTGAAAAATCGGTGGTGGGTCTTACGCATTTTGAAGGAAACTTGCTCCTCTTCTCCTTGTTGCCCTTCTCTCGAGCCACCACTCAAAGATAGCAAAGAAAAGCATCATCGAGACCGGCCGACCCAGGCTTGGTCAAGAAAGACCTCAAAAGTCTTTAAAACGCCCATGCGTTTGGATGAAGCGTGAAGGCGACCCCAATATGGCGCGCAGACGTCGCGTTGGAATTCGGTAAAAGGAGGGTAATCTTCATCTTCTCGAACACGAGCCGATACATCGTGAACTTGAAGTTGGGAGAATAAGTCGCGATATCTTCGCCTCCTTCATGCCTCTTATCCTCGGCCGGTGAGTCTTCAAGGCGCGCTCAGTAGATCGGGCAAAGCATCGTGACCGATCGTAAGAATGCTCTGTTAGAGCGAAGAGTTTCCGACACCCAAGACATGTCAGATATATCTCGAGCTACATCGGCTTGGACTTCGGCCGACCCTTCGTTCGACCCTCCTATGTTGACTTCCAGACCAGAAATATCGACTTCGGGCTGAATCACTTCTTCTCCTTGGACTTCTCCGGCTCGGCCGCCTTCGGCCTCCACCATCTCTTCGCCCACGCATCGACGGTACTCTGCGCTCGTCATCATCAATGATAATCACATCGGCGTCTTCCTCTTCTCCCTCCACTCGGGATACAACGTCCCCGGGCGGTGGAGAGTTGCTCGGCGCCGGCGAGAATGGACGGACACGGGACCGAGACTCTTTGAGTGGCCGATCCCCGACCGGAAGAACGAGAACTCGAGCCCGTGCTGCTCGAGGAACTGCTGGAAGAGCTAGAACTTTTGTCGCCCGAAGACGACTTGGCCTCGCCCGGCCTCGACATGTATGTGGCGAAAAGCGGGACGGTTTTCGGGAATACAGGCGATTAACCGGCCCGTGGCATACACAAACACTGTGATAAAGGGATCGAGTCAGGTCGATCGAGCAAAGCACTCATGAGAGGGGGCGAGCTGGCCATCCCTCGACCTGACACCCCCTATCACGAGGCGTGGAAAAGCACGAAGTACTTTCAAGAAAAAACTCAAGCATAAAAAGGTAAAGGAGAGATCGATTCATACCTTAAGCGGATGTGGTGGATCGGGCCGATAGTAGGCGTAAAACAACTTCGGATGCGTGGTCGGCGCAGACGAGTCTGGCCGTTGGCGCGAGCGATTCTTGGAAGCGTGAGAAATGAATTTCGCAGAAGGGCTATTTATAGTGTAAATCGCGCGAAGGGGACCGGATACGAAGAGTCACAACGCCGCCGCCTTCTCGCCAATGGTTGTCTCCACACGGCCTGGAAACACCAAACGCCACGCCTTAAATGTCAAGTAAAACCAACCGTCACAACAAAGACGGCCGATGGTTGACAAGCGGTCGATACCGCCCTACGGTGAAAGCGAACGGCCGCGCTCGCTTTCGTCAAGATAACTTGACCCCCGGGGCATCGATTCAAGCCTCACCCGCTCTTAAGCGACCTAGGAAGCGGGGGGGCAATCGTTCTCGGGTGTATTAGCAATTACGAGGATCGCCATCAAAGCAATTGGACTGCGGCCCGACCCATCTCGATCGCCCAACACGCGCTTGGAGCGCAATTCTCGCCGTCCGAAATCTTCGCAAAACGGTCGGACCGCAAAGATATATACGCCATTCGCATATGGCATCAGGTACGTTCTCTAACCTTGTGCTATCTGCCCGAGCGACCTCTCACTAGATCGTCGGAGTGTCTTTGCAGGTACCACCCGAGGTGCTCAACGCGTGAAGCCAGGACCGGTCCTTTCACTCATTCAACGACCGGCCCATAGACGAATCAATCAACACTTCAACACTTCATTGGTCAAGGTACGATCATATAGGTAAGCTTTAGTAAAGGCTAAATCATATAGAGATTTATAAAAATCTCAGTGAGTTCCTCGTCGGTGCCTTACCATATATATACTCAATGTGTCTTTTATTCATTACCCATAACGCAATCCCCAAATGATTTAGTCTTGCATTTTTCTTTTAATGCTACATTCATCACAATTGAGAAACCCATACCCAACATTTAAAAGGGAATCTAATTTAAGAAAAGATCACATTTGTTCTAGAAATTAATGATGTTATTTGAATTGTAAATTTTAATCAAGTGATTACAAATAAAAATGCTCACTGGGGTCATGGCCACCCAGAAAATAAGACAACATATTTTGTTTTCATTTGCATTTGTTGTCAAAGTGAAGGGTTCACAAATTTTGAAACAATATCCTTACAAACACTAAATTTCAAAACTATAAAAAAAGTCATTGTCTTATTTCTTTATTCAGGTGTACTTAAATTTATAATAATTCATCCCTTATGACAACAACACAAAATGAGTCCCGGGACAATTCCATAGCAGGTGCCTCCACTACGGAAACCCTTAGTATGGCATAATTGGTCGCACGCTGGGATTGTTGTGCATTTGTCAAAGCATTTTAGTCCTGGAAAATCAAACCCATTTGCTAGCCCTGCAATCAGCATAAATTTAAATCCTAATGAGCAAGATAGGATATAAGTAAAAAAAACTTTATGCAGTAGACCACCTATGATATGATTCACCTATATCAACTACTATTAAATTGTAAAATGGTCCTTTTTGCGATTCAAAATATCAAGAGTAGACATGTAACAAATATTACCAATTGCAATTTTTTGTTGTAAAATGGATAATTGAAATACAACTGTTTCTGGGTGTATCAGCAAATACAAGAACTGCCAACAGCAATTGGGCCTGCGACCCAGCCCACCATGACCGGCCCAAGCACGCTGCTTGGAGCGCAATTCTCGCCGGCCGAAAACTTCGCAAAACGGTCGGACCTCGCAGTATATATACGCCATTCACACATGGCATCAGGTACGTTCTCTAACCTTGTGCTATCTGCCCGAGCGACCTCTCACTAGATCGTCGGAGTGTCTTTGCAGGTACCACCCGAGGTGCTCAGCGTGAAGCCAGGACCGGTCCTTTCACTCATTCAACGACCGGCCCATTTGACGAAACAACGACTATTACAACACTTCATTGGTCAAGGTACGATCAATTGGCGACCACAGTGGGAGCCCGAGCGCTATCCTACTCTACTCATGGCTCCACGCGACCGGCCCCAGACGCGGGCCTCATCTCGGCTCAACCCCTCCGGCGGCATCCTCAAGAAAGAAACCCGGAGGGCGTAGCGATGGACGATTCATGAATCTCAAGGGAATCCGCGACAAGAACCCTCGGTGCAGGGTCGCGGACCGATCTTGGAGCAGGTACGACCGTACGCTGCACCCCAACTACCGCCCGAGCTGGTTGAGGCAGGCATTGAAGAGCCGTTGCCCGAGCATGTCACTCAGGCCGTTCTGCAGATCCTTCAAAGCAAGAATCAGGTGATCGCAGACAGAGACGCGCTCATCTCTTAGTATGAAAGAGGGTCGATTCCGCGCGCTCACAGGCGGAAGACGGAGAACCCTCTGCCCAACGCCGACCGGCGCGCAGACATCATTCCCCTCCTCGAAGGAGCATTTCTCGCCGGGAGAGCACTACTCATCGTTCTCCGGCAAGACGAAGCAGGGCGCACAGGTCGCCCCCTAGTAGGAACGCGCGCAGACGCCGTTCGCTATCTTACGACGATTATGAGGATTCCAGCTACCGTCCTGACACCGGCCGCTCGCCCACTAGATACTCATCCAACGAGTCGTCCGGTTCACGTCGGTCGAGAAGCAGGTCTTGGGATTCTCGTGAAGAGCTTGAAGAATACAGGGATGGGAGAATTAGGGACGTTTCGCGTCGGCCGAGAAGAGGTCAGAGCGAACGACCCAGAAGACCTCCTCAACTTCCACCATCTGGCCCATCCGGAGGAATCTATGGAATGCCGGGCAACGAGGCTTGCCTCGCTATGCAACCCTTTGGGTCGAACGGCATTCAGAGCGAGCACGGCCCGTTCACCAGAGAAATCAGGCGTTACAGAATTCCGAGAGATTTGAGGAAGCCGCCTAACCTAAACAAGTTCGATGGCCGTAGCGATCCAGACAAGCATCTCCGGTATTTTAATAACTACTGCTGTTACAGGGAGATGGGACCGACCATGAAATGCATGCTGTTTCCTCAGTCGTTGGACGGCCGAGCATTGGAGTGGTGGGAATCCCTTCGGCCCAACACCATATCATCATGGGAAGACTTGATCAGAATCTTCTTATCTCACTACACTGCAAATCGCTGCCAATACCGATTTGAAGAGCACTTGGACTCCATTGTTCAAGGGGATAATGAAACCCTGAGGCAGTACATCGACCGGTTTAACACTGAGGCTGAGTCCGTTCGTGACTTGTCAGACAAGGACAAGTTAAAATATCTGAAGCGTGGTATTCGACCGGACCACCGGTTCGTAGAAGAATTAACTCTCAACCACTATCAGGATCTCAGTTATTTCCTAACAAGGGCAAACGTCCACATGGCGTATAAAGAGACTTTAGCTGCAAGGAAGGCCGCCCGTGCGCGACCAAAGGAAGAGCAGAGTAAGCCGTCTAAAGCGCATGAAGGTCGCCGAGACAACCGGCCGGACTTCAGAGACAAGAAATTTGACCATCAGATTACTTTGAATACTTCCATTGCACAGATCTACAGTGAATGCCAGAACAATGAATTCGTAGGAGTGAAGCGGCCCGATCCTCTCGTGCTCAAGAAGGGGGCACGTCCGACCAAAAGGTATTGCCGCTACCACAAGAGCAAGGGTCATGATACCAACGACTGTATGGCTCTCAAAGACGATATTGAAGAACTCATTCAGAAAGGCAAGTTGGGTAAGTATGTGAGGCCGGAGGAAGGCGACCGACCTCAAGAGAAAACAAAAGAACCTGATCAAGACAGAGGAAAGGGTCCTCTAGCCATAGAGAGCACCCAAAGACAAAGACCGATCGAAGATCGTGACACTCTCGGCGATCTAAAGGCCGTAATGTTGCGATGGTAATTCATGGTGGGAACCCGTTGGATCGCAGGGAATCCAACAAAGCCACCAAGAGGAAATGGGATGAACTTCTAATGGTCGCATCAACTTCAGCAGAAAGACCAGTCTCGAATAGACCTCCCATCTCTTTCGGGGATAACGACCTACACGATGGCAAGCCAAACAGTTATGTCCCATTGGTGATAAGAGCAGTTATGGCCAACACAGAGGTGCAAGAATTACAGTCGACCAAGGCGGCTCGGCGATATCATGTTTGTTGAACCGATTGACAAGCTAAAAGTTGATCGGCGAGATAGTCCTCGTGCCGAGCCCACTCCTCTAACGAGCTTCAACGGAGCGACCACCCACCCGCTGGGAACGATCGAGCTTTTAGTCACATTTGGTGATGACACCGGGAAAGTACCATGTACAGGACGGTCCGGACGACGTTCCTTGTACTTCCCATCAAATCCTCGCTATCAATGCATCATTGGTGTCGACTTTGGGAAAGCTAGAGGCCGTTGCATCGACAGTACATCTGAAGATGAAATTCTACAGCAAAGACAATCAGGTAGTCACCCTGACGGCCGACTTAGAATCAGCAAGGCGAAGCCACGCCCTATACCAGGAAATTTGTGATGAGGTAGATTGTGGCCCAAATGCTCAAAGCACCAGTGAAGGCCACCAAGTAAATCTCACGATCCGACGCTCGTTATGATCCGCATAATGACCCGTAAGACGACGACGATGTTTTAGCTCGAGAGCTTAAGAATCGGCTTAAAAGACCAGAACCTCATGGAGAGCTGATAGATGTGCAGTTGGGAGACGACCCAACAAAGACAGTTAAGCTCGGTAGCGACCTACCAGAGCAAGTAAAGCAAGACCTTGTGCAGTGTTTGAAAGACTATATGCCGACTGCTCGCATGGCGGGCATCGACATGCCCGGCATTCCTATCGAAGTAGCCTGCCATCAACTTTCAGTCGATGAAGGGGTTAAGCCAGTCGCTCAAAGAAGACGAACTCAAAATGAGGAAAAATCTCAAGCCGCTGCAAAGGCCGTTGAGGACCTCATAAAGGCCAATTTCATAGAAGAGATCAAATACACGACCTGGCTATCCAATGTCGTGTTGGTCAAAAAGAAGAATGGCAAATGGAGAATGTGTGTAGACTACACCGACCTAAATAAGGCATGCCCGAAGGATGCCTTCCCCGTGCCCAACATTGACAAATTGGTCGATGGTGCCTCGGGCTACAAATTATTGTCTTTTCTGGACGCTTACTCAGGATACAATCAGATCACGATGTATCCACCCGATCGACACAAGACAGCCTTCATGACAGATCGGGGGAATTTTCAGTACAAGGTAATGCCTTTCGGCCTAAAGAATGCTGGAGCGACCTACCAGCGAATGATGAACAAAATTTTCAAGAGGCAGATCGGTCGAATCTCAGAGGTGTACTTAGACGACATGATCATCAAAAGTGGGACCGATCCAGATCATGTGAACGACCTGAGGGAAATCTTTGAAGAAGCTAGGAAGAATTCACTCAGACTGAATCCAGAAAAGTGTACCTTCGGGGTGAGGGCCGGCAGATTTTTGGGCTTCCACCTAACTGAAAGAGGGATAGAAGCAAACCCTGAGAAATGTAGGGCGGTCGCCGACATGAGGCCGCCCAGCACCAAAAAAGAAATCCAACAGCTGAACGGAATGGTAGCAGCTCTGTCTAGATTCATACCGAAAAGCGGCTGCGCAAGTCGCCTTCCATCGCTCGGACTCTTAAGAAAGACGTAGACTTTGAGTGGACCGACCAATGCCAGCAAGCATTGGACGAGCTGAAAGGGGCTTTGACTAGCCCACCAATTATGACCAAGCCGTTGCCGGGCGAGACGCTATATCTGTACTTAGCTATAACGGAAGAAGTTCTGAGTGCTGTGCTAGTCAGAGAGAACGATCTAAAAAGCAATCGGTCCACTTTATTAGTAAAAAGTCTTTGTGGCCCGAGGTGAGGTACCGAGAAAATAGAGAAGTTTGCTCTTGCACTCGATTCTTCGTCAAGATTGAGACCCTACTTTGTGGCCCACCAGGTCGTGGTAAGGACCGACCAGCCAATCAGGCAAGTCCTCCATCGGCCGGATCTGGCGGGACGAATGATAAAGTGGGCAGTAGAGCTTAGTGAATTTGGGATCAAATTTGAATCAAGATCGGCCGCAAAGGCGCAGGTGTTAGCCGACTTTATAGCAGAAATGACTCCGGCTCTAGAAGATCAAGCCGCAACGACCTGGGTTCTCCATGTAGATGGGTCGTCCAACAGCAAAGGAAGTGGAGCGGGCCTAATTCTAGAAAATTCTGAAGGCCTGGCTGTGGAGGTGTCTTTGACTTTCGCTTTCCATACGTCAAACAATCAGGCCGAGTATGAGGCGTGCATAGCCGGCCTGCAGCTCGCCAGGGACTTCAATGTCGACCGGGTTGAACTTCGATCGGACTCCTTGCTTGTTGTCTCGCAGATCAAAGAATTATACGATGCTAAGGACGACGTGCTGAAGAATTACCTAGCTAGAGTAAGAGAGCTTCTCAAGCAGTTCGACCGGGCAGAAGTGACTCATGTGCCTCGGACCGAAAATGTTCGAGCAGACATTCTATCGAAACTTGCAAGTACAAAGACCCCGGGGAATCACAGAAGTTTGATTCAGGAGACTCTAAATCGGCCGAGCGTGTCGACCAAGCCAAGCCAGTCGTTGGCCGTTCTGTGTGTCAATACGGATTCAGATTGGATCGCCCCTATCATGAGATACATCGTTGAAGGGGAAGAACCGAGCGATCCGAAGCAAGCAAAGTTGGTCAGGCTCAGAGCGACCAAGTATTCGGTAATAGAAGGAAAGTTATACAGAAGAGGATTCTCCTCTCCGTTGTTAAGATGTCTTACGTCGGTCGAAGCCGACCATGTGTTGAGGGACATTCATGAAGGTGTTTGCGGAAGTCACCAAGGTGCACGTTCCATAGCAAAGAAAGCTCTCCGGGCCGGTTATTACTGGCCGACCATGGACGAGGATGCTAAGAAACTTGTTCAGAAGTGCAAAAAGTGTCAAGTACATGCTGATGTCCACATTGCACCATCCTCAGAATTACAAAGTCTTGTCTCACCTTGGACGTTCGCCTGGTGGGGCATGGATCTGCTAGGCCCGTTTCCACCTGCTCCAGGCCAGTTCAAGTTCTTGATCGTGGCGGTAGATTATTTGACAAAGTGGATCGAGGCTGAGCCTCTTACAACCATCACATCGGCAAAAGTAAGCAAATTCTTCGGCCGGTGTGTGTTGGCCCGTTTTGGGATCCCCCAGCAATTAATAACCGACAACGGCACCCAGTTCGCAGACAAAAGGTTCAGAGAAATGTTGGCCGACTTAGGGGTAAAACAGCGTTTCACCTCGGTCGAGCACCTCGCATTTAACGGCCAAGCTGCCAGGCGCCAACAGAGTTATCTGCGTGGGTTAAGCGAAGACTCGAAGAAGCGAAGCGGAATCGGGTCAAGAGTCGCGGTCCGTTCTATGGGCCTACAGACAACCCCTCATTCAACGGATCAGAGTCCCCTCGCGATCGTATATGGGACTGATGTTGTGATACCCATAGAAATGGGCGAACTGAATTGGAGAACTTTGAATCCCCCTACAGTGGTTAACAACGACCGAGCCATACGAGAAGAGTTGGACCTGGTGGAAGAGCTACGTACTCAAGCATCACTAAGAGAGCAATTGATCAAACAGAAGGTCGCAGCCAGATACAACGCTCGAGTTCAGAAGAGAGATTTCTCGGTCGGCCAGCTCGTCCTGAGACGTGCAGATGTGGGAAACAGGAATGCTCGATAGGGAAAGCTGGCACCGAATTGGGAAGGTCCATACAGGGTCATCAAGAAGACTGGAAAGGGGGCATACGAGCTGGAAACCATGGATGGGGCGACTATCCCCAGAACATGGAATGCAGAGAAACTCAGAAAATATTACGTTTGAATGTAATGAACGATTTGAATGTAATGAACGACCGATCGATAAATGAAAAGCAGACAGGCGCTCTTTTTCCCACTGGGTTTTTTACTGAGGCCTGACCTTTAGAAATATGATTTGTTCTTTACTTTCACGCAATAATGTATGCCCGGTCGCTCAAACATGCTCGTGGCAGAAGAGCGATCGAAGATTTATCAAACATAAACGGATCGTCGAAACGATCTGAACCGAGCGACCATCGAAATGGTCCCAACCGAGTGCCATAGAAATGGCCCAAGGGTTAAGTAATAACCCACAACGTTAGGTCGTCGAAACGATCTATATCGAGCGCCATCGAAATGGCCCAAGGGTTAAGTAATAACCCACAAACATTAGGTCGTCGAAACGACCTATATTGAGCGCCACCGAGCTGGCCCAAAAGAAGGTCAACGAGTTGACCCAATCGAGTGCCATCGAAATGGCCCAATCAAGTGTCACCAAGTAGGCACCGTTTATCGGGTAAGAAATACCCTATCAACAGGCACCGCCGAGCGATCTAAATCTAAGGTTCGTAAACTTAGAAAAATAGATGCGAAACAATCAGATTCAAGTAAACAAACAAATTAAACGAAAAAAATTGTCATTACAAACAAGGGACGCCCGGTCGAAGCCGAGCGTCCACTAACTGAAAACTGCACGAAGGCAGGAAAATTGTTGTGCCCGAAGGCAAGTTAAACTATTACAAAAATTACACCGCTCGCAGGCGGGCTTCAGAAAAGAACCGAGGCAGGGCGAACGACATTACCCTGAGCATCAAGTTCCTCGGGCAGCATGATTTTGTTGTTCTCAACGTAATGGGTGGGCTTTATCATCTGCTCATCGAAGTTGATCTTCAGATCGGCATTCAGTGCCCGCACCTGCCCAAGAGCGTTGTAGAACTGCTCGATCGCTGCGTTCCGAGCATGCTCAGCTATTGTTCGAACTCGAGCCTCCAGCTCGGCATTCTCGGCCTCCAGCCTGGCTTTGTCCTTCTCGAAGGAATCGACGTCAGTCTTCAGGTTTGTCACCTGACCGGCGAGTTCCTTGTTCCTCTTGGATAATTTGGCCCAGTCCTCCTCTCCCCGCTGAAGAGCATCTTTCTTGGCTTTGGCAAGCTTGTCATACCTTTGCTGCGCCTCGGCCAAGGCCTTCTCTTTCTCAGCCCGAACCCCTGCAAGCAAAGAGCGATGGATTGTTAGTCGGTCGAACAAAGACGAAAGTACAGCGGGCTAGGAAAATAAAAAGTATAATACCTTTAACTTCGCCCACCAGCTCTTCCATGACTTTGTCTACTCCCATGCAGAGGGAAGCACAGACCGCCATGGGTTTCTTTCTGAACCACTCCAACTCGACCTGTCCTAAACCCTCGAGTGAGAGAACAGGAATCTCCTCCTTAGCCAGGTCCACGCTCAGTTCATCGAGCTTGGCCCGCTTTTGGGACCGATCGTCTTGGCGAGGGGGCGACCGGACAGCTGAAGTTGGCTTTTTTCCCTTACTCTTGGGAGTAGGGGGCACCTTTGAGGACCCTTCCAGATCGCCCTTTGGCCGAGGTCCTTCAAATCTCTTGGCCCCTGGAATTGCAGCGGGGTTCAGAACTGACTCGATCACGGCCCACGACTTTCCGGCCATTCTTTCTGCAAAGCAACGAGTCGAAAGTTAGAAAAAAGAATTGACAACAAAGCATAAAGGCAAAGTTCAGAAGCAAACCAATCTCGGCCTCCAGAGCCCGGCCGTCGAGCAAGACGAAGGGACGGCAAGGTATGTCGCCCTTAGGGTCTGGGGGAAGCATGCCCGCCAAAGCTTTAATCATCTCCAAAGATTCCAAGTCGACCTCACCCAGATCTTTGGCCGAATAGATGTAATCGCCCGGCCTCCTGAAGAAGTGTGCTTCGTTCCACATGATTGGGAAGTAAGGAGGACCGAGCATCCCATCCGGTTGGACCTCAGATATGGCCTTACCGGCCTCCTTGGTGGGAACGATCCAAAAGTAGTTCCCTCTCCAGGCCGCGCCTAGCGACTCTTGGTAAGCTTTGAAATATCGATGCTGAGTCTTCTGCATCTTAAAAGAAACCTGCTCCCTTTTCTCCTTGTTCGCTTTCTCCCTGAGCCAGCTTAGCTCAAAGAGAGCAAAGAATAGCATGATCGACACCGGCCGACCAAGTTTGGTTAACAGGACTTCGAAAGTCTTCAAGAACGCCCAAGCATTGGGATGGAGTTGAGAGGGGGCGACCCCGATATGACGTAGAACATCACGCTGGAACTCGGTAAAAGGTGGCACGATGTTCATCCTCTCGAGCACGATCCGATACATCGTGAATTTAAGATTGAGGGAATAAGTTGCAATGTCTTCTCCATCTTTCATGCCTCTCACCCTCCAGCCCGGTGAATCAATGCAGCTCTCAAGGTCGGGCAAGGCAAGGTGGCCGACCGTGAGTACACTCCGGTGTGAGCGAAGAGTCTCTGACACCCAAGACATGTCGGATGGGTCTCGGGCTACATCAATCTGAACGTCGGCCGCCTCTTCATTTGACCCTCCTTCGTTATTGGCCTCTCGACCAGAAGAGCTAGCCACGGGCTGAACTACCGCCTCCTCGTTGGCTTCTTCTGCTCGGCCACTTTCGACTTCCACCATCCCCTCGTCCGCGGCTTGGACGGTATTTCGCACTTCGTCGTCATCAAGAATCACCACCTCTACATCTTCCTCTACTCCCGCTCGAGGCACGACTGTCTCCGATGGTGGTATGTTGCACGACCGAACGTCAGAATGGACGGACTTAGAGCTAGAACTCTTCAAGCTAGCCGACCCACGGCCAGAAGAGCGGGAGCTCGAGCTCGTACTACTCGAAGAACTGTTGCTCGAGGAACCAGAGTTGTCGCCCGAAGACGACTTAGACTCCTCTTCGTGGGGACTGGGCTCGGACGGCCTCGTCATATATGTAGCAAATGATTGAGACGGTCTGCCGGGAAGACGAGCGGTCAGTTTCGTCCGGGGCATGCAAAAGCACCTGTGATAGAGGGATCGAGTCAGGTCGATCGAGCAGAACACTCGTGAGAGGGGGCGACATGGCCGTCCCCGAACCTGATACCCCCTACCACGAGGCGTGGAAAAGCGCAAAGTACATTCAACGAAAAGCTCAAGTTAAAAAGCAAAAGAGATCGATCCATACCTTAGACAGATGTAGTAGATCGGTCGCGAAAAGACAAAGGTAGCTACGGATGCAAGTCGGCGTCAGACGAGTCGGTCGCTGGCAGAGCAATTTGTGAAAGTGTGAGGAATGATCTCAACTGATGGGGTATTTATAGTGAGGACCTATGGCGCGAAAGGGACCGGGAGACGAAGCGTCGCAACGCTTCACCTTCCCACCAATAGCCGTCTTCGAGACAACCCGGAAACACCAAACGCCACGTCTTAAATGTCGAAAAGACAACCGTCGCGCACAAGACGGCCGACGGTTGACGAGCGGCGAGACCGTTCGACCAAGAGAACCAACGGCCGCGTCCATCTCAAAGAAAGTAACATTACTCCTGGGGGCATCGACTCAAGCCTCGGCCCGCTCTTAAGCGACCTAGGCTTGGGGGGCAACTGTTCCTGGGTGTATCAGCAAATACAAGAAGCGCCAGCAAAGAATTGGGCTCGCGACCCACACCCACCATGACCGGCCCAAGCACGCTGCTTGGAGCGCAATTCTCGCCGGCCGAAAACTTCGCAAAACGGTCGGACCTCGCAGTATATATACGCCATTCACACATGGCATCAGGTACGTTCTCTAACCTTGTGCTATCTGCCCGAGCGACCTCTCCCTAGATCGTCGGAGTGTCTTTGCAGGTACCACCTAAGGTGCTCAGCGTGAAGCCAGGACCGGTCCTTTCACTCATTCAACGACCGGCCCATTTGACGAAACAACGACTATTACAACACTTCATTGGTCAAGGTACGATCAACAACTAAAGAGATAAACTTATCTTTCATCACAATACCTGAAAGCAAAACCAACGCAAAACACAAGAACAAGCAAATATAACTTTGATTGATGCGAGATGCCATTGAGTATGATTTAGCCTTATAAATGATTTCTTGAAATATGTATGTGTAATGCTATCAATACATGTATGTATATGTAATACCCTAATTTTGTCCGTCCCTTAATTTAAGCCAATTTCAATCATGAAACTCAACTAAATCAAAATACCACTGTTTAAATTAAGCAAGCACGCTGTTTAAATCGTGCGTTCTTCAATTTAACCTTCGTATTTAGGTTTAGTCGTACATAAGTAGTGTTTTTAGTTAATGAGCTCATTTCTTCTATTTGAGTCTCGTTTTAGCGTATTTGTCTAGTCGGACCCGTTCTCGTCTTTGCGTTTGATCCGACTCTTTTTCTTATTAATCTAATCTTCTGCAGTTAATCTATTTTGAGTATATATGTATAGTCTAAAAATGCCAAAAGTCCTATTTAGTTTTATTTACAATTTAAAAGTGTTTAATAGTCCAAAAATGTCAAAAAAAATACTATTTAATTTTTATTACAAACCAGAAGTGTTCAATTGTCCAAATGTCCAAAAAATACAAAAAATAATAATACAAAATATACAAAAAATAAATAAATTGAAAATACAAAAAAAAATAACAAAAGGCAAGAAGCAGCAGTTCAGATTTGGGTTCCAAAGAAATGCTTCTCCAAGTTGGGCTTGGATCCGCACTAAAAGAGTCAAAACCCAGTCAAAACAATTAATGCAGAAACCTAATATTTTAATATAAAAAGGCAGTCAACAGCAGCAGTACAGGACACGAATTTCAAGGTAAACAAATCACCAGAAAACAGATTAGGGTTTACACTAAAACCCTAATCACACAAACACTGTTTTTTTTGAGATCTGAGCAGTGGAAAAAGGAAGAACTCGAAACCCGGCAGAAGAGCAGCAGTAGACCACTAATAACCTCAGTACAGAACTAATTTTCTTTCTCTCAGAAACGTAAAAAGCCCAGGTTGGTATTTCACAACTGATCTAAATAGTTGTTATTAGATGCTGAAATGTTTGAAAATATACTAGCCTGCGTTTTTAACTAATCAAGTTCTTAAAAAAAATATTGGTGCTTTTTTCTATCTGTATGCAATTAGTTTATGTTTTTTGCAAAAGAGGAAATTGTGATCATAGGTATAAGGATTTTAAAAAATGAAAACTCAATTCAGAGATAACAAATGGTACTGGGGTTTAAAAATCAAGAACTGAGTAGAAGTATGAGAGAGGAATCAGATTTAAAAAATTTCTTTTTAGAGATGAAAAATCGGGTTGAAAAGGGGGGAGAAGAAACTGAAGTAAAAAAAAACAAACCAGAAATAAGAAAAACAAAAAAAAAGGAACGAACCTGTGGCAAGAAAAAAACCACCTTCGCACCACCCTCACTGAAAGCGACGCCGGCCAAAGGACGGCCGGACGTCGCTGCTCTCTCTCTCTCTCACCGAGACCTCACTTCTATCTCTCTCACCGAGACGTCGCCGCTCTCTCCCTCACTGAGATCACGCTGCTTTCTCTCACCGAGATCGCGCCATTCTTGTCCCCTCTCTCTCGCCAGAGGACGCGCGCGCCGATTTCGCACGGCTAGGTTCATCCTCGTCCGCGCGCCGCAGGAAGGTGGCAAGTGGGGAGTGTTTTTAGGTTTAGGGTTTCTATAATGGGCCTTATATAGTGTCTCTCATTATTCATTTTATTTTTAATTTATTCTAAATACTCGAATACTACTAACACCCTCGATTCTCGCAAGAAACCCCTCCTCACTTAAGCCTTGGGGCCAGCATACTGGGCCTCCTATGCGAACCGGGCTTGCTTTATACACCCCTGCTTAGCTATACCACTCCCCGTAACTAATAACACCCCATTTTGCAATTTTCACATTTCTCTCGTTTTTTTAATTCTTTTAACTCAAACATGTTTCAATAAATCAAAAACTTTGTTAATAGTCTTGCGAAGCTTTGCTTGCTTGCATGATTATTAACAATGAGGAACTAGTGGTGATCACTTGGAGCCTTTGCTCAATTGATCATCATGAATGCCTAATTTTTCTAAATAATTTCTCAATAAATCAAAAAACTTTGTTAACGGTTTTGCGAAGCCTCTCGCTTGCATAATCATTAACAATGAGGAACTAGTGGTGATCACTTGGAGCCTTTGCTCAATTGATCATCATGAATGCCTGATTTTTCTAAATACTTTTCATTAAATCAAAACTTTGTTAATGGTCTTGCGAAGCCTTTGCTTGCATGATTATTAACAATGAGGAACTAGTGGTGATCACTTGGAGCCTTTGCTCAATTGATCATCATGAACGCCTAGTTTTTCCTAAAAAACTTTTCATTAAATCAAAAACTTTGTTATTGGTCCTGCGAAGCCTTTGCTTGCATGATTATTAACAATGGAGTGCTAATGGTGGTCACTTGGAGCCTTCGCTCAATTGATCATCATGAAAGCTCGATTTTTCACAATTAAATAAGATAAAAAACCAAAAAACCTAGAACTACGTAGCTTTGAATTCTCCATCGCACCTGGAGATACGTAGGAGCGGATCCCCTCCGTCAAGCACAATAAACTAAAAACATTTTTCCTTTCAAAAAAAACCAAAGCGGCTAACTCTCGTAGTAGCGCAAATAAAAATTTTCATTAAGTATTTTTTCAATTAAGAGGCAAATTTAAGTATTTTTCAAATCAACACTTAAAATCACATGTTTAATTAAAGGTTCCTTTCAAGAGAAAGGAGGTGGGGCGCTAATACCTTCCCCATGCCTAACCGACCCCCGAACCCAAATTTTCCGGTTTTCCAAAAGACCAATTGCCATCCAAAAAGGTTTTCTTCAATATTTTCCTTATAAAAAATATTGGTGGCGACTTCATTGTCTTAAAAAGTTGTAAACGAAGAAAATCCCTCGGGGACTTTTTCGGGCGCAACAGCTGGCGACTTCACTGGGGACTAAAATTTTTTTTAAAAGAGGGTCGAGCCTAATTAATTAAATATGTGATTTATGTGTTTTATTTGAATATCTTGTTTTGCCTCTATCTCTTTCTCTTACAAGCATTGTTGCATCCATATGCATTCACTTCTTCCTCTTCTATGAATGCTTCCCCGTTTATCTTATTTGCTTGTATGCTTAGTTCTTCATGCATATTCCCCCCACTCTTATCATGTTCCCCCTTCTTGGCTCCCTTTCTTGAGGTAAGCAATGCAATTGGTTGCTGTTGAAACTCTAGGCTGACTTATTTGATATTAAACCCTAGGGTAGACAACATGCTATTTTTTGCTTTTGTCTGGACTGTTCTGGGTTTTCATTTGCAGGTGGGGAAGGGTAGCTATTTCTAGGTATTGTGCCCCCAGCACACACACACACCCTATACTTGTGAGCGTTGAGTGGGGCCTAAAACCCAAGGTCTGAACAAAAAACCTAGGAGAGTGGGAACGACTAGTGACTGCCATTCGTAGACCTCTGTCTGTATGGCTCTCATGAAAGTTCCGCCCAAGAGTGCGCTTTGTCACGATGCCTCACACTCGGTAGCTTTCTACGATTGTGGGTGTCATCATGAGAAAGACTCTAGCTCTTGGTTGCCATTGTGAGGAAATGATTAGAACATACATGGGAGGATTACCCTTTTCGTCGACTTTAGACCTTAGGATTCCCACCATTCGTAGGACACGGGGGCACGCCCTTGTTTGTTGCATTCAGCTTAAGCATCCCTTTTTCTCAAACTTTATTTCAAAAGTTGTAAATTCTCTTTCATAAACACCTACATGAGGTGGCATGCAGCGTGTATCTTCGGAAATGTTCAAAGTACCACCAATTAAACCTCCTTGTATTACTATTTTTTCATGTCATTTCGCATCCACATCATTTCGCATTCACATCATTTTGCACCATTGCATTTGCATCTAACAAAATCTTGAAAAATTTGTCATTTGCACTCTTCATGCATTAAAGTTATAATCATACATATCGCATTGCATTGCATTCATTTAGTCATTCTTGTGTTCATGAGCGTGTTCCGTCATCGTAAAACCGTGCAAAGTGGTTAAACATCGCTATTTGACGCGCTCGCAAGCAAGGAACATGGACAACAATCAAGGCGACACGATCGGGGCAATCCACCGCCACATCGAATGCCGGAATTCGGAGATCCAAATCCTAATGGTCGTGGTCGCAAGGTCGAATCAAGGGAATCAAGTCCTTTGCCGAGATGGAAATCATGAAAGCTCAAATGGGCGAGAGGTCATAAGAGGCTTTGAGTGCCTTAAGAAATGTTGGTACAAATTGAAGCTACCTGCTGCTTTGGGGTAGACAATACCCCCTCCCCTCCCGGGTCGGGGATCCTCAAGCCCTTCAAGCAAAGGCAATGGCCTCCCTTTGGTCTCCCACTCAGGCTACACGCCTCCGCCGCCGACACAAATCCCGGAGGAGATCCCCAAGAACGCGCGGGCAAGCTCACCGACGTAGTTGCGAATGAAGTTGGAACAGGGACGCCTCAAGCCCAGATCCGCATCCCAAATCCTCGCCATCGCTCCAGGAACTCCGGCGGGTTTCAATTGGCCAATGACGGTCCATCCCCAAGTTCAGGGACCAATCCCTGGGAATACAATTCACTCACGTGACCCACACGTGAACCCAGCCGTAGTGACGATGAATAATCCTCATTACGGCGTGAATGGTTTCCCTCAGAATTACCCTACTGAAACCAGGAGTCAGTATCAGATGCTAGAGGAAGAAATCAATGAAGACGTAACAGTAGTGCCTATAAAAGAGGGATGTTGGGATACCCTAGGGGAGCCCAGTGGAAGGTTTGATTACTTAGTCAGATATGATGCTCCTGCGAGTGCCCAAATCCGAATGGAGGACATCCAGCCTACAGGATGGGATGAGGAAGATGAGCAACACAACCAAGTGGTTGTCAACATGGCGAAAGAGGGATGTTGGGATACCCTAGGGGAGCCCAGTGGAAAGTTCGATTACTTGGTCAGATATGATGTTCCTGAGAGTGCTCAAATCCGATTGGAAGACATCCAGCCTACAGGATGGGATGAGGAAGATGAGCAACACAACCAAGTTGCTGCCATCATGGATAGTTTTGAGTCTGAAGAGGGTGGGACGAGTCTCGTTCGTCGGTGAAGAATTAAAGAATTGGAAGGTCACGATTCTCCTGTGACTTTTAATTTAAAGTAATTAGTTGTAATGCAACCCTGTGGCTCTGCCCAAGGCCATAAGGACCAGTTGTTAGGGGCACGCATGTTTTTATTTTCAGAATCATTATCATCAATAAAAACGTTGTTTTTGAATCTCCATCAATAAAAATCATTTCTCCATATTTCATGTGTCCTCTTTCCTGTTTTATTATTGTTTGCTTGTTTGTTTCGCTTTTCATTCTGCTTTTTCGCTTCGGCAAAAGGCAGAACCACAGCAATTGTCTCTGAAAATAACAGTGCCAACAATCCCTATTACGACTTTGATCATCCAATTAACCAAACTGAAGAGGATGTTGATGAAAACTGGGAAACTCCTCCGGAATTAATGAGATTAATAGAGCAAGAAGAAAAGATCATTCAACCTCATGGGGAGTCGATTGAGATTGTCAACCTGGGTACAGAAGAAGATAAAAGAGAAGTTAAGGTCGATACCGCCATGGAAGCTGGTGAACGCAAAAAGTTAATCCAGCTCTTGCATGATTATGCTGACGTCTTTGCATGGTCGTACAAAGATATGCCGGGGTTAGATACCGACATTGTTGAACACAAGTTGCCGGTCAAGCTAGAGTGCCCACCAGTCAAGCAGAAATTAAGAAGAATGAAGCCAGAGGTGTCACTGAAAATCTGGGATGAGGTAAAGAAGCAGTTTGATGCAGGGTTCCTAGCAGTGGCCAAGTACCCACAGTGGGTTGCCAATATTGTCCCAGTTCCCAAGAAGGATGGGAAGGTCAGAATGTGTGTCGACTACAGAGATCTGAATCGTGCTAGTCCCAAAGATGATTTTCTCCTTCAAAAAAAAAACAACAAACAAAAAAACAAAAAAATATAAAAAAAAAAAGGGAAGAGGGCAAATATATAGGAGTAAATAAATTATTGTCCTTGAGTTAATTTTTTGAGAAAACGAGCAATCGTGATTTGAAATAAAGTTCGACCATCTTCCATATTCTCGAAAAAAACTGTGCTACCCACTGTAAGCCAAAAAAATCCCAAAATCACCCTAGGCAAGGATCACCTCAAATATCAAAAAAAGATGCATCACTTTTTATCAAGCTCACCTTTGAGCCAAAAATCAAAAAGAAAAAATCAAAGGAAAAAATCAAAGAAAAGAAAAAAGAAAAAGGGATTCAAAAATGAAAATCCCAAAAATACAAAAGAAATGTAAGTGGTGAGCTGATACACGTTACCACAAAACACAAGAGATCCTTGTCTCAATAAAGCGCAAATACTTCCTTTGACCTTGGCATCCCGCCTCCACCAACCCTTAGCCAGAATAAAACTTCCAAACACCTCATCAAGCCAAATAAACCATCATAAATCATCAAACGTCAGCCAACGCCGAATAAAAATCATCCTACCATTAGCTTCAAACACTTCATTAAACCCAATCATCCTTCCTCCACAAATACCCGCAATCTCCAAAAATCCATTCCGATCAATGATCGATTGCTTTTTCAGAGTTTTAGCTTTAGGACAAATAAGTTTATTTACTTAAATATGTTTGTCAAAAAAAAAAAATCTCAAAAAAAAAAAAAAAAAAAAAAAAAAATCTCAAAAAAAAAAGGGGAAAGAAAAATCAAAAGGCCGGCACTCCAAGATTCATTCAAGTTACATCAGGGCAAAGTTCTAGAGATCACCAAGTGGGTTGAAGCTGCCTCATATTCAAGTATAACCAGTTCAGTGGTTGCCAAGTTTGTCAAGAAAGATCTGATCTGCCGTTACGGTCTTCCCAACAAAATCATCGTCGATAATGGCAACAACTTGAACAGCAGAATGATGAAGGACCTATGTGCTGAGTTCAAGATTCAAAGATCACAATTCATCCCCGTACCGTCCCAAGCTGAATGGGGCAGTTGAAGCGGCCAACAAGAATATCAAGAAAATAGTGCAGAAAATGGTGGTAACCTACAAAGACTGGCACGAAATGCTTCCTTTCGCTTTGCATGGCTATCGTACCTCGGTGCGTACATCGACTGGGGCAACCCCTATTCACTGGTTTACGGGTCGGAGGCAGTCCTCCCCATTGAAGTTGAAATACCATCTCTGCGGGTGTTAATGGAGACAAAACTTGATGAAGCAGAGTGGGTTCAATCCCGTCTTGACCAGTTGAACCTCATTGACGAGAAACGGGTGGCCGCAATGTGTCATGGACAGTTGTACCAACAGAGGATGATAAGGGCTTTTGACAAAAGAGTTCGTCCTCATGAATTTCAAGAAGGAGACCTTGTACTCAAGCAGATCTTGCCGATACAGACGGACCCCAGGGGCAAATGGGCTCCCAAATATGAAGGACCTTATGTGGTGAAGAAGGCATTCTCAAGAGGAGCTCTAATCCTGGCAAACATGGACGGAGATGAGATTCCAAATCCAGTGAACTCAGATGTGGTCAAGAAGTATTATGCCTAGAAAAATAAACAAAAAAAGAGAAAGATAAGCCAAGAAAAATCGGCTCGCTAGGTTGAAAACCCACAAAGGGCGACCTAGGCAAAATCAGAGCGACCCGGTGGATCGAAAACCCTCAAAGGGCGATCCAGGCAAAAATTAGGGTCAGAAAACTTGGGCTTGAGAAAAGGAAAGGTAATCAACACTCCCAAAGGTTTGGATAAGAGGGTGATCAGAGTTATGAGTACGGACGGCAGGCACCGTTACTTCAGAGTTGAAATCACAAGATCTGTTCCTTTCTCTTGTATTTTCTCAGTTTAAAAGAAAGATTATAATGCACTTTCAATTGGCGTGACTTTCTGCAAGGCCCAATTTCCATATCAATAAAAGTCCAACTTTTCTTCCATATATGTGCTTTTCGTGTCTTTGCTTTCATCTATTCAGTCTCTTTCAAAATGATAATTTTTATGATTGATGAAATTGATTTGCAAAACATGTGCATATTCAAGAGCATTACAGGATCATTATGAAATCTTTGAAAAATACAGAAGGAAACGATTTCCCAAGCGAAAAAAGAGGAGACCAAACAGCCATAACGAATCAGTGCGCAATCCTCGCGTGATTATCGTCATGGAGCAGCTTCCGTCCGGCAGATGGATTTAACCAGCAAAAAGTGCCAAAGGAAAAAACAAATAAGCAGAAAAAAGAAAGCTGCTTAGAGAAAAAAACAGAATAAAAAAAAAATAAGAAAAGAAAAAAAGAGAAGAAAAATCACAGAAGACGGAATACAAAAGAACACAACATCTTCATATCATTCATCATTCTCATATCATCCATACCATTCATCACTTCATGGCATCAAACAGTATATTACACTTTCAAATTCGTGATCTCGTAAGAGCGAAAGAATAACAAAAGAAAAAGAGGATGAAAAATCAAATGGAAGAAACATCCCACCAAAATCAATCATTGCATCCATGTGCACCCAAATACCTAAGTGCATGCATTTCATGCACCTTTCAAGAGAAAAGTTACTTCGGACTGTGGAGTCCCAAAATCTCATTTTTAGAAAGTCACAATCAATACAGAGTTCAGAACTCCATCAATACAGAGTTCAGAACTCCATGAGCGAGTTCGTAAACTCCATCAACCTGCAGTTCGTAGAACTCCATCAATCCGAGTTCGTAAACTCCATCAACCTGCGAGTTAGTGAACTCCTTCAGAGTTAGTGAACTCCTTCCACAGATCACAACATCGCGGTATGCGAGCACGCGATGGATCCATCGACCGTTAAGTCCTTCGGATTAGTCGTTGGTCACCTAAGGCACAGCGTAAATCCATTGATCAAATCAGTTCCGGACCTGATGTTGATCGGCCGCTCGAAAAGGCCACCCCCAGAGTTCGTAAACTCCATCAATCCAGAGTTCGTAAACTCCGTCAACCAGAGTTAGTAAACTCCCACAGAGTTAGTGAACTCCTTCCACAGATCACAACATCGTGTACGAGCACGCGATGGATCCATCAGACTTCGTTAAGTCCTTCGGATTAAATGTGTCAGCCTAAGGCACAGCGTAAATCCATTGATCAAATCAGTTCCGGACTTGATGTTGATCGGCCGCTCGAAAAGGCCACCCCCAGAGCTCGGACTCGACAAGAGTCCGTTAAAAGGTTTTAGGCAACCTCCGAATTTCCAATTTACCGCTCTTCCCAATTTACCGCTTTTCCCAATTTATTGCTTTCCCGTTAATACGACAAGTGTTAACCCCCCTCTCTCAAAAGGAAAATAACAAAAAGATTTGAGTTTTTCTGAAACGGACAAAATTAGTATTATTTCTATATCTTTATTTCCACTTCACCAACAAATATGAAAAGGCCAATTCATATTTTTTGGCGAAATGTGAAATAAAAGAGAGGCAATTGTAATAATACCCTAATTTTGTCCGTCCCTTAATTTAAGCCAATTTCAATCATGAAACTCAACTAAATCAAAATACCTTTATTTAAATTAAGCAAGCTTATTTGTTTAAATCGTATGCGTTCTTCAATTTAACCTTCGTATTTAGGTTTAGTCGTACATAAGTAGTGTTTTTAGTTAATGAGCTCATTTCTTCTATTTGAGTCTCGTTTTAGCGTATTTGTCTAGTCGGACCCGTTCTCGTCTTTGCGTTTGATCCGACTCTTTTTCTTATTAATCTAATCTTCTGCAGTTAATCTATTTTGAGTATATATGTATAGTCTAAAAATGCCAAAAGTCCTATTTAGTTTTATTTACAATTTAAAAGTGTTTAATAGTCCAAAATGTCAAAAAAATACTATTTAATTTTTATTACAAACTGTATGTTCAATTGTCCAAATGTCCAAAAATACAAAAATAATAATACAAAATATACAAAAATAAATAAATTCGAAAATACAAAAAAATAACAAAAGGCAAAAGAAAGAAGAAGCAGATCTGGGGTTCCAAAGAAATGCTCTCCAAGTCTCTTTGGCTTGATCCGCACTAAAAGAGTCAAAACCCAGTCAAAACAATTAATGCAGAAACCTAATATTTTAATATAAAAAGGCAGTCAACAGCAGCAGTACAGGACACAAATTTCAAGGTAAACAAATCACCAGAAAACAGATTAGGGTTTACACTAAAACCCTAATCACACAAACACTTTTTTTTGAGATCTGAGCAGTGGAAAAAGGAAGAACTCGAAACCCGGCAGAAGAGCAGCAGTAGACCACTAATAACCTCAGTACAGAACTAATTTTCTTTCTCTCAGAAACGTAAAAAGCCCAGGTTGGTATTTCACAACTGATCTAAATAGTTGTTATTAGATGCTGAAATGTTTGAAAATATACTAGCCTGCGTTTTTAACTAATCAAGTTCTTAAAAAAATATTGGTGCTTTTTTCTATCTGTATGCAATTAGTTTATGTTTTTTGCAAAAGAGGAAATTGTGATCATAGGTATAAGGATTTTAAAAAATGAAAACTCAATTCAGAGATAACAAATGGTACTGGGGTTTAAAAATCAAGAACTGAGTAGAAGTATGAGAGAGGAATCAGATTTAAAAAATTTCTTTTTAGAGATGAAAAATCGGGTTGAAAAGGGGGGAGAAGAAACTGAAGTAAAAAAACACACCGTAAATAAGAAAAACAAAAAAAGGAACGAACTCGTGGCAGAAAAAACCACCTTCGCACCACCTCATCGAAAGCGACGCCGCCAAAGGATCGGACGACGCCGCTTCTCTCTCTCTCACCGAGACCTCACTTCTATCTCTCTCACCGAGACGTCGCCGCTCTCTCCCTCACTGAGATCACGCTGCTTTCTCTCTCACCGAGACCGCGCCATTCTTGTCCCCTCTCTCTCGCCGTAGAGGACGGCGCCAGTTTCGCCGGCCGGTTCACTCTCATCCTTGGCTGCGCGGCGCCGCAGGGAAGGTGGAAAGGGGGGGAGTGTTTTTAGGTTTAGGGTTTCTATAATGGGCCTTATATAGTGTCTCTCATTATTCATTTTATTTTTAATTTATTCTAAATACTCAGAATACTACTAACACCCCCTGATTCTGCGCAAACCCCCTCCTCACTTAAGCCCAGTTTCGCATACTGGGCCCTCCTATGCGAACTGGGCTTGCTTTATACACCCCCTGTTTAGCTATACCACTCCCCGTAACTAATAACACCCCCATTTTGCAATTTTCACATTTCTCTCGTTTTTTTAATTCTTTTAACTCAAACATGTTTCAATAAATCAAAAACTTTGTTAATAGTCTTGCGAAGCCTTTGCTTGCATGATTATTAACAATGAGGAACTAGTGGTGATCACTTGGAGCCTTTGCTCAATTGATCATCATGAATGCCTAATTTTTCTAAATAATTTCTCAATAAATCAAAAAACTTTGTTAACGGTTTTGCGAAGCCTCTGCTTGCATAATCATTAACAATGAGGAACTAGTGGTGATCACTTGGAGCCTTTGCTCAATTGATCATCATGAATGCCTGATTTTTCTAAATACTTTTCATTAAATCAAAACTTTGTTAATGGTCTTGCGAAGCCTTTGCTTGCATGATTATTAACAATGAGGAACTAGTGGTGATCACTTGGAGCCTTTGCTCAATTGATCATCATGAACGCCTAGTTTTTCCTAAAAAACTTTTCATTAAATCAAAAACTTTGTTATTGGTCCTGCGAAGCCTTTGCTTGCATGATTATTAACAATGGAGTGCTAATGGTGGTCACTTGGAGCCTTCGCTCAATTGATCATCATGAAAGCTCGATTTTTCACAATTAAATAAGATAAAAAACCAAAAAACCTAGAACTACGTAGCTTTGAATTCTCCATCGCACCTGGAGATACGTAGGAGCGGATCCCCTCCGTCAAGCACAATAAACTAAAAACATTTTTCCTTTCAAAAAAAACCAAAGCGGCTAACTCTCGTCGAGCGCCGCAAATAAAAATTTTCATTAAGTATTTTTTCAATTAAGAGGCAAATTTAAGTATTTTTCAAATCAACACTTAAAATCACATGTTTAATTAAAGGTTCCCTTTCAGTAGAAAGGAGGTGTGGGGCGCTAATACCTTCCCCATGCCTAACCGACCCCCGAACCCAAATTTTCCGGTTTTCCAAAAGACCAATTGCCATCCAAAAAGGTTTTCTTCAATATTTTCCTTATAAAAAATATTGGTGGCGACTTCATTGTCTTAAAAAGTTGTAAACGAAGAAAATCCCTCGGGGACTTTTTCGGGCGCAACAGTATACAAGAGAAATAAAACAACAATAAAGATTCTCAAAATATTTTTAAAAAAATATAATTTGTTTAACTAATCACTTACTGCATTTAATGTTAGTTTTCAATTAAAAATATATAAGTTTTTTTTGGTTAAATATATAATTTTTAATGCAATTATAAAATATTAAATGCAAAATAAAAAAAAAAGATATTTTATTTTGAAAAAATTATATTGTAAAATGGTCTTATTTTGTTATAAAAAAATATAAAAAGAGTCGTTGTCTGATTTCACCTATATTAACTACTATTAAATTGTAAAATGGTTCTTTCCGCGTTTCAAAATATTAGGATTAGAAAATATTAAATGCAAACAGATCAGATCAACTAAAAAGTCTCTACCATACATGGATACAGGGCATTTAGCACAAACAACGGAGGTAGTCACCGAACCCTTAGCTGGAGTATCGATAACCATCTCCCTCAACATATCAGATAAAACAAGGCTTAAGTTCTCAACACATGCAGCAGCACCGAACTGCTCTGATACCACTAATGTAACACCCCTTTTCTACCCCGAACGTACACATCATTATCAGAGTAATTTCGTTTCGAAAATAATATTTATTTAGTAGGAAAGGAATGCCACATAATCATCAATTGTTAAAAATCAATTTTCGCACCATTATAATTCGTGCTAAATACTCAATCAACATAATTTCAAGCTTCAAAATAAGGAGGTCGCAGCAGAATTAAACAACAATTCACTATGTCTCTCAAACTCGTATCATGACATAAACATGGTCATAAGATAAATATTCAACTACTAATAACTCCAAGTACGCCCCCTAGGTGTTACGGTATCAGAGAGCGACTCTAAGACTTCCCAACGGCTAAACAAGGAAGGCAGTAGTTCCTTCATTCGCGATCACCTGCAGCGTTGCCACGATAGAGCAACATTCCAAGCAGAAGGGGTGAGAATTTCAGATAAACATAATCGAATATATAAAATTAGAGGAAATAGGCATGAGCAATCACACCATATTAACATCATCACTACATCGCAATCACGCAACACCGGCTCCAATCACGCACAACAACATTACGGTCATGATTATGCATGAAGATGCAACCCCCACCAGGGCATATGCATGATGGTACCATATCATCGCAAAGTGGCCGAAGCCTAAACATCGCAAAAGTGGCCGAAGCCTAAACATCGCAAAAGTGGCCGAAGCCTAAACATCGCAAAATAATGCACATGCCATGAGACTCTATGAAACACATGTGCAACTCACCAAAACTCACCTAGAGTGCTCCTCATCATCGTTATAAAACACTCATAGAGTGTATTCCTTCGCAAATCATCACAATCATTTTTCATCATCACTATAATTATACTCATAGAGTTTACACATCATCAATCATCACGAATCATAATACACATATCCTCATCACCATTCAGTACATATATATACTTCATCTGTCTTTTAGATTAGGGTGTCATAAAATAGTGCACTGATTGACTATGGGATTACTCAGTAATCGATACTACTTGCATGCAGCATTGGCCACCTTTGCAAGGCTCTCGATGATGCCCTTGTAAATACGCCAAATAAAGAAATTTCGACCTTAGTGGTAAACCACGCCTAGCCGTAGTCAATTAGCACACTAGTAGTATAACAGTTCACCGAGACTCATTTATATAACATAGCATCACAAAATTTTTCTGTTAAGAATCGTCATGTTTCAATTCGGGAAAAACACCTAGGATGTTCAAAAGAGTAATCGATTTATAGCTACTTGTTTTCAAAAGAGGAATTGATTCATAGCTTTCATTTTTAAAATGGGAAATCGATTCCTTGTTTTTATTTTAAAGGGGGAATCGATTCCTTGCTTTCATTTCTAAGGGAGGGAATCGATTCATGGCTTCATTTTCAAAGAGGGAATCGATTCCTAGCTTCTGTTCTAAAGGGGAAAATCGATTTCTAGCTTCAATTTGAAGTGGGAAATCGATTTCTTGCTTCCAATTTGAAGTGGGAAATCGATTCCTTGCTCCCAATTTGAAGTGGGAAATCGATTTCTTGCTTCCAATTTGAAGTGGGAAATCGATTCTGATCGTACCTTGACCAATGAAGAGTTGAAGTGTTGATTGATTCGTCTATGGGCCGGTCGTTGAATGGGTGAAAGGACTGGTCCTGGCTTCACGCGTTGAACACCTCGGGTGGTACCTGCAAAGACACTCCGACGATCTAGTGAGAGGTCGCTCGGGCAGATAGCACAAGGTTAGAGAACGCACACGATGCCATGTGCGAATGGCGATATATACGGCGATGTCCGACCGTTATGCGAGAATTTCGCCGGCGCGAATTGCGCTCCAAGCGGCGTGTTGGGCCGATCGTGATGGGTCGGGCCGCAGTCCAATTCTTTGTTGGCGATCCTCATAATTGCTAATACACCCAGAACAGCGTTGCCCCAAGCCTAGGTCGGCGAGAGCGGCCGAGGCTTGAATCGATGCCCCCGGGAGTGGAGTTACTTTGATGAAACGGACGCGCCGTTTGCTTTTTCTACGGGCGGTGTCGACCGCTCGTCAACCATCGGCCGGCCGTCGCGACGGTTGGTCTTTCCCGACATTTAAGACGCGTGACGTTTGGTGTTTCCGAGGCTGTCCCGAGACAACCATTGGTGAGAAGACGAAGCGTTGTGACTCTTCGTATCCGGTCCCCTTCGCGCTGCAGGTCTCGCGCTATAAATAGCCCTTCTGGCTGAGTTCATTTCTCACACTTCCAAGATTTGCTCGCTAACGACCGACTAAATCGCCGCCGTCTTGCATTCAAGTCGTTTTCGCCTATTTGCGACCGATCTTCAACATCTCGCTAAGGTACGAATCGACCAGCTCCTTTACTCTTTTAAACTTAGCTTTTTCTTTAAAGTGCTTCGTGCTTTTCCACGCCTCGTGATAGGGGGTGTCGTCGAGGATGGCCACTCGCCCCTCTCATGAGTGCTGCTTTACTCGATCGACCGACTCGATCCCTTTATCACTGTGTGTTTGTGTATGCCACGGACAAAGTTAATCGCCTGTCTTTCGGAAAACCGCCTGATCTTTTCGCCACATACATGTCGAGGTAGGCGAACCCAAGTCGTCTTCGGGCGACAAAAGCTCTAGCTCTCCAAGTCGTTCCTCGAGCAGTACGGGCTCGAGTTCTCGTTCTTCTGGTCGGGGATCGACTAGCTCCAAGAGTACTAGTTCCAGGCCCGCCCATTCTGCCGAGCGGCCGAGCAGCTCTCCACCGCCCGAGGACGTTGTATCCCGAGTGGAGGGAGAAGAGGAAGACGCCGATGTGATTATCATTGATGATGACGAGGCGCAGAGCGCCGTCCCAATCGTGGACGAGGAGATGGTGGAGGCCGAAGGCGACCGAGCCGAAGAAGTCCAAGGAGAGGAGGTGATTCAGCCCGAGGTCAATATTCCTGGTCTGAATGCCAACGTTGGAGTGTCGAACGAAGGGTCGGCCGAAGTCCAAGCTGACGTAGCTCGAGAAGTGTCTGACATGTCTTGGGTGTCGGAGACTCTTCGCTCCAACAAGAGTATTATTACGGTCGGCCACGATGCTCTACCCGATCTACGGAGCCTCCTTGAAGATTCACCGGGCTGGAGGATAAGAGGCATGAAGGAGGGCCAAGATATCGCAACTTATTCTGCCAATTTCAAGTTCACGATGTATCGGCTCGTGTTCGAGAAGATGAAGATTACCCCTCCTTTCACCGAATTCCGGTAGCGACGTCTTGCGCCATATTGGGGTCGCCTTCACGCCTTCATCCAAACGCATGGGCGTTTTTAAAGACTTTCAAGTCTTCACTGCCAAGGTGGGTCGGCCGGTGTCGATGATGCTATTCTTTGCTATCTTCGAGTGAAATGGCTCGCAGAAAAGGCCAACAAGGAGAAAAGGGAGCAAGTCTCCTTCAAGATGCAGAAGACCCACCACCGATTTTTCAAAGCATTCCAGGAGTCGTTGGGAGCGGTCTGGAAAAGCCAGTACTTTTGGATCGTTCCAACTGAAGAGGCCGGTAAGGCCGTTTCTGAGGTTCAACCGGACGGGATGCTAGGTCCCCCTTATTTCCCAATCATGTGGAATGAGGCTCATTTCGCAGCGGCACCGGGATTACATCTACACAGTGAAGGACTTGTGCGAGGCCGACCTGGAGACTTTGGAGATGATAAAGTCGCTGGCGGGCATGATGCGTCCAGATCCTAAGGGCGACATACCTTGCCGACCCTTTGTCTTGTACGAAGGCCAAGAACTGGAGGCCGAGATTGGTTTGCCTTTAAACCTTGTCTTCATATTTTTGCTCAGTCTTGTCAATCTTTTATTCTAACTCACAGCTCGTTATTTCGCAGAAAGAATGGCCGGCAAAAACTGGGACCTGCTCGCTTCCGTCCTGAAGCCTGAAGGAGGGGCTAAAAGACTTGACGTTTCTCGGCCGGGGGATAACCCTGAATCTTCTTCAAAAGTCCATCAAACTCCCAGGAGCCAAGGGAAGAAGCCGGTCGGCAGGCCTCGGTCGCCTCCTCCCAGTGCCGATCGCTCACCCAAGCGGGCCAAGCGTGATTGTCGGGTCTCGGCCCCTGCAACGGAGGAAGTTCCCATCATTCAGCTCGAAAGCTTGGGTGCGCGCCGATCCGAGCAAGATCGAAGGAAACCCATGGCGCTCTGCGCTTCTCTCTGTATGGGGGTCGAGAAAGTCATGGCCGAGCTGGTGGCCGAATCTGATGGTAGTTTCATTTTCTTAGTCTTGTACTCTTCACCTTACCTTTGTTTGACCGACTAACAACCCGTCGACCTGAATTTTGTAGGAAAAGGCAAGGCTTTAGCTGAGGCGCAGCTGAAATATGACAAGCTTGTAACATCCGGGGCTGAGGAGGGCGGGGAGTGATCGCCGGTGCCCAAAAAGGTGGCATGGCAAAGAGCGGCTCCTGGCAGCTTCAAAGCGAAGGGGCGCGTGAATGAACCGAATACGCACCGGAATGAGAGGATCCCGAGGCCGCATGTATGGATCGCATGCTGCATTGAAGGAAGGCTTAAAAAGAATTGATTTGGACTACCTATACCAACAAGGTGCATCTTCTTTTCGGGAGCTCATCCCATAAGAACTCCATAGTTAAGCGTGCTTGGCATGGAGTAGTAGTGGGATGGGTGACCTTCTCGAAGTTTTCGGAAAGCATGCAAGTGAGGACAAAACATCTTTGAAAAGACTCGTGTTGGTTCGTGGGGCAATCGGCGATTCAGGCGATGCAGGATGTTACAAATGGTATCGAGAGCGCAGACTCTCTCAAGACGGTGTGGTTCGGGGCGAACCAAGCGGAAAGCCCAGTGGGCATGTAACATCCGGGAGTGAGGAGCGCGGGAGTGATCGCCGGTGCCCAAAAAGGTGGCATGGCAAAGAGCGGCTCTGGCGGCTTCAAAGCGGCGGGCGCGTGAATGAACCGAATACGCACCGGAATGAGAGGATCCCGAGGTCGCATGCGGTATGGGGGCATATCTGAGTTGAAGGAAGGCTTAAAAGAATTGATTTGGACTACCTATACCAACAAGGTGCATCTTCTTTTCGGAGCTCATCCCATAAGAACTCCATAGTTAAGCGTGCTTGGCATGGAGTAGTAGTGGATGGGTGACCTTCTCGAGAAGTTTCGGAAAGCATGCAAGTGAGGACAAAACATGCTTTGAAAAGACTCGTGTTAGTTCGTGGGGCGATCGGCGATTAGAAGCGATGCAGGATGTTACAAATCGTCGATCGAAGAAGGAGGCCTCAAACGAGGGGAGGATGACCGCCAAGCCGGCAAAGAGGAACAAGGAGAGCTTCGCGTGTCGCTACTTTGAAGGCCGATCTTGATGCAACGGCCAAGAGAGAGGTGCACTGGGCGGCCGATAAGGCCGAATTGGAGGAACGATCCGAAGGTGGCCCAGCCGGCCAGAGGCTGCAATTGAGCGCTTTTTCAATGCTCTCGCGGCAAGTGCGGGTATTGAATACCGATCCGTAGATCAATTTTGATGACAAGATGATCAAGCCCACGCGACTATGTCGATAACAACAAGATCATGTTGCTCGCAAGTCGACGAGCAAGGCAACGTCATTCGCCGACCACCATTCTCTTTTTAAAGCCCGCTGCGAGCGGTGTAAATTTTGTAACCGTTTAACTTGCCTTCGCACAACAATTTCTCGCTTCGTGCGCTTTTTTGATTTGTGGACGCCGGCATCGGCCAAGGCGCCCTCGCTTTGTAATGACAATTTCGTTTGCCTTTAATTACGCCCGTTCACATTTATATTGCTATGTCTGCGTGCTTCTTGCATTTGTTCGCCTTATTCATTTTGAACTTGTGGGCCGCTCGGCGGCCGTTTTGTGTTACTTCGACAGCGCTCGTTTATGGTCGCTTTTCTTTACGCGCCTTGTATGTTTATTTTTCTCCAAGTCTTCGAGTGTTAAGACCGTTCGGTCGTCGTTCGCGCTTATTTCGAAAGCATCCATTCTTTGATAAGTTTTAATATCCCAACGGGGCCTTGGATCGCTCGGCGACCTTCAATCAGGCCCTTTCAATGGCATTTGAAGTAGGTCGTTTCGACGGCCTACCGTGATGGGTTATCACTTAACCCTTGGGCCATTTTCGATGGCACTCGATGTAGATCGTTTCGACGACCTAGCGTTTATGGGCCATTTTCAATGGCGCTCGTTTGAGTCAACTTGATGACCGTCGTTTGTGCCGGCTCGGTGGCGCATGCCACAGGTCGCTTCGACGACCTGAAGTTTGCGGGTGATCTAACCCTTGGGCCATGTTGATGGCGCTCGATTGGGACCATTTCGATGGTCGCTCGGTTTAGATTGTTTCGACGATCTAAGGTTGTCGGGCCATTTCGATGGCAACCGTTGGGATCATTTCGATGATCGCTCGGTTTAGATCGTTTCGACGATCTAAGGTTGTCGGGCCATTTCGATGGCAACCGTTGGGATCATTTCGATGATCTCTCGATTGTAGACCGCTCGGGGCCTACTCTGTTTGTGGGTCCGCCGACCGACTTGGGCCATTTCGATGGCGCTCGATTGGGACCATTTCGATGGTCGCTCGGTTTAGATCGGTTCGACGATCCGTTTATGTTTGACCAAGTTGATAATCTTCGATCGCTCCTTTGCCGCGGGCAGTCTTGAGCGACCGGTCATACATTCTTGCGAGAAAGTAAAGAACACCATGTTTCTAAAGGTCAGGCCTCTGTAAAAAACCCAGTGGGAAAAAGAGCGCCTGCCTGCTTTTCATTCATAGGTCGGTCATTCATTACACTCAAATTGTTCATTACATTCAAACGTGGCACCGAGCATCCAGATCAGTGGCATTGACTTGATGGCCATCACCAGTGCTTGGAACATTTGGGCCAAGGTCTACCTCATCACAAATTTCTCGTCACAGTCGTGGCTTCGTCTTGCGGCCTCAAGGTCGGCGCCGCCGTGGTAACTCACCGGTCGTCCTTGCTGTAGAATTTCATCTTCAGGTGTACTGTTGATGCCACGGCCTCTAGCTTGCCCAGGGTCGGCCTACCAATGATGCACTGATAGCATGATTTGAGGGGGAGTACGAGGAACGTCGTGCGGACCGCTCTGCATAAGGTGCTATCTCGGCCGTCGTCACCAAATGTGACCATGAGTTCGATCGTTCCCAACGGGTAGGTGACCGCTCCATTGAAGCCCGTTAAGGGTGTTGGCTCTACTGGGAATTATCTCGCTCCGGTCAACCTTGATCTTGTCAATTAATCCTTCAAACATGATGTCGGCCGAGCTACCCCGGGTCGACTCAGATTCTTTGAACTTCAAGATAGCCATGACCGCCACGATTACCAACGGAACATAATTGTTTGGCCTGCCATCGTGCAGGTCGCTGGTCTCCAAATGAGATGGGGGTCTGTTCGAGACCGGTGGGACTGTTGATGTTGAACCGACCATTAGGAGCTCGTCCCACTTCTTTTTGGTGGCTTTCTTTGATTTCTCACGGCCCCAAGGGTTGCCACCGTGGATGACCATAGCAACGTTGCGACCTCTCGACCGCGGGGCTCCTCGATCTTCAGACCGGTCTTTCTCTTGGACGCTTGAAAGTTAATTGGGTCAATGGCAGAGCCAACTTCGAAAACCCCTCAATGAATCTTCTATAATAGCCAGCTAATCCTAGAAAACTCCTTATTTGATGAATCGACTTTGGAGACTCCCAACCGCAAAGATCGCATCAACTTTGGAAGGATCCACCGCAATCCCTTCACTAGAAATCACATGACCGAGAAAATCGACCTTTTTAACCAAAACTCACACTTGGACGACTTGGCATATAACTTTCGACTCCTCGTAATTTCTAACACCAACCTCGGATGTTCGCATGCTCCTCTTCCGACTTAGAGTAAATCGTAATGTCATCAATGAAAACCACCACAAACTTGTCCAAGTACTCACGGAAAATTTGGTTCATGTATCCCATGAATACTCCCCTACGCATTAGTCACACCGAAAGGCATAACGGAATACTCGTAGTGCCCATATCTTGTCCCGAATGCCGTCTTGGAACATCTTCATCCTTGACCTTGATCCGGTGATAACCGGACCTTAAGTCAATCTTGCTAAATACTTTAGCACCCACTAATTGGTCCATCAAGTCATCAATCCTCAAACAACGGGTACTTATTCTTGATTGTAACTTTATTTAAGCGCCGATAGTCTACACACAACCTCATACTACCATCTTTCTTTTCACTAGCAACACTGGGGCTCCCAAGGTGACACACTCGGTCTCACAAACTTCTTTTCTAACAAATCTTCAAGTTGCTTTTTCAATCTCGCCAACTCAAAGTGCGGACATTCTATACGGTGCCATAGACACGGGCTTAGTGCCGGAACCGGATCAATAGTAAACTCCACCTCTCTCTCGGTGGTACATCCGGGAATCTCATCGGGGAACACCTCGAAAACTCACGCACTCATCGGCAATTCATCAATCTTCGCTGGCTCTCAAGCAGACAACGATGCTAATAGAGAAAACAATCGAACCTCTTCTCTCATCATCCCGTAGTGACCCGACAGCAGATAGCAAACCTGACTTCTCTTCCGGCGAAGCAAAACTCACAGACCTTTCACGACAATTGATATGAACATGGTTATCAACTAACCAGTCCATACCCAGAATGACATCCATCCCCCTCAGTGGCAAACAGATCAGATCAACTAAAAAGTCTCTACCATACATGGATACAGGGCATTTAGCACAAACAACGGAGGTAGTCACCGAACCCTTAGCTGGAGTATCGATAACCATCTCCCTCAACATATCAGATAAAACAAGGCTTAAGTTCTCAACACATGCAGCAGCAATAAAACTATGGGTAGCACCAAAGATCAACAATAGCAACAAGAGGAATATTATTGATATAGCACGCACCTCGAATCTCATTCACTACATCCGACCCGGCTCAAAGCGAATACCTTCCCATACGACTTCTCCTTCTTGGGCTTTGGACACTGAGCACTGACGTGACCACTTTCATCACAATTGAAACATACCTTATCCTTCTTATCACAGTTAGGAGCCCTGTGCCCCTCTTTCCCACACTTGAAACATCTGTTATGATTCTTGTTTGGGCAATCGGGACTCTTATGGCCCACTTTTCCACACGTATAACAAGTAACACCCGGTTGCAAAGATCTCCCCACTTCGCTTAGACCCATCGGCGGACTTACCAACAAATTTTCCCTTGCCCTTACCAAATAGGCACCTCATAGGGCTTACCACGCCCGAAAAATTCTTTTGCTTCTCCTCATAGCTCGGAGAAGGCATTATTGTCTTCTTCAAAATTTCGCACTATTAACCAACAATGGGAACACACGGATCTGCGATACCCTATGGCTCTCTTAATGTCAACACGCAACCCGTTTTCAAACTTGATGCATTTGGAGAACTCAGCCCCCTCTCCGTCATAATGAGGATAAAACTTAGACAGCTCAGTAAACTTTGCAGCATACTCAGTGACAGTCATGCTACCTTGCTCAAGTCTCAAAACTCAACCTCCTTTTTCCCGCGGACATCCTCCGGATAGTACTTTCTCTTGAATTCCCTCTCAAACACAGCCCAAGTAATCTCCTCATTGGCAGTCGTCAACCCCTGACTAGCTGCCCTCCACCAATCATAAGCCTCTTTCTTCAACATGTGTGTGCCATAGCGAACCTTCTGAGCATCAGTGCAATCCATAACGCGGAAGATCCGCTCCATCTCACTTAGCCACTCAAGAGCACCATCAGGATTATACCCACCTTCGAAAGTAGGAGGGTTCTCACGCTGGAACGTAGCCAAACTACGCGTTCCATCACCAATAGCATTGGGTATGTTACCCACAACCCCAAAGAATAGCTCGCAAGCGGCAAGAAGTGCTTGACATCGTTCCGCCCCGCCATTCTAGTATCGCAATGTAAAAACAAAGATCGAAATAAGTAACAAAACTCGAATGTTACTCAACTTGACGACTCAACCACCACTATTGCACCGAATCGCTCGATACCACTAATGTAACACCCCTTTTCTACCCCGAACGTACACATCATTATCAGAGTAATTTCGTTTCGAAAATAATATTTATTTAGTAGGAAAGGAATGCCACATAATCATCAATTGTTAAAACTCAATTTTCGCACCATTATAATTCGTGCTAAATACTCAATCAACATAATTTCAAGCTTCAAAATAAGGAGGTCGCAGCAGAATTAAACAACAATTCACTATGTCTCTCAAACTCGTATCATGACATAAACATGGTCATAAGATATATATTCAACTACTAATAACTCCAAGTACGCCCCCTAGGTGTTACGGTATCAGAGAGCGACTCTAAGACTTCCCAACGGCTAAACAAGGAAGGCAGTAGTTCCTTCATTCGCGATCACCTGCAGCGTTGCCACGATAGAGCAACATTCCAAGCAGAAGGGGTGAGAATTTCAGATAAACATAATCGAATATATAAAATTAGAGGAAATAGGCACAGGCAATCACACCATATTAACATCATCACTACATCGCAATCACGCAACACCAGCTCCAATCACAGACAACAACAGTACACAGTCATGATTATGCATGAAGATGCAACCCCACTGTGGCATATGCATGATGGTACCATATCATCGCAAAGTGGCGAAGCCTAAACATCGCAAAAGTGGCCAAGCCTAAACATCGCAAAAGTGGCCAAGCCTAAACATCGCAAAAGTGGCGAAGCCTAAACATCGCAAAATAATGCACATGCCATGAGACTCTATGAAACACATGTGCAACTCACCAAAACTCACCTAGAGTGCTCCTCATCATCGTTATAAAACACTCATAGAGTGTATTCCTTCGCAAATCATCACAATCATTTTTCATCATCACTATAATTATACTCATAGAGTTTACACATCATCAATCATCACGAATCATAATACACATATCCTCATCATCATTCAGTACATATATATACTTCATCTGTCTTTTAGATTAGGGTGTCATAAAATAGTGCACTGATTGACTATGGGATTACTCTGTGTAATCGATACTACTTGCAATGTGCATTGGCCACCTTTGCAAGGCTCTCGATGATGCCCTTGTAAATACGCCAAATAAAGAAATTCGACCTTAGTGGTAAACCACAGTCTAGCCATAGTCAATTAGCACACTAGTAGTATAACAGTTCACCGAGACTCATTTATATAACATAGCATCACAAAATTTTTCTGTTAAGAATCGTCATGTTTCAATTCGGGAAAAACACCTAGGATGTTCAAAAGAGTAATCGATTTATAGCTACTTGTTTTCAAAAGAGGAATTGATTCATAGCTTTCATTTTTAAAATGGGAAATCGATTCCTTGTTTTTATTTTAAAGGGGGAATCGATTCCTTGCTTTCATTTCTAAGGGAGGGAATCGATTCATGGCTTCATTTTCAAAGAGGGAATCGATTCTAGCTTCATTCTAAAGGGAAAATCGATTTCTAGCTTCAATTTGAAGTGGGAAATCGATTCCTTGCTCCCAATTTGAAGTGGGAAATCGATTTCTTGCTTCCAATTTGAAGTGGGAAATCGATTCCTTGCTCCCAATTTGAAGTGGGAAATCGATTTTTTGCTTCCAATTTGAAGTGGGAAATCGATTCCTTCCTTCCAAATTGGAAGTGGGAAATCGATTCTTAGCTCATGTTTAAAGGAGGAAATCGATTTCTGGCTTCTGTATAGAGCCCAGAATCGATTTCAATCTTCACTTTGGAGGAAAAACAGTCGATTCTTCCATTGGTTTAAAATTCACCATCACAAAACATCACTGTTCAGAATCATCCAGGCACGCTCAGTCAATCATATATATCAAAACAACATCAATTTCATTCAACACTAGCTAACGCACTAAAACCCATAAACCCTACCTATACCCAATTATGTTAAATGAAACGCTCACCCTTACCTTTAATATGAACGCTCCGGAATATGAATGAGAACACGTACACAAAACTACAGCAACTCAATCGAACGATCTTCTCCTTCTCCCTTGAAAATTCGCGATCTCCTCCTCTATGATCAATGAAAACATCAACACCACGGAAATTAGAGATTAAGGCTACATCATTAGGAAAAGGAGAGAGAACGATAATGAACGATTGAGAGCTCTTACCTAACAAACTTGAGACGATTCCTTCCTTCCTCTTCTTCTTAGCGCTGAGCTCTCTCTTCTCACTCTCTCAGGTTTCGTTTTCTTTCTCTGATGCAAGGAGTGAGGTGCCAACCCTAACCCCCTTAGCTTCAGGAGTCTCAGGAGCGCCTAGCTATTGGGCTTGGGCTTCCTGGGCCATTCTTCACCACCCCCGAGTTGCCGACATCACCCCCAATACTCGTTCCACCTCCTGAACCACGCCCATCATTTTAATTAATTTAATCACGTTTCCAATAAAATCAATAATTCAATTAAATAATTTAATTAAATTATTTCCGGGGTGTTACAACTCTCCCCCACTTAAGATTTTTCGTCCCGAAAACATACCGTTCAAATAACTCCGGATACGACTCGATCCTATCCTCCGACTCCCAAGTCAGTTTTCTCCAGTTGCTCCGAGCCAAACACCCTTCACCAAATTAATCTTTTTACCTCGAAGGGTCTTCACTTCCCAATCCTCAATTCGTACAGGCACGGTCTCCACAGTGAGATTATCCCGCACCTCTACATCATCCGTCTGAATCACATGGGACGGTTCGCAATATACTCAGAAAGCCGCGACACGTGAAACACGCCGTGCAAGTTCGAAAGATTAGGTGGCAAGGCCACCCGATATGCAACACTTCCAACTCTTTCCGTAATCGACACGGTCCAATGAAGCGAGGAGTCAACTTCTTTGATTTGGCCGCACGCCCGACACTACCATAGGTGTGACCTCAAGAACACGTGGTCACCCGCCTCAAACTCTAAATCCTTCCTTCTCTTATCATGATAGCTCTTATGTCTACTCTGAGACGCTTTCATTTTCTCTCGGATCATCTTCACTTTCTCAGTGGTTTCTCTAACCAGCTCAGGTCCAAGCACTAAACTTTCCCCGAGCCTCGTACCAACATACCGAGTCCTACACCTCCGACCATACAATGCCTCAAACGGTGCCATCCCGATCTTTGGAGTGATAACTATTGTTGTATGTAAACTCGATCAAGGGAAGATGAGTATCCCACGCACATCCTCGCTCTAGAACACACGACCTCAACAGATCTTCCAATGATTGAATTGTCTCTCTGCATCGCGTCGGTTTGAGGATGATAAGTGAACTCAACCTCAATTTCGAACCCAACTCCTTCGCAAACTACTCCAAAATTCGAAGTAAACCTTGGGTCTCTATATCGACACAATGCACAAAGGAATACCATGCGACTTCACAATCACCGAATGTAGATTTCACCAATCTCGACACCGGATACTTAATACCGATAGGAATAAAATGAGCCGACTTCGTTAATCTATCCACAACTACCCAAATCGAATCATGCCCTCTCACCGTATTGGGTAACCCGACCACAAAATCCATAGAGATACTATCCCACTTCCACTGGGACATTCAATGGTTGCATCATTCCCGCAGCTTCGGTGCTCGACCTTCGATTTCGACGAAAGTCAAACACGAGTACACGAAATGCGCCACATCTCGCTTCAATCCGTGCCACGTAAAATCTTTTCAGATCTTGATACATTTTTGTTGCTCCGGATGGATACTCGACTTACTCTTGTGGCCCTCCTCGAGGATCGCTTCTTCCTCATTTCTTCATCTTCGGGAACACAAATTCTCCTCGATATCTCAACACATTCTCGCGCATCTATCTCAAGGTCCTCATTCCTGCATCGACCAATCCCACTCATCAAATCAACCAATTTCACGTCTAACTTCTGCGCTTCACTGATACTAGTCATAAAATCATTGCCAATTTTCAACATGCCCAACCGGACACTCTGAGGTGTGACTTCACAAACTAAACGCATGTCCCTGAATTGCTCAATCAATTCAAGCTCTCTAGCCATCAATGCCGACATATGCAAAGTCTTCCGGCTCAAAGCATCTGCAACCACATTAGCTTTACTGGAGATGTAGTCAATCTTCTTTTCAGCTCATTGAAACTTTCTTCACATCGGTCATCCCAAACAAAGGCTTTGCCCTTGCAAGTTAATTGGGTCAATGGCAGAGCCAACTTCGAAAACCCCTCAATGAATCTTCTATAATAGCCAGCTAATCCTAGAAAACTCCTTATTTCAGTAACTGACTTTGGAGACTCCCACTGCAATACTGCATCAACTTTGGAAGGATCCACTGCAATCCCTTCACTAGAAATTACATGACCGAGAAAACTGACCCTTTTTAACCAAAACTCACACTTGGACAGCTTGGCATATAACTTTCGACTCCTCAGAATTTCTAACACCAACCTCAGATGTTCCGCATGCTCCTCTTCTGACTTAGAGTAAATCAGAATGTCATAATTGAAAACCACCACAAACTTGTCCAAGTACTCACGGAAAATTTGGTTCATGTATCCCATGAATACTCCCGGCGCATTAGTCACACCGAAAGGCATAACGGAATACTCGTAGTGCCCATATCTTGTCCTGAATGCCGTCTTCGGAACATCTTCATCCTTGACCTTTGTAGCGACCGAAAAATCCGGGAAAGGATTCTTCGAAATGGTTCTTTAGGAAGCCGCATCCAAATTTTAGTTTAAGGGCAAATTCGGAAAATCCCTTTAAGTTTTAAGATAAGGCGTTGTTACGGTTCGGGAGTCGTTATGTGTGGGGAAGGTATTAGCACCCCACAACATCCTATTGTTTAATTAATTTAAGATTTATTTAATTATTACCCTTTTATTCGTAAAGAAAATGACTTATTTAGATTTTTGTTTTTTATGCTTGACGAGGGTTGAGTCTCGCTCCTACGTACCTCCAGATGCAATGGAGGAATCAAAGCCACGTAGTTCTTCCTGAAAAAGTTTGTGGGTTGGTGTTTTTTAGTGTAGGGATCCTAGGATTCCTTGAACTGCATGACTCATCGATTCTAGGACAAGCTAACTTGGATTGTACAACCGACTTAGCCCCCTACTTTTGAAAATAATTTTAGTGTTTTCGAAAGAAAGTGGTTTGGTATGAGGTGGGTTTGTTTTAGAATAGGTATTCTAGAACTCCTGAACTGTACAGCCCATTAGTTCTAGAACGCTGACTAACCCGACTGTACAGCCGACTTAATCCCCTATTTTTTAGGAAAATGGTTTATTCGTATTTGTTAAGTTTGTAGGGTTACTGAACTGTACAGCTCATTGGCCCTAAAATAATGACTAACCCGGTTGTACAACCGACTTAGCCGTTTTATTTTTAGAGAAATAATTTATTCGTTGGGTTTGTAGGGTTACTGAACTGTACAGCTCATTGGCCCTAAAATGATGACTAACCCGGTTGTACAACCGACTTAGCCGTTTATTTAATTTTGCGATAAAAATTATTTATATTTTTGTTGGAAAAGAAAAAAAAACGAAATAGGGGGTGAACCTATTAGAGTGGGGGTTTTATTATTCGCAGGGGGCTGTATGAATAATAAGTGGTGTGAAAAGGAAAGCCCAGTTCGCATCTGGAAGCCCAGAATGCGAAACTGGGCTTAAATTGGGGGAGGTATACGCGTGAATACAGGGGGTGTTATTAACATTCTGAAAAATTAAAAATAAATTAAAAATGAAATGAATTAAAGAGACAGTATATAAGGCCCATTTAACAAAACCCTAAACCTAAAAAACAATTCACCTCTCTCCCACAATTTTCGGCGCCGCGCAGCACCTAGAGAGAGAAAAGCGAGATCTTCGGCCAAAATCCAGGGGGGAGAGCGAGGCTTCAGGCGAAGGGTTCGCCGGTTTTAGGGGAGGGAGTGACGATCGGTTTCGGGTTGAGAGGGAAGCGACGATGAAGATAACGAATCCATCGGAGGTGGGTGGTGATGGTGACGGCGTTGACGGTGAGGGGGTGGTTGCGACGGTGGTTTTTACGCATGAGTTCTGTTCCTCTCCCCTGCTCCTCTTTTTCTTTCTTTGGTTTTTTGGTTTCTTTCTTCTTGTTCATAGATCAAACAACTTCTAATATGTGATTTTTTGGTTTCTGAATTCGTTTTGGCTTCGGTTTGGGCGAGATGACAACGGTTTCAAGGTGATTTTTATGGTTCTGGCTCATTTTGGGGGGCCTCGCCGGAGCTCTCGCCGGAGAAGATGACCGGAGCTCCGGCGAGCTTAAGGTCAGTATTTTATTCTTATCATTTTCTCTTTACGCTTTCGCTGGTCTGGTTTCTTTCCTACCCTTTTTACTTCTCTATTTACTCTGTTTTTATGTTGTTAGGTCTCTGAGTATAACTACTTTGATCTGAATATACAACAACAAAACCAGTTTTCACGCGTAACCTATTTGATGAGCTCTGATCGAAACATACACGTTTTTTGTGAGACACAGCATGAGAACTCTATTCATGAACTTTGAAAATAAACTATCTGTTTTTGATTCTATAGCATACGTTAGTTCTTTACTAGTACATACATGCGAGTTTGAAATCTAAACAACATATAACCCCTATTTACAGATCTAAAGAAAAAGAAATACCAACCTGTTTTCAGATTACTCAGAAAAATAAAACGATCTCTCTACCGCTTTTCGCTTCCCCTTCTCGTGTTCTCGAGTCCTTCCTCCTCTTTTTTTGCTCGCTCGATCTACACAATCTGCTAAGATGATTAGGGTTTCAGTGTAAAACCCTAATCTTTTTTCAGTGGTTTTTCTTACTCGAAATTCGTGCTTTTGACTGAGGTCTAACCCTGTTTTTATACTAAAAATTCTAGGTTTAGCATTTAATTTGTTTTCATTGGGCTTTGACTAACTTTGACCCTCTTTGTTTTTCAGATCTGCAGCCCAAATCAACAGATGGAGAGCAGCTGAAAAATTCTAATTGCACCTCTGCGTTTTTGCATTTTTTTTTCTATTATTTTCGGATTCCCATTTTTTGTATTTTTAGTATTATGACTTTTTTGTATTTTTGGACTCTTTGGACCATTAAGTGCTTTTAATTTCTAAATTAAACTAAATACTATTTTTTGACATTTTTTGGACTGTTATGGCATTTTTAAATTGTAAATTAAATTAAATTGGATTTTTTGACATTTTTTGGACTGTTATGTTATTTTTAAACATTGTAAACTAAACTAAATTGAATTTTTGACATTTTTTGACTTATTAAGTGCTTAAATAAATTAAGTGAACAAAGTAAGGAAAATAATAATAGAAGAAAAAAGCCAAATATAAAGATGACAACGAACCGTACTTGACGACTGCGCTAAGACTAGACCAACAATATAAGAAAATGGGCGCGTTAAAAAAAATAACTCGGAATCGCATCCTTAGGTCTGAATTTAAGCCAACTTTGAAAAAAAAATGGACTTTGGTAGACCGGTTCACGTACGACTAAACTTGAATACAGATATTAAATCGAAGAACGCACAAAAAGATCGATCCTTCGCGCGCGCGCCTAATTTAAATAACGGTATTTCGAGTTAGTTGAACATAGTGACTGGAGTTGGCTTGGGTTGGTAATCGAGACCCTACACTGATAATTCTCGTAATCACGCGACTCCGAGACACGCCCTTACTAACAATAAACGACTAAAATAAGAAAAAGAAGACGGACAAAATTGGGGTATAACAGCTGCCCCTCTTTATTAATATTTTACTAGAAAGTGCTGAGCTCTAGAACTTTCGTAGTAGAAATAGGAATAAAGATAAGATAGACGCTAATTTTGTCCGTTTAAGGGGGAAGTGGAAGGTTTGAGAGGAGCAAGGAAGGGTTAACACTCGGTGCCCTAACCCGAAGTTAAATGAAGGGTCATCAAGGACCTGAAGGAGCGCTAAGACTCTGAAGGACCACTTAAGGTCTGAAGGAGCGATAAGGCTCTGAAGGACCACTTAAGGTCTGAAAGGCTGCCTAGGCCTTAATTGAAGGACCATCGTGGTCTGAAGGAGCGCAACTAGCTACGGTACTAATTAAAGCGATGCGAGGGGCCTTTATACTCGAGCGGCCATGATGGGTCAAGATCAGATCCGGAACTGATATGTTGACCATGAAGGACGTACACCGTGTCTCAGGCTGACACAACTAGTTTGAAGGACCACTCGGGGTCTGCGAAGGTCCGCCGGGCTCGACTCCGACGTTGCGACCTGGGCCACTTAGGGCACTGAAGGAGCGTAGTGCTCTGAAGGACCACTCGGGGTCTGAAGGATCTCGGTGATCTGTTATATAGTGTGGCATTATGTTTGGATGCCCCTAGTGAGGGTGTGTGCTTGAGTGAAACCTTTAATGATGCGGTGCATGGCACATGAGTGTATTGTAAGGTATTTGATGAATGGTATTTGGCGGGATGATGCATGAGATGTGGAATGATTTTTTTTTTTTTTTTTTGGCAGTCCCCTTTTTTGACTGGTTCTATCAACTCGCGGGATTCCTGGCGTGAGATATAAAATCATCTGGTATATTTGTATCGCGAGATTGACATGCTGGGGCGTGTTGTGATTCATTTGAGGTGACTGTGGGTGCATTTGTTCATTTTTTGTGACTGCTTTTATGAGAGATCATATCTTTTCTGTGATTTTCAAGAATTTCGTAATGATCGTAATGCTTATGATTATGGCACATGTTTCGCAATTCAGTATCATTTACCAAAAAACATCATTTCAAAAAGAGGGAGAATGAAAGAGAATGGAAAGTGTTTGATATTAATATTGGAAGCCAAGTATGCAGAAGGCACACTGACTGAAAGATTACATCAGTAACCGAATTGAAAGAAACAGAAAAACTAGAATGCTAAGCAGATTTGTTGGTAGCTAACGTCCTTTGAAACAACATCGTCGGACGCCCATATTCACGCCTTTGACCAATCATCATTCAACTTTCAGAAATGTTGTCTGCCTCAGTATTTTGGTCCAACTTCTTGACCCTAATTTTGCCTGGATTGCCCTTTTGGGTTTTCAATCCACCGGGTCGCTCTAACTTTTGCCTAGGCCGCCCTTTCGGGTTTTCGACCTAGCGAGCTTATTCTTGCTTGGCTCCTTTTTTTCTTTTTTTTGTATAATTTCTTTAGGCATAGTATTTCTTGACTGCATCAGAATTGACTGGGAGATGGAGGTCTTCACCATCCATATTGGTGAGAATTAAGGATCCTCCAGAGAATGACTTCTTCACCACATAAGGCCCTTCGTAGTTCGGGGTCCATTTCCCACGCGAATCCTTTTGGATAGGTAAGATCTTCTTGAGCACCAGGTCCCCCTCTAGGAATTGTCTGGGACGAACTTTTTTCTCGTAGGCCCTCTTCATCCTTTGTTGATACAACTGCCCATGACACAATGCAACTAGCCTCTTCTCATCGATGAGGTTCAACTGATCTAGGCGAGCCTGAACCCATTCTGCCTCTTCTAGTTCTGTCTCCATCAGTACCCGTAGTGAGGGTATTTCAACTTTGATGGGTAGTACTGCTTCCATCCCATACACTAGTGAGAACGGTGTTGCCCCTGTGGAAGTGCGGACTGAGGTTCGGTACCCATGTAAAGCAAAAGGGAGCATTTCATGCCAGTCTTTGAAAGTCACTACCATCTTCTGCACAATCTTCTTGATGTTCTTATTTGCCGCTTCCACTGCCCCATTCATCTTTGGCCGGTACGGGGAGGAGTTATGGTGATGTATCTTGAAATCGTCGCACAACTCTTTCATCATTTTGTTGTTCAAGTTGGTCCCATTATCTGTGATGATTCTATTTGGGAGACCGTAACGACAGATCAGATCTCTTTTTATGAACTTGACAACCACAGCCCTTGTCACACTTGTATAAGAAGCGGCTTCAACCCATTTGGTGAAATAATCGATAGCAACCAGGATGAAGCGGTGCCCGTTTGATGCTTTAGGTTCGATGGGGCCGATGACATCCATTCCCCACATTGAGAACGGCCAGGGAGCCGACAGAACATTCAGGGATGCTGGTGGTACATGGATGTTGTCGGCGTAAACTTGACACTTGTGGCATTTCCTTACGAATCGAAGGCGATCTGTTTCCATTGTCGACCAGTAATAGCCAGCCCTCAAGATCTTTCTTGCCATAGTATGCCCATTAGAATGAGTTCCGAAGGATCCCTCATGGATATCTTTCATAATTCTTTCTGCTTCTTCTTCTACTACACATCTGAGGAGGACCATATCATGATTCCTTTTGTAGAGCACTTCACCATTCAAAAAGAAACCCATTGATAACCTTCTTAGTGTTCTCTTATCATTTTCAGAGGCACCAGGAGGATATTCTCTGTTTGTGATATAATGTTTGATGTCATAATACCAAGGTTTACTGTCAGGTTCTTCTTCGATTGCATGGCAATGATGTGCTGGTAGCTCACGATTTTGTATCCTCAAGAATGTGAGACTTTTGTTATCCATGATATTGAACATCGACGACAAAGTTGCTAAGGCGTCGGCCAACTGATTTTCTTCCCGAGGGAAATAGTGAAAAGAGATCTCCTCAAATTGCTCAACCATTTCTAGAATGTGATCGCGATAGGGGATTAGTTTGGAATCTCTTGTTTCCCAATCGCCCCTTAGCTGATGGATGACCAGAGCCGAGTCTCCGTATATATCGAGTCTTTTAACTTTCCACTCGAGGGCTGCCTGAATGCCTAAAGTACATGCCTCATACTCAGCGATATTGTTGGTGCAATAGAAACTCAGTCTGGCTGTGAATGGTATGAAGCGATTGTCTGGGGAGATTAACACAGCACCTACCCCGTGCCCCCACATATTTGAAGCACCATCAAATGACATGGTCCACTTTTCATCGTCTGGAGACTTTCCTTCTTCCAACAGGGCCATTATATCCTCATCTGGGAAATCACACTGCATTGATTGGTAGTCTTCAACAGGCTGATGTGCCAGGTATTCGGCCAATGTACTACCCTTGATCGCTTTCTGAGTGACATACAAAAGATCATATTCGGACAGTAGCATTTGCCAGCGAGCAATTCTCCCTGTGAGTGCGGGCTTTTCAAAGATGTACTTGATCGGGTCCATTTTAGACACCAACCAAGTCGTGTGGCTTAGCATGTACTGCCTTAGTCGACGTGCAGCCCAGGCTAAAGCACAACACGTTTTCTCCAACAATGAGTATCTGGTCTCGCACTCTGTGAACTTTTTGCTTAGATAGTAGATAGCATATTCTTTCTTCCCGGACTCATCCTGTTGCCCCAGCACACAACCCATCGAATTGTCTAGAACTGTTAAATACATGATGAGAGGTCCGCACGCACAGTGGCATTAAGATTGGCGGGTTCTGGAGATATCTCTTGATTTTCTCAAAGGCTTCTTGACAGTTGTCGTTCCACTTTGCCTCTTGATTCTTGCACAATAGCTTGAAGATTGGCTCACAGGTGAATGTTAGCTGGGATATGAACCGGGAAATGTAATTCAATCTTCCGAGGAAACCACGAACCTCCTTCTCAGTTTTAGGTGTCGGCATTTCAAGAATTGCTCGTACTTTGGCCGGATCTACCTCTATTCCTCTTTGACTGACTATGAATCCTAACAACTTCCCTGATCTTACTCCGAAAGTGCATTTGGCTGGATTTAGTCTGAGCTTGAACTTCCTTAGACGTTCAAAGAGTTTGTGCAGATTAACGATATGCTCTTCATCAGTTTTGGATTTTGCGATCATATCATCCACATAAACTTCTATTTCTTTATGCATCATATCGTGGAATAGTGCTACCATGGCTCTCTGGTATGTGGCACCAGCGTTCTTCAACCCAAACGGCATGACTTTGTAACAGAAGGTCCCCCATAGAGTGATGAAGGTGGTTTCTCCATATCTTGGGGGCCATCTTGATCCGATTATATCCGAGTATCCATCCATAAAGGAGAAGAGAGAGTGTTGCATATTTGTGCTATCTACCAAGACATCAATGTGAGGCGAGAGGAAGTCATCTTTAGGGTGGCTCTGTTCAAATCCCGTAGTCGACACACATTCGGACCTTCCCATCCTTCGGGATCGGGGACAATATTGGCTACCCATTGAGGATATTTGGACATTGCTAGAAATCCGGCATCGAATTGCTTCTTAACCTCATCCACGATTTTCAATGACATTTCCGCTTCATCATTCTTCTCGCCGTTTCTTTGGTGGGCATTCAGCTTCATCGCGCTTTATGTTCGACTATGTTGGTGTCTAGTCCAGGCATGTCTTTGTATGTCCATGCAAAAATATCGGCATAGTCAAATAAGAGCTTAACCAGTTTCTCACGCTCAGCATCTGGCATTGTAGTTCCGATTTTAATCTCCTTTCTGTCCTCATCTGTACCCAAGTTGATCGTTTCAATTGATTCCTCGTGAAATTTGAATCACTTTGTCCTCTTGTTCCATCATTCTCATTAACTCTGGAGGGGTTTCCCAGTCATTTTCAACATCTTCTTCGGTTTGATTAATGGGATGATCAAAGTTATGATATGGACTACCGACATTGTTATTTTCAAAGACAAAATTTTTAGATCTGCATTAGCGAAAATTGACGGAATGAAAACAGGTGGAAGAAAGAGCGAAAATAAGAAACGAAGAAAATTTATTGAAGAATTCAAAACGTTATTTTATTGATACTTGATACTGAATAAAACATGTGTGCCCTTATTGAGTTATCCTAAGGCCTCGCAGAGCGAGCGGAGGATTTGCATTACAGAAAAATTACTTTGAATTGAAAACTACAGGAAAATCAACAATCTCCCAGTTCTTCAGCCTTTCATCTGCGGGGCACAGGCGTATAAGGTTGACGACACCGTCCTCCGTACTTGGATCATCTTCAATTGCAGCAATCTGGTTAGGATTTAGAATCCCTACGCTTCGAAAGCTTTGGTTGATATCACAAATGAGCAACTTCTTCACCCTTGGCTCTCTGCCTTCGAGCCTTGCCATTCTCTTCTCTCTCTTTTCTTTGTAGACTCTATTCTTGTCATTGCGACCTGGGCCAAGATCCTATCCGTGATCCGTTCTTGTTGTCGACAATTGGATCACCGTCTGAATCCCTTGCTCAGTCTTCCCTAGGCCGCTTCCAACCTTGAACCCATTGGTCAGCATGACCTTGGCAACCATCATGGCGGCCTTGGACAATCTTGGTTTAGGCATCGAGGTCCCTTCTCCAACAAAGGTGGTGTTGGCGATTTCCAGGGCTTGGAAAGCGGTCTCGAATGATTCCTCAGCTGCCTCGATGTAGCGGGCGGAGGATGACCTATTGACCAGCAGCTCCTCTTCCCCAAAAACCACTACTAACTTGCCATTCACAACAAACTTGAGCTTCGATGTAAAGATGAGGAACGGCTCAGTGAGAATGGATCCATGGCCTCCCAGAGACAACTATAGGAGGAGGATGTCCATGACTTGGAAGACCACCATGAAGAGTTACGGACCTACTGCATGCAGCAACTCCATCTCTCCAATGACTTCTCTCTTTGACCCATCAAAGGCTCTAACTAGTGTAGAGCTAGGCTTCATATAGGAACAATCCACATCTAGCCTGTCCATAGTGGATTTAGGCGAACATTCAAGGGAAGAACCATTGTCGATAAGCACTCGGGCGAGAGCATACTCCCCACATTTCACGAGAGATATGTAAGGCCTTGTTGTGCCCTCTTCCTTCCACTTTGGGATCTCGTGCCTCGTGAAAAGTGAGGTAGTTGCTTGCAACGATATTCCCTACTATCCCGTCTAGCCGGCAAACAAGCGGTGATGTCTTGAGCGACGTGTGCCTCGTTGAGTACTTTCATTAGCGCAAAGACGGTGAGCTTCGTAATTGAGTAGCGGGGATAGCAAAGATATCTTGGCAGGAGTGTGGTTGGGTTGGTCCACCACTTGGTACTCGCTCCGCCTCATTAGTTTTAAGAATTCACGGCTTCTTGCTCGGACAACACCTTCTTGCTTGTGCTTCCTTCAAGAAACCTGTGTTCTTTGTTTTTGCCTTTGCGGACCCTTTCTTCCTCTTCCTCGACTTTTCCCTACCGAGCTCTTCAGAGTATAGATGCGCCGCGCCGGGTCATACCGCTAGTCCCCGAGATATTAGTGACATCGGGGTTGCTTGGTAGCCCTTTCACTTGAACTTGAACGTCGTAATTCGAGGGGACCGCCTTGGTACTTTTGAAAGGAAAGGAGGCGGCACTTGAATAGTGATGGGCCTTGGCATGAATAAAGTGCCAATTTTGTGTCGATTTTGTAGCGGATCTCTAGTGGTCGCCGGATATTGCTTGGTGGAGAGTATACACACCTTCTCCTTCTTCGGGACCCATCTGCACTATGTTCTGGTCTAGTAGGTCTTGAAGAACCTGTTTGAATGATTCATAAGATCCAGTACAGTGAGGGTCAGTGCACACATTTTGGTCGGTGCATCCTTTCATGATGACTCCGAAATGACACAATTGAGCATGTATGACATCCAAAGGTGTCCTGATGTCTTCCACCTTTTTGATTAAGAATTCTCCTCCAACAGCATTAACAGATGAATTTGCATGCCCCGGTAGAGGATTTGTGGCCACATTCGGACCGTCTTCTTTGAAGTTCAACATCTTGGAGTCGATTAGCTCTTGTACTACATATTTAAACGCCTTGCAGTTTTCGGGGTTGAATGACCTATTGCCCAGCCGTGGAATCCACGAGCGGCGTTAGAATCATAACCTCTTGGGAAAGGAGGGTGGAGTGGTCTCATTGGTCGGGAGTGATTAGGTTATTGTTAATGAGGTGATTCAAGAGGTGCTGTGTGAGACATGGGTATGGGGTCAAAGTTGATGTGTTTTCTTTTGGGTTCTGTCAGTGATTTTGGTAGGGAGGTGGAGTTTGTTGTGTTTCAAAGGGAAGTTGAAAGGTTGGTGAAGGGGTATTGTAGGGGCTTTTGTGATGGCGTTTGTTTCTCCTTCTTTCTTTTTGGGATATCAGAGAAAGACTTTTTCTCGGTTGTAGGTTCTGTGGAGCTATGGGCAATCTTTCCATTTTTCATTGCACTTTCTATCCTCTCCCTATGGTAACCATGTCCGAGAAATTTGAAGACACTCCTCCGATCAACTTGTCAAAGTAGGGTGTGGAAGAGTCTCCATGAACATGGCAACCATTTCTTTCTCTACTGTGGTGGTGGTACTGCAATGCGGCTAACCCTCTCGGTATTTGGGCATATTCCTTGAGCGACTCATTGTCTCTTTTGGTCATGTTCAAGTTGCGCGTCGATCGGGAGCCATATCAATGTTATACTTTATTTCGCTTTAAAAAGCGTCGGCTAGGTCTTTCCAAAGACCGAATGTGAGTGCGCTCGGTTGCATATACCACGACTTGATGTTTGCTCGGCTAAGGCCCGCCCGGAAGTAGTGGATCGAAGTTTGTCGTTGCGTGCAAACCGAGCCATCTTTCTCTGATACATGATCGGTGACTACGAGGACAAAGTTGCCCCTCGATATTTGTCGAAGTCCCGGCACTTTGAATTTATGAGGATGATCACATTGGGAACGAGGCATAAGTCATATGCATCCCCTACTCCCACATTGGATCCTTCCACAACTCTTGACGCTCTTCTAGTATTTGCGGCTTATCTTTTGCTTGAGGATCTTGGTTTGGTAACCATGAGGAAGGCCACCGCATTGTGGTAGGGATGAGGAGCTGGAACCACGACAGGCGAGTATGATTCTGAAGTCGAGGTTCGGGATTTGAGAAAATCCATGGCGGCGCCACCGGCTTGTGTTGAACTTGTTCCGCCTCGTCGACCACATTGTTTCTCGCTATTTCATCTTGATCATCGTGCAACAAACTCGTAAGTATCTCTCCATGGACAAAGATTCTTTGTTGGAGGCGTGTAACCCGTGGTAAACCCCATTGAGGCCATTGCACACCCCGAGCGTTGGGGTTAGGAGGGCGGGATACGTTTGTGGCACAGTTCCGGCGTTTCAGTGAAACCCCTTCTTCGCGTCGTTCTTCAAGCAAGAAGCTCCATCATTTTGGCCATCCGGTCTTTCGGGCCCGAGATTTTTGGTCATCCGCTCCTTGAACTTCTCAATCTCGTCCTTTAGTGCCTGGTTGTCTTGAATTTCAGCCATCTTTTTTTGCTTGAGAGCGGGTCCAATAACGATGTTGAAGAACCGGTTTGCCTTTTCTCGCTTTTTTTTTTTTCAAAATGTATGACGCGTGAGTATGAGTATGCATGAATTGCGAATGTATGATGGAATATATCGCGTCGGGAATTGTACGCCATTGTTTCGACAAATAAAATGCAAACTTAGATCAAAAATAAAAGGAGTTCATTCATTAATAAAGCGTGAAAACATAATGTTTGATAATCAAACAACTACATTCAAGCTCTTTTCCTTTTCTTATCATCGCCGCACACGCGCCTTAATTTGGAGTACTTCAATAAGATTCCTCTGTAACTTAACAAATTTAACAACTTTAGTGGGAGTGTTTTCTCTAGTCATAACGAAGTTCACCGCTTTCGGGCGCTCCGAACTTCTCGATAGCTTCATTACCCGGTCCGCCAAGCATGAGAACCTCTCTTCCGGTATGTGCAATGATCATCCAACTTCGTATTCGGACTTAAGGTGAGTAAGGTCATTTTCAGTCTCTTTGCAAAGCAACTCACAGTATTCGGCGAAACTCTTTGCTTCAGTGGTGTCTCTGAACTGTTGTTGTAGGGCCGCTTGACATTCTTCAAGCCTTCCTAGCACTACACCTTTAGCCTTCCTTTCGATCCCAAGTTTGCTCTCGTACTCCGCAACTAACCCCTCCGAGTGAGCTTTCATTCTTTCTAGTTGACCTCGCAAGTCTTTCTCAGCTGCTCTGGATCTATTCAGTTGTGTTTCAAATGCATAGGCTTTGTCAATAGCTCTATCTCTATCTTGGTTGCGTGCCTTGAGTTCATCATTAGCGCCTTTGAGACATTTTTGCACGTTGTCATACCCCAATTTTGTCCGGCTTAGGTCAAAACCCTAATTTTCCCCAAAAATAAATAACTAGAGGAGAAGAGAGCATCATGCATTGCATTTAGATTTCTAAAAGTCATTTCAAAGCTTCTAAAATCATTTTTGAAGTTGGAATGCACTTCTTAGACAAATTAGGTTTTCAAAGGCAAAAGGGTATTTTGGTCATTTTGCAAATAAGGGACAATTTCTCAGGACAAGTCATTCAACATGCATTTCAAGGTACTAGAGGTCACTCCTAGGGAGAAAAATCATTTTTGAAGTGGAAATGTGTTTCAGGCAAAAACTAGGGTTTTTAGAGTGAAAGGGCATTTTGGTCATTTCACAATAAGAGCGTTCTTTTGTCCCAAATCCTTGAATAATCATCAATGATTTATTTAAGGAATATTTGTGCTCCATTGTGAATATTTTTGGGCATAAATATTAAACCTTGGTGCCTAAAAACCTAGTTTTTGGATAGAAGGGTAAAATGGTCTTTTCCTTTGAGGTGGGGTAAATAAATCAATTTTGGGATTGGTGAGATCATAAAATTCAGAGCCCAATCATTGAATCATAGGATATGGCCCAAAATGGCATGAATTAGGAAGAATGATCTAGAAGGGAATATTCTAGACTCCTTTGAATTAAGGATAAGATCAAAAGTACAATTTGCAATTCCACTCACTCTCCACTCCCATAAGCTGCGAAATAACAGCCCATAATCACCCCATTTCCATTTATTTTTATTGTTTGCAATTGTATTAAATCATGGCCATTCATTCAAGTGTGAAAATCAATCCTCACCTTTCATTTGAATTAAAATGGCACTTGTGTAATAAGCTTTGTAGAAAAATACAATTGTGTAATTAAGCTTATCCTTCACCACCTCCCTTAAGCTGCACACCCCAGCCCTCTCTCTCCTCATTTTATTGCCCCTAATCCATGTGATAATGCATCTTGACCATTGATTCAATTTCTTTCTCAAATCCTAGTGGTTTACAAGATATGCATTGTCACAAATACCCTTAAATTTTCACTTCATATAAAACCCAAAAATAGGAGACCTCACACACACACACTCTCATTTTTACCCTAGCACAAGACACTCCTCTCCTCCCTCTAGCTTCAGCCGCAGCCCTCTCCCCCTTTCTCTCCTCCATTTTCTTCATTTTTCATCACTAAACCTTCACTACTTTTGATCCTAGCACTAAACCTCCTTCAAAAATTCTATAATCTCTCAAGTTCCATCAAGATCCTTCCAAGAAAAGGTGTTTGGCGTGGAGATAGGGGCTGTTCATCAAGTTATTTTGCTTCATCTTGCATTTTTCTCCTTTTCCTAGCTAGTTTTAGAGGTAAACTTCTTATCTTTTGCATTCTCTTTAACTATCACCATGTAAATCTCTCTTCATTTCCTCTATCCTCTCCAAGAGGCTTAGAGGTTCATTTCAAACACTATGTCAAGGACATTGGGAGCCTTGGGTGTTTGAAGTGAACCCTTGGCCTTGAGGAGAGGTTTCTTGTGTTTTCAACCATATTCTTGCATTTTTTTCATGCTCATTTTGTCATTATTGCATAAATAAATTTTTTCATGTGATTATATGCATACCTTTGTTCATGTCATAACTTGCAAGTTGAGATTTAGCTTGATTCATGAGGATGAGGATTAGGCTTTAGATCTCTAAGATTTAGGCTTGTTGTTGTTTTTCTCACTCCTTGATTTATGTAAATAAAATGCATGATGTGCTTGATTTGCATGATTTGTTCTATGTGTTGATTATGAGTTTTAGCATGAAATAAATTGATGATTTGTTCTTGACATGGTTTCGGCCTAGAGCTCCATTTTGTGCATATTTTTGTGCTTGAATTGTGTTGATTGATCTTGTGTGAGATGCATTTAATTGTGTTAGTGTGTTTTTAACTTTTTACCACTCATTTTCATTTTTACTTTACCACTCATTAGCATTTTACCAAAAAGTAAAAATAACATTTTAACTTTTTACTTTACTATCTTATTAAATAATTACCATTCACCTCATGCATTTTTATTTTACCATTCACTAACTTTTTACTAAAAGTTTTACCACTTACCAATTTGCAAAAATACCCAAAACATTTTCTCACTTGCATTTCCCACTTTTTATCTTCATAAAATAAACCCCAAAACATTTTTACCACTTTCAAAACAAAAACATTTCATCTCATTTCCTAAACACTAAAAACCCAAAAACATTTTACCACTTTCTTACTTAAACCTTTTACCATTCCTTACCAAATTACTTTCACATTCATGCATCCTCATTCACACTTAGTCTATGTGACACTCTCATGCATCCTTCTATGTTCATGTTCCTTACTTACTTTTATGTGCTAGTCATCCATTCACTTGTATGCTTTGCATCCATTCTTAAATGCTCATGCATCCCTTAACATCATGTCTTGCATTCAAACATGCATATTCATTCCTTGTATATTCATGCATTCACATGTTTGCCTAATCATGCATCCAATAATGCCATGCCTTGCATTCTATAATGCGCATTCATCCCTTGTATATTCATGCATTCACATGCTTGCTCATTCATGCATCTTTGCTTACATGTTCAATCATTCAATTAGGAATATCCTATGCCTATCATTTAATTGTATCACTTGTCCATCATGCCATTCAAATGTCTTGATTTAATTGTGTGCAACCCCTTCTCTCATGCATGTGCTCTTATATGAAGACGTAAGCCTACTACTTGTGTAGCATAGAATCATTAAGACAATTGCACCTCTCCTACACACACTTGCACAATTACTTTTAGAACTTTGTCTTGCATCGTTGACAATTGATTCTCCTAATTGTATGGGCATGCTTAATCTTAATTGATGATCAATGTGTTCTTGTTTGCTTGATTAATTGGACATGTTTGAACTTCATTCATTCATCTTGCATTTGGTTATGGGATTAGAGTTGATTGAAATGTTCTACTTGTTTTCAAGAAATCTTTTTCCAAATCAAACTTCTTTTCTAAACTAGTTTTCAAACCAAAAATCAAATGTTTGTTCAATAAAAATCCTAAAGGCATTTTCCTAAATAAAATCATTAACCATCACTCGAAGCCGTTGCTTGTTTGATCGTTAATGAGGAGTTATTAGTGGTAGTCACTCGAAGCCTTTGCTTGTTTGACTATCATGAAAGCTCCCACACATTAATTAAACAACAAAAACCAATTCAAATTTTCAAAATAACACGAGCTATTAGCTCACCACCTTTTTCAAAACTATTTTCAAAAGAATAATACGACGTTGTCGCTTGTAATCACTCGAAGCCATTGCTTGTTTGATTACCAGTTCCAACTCTTTTTTCTTTCGAGTTAATACCGAATGCCACTCGAAGCCTTTGCTTGTTTGGTGTTCGCGAACACTCGAGTCTTATTTCAAAAACTCCAAAAGCACTTTCAAAAAATCATAAAGCCGTTTTCACACGCATGGCGAGAACTACGTTGCTTTGATCCTCGGCCGGTGAGGGTACGTGAGGGACCGGGTTCATGTCCCGTCAAGCATACCTTTAAAAACCTAAGAACTACGTTGCTTTGATCCTCGGCCCGGTGAGGTGCACGTAGGACCGGGTTCTGTCCCGTCAAGCACACCTTTAAAAACCCATAAAAACCAAGAACTACGTTGCTTTGATCCTCGGCCCGGTGAGGTACGTAGGGACCGGGTTCTGCCCCGTCAAGCACGCTTTTCAAAAATCTTTGTCTTGTTCCGCTTTTCAAAGATACCAAAACATCGCTTTTCCGTTTTCAATAAAGTGATTTCTCAAAAAGAAAAGAAAATAAATAGAACAATGTATTTCAAATCAAACATTTCAAAACCACATCAAATTAATGGTTCCCTTTCGGTAGAAAGGCGCGTGAAAGTGCTAATACCTTCCCCATGCGCAACCGAACCCCGAACCTACATCTCTAAGTTTTGAAAGACCACCCGCTTTCAAAAAGGTTTTTTCAATGTTTTCCTAAAATAAAATATTGGTGGCGCTCTATCGATTTTCAACGTTGTCAAACCGAAAAGTCCCAAACCGGATTTTTCGGGCGCAGCGGTGGCGACCTGCTGGGACTTTCTTTCTTTATTTAAAGAGAGATGAGGTCAAGCCTAATTAATTTAATGTGGTTTAAATTGTTTGATTTGAAAAACTATGTTCTATCTCTTCCTTTTCCTTTTCTTTTCTTTTCTCTTCTTTTGTATGCCTATGGTTATGCTTATACATGCATTCCTCAATTCCCATGATCCTCTTCTTCGCTCCTTTCTTAAGGTAAAACATGCATTCCCCATTCTATTATGTCCCCTTCTTCTTAGCTCCCTTTCTTGAGGTAAGCAATGCGTGTAATTACTGTGGACTTATCGAATGGTTTGTATATTAAATCGGTGTGTGCATGTTGAACCCTAGGATAGACGCATCATTTATCCGGACATGCTGGTTTCCTTGCGGGTGGGGTGGGTAGATTTTAGGAAGTATGTCCTCGATCACACACTTTCACACCTTATGATTTATGTTCTATGAGTGGGCTCCTATACCCGGATCCAACAAACACTTAGGAGAGTGGAGGCGATTAGTGGATGTCATTCAAGACCTTGCATGCATCGATACTCACGAAAGTCTCAACCGAGACGCTTTCTCATGACGCCCCACACTTGGTAGCATTCTACATTTGTGGAGTGTCGGCATGAGGATTCTATAGCCGGTAGCCATTGTGAGGGTGTGAATTAGAACTACATGGGAGGAACCTTTGAAGTTGCCCTAGAACTTAGGATTCTCACCTTTGTAGGACACGCAGGCATACGAATTGTGTCTTTGCATGGTAATTTAGGGCATGTCTTCCTCAAAAGGAGCTTTTTCAAAAACTTTCCAAGAAAATACAAAAATATTTTCCTTTTCCAAATAAACCATTGTGCGAGGCAAGCACGTAGCGTGTTTCCTAAATTTTTGAACTTCCGTCCATACGCATCGCTTTTATCATCTCTACATGCATCATTCACATCATAATCGCATCATGCTGCATTCATTAAAGCTAAATGTTGTAAATATTTGCATTCATATTGCATTTCATCTGCATTTGCTTGCCGGGGACCACTGAATAATGTACCGTCTTGTCATAGTCGCATCAGAATGGAATCAAATAGCAAGGCTTGACTTACTTCTCGCTTCCCAGTTATGAAGTATGTTGATTTGCTATTTCGATTCCTCATTTACTTCATTTCCTAAATCCAAGAAAAGGTTTATGCGCTTATGACAAGATAAGGTATCCCGTGGTTCCTGGCATCAAGCAAACATTGTGCATGCATTCATACATCCATTCATGAATTTATTTTGATTCTTAAATTTATAAATAAAGAGAAAAGGCACGCTGGTTCTCCGTCACCGATACTTCACACGACTACAAGCCAAGGCGATGGCCAATCCGCAAGAGTATCCATGATTGAAACCGAAAGTAATCCGAACATGAAGATTTAAGCGTGCAAATTCTGAACCCTGAGCAGCTGGCTCAGGAGAACCAAGTGCTTAAGGATAAGGTTGGGGCAATGGAGGCCCAGATGCATGAGATGATGGCCATGCTACAAAGTCTAAAGAATGGGCCAGCTGTTGAAGCCGTCGCCGTAGTGGGTCCGGTTGGTGTCACCTCTTTTGTTCCTCCTTGATGTCGCAAACGCCTTCTGATTGCGATTCCGCCGGATCCGGTCGATCACCCTGAAATGAATGTGTCAAATCAGTACACTCCACAAAGATGTCCTTGGGGTATGCTGCTTTGGGTACATGCCGCAAACCGTTGGATCTATTCCTACGGTGTGAATGCGCCCAATCAAGTCATCTTGCCAGTGCTGTAGGGGCTGCTGGGAGGACCGCAGATCCAGATTTCTAGTTCTCTTGCTGCACTTAGTCCTACTCTAGGGCTAGTGGCACCACCTCATAATGCTTCTCAGCCGGGATGGTATTATTACGGTATGGGGAGTCACCCCCAAGGACACATGTTTGAGGGGTCGCAGCCAAATGACCCAATTCGTGCACTCGAAGAAAGAGTAAGGGCAATGGAGGGTGCCGGTGTCAGAACCAAGGAGGCCTGTGAGCTGTGTTTGGTCCCAGATTTGGTTTCGCCACCAAAATTCAAAGCTCCCGAGGTGGACAAATACAGAGGAACGGGACGTCCGGTGAGTCACATTACGATCCTTGATCACAAGGCTCAGGGTTATCAGTACGAGAAACGAACCAGTTTTGATCCAATACCAATGACATATACTGAGTTGTTTGATTACTTAATTTCCAAGAACTTAGTCAGCACTCGTTCAATGAAGCCCGTTCAGCCGCCATTTCCCAGAGGTTACAATGCTAATGCTACCTGCAGTTTCCATGAAAACGGGGTTGGTCATACTGTGGAGGAGTGTAAAGCCTTCAAGCGTGTGGTGCAAGACCTAATCGATGCCAATTGGATTTCATTCAAGCAAAATGGTTGGAGCATAACTGCAAACCCATTGCCGGGACACGAGAAGCCAACCTCTAATGCCATAGAAGATGTTAATGGGCAAGTAATAAGAAAGATTGCTAAAATCATGATGGATCAAGAGTATAAGGTTGGGTCTGGCTTGGGAAAATCTGGACAAGGAATTCTTGCGCCCGTCCAGTTAAAAAGGAACAAGGACCGTTGCGGGTTGGGATACAATCCAAGTCTAGCCAAAAGAAGGAAAGTGGCAGAGGAAAGAAGTGGCGGATGGTTACCGAGTCAAAAGGCCAAGATCCACGGCCCTGAGCATTCTCATGCTCGTGACATCCGCCGAGCCGTGAGTGCCGGTTTGCTTAATCACAACCAAGTTGTTGCCATCCGTGGTGGATCCGAAACCAAGAAGGTGGGTGCAGTGCGGTTCGTCATTTGCTCTTAGGAAAAAGGTGAAGAATTGAGAAGGCTGCTGATTTCCCGTGACCTTTTAACTCAAAGTAATTAGTTGTAATGCAACCCCGTGGCTCGCCAAGGCCATAGGACAAGTTGTTAGGAACACGCATGTTTTTATTTTCGTAATCATCATCATCAATAAAAGCGTTGTTTTTGAATTTCCATCAATAAAAATCATTTCCCTTCATTTCATGTGTCCTTTTTCTGTTTCGTTATTGTTTGCTTGTTTGTTTCGCTTTTCATTCTCGCTTTTTCGCCCGGCAAAGGGCGAATCAAAGAATTGTCTCTCAAAATAACGGTGCTAGCGATCCATATTTTGATTTTGATCACCCCATCGGTCGGTGAGGGGATGTTGAGGAAGGCGGGAAACTCCTCCGAACTCATGAGGTTAATTCGGCCTCACGGGAATCCATTGAAGTGATCAACTTGGGTACACGGTGAGAACAAGAAAGAGGTCAAAGTGGGTACCGCCATGAATAGCGAAGATCGCATGAAGTTGGTTCATTTGTTGCACGATTATGCGGATGTGTTTGCATGGTCCTATCAAGATGTGCTGGGTTGGACATCGACATTGTGGTACACAAGTTGACGGTCAAGTCGAATGCCCTTTGTCAAACGGAAGTTGAGAAGGATGAAGCGAAATGTCCTCAAAATCGAGACGAGGTGAGAATGAAGCCGAGAGATGTCCTCAAAATCGAGGTGCAAGGTTCCCAGTAGTGGCTGGCACCGCGCAGTGGGTTGCCAATATTGTTCCGGTCCCGAAGAAGGATGGGGCAGTCGAGCGTGCGTTGACTACGAGGTGCGAATCGTGCTAGTCCCAAAGATGATTTTCCCTTCAAAAAAAAAAAAGAGAAAAACAAATGACCGAAAAAAGAAAGTCGGTCGGAAAATAATCAAAAAAAAAGGGCAAATGTATAGGAGTGAATAAATTATTGTCCTTGAGTTAATTTTTGAGAAAACAAGCAATCATGATTTGAAATAATGTTTGACCATTTTCCCATATTCTCGAAAAAAAACTGTGCTACCCACTGTAAGCCAAAAAATCCAAAAATCACCCTAGACAAGGATCACCTCAAATATCAAAAAAAAAGGTGCATCACATTTCATCAGCTCACCCGAGTCAAAATCAAAAAAAAAATCAAAAAAAAATCAATCAAAAAAAAAAAAAAAAAAAAAAAAAAAAAAAGGAAAAAGGATTTAAAAAAGAAAATCCCAAAAAAATACAAAAGAAATGTAAGTGGTGAGCTGATACATGTTACCACAAAGCACAAGAGATCCTTGTCCCAATAAACTGCAATACTTCCATTTGACCTCGGCATCCCGCCCTCCACCAACCCTTAGACAGGAATAAAACTTCCAAACACCTCATCAAGCCAAATAACCATCATAAATCATCACACATCAGCCAACGCCGAATAAAAATCATCCTACCATTAGCTCCAAGCACTTCCTTAAACCCAATCATCCTTCCTCCACAAAAACCCACAATCTCCAAAAGTCCATTCTGATCAATGATCGATTGCTTTTGTTTTCTCAGAATTTTAGCTTTAGGACAAATAAGTTTATTTATTTAAATATGTTTGTCCAGAAAAAATCTCAAAAAAAGAAAAAAAAAGGGGAAAGAAAATCAAAAGGCTTGCACTCCAAGATTCATACAAGTTACAATTATATCAAGGCAAAGTTTTAGAGATCACCAAGTGGGTGAAGGCGGCCTTATACTCCAGTATAACCAGTTCAGTGGTTGCCAAATTTGTGAAGAAAGATCTGAGTTGCCGTTATGGTCTTCCAAACAAGATTATCACTGATAATTGCAGCAACCTGAACAGCAAAATGATGAAGGACCTGTGTGCAGAGTTCAAAATCCAGCATCATAATTCTTCCCCTTACCGCCCGAAGATGAATGGGGCAGTCAAAGCAGCCAACAAGAACATCAAGAAGATTGTGCAAAAGATGGTGGTAACCTACAAGGATTGGCATGAGATGCTTCCCTTTGCATTGCATGGCTACCGAACTTCAGTACGCATTTCAACTGGGGCAAATCCTTTCTCTCTGGTATATGGGTCGGAAGCAGTCCTCCCTATTGATGGAAACCAAGTTAGAAGAAGCAGAATGGGTTCAAGCCCGTCTGGATCAGCTAAACCTCATTGAAGAAAAAAGAATTGCAGCCTTGTGTCGTGGCGGCGGTTGTACCAACAGAGAATGAGAGCGGCTTTTGACAAGAAAGTCGACCCGTGAATTCAAGCAAGGTGATGCGGTGCTTAAAAAGATCTTGCTTATCCGCATCGATCCCGTAGGAAGTAGACTCCAAGCTATGATGGACCATATGTTGTCAAGAAAGCCTTCTTTGGAGGAGCACTGGTACTTACCAACATGGATGGGCGAAGATCTCAAGAACCAGTCCATTCAAACTCGTGAAGAAGTACTATGCCCGAAAGAAATAAACGAAAAAGAGAAAGACAAGCCAAGTAAGAACTAGCTCGCTAGGTTGAAAACTCGCAAAGGGCGGCCTAGGCAAAATCAGAGCGACCCGGTGGATTGAAAACCCGCAAAGGGCGATCCAGGCAAAAATTAGGGTCAGAAAACTTGAGCATGAAAAGTAAAGAAAGGCATACAACTCCCCGAAGACTTGGATGAGGAGTGATCAAGGTTAAGGACACAAATGTTGGCACTATTCCACGAGACGGAATGATGTAATTCGAACTTCTCTATTGTTTTTTCGTGTCTTTTTGTAGTTTAAAACTTTCAAATGTATTGAACAGTCATCGTAACATTCTGTACGATCGGCTTCTACATCAATAAAGCTCAAACTTTCTCATGTCTGTTTGTTGATTATTTTCTGCTTTTTCTACTCAAAATAAACGTTTTATGATGATGGTGATCCCGAATCAAAACATGTGCATACATCATAGAGCATTACAAATCATTGAAATTCTTAAAGGTCACACGAAAGAGGCAATTCCCAAAACCGATTAGTCATGCAAGAGAAAGTGATTGAGCCCACGATTGCTTGAACGACAAAGTTAAAGCCCACACTTTTTGCCCATGAGCCCCGCAAGTCCAAAGTATATTCCTCAGTCTCGTGCCATGAGTGTTGTGGATTGGCTGAACCAGCAAGAAGATAAGCCAACTGGGCAAAAGAGCAAGAAAGCAAGAAGGAAAACAAACGATCAGAAAAAAAAAAAGCTGATCAAGGAGAGAACGAAGAAGAAAAACAAGCGATCGATAAAAAAGAAAGCGACCGGAGGAAGTTAATCTTACAAAGAAGGTTGCACTCACAAACCATTCGGATGGCGAACCATAAAGAAAACTCGCATTCGATCCATGAGCCCTGCAGTTTTCATCGGCCTCTCAGTCTTGTGCCAGGAGTATCGGGAGTCGGTTGAACCAGTAAAAGAATAAGCCTTTGTCAAAAAGCAAAAATAAATGATCAGAAGAAAGAAAGCTGATCGGGGAAAAACACGAGAAAAAACAAATGACCAGAAAAGAAAGCTGGTCAGAAAAGAATCAAATAAAAAAGAACAACAAGAGAAAACAGTCTACCACATTCATCATCACGCCAAAATCATAGCATCGCATGCACTCGCATAACATGTTCCTGCATAACATACCCTTGCATAACATGCATCCTCATCCCATGCACCATGCATTTGCATCTGCTAACATGTGCAGGTACACATTATCAGAGAAAAGTTTAAGAAGAGTCCTACTATTCCAGAGCAGACTCCCTAAAACAGTGTAGTGGCATTGACCGCCGGAATGTTTCTGAAAAAAAGACCTGCGGCCAGAGCAGGCACCCTGGATCAGTGCAACAACATTGATCACCAATCAGAGGAAGCAGAAAAAAGGTCCGCTAGCCTGAGCAGACACCCTGGATCAGCGCAACGACGTTGATCACCAATCAGAGGAAGCAGAAAAAGGTCCGCTAGCCTGAGCAGACACCCTGGATTAGCGCAACGACGTTGATCACCAATCAGAGGAAGCAGAAAAAAGGTCCGCTAGCTTGAGCAGACACCCTGGATCAGTGCAACAACATTGATCACCAATCAAAGGAAGCAGAAGAAAGGTCCGCTAGCTTGAGCAGACACCCTGGATTGGTGCAGAAGCACAGACTGACTAAAGAAGATCAACAGGATTCGTGAATCCCTTCAGGACCTGAGCGTCCCTTCAAAAGCAGACTTCACCTCATATTCGAGCTGCGGGTACCTCAATTCAATGCGCCAGCAGCGGCTATCTCAATCAGACAATCAACAGGATTGGTGAATCCCTTCAGGACCCGCGTGTCCCTTCAGGACCAACACGTCCCTTCAGATCCCGTCGTTATCGAGCACCGACGAATCATCAGACCCCGGAGTCCTTCAGTTTAGTTCAAATCAACAGTCCAAACAGCGACTTTGAACTCGACCTTCATCTCGCCAAGTCATCACAGAGCATGACGGATCGGCCCCTCAGACCTCGCGTCCTTCATTTCGCCAAGTCATCACGGAGCGTGACGGATCGGCCCCCTAGACTTCGCGTCCTTCAGACTAGCTGTGTCAGTATAAAGCATAGCGTAAGTCCATCAAGGTAAAATGTATCAGTCCCCACAACTGGATATTGAACCTCAGGCCGCTCGAATAGGCCACTTTCAGAGCCCAAGTGTTCCTTCAGAGCCCAAGTACTCCTTCAGAGCCGCAAGCACTCCTTTGAGTCCAAGTACTCCTTCAGAGTCGCAAGCACTCCTTCAGAGCCCAAGAACTCCTTCAGAGCTGCAAGCACTCCTTCAGAGCCCAAGAACTCCTTCAGAGCCCAAGTGTTCCTTCAGAGCCCAAGTACTCCTTCAGAGCCGCAGATGCTCCTTCAGAACCCAGGTGTTCCTTCAGAGCGATGAGCGCTCCTTCTTTACCGCACTCGCCAGTGTCGCCTTATCAGAGGACGGTACTTTCTTTACTGTTTTATTTATTGCTTTATTTCTTGCTGTTTACGCCACCCGAGGGTCGGCACCAATTTGTTTCCTGTTTTGTTAGCTTACTGAGGGTTAGCACTGCATTCATTACAGTCGTTTCTGGCTGGCATCCATTCACCCAAAAAGAAAAAGAGGAAAATTTAGGGTTTTTCCTAAGTAGACAAAAATCGGTATAATTTTCTGAATTCTTTATCTCTATTTTGCCTCGGAATATGTTTGGGCCCATTCATATTCCTTGTTAAAATCTAGATAAAGAGGGGCAGCTGTCATACCCCAATTTTGTCCGGCTTAGGTCAAAACCCTAATTTTCCCCAAAAATAAATAACTAGAGGAGAAGAGAGCATCATGCATTGCATTTAGATTTCTAAAAGTCATTTCAAAGCTTCTAAAATCATTTTTGAAGTTGGAATGCACTTCTTAGACAAATTAGGGTTTTTCAGTGCAAAAGGGTATTTTGGTCATTTTGCAAATAAGGGACAATTTCTCAGGACAAGTCATTCAACATGCATTTCAAGGTACTAGAGGTCACTCCTAGGGAGAAAAATCATTTTTGAAGTGGAAATGTGTTTCAGGCAAAAACTAGGGTTTTTAGAGTGAAAGGGCATTTTGGTCATTTCACAATAAGAGCGTTCTTTTGTCCCAAATCCTTGAATAATCATCAATGATTTATTTAAGGAATATTTGTGCTCCATTGTGAATATTTTTGGGCATAAATATTAAACCTTGGTGCCTAAAAACCTAGTTTTTGGATAGAAGGGTAAAATGGTCTTTTCCTTTGAGGTGGGGTAAATAAATCAATTTTGGGATTGGTGAGATCATAAAATTCAGAGCCCAATCATTGAATCATAGGATATGGCCCAAAATGGCATGAATTAGGAAGAATGATCTAGAAGGGAATATTCTAGACTCCTTTGAATTAAGGATAAGATCAAAAGTACAATTTGCAATTCCACTCACTCTCCACTCCCATAAGCTGCGAAATAACAGCCCATAATCACCCCATTTCCATTTATTTTTATTGTTTGCAATTGTATTAAATCATGGCCATTCATTCAAGTGTGAAAATCAATCCTCACCTTTCATTTGAATTAAAATGGCACTTGTGTAATAAGCTTTGTAGAAAAATACAATTGTGTAATTAAGCTTATCCTTCACCACCTCCCTTAAGCTGCACACCCCAGCCCTCTCTCTCCTCATTTTATTGCCCCTAATCCATGTGATAATGCATCTTGACCATTGATTCAATTTCTTTCTCAAATCCTAGTGGTTTACAAGATATGCATTGTCACAAATACCCTTAAATTTTCACTTCATATAAAACCCAAAAATAGGAGACCTCACACACACACACTCTCATTTTTACCCTAGCACAAGACACTCCTCTCCTCCCTCTAGCTTCAGCCGCAGCCCTCTCCCCTTTCTCTCCTCCATTTTCTTCATTTTTCATCACTAAACCTTCACTACTTTTGATCCTAGCACTAAACCTCCTTCAAAAATTCTATAATCTCTCAAGTTCCATCAAGATCCTTCCAAGAAAAGGTGTTTGGCGTGGAGATAGGGGCTGTTCATCAAGTTATTTTGCTTCATCTTGCATTTTTCTCCTTTTCCTAGCTAGTTTTAGAGGTAAACTTCTTATCTTTTGCATTCTCTTTAACTATCACCATGTAAATCTCTCTTCTACTCCTCTATCCTCTCCAAGAGGCTTAGAGGGTTCATTTCAAACACTATGTCAAGGACATTGGGAGCCTTGGGTGTTTGAAGTGAACCCTTGGCCTTGAGGAGAGGTTTCTTGTGTTTTCAACCATATTCTTGCATTTTTTTCATGCTCATTTTGTCATTATTGCATAAATAAATTTTTTCATGTGATTATATGCATACCTTTGTTCATGTCATAACTTGCAAGTTGAGATTTAGCTTGATTCATGAGGATGAGGATTAGGCTTTAGATCTCTAAGATTTAGGCTTGTTGTTGTTTTTCTCACTCCTTGATTTATGTAAATAAAATGCATGATGTGCTTGATTTGCATGATTTGTTCTATGTGTTGATTATGAGTTTTAGCATGAAATAAATTGATGATTTGTTCTTGACATGGTTTCGGCCTAGAGCTCCATTTTGTGCATATTTTTGTGCTTGAATTGTGTTGATTGATCTTGTGTGAGATGCATTTAATTGTGTTAGTGTGTTTTTAACTTTTTACCACTCATTTTCATTTTTACTTTACCACTCATTAGCATTTTACCAAAAAGTAAAAATAACATTTTAACTTTTACTTTACTATCTCATTAAATAATTACCATTCACCTCATGCATTTTTATTTTACCATTCACTAACTTTTTACTAAAAGTTTTACCACTTACCAATTTGCAAAAATACCCAAAACATTTTCTCACTTGCATTTCCCACTTTTTATCTTCATAAAATAAACCCCAAAACATTTTTACCACTTTCAAAACAAAAACATTTCATCTCATTTCCTAAACACTAAAAACCCAAAAACATTTTACCACTTTCTTACTTAAACCTTTTACCATTCCTTACCAAATTACTTTCACATTCATGCATCCTCATTCACACTTAGTCTATGTGACACTCTCATGCATCCTTCTATGTTCATGTTCCTTACTTACTTTTATGTGCTAGTCATCCATTCACTTGTATGCTTTGCATCCATTCTTAAATGCTCATGCATCCCTTAACATCATGTCTTGCATTCAAACATGCATATTCATTCCTTGTATATTCATGCATTCACATGTTTGCCTAATCATGCATCCAATAATGCCATGCCTTGCATTCTATAATGCGCATTCATCCCTTGTATATTCATGCATTCACATGCTTGCTCATTCATGCATCTTTGCTTACATGTTCAATCATTCAATTAGGAATATCCTATGCCTATCATTTAATTGTATCACTTGTCCATCATGCCATTCAAATGTCTTGATTTAATTGTGTGCAACCCCTTCTCTCATGCATGTGCTCTTATATGAAGACGTAAGCCTACTACTTGTGTAGCATAGAATCATTAAGACAATTGCACCTCTCCTACACACACTTGCACAATTACTTTTAGAACTTTGTCTTGCATCGTTGACAATTGATTCTCCTAATTGTATGGGCATGCTTAATCTTAATTGATGATCAATGTGTTCTTGTTTGCTTGATTAATTGGACATGTTTGAACTTCATTCATTCATCTTGCATTTGGTTATGGGATTAGAGTTGATTGAAATGTTCTACTTGTTTTCAAGAAATCTTTTTCCAAATCAAACTTCTTTTCTAAACTAGTTTTCAAACCAAAAATCAAATGTTTGTTCAATAAAAATCCTAAAGGCATTTTCCTAAATAAAATCATTAACCATCACTCGAAGCCGTTGCTTGTTTGATCGTTAATGAGGAGTTATTAGTGGTAGTCACTCGAAGCCTTTGCTTGTTTGACTATCATGAAAGCTCCCACACATTAATTAAACAACAAAAACCAATTCAAATTTTCAAAATAACACGAGCTATTAGCTCACCACCTTATTTCAAAACTATTTTCAAAAGAATAATACGACGTTGTCGCTTGTAATCACGAAGCCATTGCTTGTTTGATTACAGTTCCAACTCTTTTTTCTTTCGAGTTAATACCGAATGCCACTCGAAGCCTTTGCTTGTTTGGTGTTCGCGAACACTCGAGTCTTATTTCAAAAACTCCAAAAGCACTTTCAAAAAATCATAAAGCCGTTTTCACACGCGCAAAGCGAGAACTACGTTGCTTTGATCCTCACCGGTGAAGGTACGTAGGACCGGGTTCATGTCCCGTCAAGCATACCTTTAAAAACCTAAGAACTACGTTGCTTTGATCCTCACCGGTGAGTGCGTGAGGACCGGGTTCTGTCCGTCAAGCACACCTTTAAAAACCCATAAAAACCAAGAACTACGTTGCTTTGATCCCTCAGCCAGTGAGGGTACGTAGGACCGGGTTCCTGTCCCGTCAAGCACGCTTTTCAAAAATCTTTGTCTTGTTCCGCTTTTCAAAGATACCAAAAACATCGCTTTTTCCCGTTTTCAATAAAGTGATTTCTCAAAAAGAAAAGAAAATAAATAGAACAATGTATTTCAAATCAAACATTTCAAAACCACATCAAATTAATGGTTCCTTTCGGTAGAAAAGGCGCGTGGGTGCTAATACCTTCCCATGCGCAACCGAATTTCGAACCTACATCTCTAAGTTTTCGAAAGACCACCCGCTTTCAAAAAGGTTTTTTTCAATGTTTTCCTAAAATAAAATATTGGTGGCGGCTCTACTGATTTTCAAACGTTGTCAAACTGAAAAGTCCCAAACCGGATTTTTCGGGGCGCAACACACGTCAAAGAGTTTTTTATTGCCCGCGCTCAACTCCTTAACATAATCAGCGATGCGCTTATCTTTGAGAGCATTCTCTTGCCGCATGTTCCCCTTTTCTTGAAGAGCTCTTTCTAACTGAGCTCGTAGTTCAGCTTTCTCTTGCTCGGATTTTGCCAAGGCGTTCTTGAGTTTCTCAACTTCCTCATTAAGGATAGGTGTAGGCTCCGGAACTTCTGGCTCAGCTGGAAGTGCAGGACGGAAGGGTAGTTTGACCTCTTGGACTCACGAGTTGAACCCATGAAGGTAACTTTCCCTACATTAGTTCCTCTTGCGACCCAATTCAAGGCGACCTTTCTTGAGTACTGGTCCCATGCACGACTAATTCTTCTCAAAGATACTAAGATCTTGAGAACCTCTTACATCCCGAAGACGAAGGCGGTCAAAGATTCTCGTTGGAGGCGGATGCGAGATCGGATAACCAAGTTGTCTTAAGGCAAGTGCGGGATTGTAATTGATGCAACCCTTAGTTCCTATGAGAGGGACATTTGGGAAACCCTCACATTGGTAAATAAACTCATTTGTGTCTCGAGCAAGGGAACACCATGTTATGTCGCTTCCCCTGAGGTTAGTGATGTATTGCTTCCAGTCAGATTTACTTTTAGCTTCAACGTAATAATTACTCTTGAAGATGTGGGAGACAAACCAACGATACAGTACATGTAAGCAACATATGAGCACACCTGCTTTCTTGTCGTGGCGATCATGGAGAGCGTAATATATGTCAGCAAGGATAACTGAGGTAGGATTCTGTCCTCGAGTTTTGAAGGCTAGAAAGACGTCAATGGCAGTGTAGTCAACAAAGTCAGGAACATAAGGGAACAAAACTATCCCATAGATAAGGAGTGCTAGGACATCACCGAAGGCAACCCAATCATTTTTACCAGCCAAAATAGAAGTTACTTCTTCCAAGTATTCTCTAGGTAGACCTTCCATTTTCTCTTTTACCACCACTTCTTTAGCTAAACTTGATGCATTGATTTTGAGGATACCGGCCAAACCTTTAACCCAAGAGTTATTTTCAGCATATCGGTAGGGCTTATTGTTCTCAGCGGGGAATTGCAGAATCTGTTCGAACTCTTCTAAGGTTGGAGCCAACTGATAGTCTTCGAAAGTGAAGCACCGAAGTTGTAGATCATAGAACTGGGCTAGAGCAGTAAGGGCCTCTGCTTGCACATTGATTTTTAGGAGACTCAGAATATTCCCATATTTGTTGGAGAAGGAATCACGTCGCCCTGATGGCATCTTGTCGCTTAGGTCAAGCAAGCTTTTTATGTCTGGTTGTCTGATTTTCAATTTCACAGTTTTCTTGATGCTTTGATCCATTTTTTTGTCGAAAAAGGCTTACACTTCCCTGACAGCAAATTAAAAACAATGCATGTAAGGAAAAAAAATGCATGTAATGTGGCATATTTTTTGCATGCATGTGATATGTATTTTCATATGATGTAAAAGAAAAAATGCATGTGTTTTGTGGAAAAATAACAAATTTGATTTTTCTTGCTTTTTGATTTTTTTTCTTTTCTTGTTTGTAAAAAGACGACATGCACTAATGTTTGTTTTGAATGCAAGGGTGTTAAGCTCCTTTGTGAACCTAGGAGGCATCTTATGGAAATGGGTCTAAGGCTTTCTTTACGGTGAACCTCACAAGGATGGTTCTAAAGGATCCTACACATGGTTCCTAGAGCCAAGGACCCCAGTCAAGAACACTAACCCCGACAATAGGCAAGCTATTAGAAGGGATAGCATCCTCAAAAGGAATCAAACTCTAGGTGAGATTTTCGTGACCACCCAACGAGACGTACGTCCCGCAGGCCATCACTACGCAATCTCGTTCTAACTTAGGTTTATGCTGGAGTCCGGGTAGAGGACTTTTCTCACGTGTGTGAAGTGTAGAAGTGCAGTGTGTGTAGGAGCGAAATAAACCCAAAGCTGCAAAACAAAACAAGCATACATACTGATCGTACCTTGACCAATGAAGGGTTGAAGTGTTGATTGATTCGTCAAATGGGCCGGTCGTTGAATGAGTGAAAGGACCGGTCCTGGCTTCACGCGTTGAACACCTCGGGTGGTACCTGCAAAGACACTCCGACGATCTAGTGAGAGGTCGCTCGGGCAGATAGCACAAGGTTAGAGAACCTACCTGAAGCCATGTGCGAATGGCATATATATACAGTGATGTCCGACCGTAATGCGAGAATTTCGCCGGGCGAAATGCGCTCAAGCAAAGCGTGTTGGGCCGATCGTGTTAGGTTGGGCCGCAGGCCCAATTGCTGTTGGCAGCTCTAGTATTTGCTAATACACCCAGGAACAGTTGCCCCCCAAGCCTAGGTCGCTTAAGAGCGGGCTGAGGCTTGATTCGATGCCCCCAGGAGTGTCGTCATTGTGCTGAAACGGACGCGGCCGCTCGTCAACCGTCGGCCGAGCTGACACAACGGTTGGCCTTCTCTGAAATTTAAGACACGACGTTTGGTGTTTCCGAGGTTGTCTGGAGACAACCATTGGTGAGAAGATGAAACGTTGCGACGCTTCGTCTCCCGGTCCCTTTCGTGCCCCGAATCCGTACTATAAATAGCCCTTCAACTGAGTTCATTTCTTACGCTTTCTCGAATTTGCTCTGCCAGCGACCGATTCTTCTGCCGCCGACTTGCATCCAAAGCTGTTTCTGTCTGCTAGCGACCGATCCGCCACACCTGCTTAAGGTACGGATCGATCTCTCCCTTTACTTTTTTAAGCTTGAGTTTTTACTTGAAAGTATTTCGTGCTTTTCCACGCCTCGTGATAGGGGGTGTCAGGTCGAGGGATGGCCAAATCGCCCCCTCTCATGAGTGCTCTGCTCGGCCGACCTGACTCGTTCCCTTTATCATAGGTGTTTTTGCATGCCACGGACGAAACTGACCGCCCGTATTCCCGGAAAACCACCGCAATCCTTCGCTCCATACATGTCGAGGCCGGGCGAGCCCAATCTCCACGAGGAAGAGCCCAAGTCGTCTTCGGGCGACAAAGGTTTCGCTCCGAGTGGTTCCTCGAGCAAGCGTCTGAGCTCGACTTCCCATTCCTCGGCCGAGGTCGACCAAGACAAAGAGCTGCGGGTCAAGGTCCGTTCATTCGAAGAGGCGGCGTGCTGCAAACACCACCGGGCGGAGAGGAAGCGTGGAGGTGGTGATCATTGATGATGAAGAGCCTAAGCCGCCGTCGGTCGCGGGACGAGGAGATGGTAGAGGCTGAAGGAAGGCGCCGAGATGAAGCGGCCCACGAGGAAGAGGTGATTCGGCCCGAAGTCGATATTTTTACGTCCGGAAGCCAACGTCGGAGGTCGAACGGCGGTCGGGCGAAGTCAAGCCGATGTAGCTCGAGATATATCTCGACATGTCTTGGGTGTCGGAAACTCTTCGCCTAACAGAGCATTATTACGATCGGCCACGATGCTTTGCCCGATCTACGGAGCCGCCTTGAAGACTCACCGTTTGGAGGGTAAGAGGCATGAAGGAGGCGAAGATATCGCGACTTATTCTTCCAACTTCAAGTTCACGATGTATCGGCTCGTGTTCGAGAAGATGAAGATTACCCTCCTTTTACCGAATTCCAACGCGACGTCTGCGCCATATTGGGGTCGCTTCTTCTCGCTTCATCCAAACGCATGGGCGTTTTTAAAGACTTTGAGGTCTTTGTTGACCAAGGGGGGTGGTGGTGTCGATGATGCTTTTCTTTGCTCTCTTGAGTGAGTGGCTCGAGAGAAAGCCAACAAGGAGAAGAGGAGCAAGTCTCCTTTAAGATGCGAAGACCCACCACCGGTTTTTCAAAGCATTCCAGAGTCGTTGGGAGCGGCTGGAAAAGCCGATTTTCGGATCGTTCCCACCCAGGAGGTTGGCAAGGCCGTTTACGAGGTTCAACCGGACGGGATGTTAGGTCCCCTTACTTCCCAATCATGTGGAATGAGGCTCATTTTCAGCGGCGAGGCGATTACATCTACTCGATGAAAGACTTGGCGAGGCGACACGGAGACTTTGGAGATGATAAAGTCGTTGGCGAGTATGATGCGCCCAGATCCTAAAGGCGACATACCTTGCCGACCCTTTGTCTTGTCTGAAGGCCAAGACACGGAGGCCGAGATTGGTTTGCTCTTGAACTTTTTGTCCTTATATTCTGTTATTGATTTTTTCCTTTTAACTCATGACTCAGATCTTGTCATACCCCAATTTTGTCCGGCTTTAGGTCAAAACCCTAATTTTCCCAAAAATAAATAAATAAAAGAAATAGCATCATGCATTGCATTTAGGGTCCTAAAAGTCATTCCAAAGTTTCTAAAATCATTTTTAAAGTTGAAATGCACTTTTGGACAAGTTAGGATTTTTAGGGTAAGGGGCATTTTGGTCATTTTACATAACAGGATAATTTTCTCGTCAAAAGTATGCACACACCAAAAGTATATTTTCTCTTATCCAAGAGAATTTTTGTACAATTTTTAGAGAGAATATCCTAGCCTAAAATAATTAAAATGCACTTTTCCTATTTTTATTGCATAAAAATATTAAAAGACCATTTAATATTTCCCAAATTATTAAATGACAATTTTGGTTGTCTAAAAATAATTAGGAGACTATTTCATGGTGCCCAAAAACATGTTACATATTTCCAATAGGTGCACTTCTATTTTACATGCCCAAAAATTTAAATTTCAAAAACCAAAAATGGGAAGTGTCCTCAATAAGACAAAACACCAAAACCATCATTTTTTTATTTTTCCCCTCACATTTCAGCATATTATGCGCCACATACCCCCTCTCCCTCCTTCTAGAAGTTTCTACACACTTCATTTCTTATTCACTAAGATTTGATTTATTCCTATCCTTAACTTTGCCCCTCTTTGGTAAATTACCTCACTCACTTACACTAATGCTTCCACCCAAAAATGCAAACTTACTTCTTTGGTAACATCCCATCACAAAAATACCCCTAACCCTATTTCATGAGACACTCCTTTCCCAAAATAAATAAAAGTTTATTTCCTTTTTCTTTTTTTTCCTATGGCTTGCGCCCCACTCTCTCATACACTCACCTTCACTTGTGTTTTCTAAATACCCCTAATCCATGTGATGATTCATCCCAACCCTCCATTTAATTTTAAGACTCAATCCTAGAGGCTCATCAAAAACAAAAAGACAATGATACCCCAAAACCTCAAAAAAATCTATAAATACCTCTTCCTTTTCACCCATGAAGGACTTTTGCCTTTCATTCCCTTCAAAAACACAAAAACAATTCTCCTCTCCTCTCTCTCTTCAAGGCCGAAGCCATTCTCCTCCTCCCTCTCATCCATTTCTTTCAATCTCTTCTTTTCTCTCTTAGAAATAAGGTAAAAACCCTTGATCCCTTTGCATCATCTTCAAGCATTATACATTAGAACCTATTTTCTTCTCCTCATCTTGCATTTTCTTCATCATTTAGTACATCTATCATATTCATTTTTCATAATGTAGCTTGTTGTTGTTGGTGGGTGAGATTTGGTATCTCACCCTTAATAAATGGTTTTATGATGCTTTATGTTAATTTTGTTGTCATTTTACTAAACAAAAAAATAGGCTCAAGTTAATTTTATGTTTCTTCATTGTGAGTATTTTATTTTAGTAGTAATGTTGTTCTTGTTTAGTTGTTGATGATCTAGTCATATGATCTATCACTAGTGCTTAAGGCACTTTGATTTGAGTGATGGAGATGACTAGAAAGGATTCAAGTTCATTTCATAGCTTAACCTTATGTTCATTTCGCATACTCCAAAATAAATTAGGTTTTGCTTGATTTTCAATTTGTTTCGTTGATGATCTTGCAAAAGGATTCACCACTAAGTACTTGGTACTTTTGATTTAAAGTGGTGAAGATTGCAAGAAAGGATTCAAGCTTATTTTCATAGCTTAACATCTTGCTCATTTCGCATATGTAAATAAATTAAGTTTCATTTGATTTTTAATATGTTTCTTGGTTTAATTGTTGATGATCTTGCAAAGGGATTCACCACTAAGTACTTGGTACTTTTGATTTAAAGTGGTGAAGATTGCAAGAAAGGATTCAAGCTTATTTTCATAGTTTAATATCATGCACATTTCGCATATTGTAAATAAATTAGGTTTTGCTTGATTTTTAATTTGTTTTGTTGATGATCTTGCAAAAGGATTCACCACTAAGTACTTGGTACTTTTGATTTAAAGTGGTGAAGATTGCAAGAAAGGATTCAAGTTCATTTTAGAGTTTAACACCATGTTCATTTCGCATATACTTTAATAAATTAGGTTTCATTTGGTTTTGATATGTTTCTTGGTTTAGCTATTGATGATCTTGCAAAAGGATTCACCACTAAGTACTTAGTACTTTTAATTTAAAGTGGTGAAGATTGCAAGAAGGGATTCAAATTTATTTCATAATTTGATGTCATGTTCCTTTCGCATTGTGTGCAATAAATTAGGTTTAGTTTGATTTTTGATGATCTTGCAAGAGGATTCCCACTAAGTACCTAGTACTTTGGATTTAAGGTGGTGAAGATTGCAAGAAAGGATTCAAGTCTATCTCATAGTTTAAATGTTTAATGTTCTTGTAATTTAATTATGTTGTTGTTGGTTGATGATCTTGCCAAATGATTCCCACAAAGTGTTTAGAGTATTCAATCCAAAGTGATGAAGATGGCTAGAAAGGATTCATTAGATTTAATTTTGTACAAGTTGTCTTTTCACCCTTTACTTTATCTCTTAATAATTCTTGTAAGATAGTCATAGATTTTTGCTTAATACTCAAAGTTTTCCTTGCATGTTTAGTCTTGGCCATGGGCCTATTTTCATTGAATAATACCTTCCATTGTTTGATCTATAATTAGGGTTTGGTTTAGGGTTGGTGCCACTATGTGTGCCTTTAGGTTAAAGTTTAGGTTTGAGGTCTAGGTTGCTAGATTGTTTTTTTAGGTTGAATAAATACATGCCTTGCTTGGGACTTATTTTGCAATTTCACATGTTAGCTTAGATTCATATATCATGATACTCCTGTGTATTAATTGTTATTTGCTTGTGAATTTGCAATTGTTGCGTTTTGGTTTAGAATAAAAAGGATTTGCGAATGTTCTACTTTCTTTTCAAAGCCCCAAGTCAAATATTTTCAAATAAAAACCCTAAGGCGTTTTCATAAATAAAATCATTAACCATCACTCGAAGCTTCGCTTGTTTGATCGTTAATGATGGAGTTACTAGTGGTAGTCACTCGAAGCCATTGCTTGTTTGACTATCATGAAAGCTCCCACACCTTAATCAAATACAAATTAGTTAAAAAACTCCAAAAAAAAATATGAGTCATTAGTGATAATTACCATTATGACTCACCCTTTTCCAAAATCATTTCAAAAAAGATAATAAAACGTTGCGATTAGTAATCACTTGAGTATTTGCTCGATTGATTATCGGTTCCAACACTTTTCTTTCAAGTTAGTAATGAACGCCACTCGAAGCCGCTGCTTGTTTGGTATTCATGAACGCTTGAGTCATATTTCCAAAACTCAAAAAGATAAGACAAGATAAAACACAGATTTTCTCAAGATTAAAGAACTAAGAACTACGTAGCTTTGATCCCTCAGTCATTGAGGGTACGTAGGACCGGGTCATATCCCGTCAAGCTCGCTTTCAAAAAAACAAAACAAAGAACTAAGAACTACGTAGCTTTGATCCCTCAGTCATTGAGGGTACGTAGGACCGGGTCATATCCCGTCAAGCTCGCTTTCAAAAAACCAAAACAAAGAACTAAGAACTACGTAGCTTTGATCCCTCAGTCATTGAGGGTACGTAGGACCGGGTCATATCCCGTCAAGCTCGCTTTCAAAAAACCAAAACAAAGAATTAAGAACTACGTAGCTTTGATCCTCGGTCAATGAGGGCACGTAGGGACAGGTCATATCCCGTCAAGCTCGCTTTTCAAAAATCTTAAAAAGACTCCTTTCTCCCCTTGTCTTCTATAAAACTCTTTCAAATGAAAAAGGAAAGCGAAAAGAAGTAGAACAAAAATTATCTCAAATCAAACAATCTAAACCACACATCGAATTAATGGTTCCTTTCGGTAGAAAGGAGGTGTGGAGTGCTAACACCTTCCCCACACCTAACAGGCCCCGAACCTACATTTGCATTTTGAAAGACCACCCGCCTTTTGTAAAAAGACCTTTTCTAATGTTTTGGTCTAAAAACTAAAATATTAGTGGCGGCTTCACAATTTTCACGTTGTACATCGAGAAATCCCCAAACCGGATTTTTCGGGTATAGCAGTGGCGACTTCACTTCTGGGGACATAAAAAAAAAAAAACTTTTTTTAAGAGGGTCAAGCCTAATTAATCCGATGTGTGGTTCAAAATGTTTGATTTGAGATTAGTTTTTGCTTTACTTCTTCATTTCCTTACTTTTTTCTTTTTATATGCTATGCATCTCCCCAATTCTATCCCCTTTTCTCTGCTCCCTTTCTTGAGGTAAGCTTTATATGGTTGTTGATGACACCTTAGGTTAGTTCATTTGTTTTGAAGTGATAAAACCTTAGGGTAGACGACATATTATTGTTTCCTACATGCAGGACTGGTGCGGTTTTTTTCTTTGCAGGTGGGGAGGGTAGTTTTTAGAAAAGTATGTCCTCAATCACACACTTTCACACCTTACTGTTTATATGTTATGAGTGGGCTCCTATACCCGGATCCAACAAAACCTAGGAGAGTGGAGACGATTAGTGAGTGTCATTCGAGACTGTCTGTGCATGCGATACTCATGAAAGTCTCAACAGCACGCTTTCTCATGACGCTTCACACTTGGTAGTTCTCTACATTTGTGGATGTCGCCATGAGGATTCTATAGCTCTGGTAGCCATTGTGAGGGTGTGAATTAGAACTACATGGAAGGAACCTTTGAAGTTGCCCTAGAACTTAGGATTCCCACCTGTGTAGGACACGAGGACATACAAATTGTGTGTTGCATTGTAGTTTAGACATGTCTTTCCTAAAAAAAGAAAATTTTCAAAAAAAAAAACAAGAAGAAAAGAAAGGGCTGCTATTATAGCCTTTTCTTTTGTCGGTCCGTACAAAGCGACATATGACCCACTTTTCAAAAAAGGAAGAAAGAGTTACTGCTGTAGCTTTTTCCTCCATCCGGTCTATATGAGGCAATGTACGGTCCGTACTTTCAAAAAAAAAGGGGGAAACTCGAGTTATTGCAAATAAAGTTTTTCTAACCTTGCATTTGCATAAAGCATCATTGTCATTGGCATACATCACTGCATTGCATAAATTTAAGTTTCTGCAACTCACGCATTCATAGTACATCTCATTTGCATTTGCTTGTCGAGGACCACCAAATAATGCACCATCTTGTCATAGGTGTATCGAAATGGAATCAAGTAGCAAAGCTTCACTTACTCCTCGTCTCCCGATCGTGAAGAAAGTGGATGTTGGTAGTAACGAGGCGGTGTGTGCACCTCATGGGTCCAATTGAGAGAGATGCTTTCGACTTAGCATATGGGAATATCCGCAAGCTCTTGCAGTTGAATGTCCAAGAAGACGCTCTTGTGGCTTTAAGCCAATTCTATGATTCTGATACGAGGTGCTTCTTCTTCAAAAATTTCCAGCTTTCGCCCACGCTAGAAGAGTACGAGCAGCTTTTGGGATTCTCCCGGTCTCAGGCAAAGCCCTATCAATTCCAGGGACTGTATTACACTGATGAGAGGTTAGCAACGTTGTTGAGGATTGGTAAGGACCAGTTGAAGTTATTCTGGCGAAAAGAAATGGTGTAGCGGGTATCCTCAAGAATACTTTGAAGACCTAATGCAATCATATGCTCTAGCCAAGAATTGGGGTCCGTTCAAGTTGGTATTAGCTCTTACCATATTTGGGGTCGTCCTTTTTCCTCAAATAGAGAAATATATTGATGAAGATGCAATTGGAGCCTTCTTAGCCCTCAAAGATGCCAAGAGCCCCGTCAATCCCGTGCCTGCCATTCTTGCCAATACATATCATGCTTTCACCCCATCACGATCGATTCGCACAAAGAAGATATGCCTCTCTGTCCATGTCCTCTATGCTTGGCTTATTCTTCATGTGGTCCATAACCGTCTAGACGTCAAAGAGTTAATTTCCTATGCTCTAAGTTTGTGAGGTGAAGGCCGAACTACTTCGAGAATGGTTTGAGTTCTCGCAAGACCTTAACGACCTCCAAACCATTTGGTACACTGCTGCATGTTGGAGTGACGGACCTACGGTGTTGTTCGGTTGTGGAAGCTTCGAGGCAACGCACTCTCATGGGGACTCAAGGGTGCATCAACTATAACCCTTCCCCTAACTCTAAGGCAACTAGGTTACCCAATGAAGAACTCACCCTCCGTGACATCTTTGTCTCGTATCTACCTCTATAAGGGGATGCCTAGATGCGGTGACTTGCTTCAAGAAGAGTTCGTGATCATGGGAATCTGTAGTGCAGAAAGGAAGTGAAGAATTGTCAAAAAGAACTAGTGATGTCTCCTTTAACCAATGGCTTCAGGACAAGCTTCAGAATGTAAGATTACCAAGTCAAGGGATGCTTACCCTTGAAGAGGAGATTCAAGAACCTTATGTCCCTACCCATGAGGAGTTGAACGAAGCTAAATTCACCTTAGCAAAGGTAGAAGAGGAGAAGAAAGCCTTGCAAACCAAGTTGGAAGAGATGACTCTAGAAAAGGAAAGGCTAGAGGAAGAAAATGCTATCAAGATGATCGCTGTGGAAGAAAGTGTCAAGCGATTCAAAGGAGAGGAACAAAGCAGGATAGAGGCCCAGGGATTCCTGAAAAGAGCTAGAGAAGAACTCCAGAAGTACAAACAGAAAGCAAGAAAGGCGCTTGAGGAAGCCCAAAAGTGGAAGACACTAGCACACCAGTCAGAGCAAGAATCACACTTGGTGAGAGAGTTGAAAGGGTCGGTGAGGAACCTTGAGAGGGAAAAATGATGTTGAGGAGATCCTCAAAGAATATCAACAAGCCTTGAGTTTTGAGAGAGAAATATTTGGTGAATTAAAATGTAACCTTCATTGCCCTGGAGGAGGCCATATAGCGAGTTCGAGTTGAGAGTCGAGATTGGGAAGAGCGCTACTTGGAATTGATAGGGAAAATTGAGGAGCAAGATATCGTAAAAGAGCTAAAGGAGGAAATCCGGATGTGGAAAGGCAAGTTCTCAAAGCTATCCGAGTGGCTAGTCAAGCTATGGCAGAATTCCCTGGGAATCTAAGAGCGCGGAGGCTGAAATGTATTTCTTCAACACCTCCAGAGGTATATAAGTTTGTGAAGTATTGCGGGCATTGGTCATGGAGTTCAAGGAACAATCTCGAGAGCAAGAGTCAACAAGAAAAGGAAGAGAGCCGAAGAGTTTAAAGCCATTTGTGTTTGAGTTGATTAAGATGTATTTCTTTATCTAAAGCATCTACTCTGAATATTGTATTCTGAAATATTGTATTCCTTTACTTTATTTCATTATGAACATGGTACCACCTTTTCCCTTGGCAAAAGTCGTTAAAGCTCGTTGTCCTTGATGAATGAAGTGTTTGGTTTGCTATTTTTGATTCCTCGTTCCTTTCACTTTCTAAAAAAGGAAAGAAAAAGAGAATAATAAAGAAAAGAGAAGAAAAAAAAAAAAAGAATAATAAAGAAAAAAAAAAAAAAAGAAAGAAAAGAAAAGAAAGGAAGGAAAGGTTGACGCGCCTAGAACAAGATGAGGCATTACGTGGTTCCCGACGTCGAGCAAGCATTATGCATACATTCATACATTCATCCATGCATCTTTCTTTTTTCCGCTCTTATGTAATAAACGTCTAAAATAAAAGCGAAAAAAAGGCAAGGCAGTGCGTCAACATCGGTATTGGACTCGCCACGAGCCGGAGGAATGGCAATCTTAGCGAGATATCGATCCACCTCACCAAGGCGGAGAATCGAATCCTCGGCCCGGACTCAGCGAATGGAAGTGGGACAAGCCCGACCCTCGTAGTACAGAATCAGAGCCAGACAGCTCCCGGTAGCTCCAGTCAGAATGATCCTGAAATGAGGAATGAGATGAATGCTTTAAAAGCACAGATGAGTGAGGTGATGAGGCTCTTGTTGTCCTTGAAAGATGGGAATGATTTTCAGACTGCCCAATGGCCTGCTTATGGCCTTCCTTTGGGATACACTCCCCCAAGTCAAGAAGCAAATCAGGAGGTTGGTCCTGTGTCAAGAATCGAGAATGTGCGGCCGATTGTCCGTTGGACCGGAAGGAGTAATCATCGAACCCCGGATCCAGATTCCTCACCCAATTGTTATACCTCAGCCCGCTCCTCAGAATCTCACTACACCACCGGTTTTTTTCCATGCAGACTCAGGGCTTCGTGTCAGGCAACTCTGCTTATCCCCAGGTTCAATACTCAATGCTGCCACCGCAGTATGTGGTAAGCAATTCTCCTCAGGGTTATTCCACTGAACACCAAGCGAGAGCAAGGAACAATTCCAAATGTTAGAAGAAAGGCTAAGGATGGTTGAAGGTTTTGGCTTCAGAGCTAGAGAGGCAAGAGATTTGTGCCTTATCCCCGATGTGGTGCTACCCCCAAAGTTCAAGGTCCCTGACTTTGACAAATATAGAGGTGCTACTTGCCCAAAGAGTCATCGACGATGTATCTGCAGAAAATGTCTACTTACTCCGGGATGACAAGTTTGTTAATCCATTGCTTCTAGAGATGACCTAGTTGAGGGCATCTCTCAACTGGTACATGAAGTTAGAGCCATCCCAAATCCGTTGCTGGAAAGATTTAGCAGACGCTTTTCTCAAACAGTATCAATATAATGCAGATATGGCGCTAGATCGGACCAGTGCAGAACATGAGTAAGAAAGACAATGAGTCATTCAAGGAGTATGCCCGAGAGATGGAAGGCTTTGGTCGCGCAAGTTACACCCCTCTCGCTAGACAAGGAGTTGGTTTCTATGTTCATGGAAACTTTGCCGTCGTTGTATTATGACCACCGATCGGTGAGTGTCTCGTCCAACTTTTCAGATCCGTAATTGTAGGAGAGAGGTTGGAAAGTGGATTGAGAAGTGGAAAGATCTCACAAGGATTTACCAAAGCAATGCAAACCCGAGAAAAAGCCATTCTCCGGCTTTCCCAAAAAGAAGGAAGGAGAAACCAATGCCATCACCATCAACCCACCATATCGCCCACCTAATATTCCGGCCCCCCGCTCCCATACAAACAAGCCCATCCATTCCAAAACAACGATCAAAGCAACTACAAAAAGCCTACCAAAACAGAACCTTTGACCCAATTCCCATGTCCTACACTGCACCTTTTCAACTACCTCATCACTAACAAACTCATCAACACAAGGCCTATGAAACACCGTCCGACCCACCTTACTTCAAGGGGTACAATCCTAATAGCACTGTGCTTTCCATGAAGGAGCGATGGGGCATGTTGTGGAGGATTGCAAAGCCTTCAAAATAGTGGTACAAGATTTGATAGATGCAAAAGGCATAACTTTCAAACAAGAGGATCCAAATATTACCACTAAACCCGCTAGGGTCATCAGAGGCCGCCTACCAACGCCATAGAAAGTTACGGTGGGCGATTGATAAAGAAGGCACACGAGATCAAGACTCCTCTAAGTGTCATTTATGATGAGCTATGTCGGGCTGAGGTTGTTAACAAAGGGTGTTGCCATGAAGAGGGGTGTGCTGACTCTTTGTGTGTGGGAGATTGTGAAACCTTCACGATGATCTTACAGGACTTGATGGATCGCCATATTATTCGAGATAGGCATACCGAGAGGGAAGAGGATGTTCTTACTTTCCAATCGAGGGGAGTAGAGGAGGCGAGACCTATTGAAGTGCCATACAGTCGGAATCTGGCTATAGACATACCAAGAACCATTGTGGTCCCAGTTCCAACTCCTAGTCAGAAGAATAATAATGTTTCAGTTTCTAATCAGAAGAATAATGAAGTTCCTTGGAGTTACGGTGCGCCTTCTCCGGCTCTCGATATCTCAAGATGCTCTTGACATTACCAATATTGCGGGAGTAGTGGGGTAACCGAAGTGGGCGTGTGTATGTTCCTCAAGTTCGGGAGGAGAGTCCTTCAAAGGCGACAGAGGAGAATCCAGAAAAGGAAAGGATGTGGAGGAAGAGCTTTGTGAAAAGTAGGAAAGTATCGGACTCGGAGGTGTTGAATTCTTGAAAATAATGCGGCAAAGTGACTACAAGGTGGTGGATCACCTACACCACACTCCACCAAAATTTCCATCATGTCCTTGTTGTTGAATTCGTAAGCTCATCGTGATGCTTTAGTTAGAGTCTTTGAATGAGGCTCATGTGGCTCAAGACATCTCTGTCAATCAATTAGATGGCATAGTTGGGAATATTGTGGCATCTAACTACATTACCTTCCCGGATGATGAGCTCACCCGAGGAAGGTAAAGGGCCTGATAAGGCATTGCACATCTCGGTGAAGTGCGGTGAATATACGCTCTCCGTGGTTCTTATCGACAATGGATCCTCGTTGAATGTTATGCCCAGATCAACAATGAACAAGCTAGAGGTAGATTGCTCCTACATGAAACCCAGCTCAACCCTGGTCAGGGCCTTTGATGGGTCAAAGAAAGAAGTCATAGGGGAAATGGAGTTTCCATTGCAAATAGGGCCTGAAGTGTTCTATGTGACTTTTCAGATTATGGATATTGAATCCTCATACAGTTGCCTCTTGGGGAGACCATGGATCCATGCAGCTGGCGCTGTCCCCTCTACACTTCACCAGAAGCTCAAGTTTATAGTTGACGATAAGCTTATAGTTGTCTTTGGAGAGGAAGAGTTCACAGTCAGTAAGCCCGTTCCTTCTCATTATATTGAAGCTGCAGAAGAATCCCTTGAATCCGCTTTCCAATCCCTAGAAATTGCGAACGCAGTGTTTGTAAGCGAAGGATCCCCATTACCTGTGCCCAAGTTGTCCAATGCTGCTATTATGGTAGCAAAAGTTATGCTAAAGAATGGCTATCAGATAGGGAAGGGATTAGGGAGATCTGAACAAGGAATCTTGTCACCTGTACATCTGCAAGAATATAAAGACAGGCGTGGGTTAGGCTATTGGCCCACTCCGGCTGATAAGAGAAAAATGGCTGAGGAAAAGCGTGAGAAGAGGTTGGCTAAACTTCAGGGAAGAGAACCCAGGTTGTTGATGGGTCCCATAGGTGATCTTAAGCAGAATTTCAGTGAGGCCGCATGTCGAATCCCAATCGAGATACCATTGTTGTGAGGAAGAGTTAGTTAGGAAAGAAGCGAGGTCGGGATATGGTTTGTCGCAGATGTTGCGGGAGAAGAAGTTGGCAAACCGGAAGATCGTCGATTTCCTGTTGTTTTCATTTCAAAGTAATGATTTTTGTAATGCAAATCCTTGGCTCGCCAAGGCCTTAGGACATTTTCATAAGGGCATGCATGTTTCCTTTTAAGATATCATCTATCAATAAAATGTAGTTTTGAATTCTCAAATGAATAAAACTGCTTTTTTTCGTGTCTTCATTTTGTGTCTCCATTTTTGCTTGTTCATTGCTTTTCTATTCCCGCAAATGCAGATCTAAAATGAATGTCTCTGGAAATAATAATGCCAATGGTTCATATGTTAACTTCGATTACCCCGTTAATCAAGTCGAGGAAGATGTTGAGGATGATGGGAGACTCTCTCCGAGTTGATGAGAATGGTCGAGCAAGAAGAAAAGGTTATTCTACCATATGAGGAAACTATTGAGGTTGTCAATTTAGGCACGAAGGTGAAAAGAAAGAAGTTAAGATTGGCACTTCAATGAAAAAGGGGAATATGAGAGGTTGGTCCAACTCCTGCGTGATTATGTTGACATCTTTGCATGGTCGTATGAGGATATGCCGGATTAGACATCGATATAGTGGTGCACAAGCCGCCGTCAAGCCCGAATGCTCTCCGATTAAATGCGAAGTTAAGAAGGATGAAGCTCGAGATGTCTTTAAAGATCGAGATGAAGTGAAGAAAAGCAGGTTTGTGGCTTCCTAGGCTGTAGCTAAATACCCACGATGGGTTGCTAACATTGTGCGCATCCAAAAAGGATGGGAAAGTTAGAATGTGCGTTGATTACGAGAGATCCGAATCGGGCGATCCCAAAGATGACTTTCCTTTGCCTCATATTGATGTCCTAGTAGACAAAGACAAAGACAAAGACTCCTGTTCTCCTTCATGGACGGGTATTCGGGATATAATCGGATCAAAATGGCTCCCGAGGATATGGAGAAGACGACTTTCACGACCTTTCTGGGGAACGCTCATTACAAAGTCATGCCGCTCGGCTCGAAGAATCACAGGTGCTACATATCAAAGGGCTATGGTCACATTGTTTCATGATATGATGCACAAAGAAATAGAGGTCTATGTAGATGATATGATTGCAAAGTCCAAAACCGATGAGGAGCATATTGTTAACTCTGCGAAGCTCTTGAGCGGTTAAGAAAGTTCAAGCTCGAGTTAAACCCGCCAAGTGCACTTTCGGGGTAAGGTCGAAAGTCGTTAGGGTTTATCGTCACCAAAAAGGATAGAAGTGGATCCGCACAAAGTGCGTGCAATTCTTGAAATGCTCGCTCCTAGAACAGAGAAAGAAGTTCGGGGTTTCTCGGGAGATTGAATTATATTTCGTGTTTATCTTCCGCTTAATCGCCACGTGTGAGCCGATTTTCAAATTGTTGTGCAAGAATCAAGAGACTAAGTGGAATGATGACTGCCAAGAAGCTTTTGAGAAGATTAAGAAATACTTGCAGAATCCACCTATCTTAATGCCTCCAGTGCACGGCAGACCTTTGATCCTATATCCGATTGTGTTAGAAAATTCAATGGGTTGTGTGCTAGGAGGCAACATGAATTAAACCGCAAGAAGGAGCATGCAATTTATTATCTCGAGCAAAAAGTTCACTGACTGTGAGACGAGGTACTCGTTGCTAGAAAAGACTTGTTGTGCCTTAGCTTGGGCTGCTCACCGTTTAAGGCAGTACATGTTAAGTCATACCACTTGGTTAGTGTCAAAGATGGATCCTATCAAGTATATCTTCGAGAAGCTCGCGCACACGGGAAGAATCGCCGGATGGCAGATGCAGTTGTCGAGTATGATCTTCTTTATGTCACTCAAAAGGCCATAAAAGGTAGTGCGTTAGCCGAATACCTGGCACATCAGCCTATTGAGGATTATCAATCAATGCAGTGTGATTTCCCAGATGAGGACATTATGGCTCTGTTTGAAGAGGGAAAGTCCCCAGAGAATGAGAGATGGAGAGTAGTGTTCGACGGTGCTTCCAACAGTTATGGGCACGGAGCTGGGGCAGTGTTGATTTCCCCTGACAATCGTTTCATACCAGTCACCACTAGACTAAGTTTCTATGTCACAAACAATATTGCAGAGTATGAAGCATGTATTCTGGGGATTCAGGCAGCTCTAGAGTGGAAAGTCAAAAGACTAGATGTGTACGGAGACTCAGCTCTAGTCATTCATCAAATGAATGGGGATTGGGAGGCCAGAGATCCCGAGTTGGTACTCTATAGGGATTACATCAGAAAATTGGTTGAACCCTTCGAAGAAATCACATTTCAACATCTGCCTCGCAGAGAGAATCAGTTGGCCGATGCACTAGCTACTTTGTCTTCAATGTTTAATGTCAACTGTGATAAGAACTTGACCTAGATTAGGATCCAGCATCGAAGTTTGCCAGCACATTATCACCACTCTTGTGCAGCAGTTGAAGATGAAGAGGATGATAAGCCTTGGTATCATGACATCAAGCAGTACATCCAGAACAGAGAGTATCCTCCGGGGCATCGAAAATGATAAAAGAACACTCGTAAGGTTGTCGATTTAATTTCTTCTTGAGCGGTGAAGTGCTCTACAAAAGGAACCATGATAAAGTACTCCTTAGGTGTGTGACAAAGGAGGAAGCGAGTAAAAGATTATGAGAGAGGTGCATGAAGGCACGTTCGAACTCACTCCGCGGGCATACCATGGCAAGAAAGATATTAAGGTGCTAGCACATCGGTTGCGAGATGGAAGGGGACTGCTACAGTTTTGTGAGAAAGTGCCACAAATGTCAGATTTATGCTGATCATATTCATGTTCCACCGGCTTCGTTAAATGTCCTGACCGCGTCTTGGCCGTTCTCAATGTGGGGCATGGATGTCATTGGTCCCATAGAGCCCAAAGCGTCAAATGGGCACCGCTTCATTCTAGTTGCGATTGATTACTTCACCAAATGGGTTGAAGCTGCCTCATATTCCAAAGATAACTAGCTCGGTGGTTACCAAGTTCGTAAAGAAAGACCTGGTGTGTCGCTATGGTCTCCCAGATAAAATCATCACAGACAATGGTAGCAATCTGAATAGTAAAATGATGAAAGAGTTGTGCACAGAGTTTAAGATTAAGCACCACAATTCCTCTCCCTACCGTCCAAAGATGAACGAGGCAGTTGAAGCAGCCAACAAGAATATCAAGAGAATTGTGCAGAAGATGGTAGTGACCTACAAGGACTGGCACGAAATGCTTCCCTTCGCTTTGCATGGGTATCGTGACTTCAAGACGCACTTCGACCGGGCAACCCCCTTCTCTCTAGTGTGCGGGTCGGCGCTTCTTCCCATCGAGGTTGAGATACCATCTCTCCGAGTGCTCATGGAAGCCAAGTTAGAGGAGGTGAATGGGTTCAAACCCGCCTAGATCGCTTGAATCTCATTGAAGAGAAAAGAATTGCGGCTACGTGTCATGGTCGGTTGTACCAACAAAGGATGAAAACAAGCGTTTGACAAGAAAGTTAAATCACAGAGAATTGAGTGAGGAGACCTTGTGCTCAAAAAGATTACGCCAATTCAAAGTGATCCCCGTGGGAAATGGACTCCTACCTATGACGGACCATATGTGGTAAAGAAAGCCTTTTTTCGGAGGAGCGTTAATACTCACTAGCATGGACGGTGAAGAACTCGAGAAACCAGTCAATTCAGATTCACCAAGAAGTATTACGCCTAAAAAAATAAAATAAAAAGAAAAAGAGAAAGATGAGCCAAACAAGAAATAGCTCGCTAGGTTGAAAACCCGAGAGAGGCGGCCTAGGCAAAAATTGAGCGACCGGTGGATTGAAAACCCCAAAAGGCGATCCAGCAAAAATTAGTGGTCGGAAAAGTTGGACTTAAAGAGATAAAAAAGAGGCAAGCGGCGTCTCCAAAAGCTTGGATAAAAGGGTGATCAAAGCTATAGATATGAGCAATTGGCATCAAGTGTTCCAGACAAAGAACATTCATAAGATCTATGCGTCCATTTCTCTTTTTTTTTAGTTTCGTAAAAATTCCAATGTACTCCTTTCAATCGATCGTGACATTCTCGCACGTCCGCTTCCATATGAATAAAAGTCCAAATTTTTCACTTTATCGGTTCTTTGCTTTCTTTTCATTTCTCGCTTTAAAGCTACGTTTTATGGTAGATGATAAATAAATCATGGAAATGTGCATAAATCATAGCATTAAGATCATTGCGTAAAATTTTTGAAAATAACAACAAAAAGAGACGATCTTTCGGCCCAAGTAAACTCACAAAAATCAAAAAGAAGTTAGCGATCGCGTTGGAGCAGGAGAGGACAGAGCTCGGCTCTCGAATCGTTATCATAGATGGTTGTGATGTCACATGATACAAGTTCCGAGTTGGTCGGGCGACAAAAGAAAAGAAAAAAAAAAAAAAAAAAAAAAAAAAAGGAGAAAGAAAAAAACAAAAGATAATAAACAAAGTCATGCATTACTTGCATCAAGCATAAGATCATGCACTCATCACCATGCATCATAAAGTAGGAAAAGAAAATTCAAGCGTTTGCATTACATGCACCACAAGAAAAAGAAAGAAAAAGAAAATAGCAATCATGGCATTTGCATTGCATACGTGTGTTCATCTTACTTGCAGTACAAAGAGGATAGGTACTTGGTACTAATGTTCAACTTCGAGTTCTAGGAGGAACCTCTCGGGAGAGATCGAAAAAGCTGAGGGCGCCCAAGCACGCAAAAGAGGAAAAATCGTAAAGGAAGAAAGAGAAAAGAGAGCGCCCCAAAGACGCAGAAGATAAAAGAGAGCGCCCAAGTGCGCCAAAAAAGAAGAAGAAGAGAGAGCGTCAAGCGCGCGAAGAAAAAAAGAGAGCACCCAAGTGTGCGAAAGAGAGGTCTCACATCGTGATACGAGCAACGCGATGGACCGCAGACCCCATGCGAGGCATAGTGGAATAGTTGTATCAAGCCTAAGATACGATGGACGCCGCAGATTGATCGTATATCGATTCGAGCCGATAACGATCCCCGGTCGCTCGAAAGACCAGAGATTTCAGGAAGAACGTGCTCCTCCAAGCCGCGTACAAACTCGAATTCGCCAAGGGTTCGTTCAAGGATTACAGGTTTTAGGCAACTGGGCATTTCTGACTTTCAAAGACGCTAAGTGCCCATCTACACTTTCAAAGACGCCAAGTGCCCATTTACGATTTCAAAGACGCCCGGTACCCTTTTTACCTTTTTCGAATATAGGAGGTTAAGTAACCATCACAATAGGATTCTTGAATTGATCACTCAAGAATCAGAAAAAAAGAAAAATAATAAAAGAAAAAGAAAGGAAATTCGGATTTTGACCTAAGTAGACAAAATCGGCACAATTTCTGAATTCTTTATCTCTATTTTGCCTCGGAATATGTTTCGCCAACTCATATTCCTTGTCAAAATCCAGATAAAGAGAGGCAAATTATCATACCCCAATTTTGTCAAAGCTTTAGGTCAAAACCCTAATTTTCCCCAAAAATAAATAAATAAAAGAAATAGCATCATGCATTGCATTTAGGGTCCTAAAAGTCATTCCAAAGTTTCTAAAATCATTTTTAAAGTTGAAATGCACTTTTTGGACAAGTTAGATTTTTAGGGTAAGGGGCATTTTGGTCATTTTACCTTAACAGATAATTTTCTCGTCAAAAGTATGCACACACCAAAAGTATATTTTCTCTTATCCAAGAGAATTTTTGTACAATTTTTAGAGAGAATATCCTAGCCTAAAATAATTAAAATGCACTTTTCCTATTTTTATTGCATAAAAAATATTAAAAGACCATTTAATATTTCCCAAATTATTAAATGACAATTTTGGTTGTCTAAAAATAATTAGGGAGACTATTTCATGGTGCCCAAAAACATGTTACATATTTCCAATAGGTGCACTTCTATTTTACATGCCCAAAAATTTAAATTTCAAAAACCAAAAATGGGAAGTGTCCTCAATAAGACAAAACACTAAAAACCATCATTTTTTTATTTTTCCCCTCACATTTCAGCATATTATGCGCCACATACCCCCTCTCTCCTCCTTCTAGAAGTTTCTACACACTTCATTTCTTATTCACTAAGATTTGATTTATTCCTATCCTTAACTTTGCCCTCTTTGGTAAATTACCTCACTCACTTACACTAATGCTTCCACCCAAAAATGCAAACTTACTTCTTTGGTAACATCCCATCACAAAAATACCCCTAACCCTATTTCATGAGACACTCCTTTCCCAAAATAAATAAAAGTTTATTTCCTTTTTCTTTTTTTCCTATGGCTTGCGCTTCCACTCTCTCATACACTCACCTTCACTTGTGTTTTCTAAATACCCCTAATCCATGTGATGATTCATCCCAACCCTCCATTTAATTTTAAGACTCAATCCTAGAGGCTCATCAAAAACAAAAAGACAATGATACCCCAAAACCTCAAAAAATCTATAAATACCTCTTCCTTTTCACCCATGAAGGACTTTTGCCTTTCATTCCTTCAAAAACACAAAAACAATTCTCCTCTCTCTCTCTCTCTCTCTTCAAGGCCGAAGCCATTCTCCTCCTCCTCTCATCCATTTCTTTCAATCTCTTCTTTTCTCTCTTAGAAATAAGGTAAAAACCCTTGATCCCTTTGCATCATCTTCAAGCATTATACATTAGAACCTATTTTCTTCTCCTCATCTTGCATTTTCTTCATCATTTAGTACATCTATCATATTCATTTTTCATAATGTAGCTTGTTGTTGTTGGTGGGTGAGATTTGGTATCTCACCCTTAATAAATGGTTTTATGATGCTTTATGTTAATTTTGTTGTCATTTTACTAAACAAAAAAATAGGCTCAAGTTAATTTTATGTTTCTTCATTGTGAGTATTTTATTTTAGTAGTAATGTTGTTCTTGTTTAGTTGTTGATGATCTAGTCATATGATCTATCACTAGTGCTTAAGGCACTTTGATTTGAGTGATGGAGATGACTAGAAAGGATTCAAGTTCATTTCATAGCTTAACCTTATGTTCATTTCGCATACTCCAAAATAAATTAGGTTTTGCTTGATTTTCAATTTGTTCTGTTGATGATCTTGCAAAAGGATTCACCACTAAGTACTTGGTACTTTTGATTTAAAGTGGTGAAGATTGCAAGAAAGGATTCAAGCTTATTTTCATAGCTTAACATCTTGCTCATTTCGCATATGTAAATAAATTAAGTTTCATTTGATTTTTAATATGTTTCTTGGTTTAATTGTTGATGATCTTGCAAAGGGATTCACCACTAAGTACTTGGTACTTTTGATTTAAAGTGGTGAAGATTGCAAGAAAGGATTCAAGCTTATTTTCATAGTTTAATATCATGCACATTTCGCATATTGTAAATAAATTAGGTTTTGCTTGATTTTTAATTTGTTTTGTTGATGATCTTGCAAAAGGATTCACCACTAAGTACTTGGTACTTTTGATTTAAAGTGGTGAAGATTGCAAGAAAGGATTCAAGTTCATTTTAGAGTTTAACACCATGTTCATTTCGCATATACTTTAATAAATTAGGTTTCATTTGGTTTTGATATGTTTCTTGGTTTAGCTATTGATGATCTTGCAAAAGGATTCACCACTAAGTACTTAGTACTTTTAATTTAAAGTGGTGAAGATTGCAAGAAGGGATTCAAATTTATTTCATAATTTGATGTCATGTTCCTTTCGCATTGTGTGCAATAAATTAGGTTTAGTTTGATTTTTGATGATCTTGCAAGAGGATTCCCACTAAGTACCTAGTACTTTGGATTTAAGGTGGTGAAGATTGCAAGAAAGGATTCAAGTCTATCTCATAGTTTAAATGTTTAATGTTCTTGTAATTTAATTATGTTGTTGTTGGTTGATGATCTTGCCAAATGATTCCCACAAAGTGTTTAGAGTATTCAATCCAAAGTGATGAAGATGGCTAGAAAGGATTCATTAGATTTAATTTTGTACAAGTTGTCTTTTCACCCTTTACTTTATCTCTTAATAATTCTTGTAAGATAGTCATAGATTTTTGCTTAATACTCAAAGTTTTCCTTGCATGTTTAGTCTTGGCCATGGGCCTATTTTCATTGAATAATACCTTCCATTGTTTGATCTATAATTAGGGTTTGGTTTAGGGTTGGTGCCACTATGTGTGCCTTTAGGTTAAAGTTTAGGTTTGAGGTCTAGGTTGCTAGATTGTTTTTTTAGGTTGAATAAATACATGCCTTGCTTGGGACTTATTTTGCAATTTCACATGTTAGCTTAGATTCATATATCATGATACTCCTGTGTATTAATTGTTATTTGCTTGTGAATTTGCAATTGTTGCGTTTTGGTTTAGAATAAAAAGGATTTGCGAATGTTCTACTTTCTTTTCAAAGCCCCAAGTCAAATATTTTCAAATAAAAACCCTAAGGCGTTTTCATAAATAAAATCATTAACCATCACTCGAAGCTTCGCTTGTTTGATCGTTAATGATGGAGTTACTAGTGGTTCACTCGAAGCCATTGCTTGTTTGACTATCATGAAAGCTCCCACACCTTAATCAAATACAAATTAGTTAAAAAACTCCAAAAAAAATATGAGTCATTAGTGATAATTACCATTATGACTCACCCTTTTCCAAAATCATTTCAAAAAAGATAATAAAACGTTGCGATTAGTAATCACTTGAGTATTTGCTCGATTGATTATCGGTTCCAACACTTTTCTTTCAAGTTAGTAATGAACGCCACTCAAGCCATTGCTTGTTTGGTATTCATGAACGCTTGAGTCATATTTCCAAAACTCAAAAGATAAGACAAGATAAAACACAGATTTTCTCAAGATTAAAGAACTAAGAACTACGTAGCTTTGATCCTCGCCATCATTGAAGTGCGTAGGACCGGTCATATCCCGTCAAGCTCGCTTTCAAAAAAACAAAACAAAGAACTAAGAACTACGTAGCTTTGATCCCTCAGTCATTGAGGGTACGTAGGACCGGGTCATATCCCGTCAAGCTCGCTTTCAAAAAACCAAAACAAAGAACTAAGAACTACGTAGCTTTGATCCCTCGGTCATTGAAGTACGTAGGACCGGTCATATCCCGTCAAGCTCGCTTTCAAAAAACCAAAACAAAGAATTAAGAACTACGTAGCTTTGATCCCTCAGTCAATGAGGGTACGTAGGACCGGGTCATATCCCGTCAAGCTCGCTTTTCAAAAATCTTAAAAAAGACTCCTTTCTCCCTTGTCTTCTATAAAACTCTTTCAAATGAAAAAGGAAACGAAAAGAAGTAGAACAAAAATTATCTCAAATCAAACAATCTAAACCACACATCGAATTAATGGTTCCCTTTCGGTAGAAAGGAGGTGTGGGGTGCTAACACCTTCCCCACACCTAACCGACCCCCGAACCTACATTTCTGTTTTCGAAAGACCACCCGCCTTTTGTAAAAAAGACCTTTTTCTAATGTTTTGGTCTAAAAACTAAAATATTAGTGGCGGCTTCACAATTTTCACGTTGTACACTGAGAAATCCCCAAACCGGATTTTTCGGGGCGCAACAGGTACTTTGCAGAAAGAATGGCCGGCAAAAACTGGGATTTGCTCGCTTCCGTTTTGAAGCCTGAAGGAGGAGCTAAGAAGTACGAAGGTCCTCGGCCGGCGGATGCTCCAGAATCGTCTTCTAAGGTGCCCCAAACCCCAAGAGCCAAGGAAGAAACCGGTCAACGTGCCCCGGTCGCTCTCCGCACCGCCGTGATCGCTCCCCAAGCGGGCAAGCATGATGGTGGGGCTCGACCCTGCGACGGAGGAGGTTCCTATCATCTCGCCAAAGCTTGGGTCCGCCGATCCGGGCGGTGCGAGAAAGAAACCCATGGCGCTCTGCGCTTCTCTCTGCATGGGGTCGAGAAATTCATGGCGAGCCCGTGGTGGTGAAGGCGATGGTAATTTTATTTTCTTAGTCTTGTACTCTTCATCTTACTTTTGTTCGACCGATCGACAACCCCTCGACACGAATTTTGCGGGAAAGGACAAGGCTTTAGCCGAGGCGCAGCAAAAAATATGACAAGCTCGCCCGATCGAAGAAGGAGGCCCTCAAAGCGGGGGGAGGGCGACCGTGCCAAGCTTGCAAAGAGGAACAAGGAGCTCATTGCTCAGTCACAACTCACGAAACCGATCTCGAGGCCATGGGGAAGCGAGAGGCCAATTGGGTGGCGAGAGAAGGCCGAGTGGAGGAAAAGATCCGAATGGTGGCCTGTGCCGGTCGGGAGAGGTCGCAATTGAGCAATTTTATAATGCTCTTGGCGGTAGCGGGCATTGAACCGGACTTGAGGATCAATTTTGATGACAACATGATAAAGCCTACGCACTATGTTGAAAACAACAAGATCATGTTGCCTGCAGAAGTTGACGAGCAAGGCAATGTCGTTCGCCCGGCCACCATTCTCTTACGAAGCCACTTTGTGAGCGGTGTAATTTTGTAACCGTTTAACTTGCCTTGGGCACAACAATTCAAATTCGCCTTCGGCGATCAAGTATTTGGCGCTCGGCCGGCCGACCGGCGTCTCTAATTTGTGATGACAATTTACTTTGGCTTAGTTTATTTGTTTGCTTGAATCTGATTGCTTCGCATTTATTTTTCTAAGTTCGCGAACTTTAAATCTAGGTCGCTCGGCATTTCTTACCTGCTAAACGGTGCCCTCTCGGTGACACTTGATTGGGCCATTCCGATGGCTCTTGAGGTAGGTCGTTTCGACGGACTACCGCGATGGGTTATCAACAACCCTTGGGCCATTTTCGATGGCACTCGATATAGATCGATTATTCGTCGACCTAGAGTTTGTGGGTTATTACTCAACCGCCGGGCCACTTCGATGGCGCTCGATGTAGATCGTTTCGACGACCTAGCGTTGTTGGGCCATTTTCGATGGCGCTGCGTTTGAGTCAACTTCGGTGGCCGTCGTTTGTCTTGGCTCGGCGGCAAGACATGCCACGAATCGCCGACGACACGAGGTTTGCGGGTTATCTAACCCCGGGCCATTTCGATGGTTTCTCGAGGTAGATCGTTTCGACGATCTAATCAGCTTTGATAAATCTTCGATCGCTCCTTTGCCACGGGCAATCTTGAGCGACCGGTCATACATTCTTGCGAGAAAATAAAGAACACCTCATATTTCTAAAGGTCAGGCCTCTGTAAAAAACCCAGTGGGAAAAAGAGCGCCTGCCTGCTTTTCATTAATAGGTCGGTCATTTATTACATTCAAGTCGTTCGTTACATTCAAACGTAATATCTTCTAAGTTTCTCTGCATTCCACGTTCTGGGGATAGTCGCCCCATCCATGGTTTCCAGCTCGTAAGCCCCTTTTCCAGTATTGTTGATGACCCTGTATGGACCTTCCCAATTTGGCGTGAGCTTCCCTTGGCGTGCATTCTTATTTCCCACGTCGGCACGTCTTAGAACGAGCTGACCGACCGTGAAGTCTCTTTTTTGCACGCGAGTGTTGTATCTGGCTGCGACCTTCTGCTTGATCAATTGCTCTCTTAGCGATGCTTGGGTGCGCAGCTCTTCAATTAGGTCCAACTCTTCTCGAATAGCCCGGTCGTTATCAACCACTGTAGGGGGATTCGAAGTTCTCCAATTCAGCTCGCCCATCTCTATGGGTATCACAAAGATCGATCCCATATACGATGCGAATGGGGACTCCCCGGTCGTTGAGTGAGGGGTCGTCCTGTAAGCCCATAGAACGGACTGCAGCTCTTCGACCCAGTTCCCTTTCGCTTCATCGAGTCTTCGCTTCAACCCACGCAAAATTACCCTGTTGGCCGCCGACTTGGCGTTAAATGCGAGGGTGCTCGACCGAGGTAAAACGCTTTTACCCTAAGTCGACCAACATTTCTCGAATCTCTTGTCGTGCGGAACCGGGTGCCGTTATGCGTTATTAGTTCTTTGAGGATCCCAAAACGGGCCAAGACACACCGGCCAAAGAACTTGCTTACTTTCGCCGAGGTGATGGTTGCAAGAGGCTCGGCCTCGACCCATTTTGTGAAATAATCTACCGCCACGATCAAGAACTTGAACTGGCCTGGAGCAGGTGGAAACGGGCCTAGCAGATCCATGCCCCACCAAGCGAACAGCCAAGGTGAGACAAGACTTTGCAACTCTGTGGAGGGTGCAATGTGGACATCAACATGTATTTGGCATTTCTTGCACTTCTGAACGAGCTTCTTGGCATCTTCGTCCATGGTCGGCCAATAATAGCCGGCCCTGAGAGCCTTCTTAGCTATGGAACGAGCGCCCTGGTGACTCCCACAAACACCTTCATGAATGTCCCTTAGCACATGGTCGGCCGACCGACGTAAGACACCTTAACAATGGAGAGGAGAATCCTCTTACGCACAACTTTCCTTCTATTACCGAATACTTGGTCGCTCCGAGTCGACCAACTTAGCTTGCTTTGGATCACTCGGCTCATCCCTTCAACAATGTACCTTAGGATAGGAGCGATCCAATCGAATCCGCGTCTTCGACACACGTAGCGCCCAACGCCCGACTTGGCTTGGTTGAAACGCTCGGCCGATTTAGAGTCTCTTGAATCACACTTCTGTGATTCCCCGGAGTTTTGGTACTTGCCAGCTTTGATAATATATCCGCTCGAACATTTTCGGTCCAAGGCACATGTACCACTTCAGCTCGGTCGAACTGCTTGAGTAGTTCTCTCACTCTTGCTAGATAACTTTTCAGCACGTCGTCTTTAGCATCATATAATTCTTTGATCTGCGAGACTACGAGTAAGGAATCTGATCTGAGTTCAACCCGGTCGACATTGAAATCTCGCGCGGTGAAGGCCGCCTATGCATGCCTCGTACTCGGCACGGTTGTTTGAAGTGTGGAATGCAAAGGTTAAAGACACCTCCACGGCCGGGCCTTCGAATTTTCTAGTATTAGCCGGCTCCACTTCCTTTACTATTAGGCGACCCATCTCGTGCAAGATCCGTGTCGTTCGGCTTGATCTTCTTACGAGTAGAGTCATTTACGCTATAAAGTCGCCAACACCGCGCTTTTGCGGCCGATCCGGATTCAAACTTTATGCCAAATTCACTGAGCTCCACCGCCCACTTTATCATTCGTCCCGCCAGGTCTGGCCGATGAAGGACTTGCCTGATTGGCTGGTCGGTCCTTACCACGACCTGGTGGGCCACAAAGTAGGGTCTCAACCTTCGAGCAGCAATTAGGAGTGCAAGAGCAAACTTCTCTATCTTCTGGTACCTCACTCGGGCCCTCAGTAGCACTTTACTAATGAAGTAGACGGGTTACGCTTTAGGTCGTTCTCTCGACTAGCACAAAGACTCGAACTTCTTCCGTTATAGCCAAAGCACTGAATCATGACGTCTCGCCTGGCAACGGTTTGGTCATGATGGGCGGGCTAACCAAAGCTTGCTTCAATTCATCCAATGCACGCTGGCATTGGTCGGTCCATTCAAAGTCTACATCTTTCTTTAGGAGTTTAAAAGCGATGGCGGCGTTGCGGGCCGCTTTGGGAATGAACCTGGACAGAGCGGCCACCATGCCATTCAGTTGTTGTATCTCTTTTTAGTCGTGGGCGGCCTCATATCGGCGATCGCCCTACACTCTCTCGGGGTTTGCTTCTATCCTCTTTCGGTCGGTGGAAGCCCAAAATCTGCCGCTACCACCCCAAAGGTACACTTCTCGAGATTCGGTCTAAGTGAGTTCTTCTAGCTTCTTCAAATATTTCCACGAGGGTCGGTCACATGATCCGGGTCGGTCACGCTTTTAAAGATCATGTCGTCCAAGTACACCTCTGATATTCGACCGATCTGCCTCTTGAAAATCTTGTTCATCATTCTCTGGTAGGTCGCTCCAGCGTTCTTGAGGCCGAAAGGCATTACCTTGTACTGAAAATTTCCCCGATCGGTCATGAAGGCCGTCTTGTGCCGATCGGGCGGATATATCGTGATCTGATTGTACCCAGAGTAAGCGTCCAGAAAAGACAGTAATTTGTAGCCCGAGGCCCCATCGACCAGCTTGTCGATGTTGGAGTGCGAGGAAGGCATCCGCCGGGCATGCCCTATTCAAATCGATGTAGTCTACACACATTCTCCATTTGCCGTTCTTCTTTTTGACCAACACGACATTGGATAGCCAGGTCGTGTACTTGATCTCTTCTATGAAATTGGCCTTTATGAGGTCCTCAACGGCCTTTGCAGCGGCTTGAGATTTTTCCTCGTTCTGAGTGTGTCTTCTTTGAGCGACCGGCTTAACCCCTTCATCGACTGAAAGTTGATGGCGAGCTACCGATAGGAATGCGGGCATGTCCGATGCCCGCCATGCGAGCAGTCAAGATAGTCTCTCAAACATTGCACAAGGTCTTGTTTCACTTGCTCACGGTAGGTCGCTACCGAGCTTGACTATCTTTGTTGGGTCGTCTCCCAACCGCACATCTATTAGTTCTCCATGAGGTTCGGCCTTTTCAACCTATTTTTGGTTCTCGGGCTAAGTCATCATCGTTATCTCTGCGGGTCATTTGTATCGGATCATACCGAGCATCCAAATCAGCGACGTTGACTTGATGGCCTTCACGGTGCTTTGAACATTTGGGCAAGGTCCACCTCATCGCAAATTTGCGTCACAGTCGTGGCCGTCTTGCGCTCTAGGTCGCCGCCGTGGTAACTACCGGTCGTCCTCTGCTGTAAAATTTCATCTTCGTGTGTCTTTGTTGGCGCCACGGCCTCTAGCTTGCCCGGTCGGCCTACCAATGATGATGCGATAGCATGATTTTGGGGGAGTACAAGGAGCGTCGTGCGGACCGTCCCTATACAAAGTGCTATCTCGGTGTCGTCACCAAATGTGACCATGAGTTCGATCGTTCCCAACGGGTAGGTGACCGCTCCATTGAAGCCCGTCAAGGGTGTTGGCTCGGCCTGGGGAATTATCTCGCTCCGATCGACCTTGATCTTGTCAATCAAGCCTTCAAACATGATGTCGGCCGAGCTACCCTGGTCGACCAAGATTCTTTGAACTTCAGTATTGGCCATAACCGCCCTGATTACCAACGGAACATAACTGTTTGGCCTGCCATCGTGCAGGTCGCTATCTCCAAACGAGATGGGGGGTCTGTTCGAGACCGGTGGGACCGTTGATGTTGAACCGACCATCAGGAGCTCGTCCCACTTCCTTTTGGTGGCTTTATTTGATTCTCTACGGTCCAACGGATTTCCACCGTGAATGACCATTGCGACGTTGCGGCCCCTGGATCGTGGAGCTTCTCGATCCTCAGACCGGTCTTTGTCTTGGGTGCTTGAAACAACTAGAGCACCCTTCCCTCGATCCGGATCGCTTCTTCTCGCTTCTCTTGAGGTCGGTCGCCTTCCTCCGACCTCACATACTTCCCAACTTTCTTTTCGGATGAGTTCTTCGATATCATCTTTGAGGCCATCTGATCGTTAGTATCATGACCACTTGCTTTTGTGGTAGCGGCAATACCTTTTAGTCGGTCGTGCCCCCTTCTTGCGACACACGAGTGGATCGGTCGCTTTACTCCCACAAACTCATTATTTTGACACTCGCTATAGATCTGCGCGCATAGAGGTGTTTAGCCGAGTGCGATGATCGAATTTCTTATCACGAAAGTCGCATCGATTGTCGCGGCGACCTTCATGCCCTTTGGGAAACTATCGCTTTTTCTTTAGGTCGTACGAACGGCCTTTCTTCTTTCGCCAAGGTTTCTTCATACGCCATGTGGGCGTTAGCTCTTGTTAAGTAGGCGAGATCTTGGTAATGGTTAAGAGTGAATTCTTCTACGAACCGAGTGGTCCGGTCGAATACCACGCTTGAGATATTTTAGCTTGTCCTTGTCGACAAGTCGCGAACGGACTCGGCCTCGGTGTTAAACGGCCGTCGATATCTTGCCTCGGCGTCTCATTATCTCCTTGAACAACAGAGTCCAAGTATTCTTCATACCGATATTGGCGGTTTGCGGTGTAGTGAGACAAGAATATTACGATCAGTCGTCCGGCGAGGAGATAGAATTGGGTCGCGAGAGACTCCCACCATTCCAATGCTCGGCCGCCCCGAGACTCGGGAAAAAGCACGCATTTCATGGTCGGTCCCAATTCCCTATAGCAGCGAGTAATTATTGAAGTAACGGAGATGCTTATGCGGATCTCCTCGGCCGTCAAACTTGTTGAGATTAGGCGGCTTGCGGAGGTCTCTCGGAATTTTGTAACGCTCGATCTCCCGGAGAAGCGGGCGTGCTCGCTACGAATGCCGTTCGACCCAAAGGGTTGCATTGCGAGGCAAGCCTCGTTGCGGCATTCCATAAATCCTCCGGACGGGCGGTTGGTGGTGGAGAGAGGAGGCCTTACGGGTCGCTTCGCTCGCCTCTCCTTGGCCGATCGCGAAATGTCCACGATTCTTCCATCTCTGTAATCTTCCACTCTTCACGAGAATCCCAAGATACGCTTCTCGACCGAGCGTGACCGGACGACTCATTGGAGGAGTACTGGTAGGTGAGCGGCCGGTGCGGGGCGGTAGCTAGAATCTTCATAATCATAGGACATCGAAGCGGCGTCTACGCTGCTCTCGCTGCAGAAGCGTCTGTGCACCTGCACCGCAGCTTCTCTTGGGAGAGCGATGAGTAGTGCTCTCGGCGAGAAATGCTCCGCCGAGGAGGGGCGGTGTCTTGCGCCGGCCGGCGACGCGAGCGAAGGTTCTCCGTCTTCTTCCGCCGTGGCGCCGGAATCGAACCTCTTCGCGAGAGATGAGCGCATCTCGTCTGCGATCACTTGATTTTTGTTTTGCAGGATCCGCAAAGCGGGCCGAATGACATGATCGGGTAGAGGTTCACGAATGCCCGCTTCAACCAAAATTTCGCGGCGGTCTCGAGAACGGCCGGTTGAACTGTTGGAGGATAGGTCCACGGCCGATTGTGCACCAAGGCTCTTGTCGTGGAAGTCCTCGAGACTCGTGGATCGTGACGCCACGCCCTCGGGTCGGCTGCTGATTGATTCGCGGAGGGTTGAGTCGAGAAGTGGCGCGCGCTCGGGGCGGTCGCGTGGAGCCATGAAAGAGGTAGGATAGCGCACGGGCCTCCCACCGTGGTCGCCGATTGATCGTACCTTGACCAATGAAGGGTTGAAGTGTTGATTGATTCGCCAAATGGGCGGTCGTTGAATGAGTGAAAGGACTGGTCCTGGCTTCACGCGTTGAACACCTCGGGTGGTACCTGCAAAGACACTCCGACGATCTAGTGAGAGGTCGCTCGGGCCAGATAGCACAAGGTTAGAGAACCTACCGAAGCCATGTGCGAATGGCATATATATACAATGATGTCCGACCGTAATTGCGAGAATTTCGGCCGGCGAGAATTGCGCTCAAGCAGCGTGTTGGGCCGATCGTGTTAGGTTGGGCGCAGCCGATTTCTTTGTTAGCGACTCTAGTGTTTGCTAATACACCCAGGAACACATACAAAATATCGTCGTCTACCCTAGGGTTTACACAAACAAATAACATAATTATTGCAAAAGTAAATAAATAAATGAATAAATAAAAGGGTAAAATTGAATTTAATCCTAAATTACTTAAACTAGGTTTTGACTCTCTGAAAATAAATACGTCCCCAGTGGAGTCGCGGTATGTAGCGACCGAAAAATCCGGGAAAGGATTCTTCAAAATGGTTCTTTAGGAAGCCGCCACCAAATTTTAGTTTAAGGGCAAATTCGGAAAATCCCTTTAAGTTTTAAGATAAGGCGTTGTTAGGGTTCGGGAGTCGTTATGTGTGGGGAAGGTATTAGCACCCCACAACATCCTATTGTTTAATTAATTTAAGATTTATTTAATTATTACCCTTTTATTCGTAAAGAAAATGACTTATTTAGATTTTTGTTTTTATGCTTGACGAGGTTGAGTCTCGCTCCTACGCACTCCGGATGCAATGGAGGAATCAAAGCCACGTAGTTCTTCCCTGAAAAAGTTTGTGGGTTGGTGTTTTTTTAGTGTAGGGATCCTAGGATTCCTTGAACTGCATGACTCATCGATTCTAGGGGCCATTTGGCTAACCCGATTGTACAACCGACTTAGCCCCCTACTTTTGAAAATAATTTTAGGGTTTTCGAAAGAAAGTGGTTTGGTATGAGGTGGGTTCGTTTTAGAATAGGTATTCTAGAACTCCTGAACTGTACAGCCCATTAGTTCTAGAACGCTGACTAACCCGACTGTACAGCCGACTTAATCCCCTATTTTTTAGGAAAATGGTTTATTCGTATTTGTTAAGTTTGTAGGGTTACTGAACTGTACAGCTCATTGGCCCTAAAATAATGACTAACCCGGTTGTACAACCGACTTAGCCGTTTTATTTTTAGAGAAATAATTTATTCGTTGGGTTTGTAGGGTTCTTGAATATGCATGTACTCATTGGTCCTAAATGATGACTAACTTGGTTGTACAACCGACTTAGCCGTTTATTTAATTTTGCGATAAAAATTATTTATATTTTTGTTGGAAAAGAAAAAAAAATGAAATAGGGGGTGAACCTATTAGAGTGGGGGTTTTATTATTCGCAGGGGGCTGTATGAATAATAAGTGGTGTGAAAAGGAAAGCCTGGGCCAGATCTGGAAGCCTGAATCTGCTAAACCGGGCTTAAATTGGGGAGAGTATACGCGTGAATACATGGGGTGTTATTAACATTCTGAAAAATTAAAAATAAATTAAAAATGAAATGAATTAAAGAGACAGTATATAAGGCCCATTTAACAAAACCCTAAACCTAAAAAACAATTCACCTCTCTCCCACAATTTTCGTGTGCGCAAGCAAAGACACTAGAGAGAGAGAAAAGCGAGATCTTCGGCCAAAATCCAGGGGGGAGAGCGAGGCTTCAGCGAAGGGTTCGCGGTTTTAGGGGAGGAGTGACGATCGGTTTCGGGTTGAGAGGAAGCGACGATGAAGATAACGAATCCATCGGAGGTGGGTGGTGATGGTGACGGCGTTGCGGTGAGGGTGTGGTTGCGGCGGTGGTTTTACGCGCGCAGCCGCATGTTCTGCTCCTCCCTGTTCCTCTTTCTTTCTTTGGTTTTTTGGTTTCTTTCTTCTTGTTCATAGATCAAACAACTTCTAATATGTGATTTTTTGGTTTCTGAATTCGTTTTGGCTTCGGTTTGGGCGAGATGACAACGGTTTCAAGGTGATTTTTATGGTTCCGGCTCATTTTGGGGGCCTCACGAGCTCTCACGGAGAAGATGGCCGAGCTCTCGTGAGCTTAAGGTCAGTATTTTATTCTTATCATTTTCTCTTTACGCTTTCGCTGGTCTGGTTTCTTTCCTACCCTTTTTACTTCTCTATTTACTCTGTTTTTATGTTGTTAGGTCTCTGAGTATAACTACTTTGATCTGAATATACAACAACAAAACCAGTTTTCACGCGTAACCTATTTGATGAGCTCTGATCGAAACATACACGTTTTTTGTGAGACACAGCATGAGAACTCTATTCATGAACTTTGAAAATAAACTATCTGTTTTTGATTCTATAGCATACGTTAGTTCTTTACTAGTACATACATGCGAGTTTGAAATCTAAACAACATATAACCCCTATTTACAGATCTAAAGAAAAAGAAATACCAACCTGTTTTCAGATTACTCAGAAAAATAAAACGATCTCTCTACCGCTTTCTGCTTCCCTTCTACTGTGTTCTGAGTCCTTCCTCCCTCTTTTTTTTGACTGCTCAGATCTACACAATCTGCTAAGATGATTAGGGTTTCAGTGTAAAACCCTAATCTTTTTTCAGTGGTTTTTCTTACTCGAAATTCGTGCTTTTGACTGAGGTCTAACCCTGTTTTTATACTAAAAATTCTAGGTTTAGCATTTAATTTGTTTTCATTGGGCTTTGACTAACTTTGACCCTCTTTGTTTTTTTGGATCTGCCCAAATCAACGGATGGAGAGCACTGAAAAATTCTAATTGCACTCTGCGTTTTGCATTTTTTTTCTATTATTTTCGGATTCCCATTTTTTGTATTTTTAGTATTATGACTTTTTTGTATTTTTGGACTCTTTGGACCATTAAGTGCTTTTAATTTCTAAATTAAACTAAATACTATTTTTTGACATTTTTTGGACTGTTATGGCATTTTTAAATTGTAAATTAAATTAAATTGGATTTTTTGACATTTTTTGGACTGTTATGTTATTTTTAAACATTGTAAACTAAACTAAATTGAATTTTTGACATTTTTTGACTTATTAAGTGCTTAAATAAATTAAGTGAACAAAGTAAGGAAAATAATAATAGAAGAAAAAAGCCAAATATAAAGATGACAACGAACCGTACTTGACGACTGCGCTAAGACTAGACCAACAATATAAGAAAATGGGCTCGTTAAAAAAAATAACTCGGAATCGCATCCTTAGGTCTGAATTTAAGCCAACTTTGAAAAAAAAATGGACTTTGGTAGACCGGTTCACGTACGACTAAACTTGAATACAGATATTAAATCGAAGAACGCACAAAAAGATCGATCCTTCGCGCGCGCGCCTAATTTAAATAACGGTATTTCGAGTTAGTTGAACATAGTGACTGGAGTTGGCTTGGGTTGGTAATCGAGACCCTATACTGATAATTCTCGTAATCACGCGACTCCGAGACACGCCCTTACTAACAATAAACGACTAAAATAAGAAAAAGAAGACGGACAAAATTGGGGTATAACAACCTTGATCTGGTGATAACCAGACCTTAAGTCAATCTTGCTAAATACTTTAGCACCCACTAATTGGTCCATCAAGTCATCAATCCTCGGCAACGGGTACTTATTCTTGATTGTAACTTTATTTAACTGCCGATAGTCTACACACAACCTCATACTACCATCTTTCTTTTTCACTAGCAACACTGGGGCTCCCCAAGGTGACACACTCGGTCTCACAAACTTCTTTTCTAACAAATCTTCAAGTTGCTTTTTCAATTCTGCCAACTCAGGTGCAGACATTCTATACGGTGCCATATACACAGGCTTAGTGCCAGGAACCAGATCAATAGTAAACTCCACTACGGAAACCCTTAGTATGGCAGAATTGGTCGCATGCTGGGATTGTTGTGCATTTGTCAAAGCATTTTAGTCCTGGAAAATCAAACCCATTTGCTGGCCCTGCAATCAACATAAATTTAAATCCTAATGAGCAAGATAGGATATAAGTAAAAAAAAAAACTTTATGCAGTAGACCACCTATGATATGCTTCACCTATATCAACTACTATTAAATTGTAAAATGGTCCTTTTTGTGATTCAAAATATCAAGAGTAGACATGTAGCAAATATTACCAATTGCAATTTTTTGTTGTAAAATGGATAATAGAAATACAACTAAAGAGAGAAATTTATCTTTCTTCACAATACCTGAAAGCAAAACCAACGCAAAATACAAGAACAAACAAATATAACTTTGATTGATGCGAGATGCCATTGAGTATGATTTAGCCTTATAAATGATTTCTTAAAATATGTATGTGTAATGCTATCAATATACATGTATATATAAAAGAGAAATAAAACAACAATAAAGATTCTCAAAAAATTAAAAATAAATATATTATTTGTTTGACTAATCAATTACTGCATTTAATGTTAGCTTAAAAAATAAATATATTATTAAAATATAAATATATTATTAAAAAATAAATATATTATTAAAAAATAAATTAAAAAATAAATATATTATTTGTTTGACTAATCAATTGCGCGCATCTTCATTCTCCAAAGGCCAAAATCATTCTTTTCGTTAAATCGTTCAATGTTGAACTTTGCCATCTCCATTTATGCGAATCTTCCTCAACGATTGTTCTTGATTATAGTTGTTGAGTAAATCGCCAACAACGAAGATCCAATTTGCAAGAATCAACACGAAATTGGTAAAATTAACGAAAGCCCCAAATATGAACCCTAATTACGATCAACCGAAATTAAGCAAAATTAAAGAATCAGGCAACAAAGTGTTAACCCAGTTCAGTGACAATGTGTCACCTACATCTGGGGGATCAAGCGAAAGCTTGAATCCGTTTCCATTGAATCAATCAAAGAATCTTTACAATGTGATAATCCCTGTGAATTTCCCCCCTCACCACCCTGTATCCCTTGAGTCCCAGTGTTTACTCTCCACTCACCCAATGTACAAACATGCAGAAGAAAAATTCACCTATGACAGAAAGATCTAAGCTATTTAAATCCACCGATGAAGCTACGATGAGAGAGAGAGAGAGAGAGCTCAGCTCCAACTAACTCCAACGGATGATCCAAAATCGACTAACAAACTTTAGAGCATTGTTTATTAGTCACGCACGTGCCAGGCACAGGAGCTCCACCTAGACCATTAGTTGACCTGAAAATGATTATCCACATCACCAAGATGACTTCCACGTGTATACCAATAACAACAATATAAATATGCTACAGAGCCTCATAATCAGGTACGTTATCTACACCTTGTGATCATGCTTGATCGCACACTATTGACTTGAGTGTCAGAGTGTCATTGCAGGTACCATCCGTGTGCGGTCAAGAACCCGGTCCTATCTAAGTACCAATTTTTTTTTGTTTGTGATTTTCATTTGTTCCTTATTTATTTATTTATTTATTTCATTTTTTAACAATGATATTTCAAAATTACAATCAAACTTAGTAAACGAAGCAGAGGGTGAGTAGAGAAGGAAGGAATGACCGGCTGAAATAAACGAAGACGTGGAAAAAAGTAGACCTTGTCGACTCATACACACAGTCATACTCATCACTTCATTTCTCCCCTTTCTATTCATTTCTAGTTCTCACTACTACCATTCTCATTCGCACACAGAAATGTCGACGCTGCTTCTCCCCAATCCTCCTCCACTAACCTCAATTCACCGCCGCAACACGTTATCAATATCATCATCTTCTTCCTCCGTCTTTCAATTTCAGCGTCGATTCTCCCTTCCCCTCACTCGTACAAGACGGAACATTTCGCTGCTTCGCGCTTTCGAGTCTTCCTCTGATTCCAAAACCGAAGAAGAAGAAAAAGGAGGTGCAATTAACAATCAAAATGTCAGAATCGCTGATGAGGATTATCCTAGTGGCGAATTTGAATTCGAACCTATTACTGGGTGGAGAAACTTCCTCGTTAAGCTTAAGATGCTTGTAGCGTTCCCTTGGGAGCGTGTTCGTAAAGGTAGCGTCCTTTCAATGAAGCTTCGTGGCGAGGTTTCTTTCTATCCTTTGCTATTATCGCTTTTTACATACTCGTGTTTAATCTCATTGACTAGAAGAAATTGAGAACAGTGCGAATTTCGTGCTCTTGATATGCTATCAAAATTGATTTATTGTGGAAACCATGACCTCGTAAAGATTCTTAGAGTAAATGGATAGAATAGAATATATACTTTTGGCAAAGATTGATTTATTTTATATCAAGGCATAGTAAAAGTTAAATAAATGGATAAATAGAAGGTATACTATAGGCCAAGATTGGTTTTAGTTTATATCGAGACTTAGTAAAAATAAAGTAGATAGATAGAATTGAAGATATACTATTGGCCAAGTTTCATTGATTTTATATCAATACTTAGTAAGATTAGAGAAGTTGGGTAGATTGAAGATATGCTATTGCCCAAGATTGATTGATTTTATATTGAGACTTGGTAAAACTAGAGTAAATGGATACCTATAAGATATATTATTGACCAAGATTGGTTGATTTTATTTGAATACTCATTTTACATTAATCTTGTTCTCAGAGTTAAGACATTTAAAAATAAATCACTTGATCTTGAAATTCAGTTGCAATTTAAAGGTTTTAACCTACATCAGTTTATAAGATCGAAACTTAGTCAATGATATACTTACCCAAGTACACACTTTTCTTGGTTTGTCTTCACTTTTCAAAACGTCATACATTTATATATACTTTGAAATGGTTGAATTTGGAATATTGTGTTCCTCGGATATATCGATCAATCAAGAGCTGGTTCACTCGGGACTTTTCTACCCCAAATTTGTGAGAATTTTTTGAAAGCAGCCTATGATCCTCGTATTTCTGGGATCTATCTCCATATTGAGAGTTTGCAATGCGGGTGGGGTAAAGTGGAAGAAATTCGAAGGCACATATTAAATTTCAAAAATCAGGTAAAAACTCGGATTCGCATTGCAGCTTATTTGTCGAGAGAATGAGAAAAGTAGAAATTGTAATCTAAGAAAAATCCTTTTCTTATTTTATGATGTTAATAGAATGTTACTGTTAAATGTGCCAATGTAGAATTTACCAAGATTCAGTAAACTTACATAACCAAGTTATATGCAAATGTAGTTAGTAATTAGTATTGGCTTCTATGGCTTTGGTACACCTCATGAAAATTGCAAGTTACGCGTGCTTCTTGGATTGGACACGTTCCCTACTTGGCTTCCATGCATAAACCATGAGTTTTAATGCTTTGTGAAATTTTTATGAATGCATGCTTTCATAGTTGACTATGCTTGTAGGAAAATTTGTCGTGGCTTTTGTCCCTTCATGTCAAGAAAAAGAATATTACCTTGCATGCGCATGTGAGGAGATATATGCCCCTCCAGGTGCTAACTTTTCTCTGTTTGGATTGAGCGTTCAAGCCTTATTCCTCAGAGGTAAGCTGATCTTTCTTTACTTGGCGTTTTTTAAATTTTACTGGCACTAACTGTTTTTGAATATTTGTTTGCTGAACAAACCCAATGATGTATATGGTCTAAATAGGACTCTACTGGGTAGACCCAAGGTATAAACGAAAAAAATCTTGAAATGGCAATGTTCATTCATGTTAGAATTCTAGAGAATCATTGAATTGATATTGATTTCTTTATTGAATGAAACTTATCTTACATTGATGTACATTGATCTCTTTATATATTGATCAGATTATCACTATAACTGTCTTAAGTATATGTGATTAAAGATGATTGCAAAGCTAACTAACTAAGCTGTCAAGACTAACAACTAAGCTGTCAAGACTAACAACTAATGTTATCCTAACAGATATAACAGACTAACTATAACAGTACTATTTATTTAATCGCTAGTCTCTAATATTCCCACAAGCTTCAGAGCACTTAGTACTCGAGTTTGTCTCAAGTTTAGCGAAGCTTTGTTTCTTTGAGAGGTTTAGTTAGGATGTCAACAATTTGAACTTGTGAAGGCACATAAGTGACAAACGAGAGACTTGTTAAGGACTTTTTCTCGACAAAGAAGATGTCTAGTTCCATGTGTTTGGTCCTGGAATGTAGGATTGGATTATGAGTGAGTGCCACAAGACTTTGGTTGTCACGATGAATCACAGTCTTTGGTGTAGTGACTCGAGTTCTTGAAGTAGTGGATCGAATCCAGTAGTGATTCTTTGCCGCAAGGCGGACTCTATATTCTCTTCTGCGAGTAGATTTTGCAACCAAGGTTTGTTTCTTTGACCACCATGTGATTAAGTTTGGACCTAAGTAGATGCAAGCTCCAGATGTGGATCTTCTGTCATCAATGTCAGATGCCCAATCAGCATCACAATAGGCATTTATAGCCAGTGGTAGACTTGCAGTGGCAGGTTGTAGAGTGATTCCATGATCAATAGTTCCCTTTAGGTATCGTAGAATTCTTTTGACAGCAATCCAATGAGAGGTGAGGGGTTGAGACATAAATTGGCACACCTTGTTGACTGAATAGCCCAGTTCTAGTCTTGTAACTGTAACATACTGCAGAGCTCCAACTGTGCTTCTATAGAGTAGTGGATCCTCAAAGTAGTCACTGCCATGCCTAGAGAGTTTTAAATTGGCTGGCAGAGGTGTAGAAATACCTTTGCAGTCATCCATGCCAGTTCTATGCAGTATATCTCTGATGTATTTTGACTGGCAGAGATGTAAGAAACCTGTATTTGTAAACTTGCATTCTATGCCGAGAAAGTATTCAAGGGTTCCTAGCTGTTTTAGAGAGAATGCTGAGTGAAGTTTGCTGATGATGATATTGATGGCTGTAAGAGAGGATCCTGTTATGAGGATGTCATCAACATAGATGAGAACCATTAAGTGACAGCCCTTGTTGTTGTAAATGAGAAGTGAAGGATCACACTTTGATTGTTGGAAGCCAAATGAGCTCAGAGTTTTTGTTAAGCTAGCATACCATGCACGTGGAGCTTGTTTTAATCCATAAATTGCTTTCTTGAGATGACACACTAGAGAGGAATCTCCTTTTATGAATCCTTGAGGCTGATGCATATAGACATCTTCTTCCAAATGGCCATGAAGAAATGCATTGTTGACATCTAGCTGCCTAATAGGCCAGTTTTGAGTGAGAGCAAGAGTGAGAATTACCCGAATAGTTACTGGTTTGACTACTGGGGAGAATGTCTCAGTGTAGTCTTGACCATGTTTTTGAAGAAACCCTTTAGCCACTAATCTAGCTTTATACCTCTTGTGAGCCATCTGGATTTTGTTTAATCCGAAAAATCCATTTGCACCCAATAGCTTTCTTTCCTGCTGGTAGGGGGACTAGATCCCAGGTATGATTGGCTTGAAGAGCATCAAATTCACTTTGCATAGCATTGTTCCAGTGAGGAGAAGCTAGAGCTTGTTGAATGTTGGTTGGTTCTGTGGTGGTTAGGTTGATAGTTGGGTACAGGGGAGGTTTGAGCTTGCCGGTTTTTGATCTTGTTTGCATAGGGTGAGTGTTGAGAGGTGGTGAGGTGAGGTGTTGGTGAGTTAGGATCAATTGTGCTTGAAGCATCAGATGGTAGAGGTGTAGGTGGTGAGTTGGGCTGAGGTGAAAATGTTGGAGGTGTATTCTGATGTAGCTGAGGTGAGGTTGCTGTTTGAACATTTGTGGCAGATAAGTGGGGTGATTGTGTGGTCGAGTCGGTGAGGTGAAGGGGTGATTGTTGGTCCGATGGAGTGTGAACTACATTGAGAGGTGCTGCGCATTGTGGGTTAGTATGTGCTGTGTGTGTTTGTTGATTAGCATCAGTAATTTTGCTTTGATAAGGAAAATGATTTTCATTAAAAATAACATCTTTAGACACATAGAGACGGCCTGTTTTGCTATCTAGACATTTATAACCATGATGAGATGAGGAGTAGCCTAAAAAGATACACTCACTAGACCTATACTGAAACTTGGGGTTGTTGTAGGGTGTTAAGAGAGGATAGCATGCACAACCAAAAGATTTAAGAAACTTGTAATCAGGAAGTTTGTGAAACAGAGTTTGGAGCGGAATGTGAGGTGAGTGAGATGGTGGCAGTCTATTTATGAGGTAGACAGCAGTGTGGAATGCATGGTCCCAGAAATAGTAAGGTAAAAAGAAGAAGAAGAGAGAGAGAGTGATGATGCACTGTTTCCACTATATGACGATGTTTTCTTTCCACAACCCCATTTTGGTGATGAGTGTGAGGACATATGACACGGTGTATGATGCCAAGATCAGTGAGAAGTTTGGTAAAGGGCCTGAACTCTCCCCCCCAGTCAGATTGAATGGATTTAATTTTCTGGTTTAGCTGCAATTCTGCTAGAGCTTTGAATTGTTTAAAAATTGTGAGTGTTTCGATTTATCATGGAGAAATAAATCCAAGTGTAACGACTATAGGCATCAATGAAGGAAACATAATATTTGAATCCCATAGAAGAGGTCATAGGGGCAGGGCCCCAAAGATCACAATACACAAGAGCAAGAGGTTCACTATAAACTGTGTCAGATAATTGAGATGACAATCTATGAGATTTACTGAGACAACAAGCTACACAAAAATTCTTTTCATTAATTGGAAATGATGACAAATTACAAAGCTTCAAAATTTTATTCATAGTATCTAAGCTAGGATGTCCTAGTCTATTATGCCAATTGAAGTACAAGGCAGAGTTTGTTACAACAGAATTGATAGAATTCACATTATTGACAGACACAGAAGAGTTGGAAACAGCAGAACTTGAATTGAGTGGATAAAGTCCCTGATTTGTCAGCTTGCCATGCAAAATGACTTGGTCATTGACCTGAGATTTTACCAAATAGTGATTAGGATAAAACAAAACGTAAGCATTATTATCTCTGCAAACAAATTTCATCGATGCTAATCAAATTTTTGTTCAAGGATGGAACATGAAGCACATTGCTAAGGTATAAAGTGTGTTGTGGGTGTGTAGGTGATGGAAAAGCAAAATTGCTAATAGATTGGACTGGTAACTTCATACCATTGCCTAGGAAGATATTTTCCAAGTGAGGTGGAGGAGGTGTCTTTGCCTCAGTGCAAAGCAGGTAGGTGAGTTACATGCTGTGTGGCTGCTGAGTCCATGTTGTTATTCAGAGCAGGGTGTGCAGGGAAGGAAGCTGTATAGTGTGCTTGTGGTGCAGGAAGTAAAGTGGTAGGTTGCCAATTAGCTGGTGTAGCAGGCATGCCTGGTCGTATATACTGATATGGGTTACCTGCAGGTGGAGGATACGCAGTGGAACCGTATGAAGCGTCGAACCGAAAGTAGCAGGAAGTTGCTTCATGACCATGACGACGGCAAACCTGACATTGAATGTTGGAACGTCCACCGCCGCGTCCTCCTCGACGACCAAATCGTCCTCCTCGGCCTCGATTGTTCGAATTTCCTCTTCCCCCAAAATTTAGGGTTTGCGCGTTTTGGGAATTTCCAAAATTCTGCAAATTCGAGTTGCTGCTTGTGTAATTTGCCTGTGCGTTAGCATTAACCTGCAATTGCGACGCTTCTTGAGTGTCTTTGGTCGTTGATGGAGCAAGATTCAATGAGGACGCTTCTTCGAGGAATTTCTCCTTCGCGAGACGCTGTTCATGGGCAAGAAGCAGAGATTTGATTTCTTCAAGATCAAACCAATCAATCTTGCTGTTTATGAGCGTGATCAATGATTCAAATTCTCGCGGCAATCCTTCCAAGATTGCATCCATTTGATCTTGAATGGTGACTGTTTCACCAATTGACAGCAGGGAATCAGCGACATGCTTGATTTTGGAAAGGAATTCTGATACATTGCTCGTTCCTTTCTTCATAGTACGCATCTGTTGGCGTAACTGGCGCGCTTGAGCCTTCGTCTTTGATTGGAAGGTCTGGTGGATGTTTTCCCATAGTTGAAATGTATGCTTGCATCCAATAACAGAGGGTAATATTGATGGTGAAAGGGATGATTGGAGCCAAGCCAGGAGCAGTTGATCTTGTAATTCCCAATCAGTATATGCTGGGTTTTCAATGTTTCTGATTCTGTCATCTTCACTGAGAAATTGAGGAGGTATGGTGGGAGAGACACAATATCGGTGAAGACGATGTGCTCTTAGAACTGGTTCAATCTGTTGCATCCACACTAGGTAGTTATTTTCATCTAATTTCACAGAAATCTTGTAGTTGAATGATGAGAGAGGTGGCTGGTTGTTTGTAGATCTCACCACCGGTGATGGTGGTGGAGTTGGTGGATGAGAAGCCATTCACAGAAGGCAAGAAGAAACGAAAGAAAGAGAAAGAACCACGCTTGTGGTTTAGAAGGAAGCTCTGATACCATGTTAGAATTCTAGAGAATCATTGAATTGATATTGATTTCTTTATTGAATGAAACTTATCTTACATTGATGTACATTGATCTCTTTATATATTGATCAGATTATCACTATAACTGTCTTAAGTATATGACAGTTAAAGATGATTGCAAAGCTAACTAACTAACTGTCAAGACTAACAACTAACTGTCAAGACTAACAACTAACTGTTATCCTAACAGATATAACAGACTAACTATAACAGTAACTATTTATTTAACTGCTAGTCTCTAATAATTCACAATCTGCCAATATATCATTTAGATTAAAATTTCCATCAATGCCTTTTTACTCCCTATTAATTTTAAGACATAAGGATAGAAGAACAACAATTAACAATTTTACACATAAAAACGCGTTTTCAAATAAATGGAAATATAGAATAGTTCAAAAATTAAAAACTATATATATATATATATATATATATATATATATATATATTAGCAATTGCCGCTGTCAAAGAAAAAAAGCAATTGCCGTTGCTATACTTAACCAAATATTTAACAAAAAAAAACACTACTATAGTTTTATAATGTTTTAATAAAAAACTGAAATTCTGAACAATACTGTAATTTTAAGTGAAACTGAAATCTTTTTCTAACCACTAGATAAGATCCCTTCTATTTAGAGATTTATCTAACAATATATAGGTATGCAGAAAAATTCATACAACAAGCAAAATAAGAAATGTGGAAAAACGGGCACAACAATCCCCGTCTTTCCACTAGCATATATAAAATAGAGATTGAAATTAAAACAAAACATGAAGAAAGGTTAAACTCAACATCCTTAATTACAAGAGTAAAATGGAGTTGGGTATTTATGTAATAGAAAATTACAAATAATAAATATTATTTTAAATATCTTTAGGTCGGCTTGGGTCAACCTTCATGTGTTGACCCAAATCTATCCTAATGTAAGCCCGGGTCATCAATAGAGACATTGGGTTGACCCTATTTTATTTTGTGAGATACAGCTAGACCCTACTGAAATGGCTCGGGGTGGGCTGGATCAACAGACTGAGCCAGATTGTGTTTAGTGTACACCCTTGATTGATATATCCAAGATCACATTGGTCCTACATTATCAACAACATCATATTAGTTATTCAAAATGTCATCAGTTTCATCCTCTTGTAATGTATTTTCCATCAAATTTGTCATTAAAGTGACAAAGTTGATGGCATTTATTATGTTGTGGATAAATAAAGGATAGGGTTATAGAAGGCGGTTATAGAAGGGGAGGTAAAAACCCTCCAAGAAGGTCTAAGGTGGTTTTCTGTAAAGTTTGTACAATTCCTTACACAGGACAATTCTTTATGCGGTACATTTCCTTTTATATAAAGTTTGTACAGAGCTTGGTACAATATGTCTTACTACTATTACCTAAATCCTTGTAAATGTTTTACCTGATATGTTTCCTTTTATTTAAATTTGTACAGAACTTGGAACTTGGTTATAATATGTCTTACTACTAATGCCTAAATTATAGTCTGGTACTACTGATGTGACTTTCTAAAACATTTATAGAGGTATATGCTAATTTGTTATTTATCATTCCAAAGCTTGTCTCAAATCACTCTTTAATTGTCCATTAAAATGTCAAATTATTTTCATGTTTTACTTTGTAGATGCTTGTCCAGATTTATTGATTGAACCTTTTAAATTTTTAAGCCCCATGATTAACTACATATAATACTTAAACTTATGTTTTTGGCATCGTTTATTAATTTTTTTTCAGGTGTTTTAGATTACATAGGAATTGAACCACAAGTGGAAAGGATTGGCAAGTACAAAAGTGCAGGAGATCAACTAGCTCGAAGAACCATATCTAAAGAAAATAGTGAGATGCTGACTGCATTGCTTGATAACATTTATACAAACTGGCTGGATAAAGTCTCTTCTGCCAAAGGTACATTTGCATTTGAAATTTTAGTTGCATCTTGAATTGCTAAATGAACTTCTGGTTTTCTGCAAATTAAAAACAGGAAAGACAAGAGAAGATATGGAGAACTTCATAAACGAAGGTGTTTATCAAGTTGATAAGCTGAAAGAAGAGGGTCTTATATCAAATATACTCTATGATGATGAGGTACATAATTATTTGCTTGTTTCATAAGAAAGACTAAATGCAACATTAAACAAATATTATTTTTCCTCCAAATCCTCCCAATTTTGGAGGGGTGTTAAATTGGCTTAAGAGGGGTTTTGCTCCCCTCCCTTCCTTCCAGTCCCCTCCAAAAAATTGAAGCAAACAAACAAAGTTTATCCCTCCCTTCCCTTCCCCTCCATTCCTCTCCAACCAAACAAACCCTTAAGAGTGTATTATTTGTTATTGCTTGTTCATTTAATTAAGTTGTGGACTGTTGTGACATGACAGTTGCTTGTATTCTTATATATTGCTAATTGATAATGTTTAATGGAGTTGAATATTTGGGTTCGTTTGATTCGCGAACATGTAAGTACTGGGCTGGATTGGATAGTACTGGACAACATGTTTAGTACACTTTTTGGTGAACACTAGATAGCACAAGTAAAAAAATATAAAATTTACTATAATTCTTTTTAAGCGGTTTATAATGATTTTATATAACACTTATTATAATATTAGAAAATTATAGTGAAAATAATATGAGATAGAGGATAGGAGAGAGAGGGCGAGGGAAAAAGAGTTTATGATATAAGAAGATATATAGAAGAGAGATGAGAGGTAGAGGGAATGAGAAAGGAGAGATAGGAATGAGATAGGAGAGAGACCAGAGAGGGTGAGAGAGGATAGAGGAGAGAGGGGTAATGATATCAGAAGGCATATAGAAGAGAGATGGGATGTAGAGAGAGAGAGGGGGGAGGGAAAGAAAGGACAGAGGAGAATGAGATATGAGAGAGGAAGAGGAAGAGAGAGAGGATAAAGGAGAGATAGGTATAGTGGGGAGAGAGAATATATAGGAGAGAAATATTTTTTGAGTATGAAATAAAAATTGTATTTTTGTAATTTTTGGGGTGGACAGAAAGTTGTATTGTGGGACAGAAAGTTGTACTGTGGTTCTGAGGGACATGAATTTGGGGTTTTGTCCAGTCTCTTGCCCCCACTGCTCTCCAGTACCTTGAACAGTTTTTCAAATCAAACAGGGTACAATTGGAGTTGTCCAGTCCAGTCCCCTACATTTTAGCAAATCAAACGCACCCTTTGACTTTTGTGTCTATATATGATCACACTAGGCAACATTATAATTGCATTGAATTAATACAGTAAATGGAAATTTCTAATTCTAAGCCTAATTGATTTGTATAGCTAAGGATGATGTGCACCTGACTAGGATTCTAGCACTCCCCCTTTTCTTAAACTAAAGCTTGTTACTAGAACACCATGCTTTCGTGCAAAACTTGAAAGTTGAAACCAAGTCTGGCAATTGCTTCATGGAGATGAGGTTAGTGCATCCGGGACAAAGAGTTGACTAGTGTGAGTCTTAACCAACATAAGTCACCATCAGAATGATCATCGACGAGAAGAGAAGGTGCCACAAATATGATTCATTTGTGGGAAAGAGAGTCACCACTGGAATAAAAGTAGGAAGAAAAGGAACCACTGAGATGATCGTCAGTGAAAAGAGAATGCACCACTAATTCGATTCGTCTGTGGAAAAAGTCACCACTGGAGTGATCATAGAGAAGTTGGTGAATCGCAGAGAGAATAACGGGCCTGTGAAGTCCTGTCTTTTATTGCCTAGATGGCAGCCAGAATTGGAAGAGATGACGCCTGAAAAGAGGAACCCAGCGCTGGAGAGCAGAAACCGCCATAATGGTGATTGTAGCAACAGCCCAAAATGGAGAATGGTGGACTAGACTGGTCATGGGGGATGCTACTGCTCGAATACCATGTTGAATATGTGATTTGTGTGTCTAAATAAAATTGCACTAAGCTGTATTTATAATAAGATTGCAACAAATACAATAAATGCTAGTTGCTGATAGTTAGGGATGATGTGCACTTGACACTGGTTCTCACAGTTTAAAAGATGTCAATACGTCACAATTAAAAGGGGTTAAATTGATAAGAAACATTAAATATTTTGCAGGTTATTGCCATGTTGAAGGAAAGACTTGAAGTGAAAACCGATGAAAATCTGCCTATGGTAGATTACAGGTAGCAATTTCTTATATAGGATTTAAAGAATGTACCAACGTATATGTTATTTATTTGAAGTTTATAAAAGTTAGCTTTAGAAATGTCTAATTAGGGAAATTCTTAAAGCTGTAGTCTCAAAAATCACCATCTGCCCCTTAAAAGTTTCAATCCCAATCTTCATTTCATTTTAATACTCAGTAATTTAGACTATTGTTTAATAACTGGAATATTTTCCATCAACATAAAAAAAAAGTCAACTCAAATTTCGTCTTTATAAAATAAAGAATTATATGCATCAGTGGCATTTTTTCTTCTTTTCATCCTGATTGACGATTACTCTGAAAACATAGAGTTCCCTCCACCTCTATGCTTTGATGGGGATTTATAGACATTTATTGCTATTGATTGATTAGTTGGTATCTAAGCAGCTGATTTCTAGGTTCGATTAAATATGTTATCTCATCACGGTGCTAGTGCTATTGCTTGCATCATCTTATGTATCGAGTGTTATTGCAGTTCTACAATGTTCTTTGCAATAAGAGCTGTGCTTGGTTCACTTGGTGCTTCTTTTATGGAATTGCTTTGGGAGATTCGTTTGAGATATTGTTGTAACATACTATCTTAATTATTCGACGGTTTTCTTTTTTATTACTGGAATTGTCTTCAATTTAAAATTTGTAATTTCCAACTTTTTGAGAAATACAAAGCTGTGTGTACTGATAAATTTTATCCTAAACTTTAGAAACACAAATTTACAATTAGTTTATACAGAAATTTGAATCAACTTCAATGGATATATTATACATTACCATGTTCTTTTTGAATATTCACCTGGCTTACTATTGCTGCCTTTTTCATTACTAACTTTATTGCTAACATATACCACTTTTAGTTACTGAATGTGAAATCTACTAAATTATTCATATTAAACTCATCAAGATAATTTCTTGTTTTGATTAAATACAGGAAATACTCTCGTGTTAGGAAATGGACAGTTGGAATATCAGGTGGCAAAGAACTGATAGCCATGATCCGAGTCTCAGGGAGCATTAGTCGAGTTAAGAGTGAATTAAGTGTCTCTAGCTCAGGCATCATTGCCGAGGAGTTCATTGAGATGATTCGCACTGTCAGAGGTACACTTGATCTAACCAGTTTCCCTTTTAAGCATCTATCATTAATATATGAAGCATGGACACCGGACACGACACAGACACATAGACACCGATTGTAATTTGAGAAAATAAAAGTAATTGAAGTGTCGGTGTTGGTGTTCGACATGTCACGTGTCGGACACCCAAAATGTTTTTAATCTTAAGTGTCGGTGCTACATAGCCTGTAACATTATTAACCGATGTCACTAAAATAATGAGAAGGCAATGGAGAATACTTTTTTGTAGTTTCTGCTTTCAAAAATGGTTATAAAAGTATTGTTTACTTGCCAAGATAGAGAGATATATTGACAAAGGCAAGACCAGGTAGAATATAGAAACAAGGTGCGAGAACTGAGAATATGTTATTTATGAGATCTCTGAAGTCTGAATCTCAAACAGAGGCAGCGAAGGACCCATCATCTAGAGAAAAGATATAAATATACGACTTGCAGAACTCTTCATTCATGTATTCGAAGATGTAAATAACAGGGATTAGTTTTGTACAGTTAAGTAACTTATGTATTCACCGTCAAAAAAAAAAAGTAACTTATGTATTCAGCAATGCAACTTATATATTCGCTCTTAGTAACATATCAGAGGCATAATCACGGTTTTCAATGCCTATGATGCTGTTAGTCAAAGCTGCAACCAAAGACAATGCTGTTAGTTATTATTTTTCCTTTTTGTTGTATATGTGCCATAGTTTGTCTCCTGGTCATAATGGATGTTCTTTTTCTCGGCAGATTCTAAAGAGTTTAAGGCTGCTATTATCAGAATTGACAGTCCTGGAGGTGACGCTCTTGCCTCTGATTTGTAAGTTCTGGTTAAAAGTTTCCCATATTAATTAAATTTTTTAAATGCACTTTTAATATAAGAACTAGTTGATATTATTTCCATTGGTTTGAAATTATTGGTTGGATGCATCTAGATCTGATATGTGCCACATAATACTTTGAGTACCTGTATGTCATTGCTTAGAAGCATTTTTTTCTGGTAATACTTTCAAACTTGACACGAGTGAATTGTATCCTTTACTTAGTCTAGTTAATTTTGAAATGCATCTAATATTTTATTTTATTTTGTGGATGATATTGTAATGCTTGCAAAGTATTTTAATAATAGCCTAGTGCCACGAATGATTATCATTATCTGGTATCATGGTCTGCAGAATGTGGAGAGAAATTCGGCTTTTAGCTGCTTCAATACCGGTCATTGCTTCAATGGGTGACGTGGCTGCAAGTGGAGGATACTACATGGCAATGGGAGCTCAAGCAATTGTTGCAGAAAATCTAACCTTAACTGGTTCAATTGGAGTGGTCACAGGTGAGAGTTGGGGCGTTTTACTGTTTTTTTGTAGGCAAAAAGAGAGGGTCATGCAGACATGGCAATTTAACTGAAACAAATAATATAGATTTATTAAAATCCTTCATACACAGGGTGGAATATTATAAAGAACTGTTCTCATCAGTATCTATGCTACAATCTCATTGTTGCTGCTCTATTTAAAACTCCTAATTCAGGCACCAAGCAAAAAACAGTCTCAGTATGTGTTTTCTGATCGCTTCAGTGGCCAGAGCCAGACAGATGTGCAGGATATCACTTGCTTTCAATTTCATAATCCAAAAGACAGATAACACTAAAACTGAGAACAGAGATAGAGAAGAACAGTTGGCAGCCAAACACCAAACCAGAAAACCTTAACCAATCACCAAAGAAAAAACCAGCCAACCAATAGCTCCAAGCCAGCGTTTGTGCTGCAGTAGCATCAAACCAAGGAAGAAAGAGCAGGGCTGCTGCACCGCACAATATGAACGACAGAGAAATTGAGAGCCAGTGAAATACTGTCACACAAGGGAAACGATGAGGGAGATGTTATTGTGGTTTCAACAAGATGATTAATGGTCAACTTGCTTTTGAATATCACCAATCTCGCGTGCAAACACAATTGTCAGGACTTGTAAAAAGGGTTTATTAATGGGTTGTTAGTAATAATGGCGTTTGTATTTATGTCTCTTTGACAAGGTCTTCTCCACCCCTTTCATCTCTTTTGAATTTTCGTCACTCCTCTTGGTCTCTCCAAGAACTTGTATGTTGGTCTTGGGTCCTTTTGGTGATCCTTCTACTTATGACTATTGTTTCCCTCTCCAAAGTTTCGGATTAGATCAACAGAAAAACATTCTCAAGTTGGATTTGTGCTATCTTGATGCCAAAAATGAAACCAAAACATTCTCGCGTCATCTATGCTCATGAACGCCAACTGCATCTTGTGGAATGCAAGAATTTATTTGGCTGCAAAGGTTTGTTCAGCCTAAGCATTCTAGCCTATAAGATATGTCCCAGTAAATTATGGCTGTTTCACCTAAAGCATTGTCTCCATCTCTAGCAGCCCCGTTCTCCCTTAACACAGGGTGCTTCTCGAAGATCTAGCAGGCCGGACCAATTGTCAGGAACCGACAAATTTAATATAGAAAAGTATTCTGTTTATTGAGAAAGAAAAGGGGTATTCGGTCCAGGCCCAAAAGGTTGAAAAATGAAGCCTTCTCACAACATTGGCCTATCCCTCTTCTGTCCACCTCCCTTGTCCAACTCTGCATGCCGCACTGCCATCCAATAGGCGTTTCCTTCAAGAGCACCTCATTGGCCATCGCAACTTGGCCACCGCGTGCCTGCTCTAGCTCCAGTATTGTCGTTGCAGGTGGGCTGTAGTCTAGCAGCTTCGGCGAAGGCAACGGTTCTACTTGATTGTAGGGCATTGCATGTTGGTCAGTGTTGGGTGGTTCCAGGGATGGTGGAAGTTCAGCCCAAAAGCGTGGTTTCTTTCTTCTTTTATTGGTGTTCGCTCGTGATTTTTGGTACCTATAATCGGTCTCGTGACTCACCGCTTTCAAGGATTCTGGCTCTGTTTCTTGATTTTCTGACACTTTCTGCTGGCCAATCAGATTTCAATCTTGTTTCTTTCCTTGGAGACACGCACCCCAATGGGTTGATCCCATCGCCCATTTTTCTTGCCCAATAACCTGATTCTTGGTTGTTGTCTTCAACAGAATTGTATTTTTGTTGTTGTGGTGAGGTCTTCTCCACCTTTATCACCGCTTTTGAATTTTCTTCATTTTTCTTATTCTCCCCAAGAACTTGTATGTTGGTCTTGGCTCCTTTTTGTAATCCCTATTCCTTGTGGTCATTGTTTCTCTCTCCAAAGCTTCTAATCTAATCAATGGACATAGATTCTTAGCATGGATTTGGGTTTTCTTGCTGCCAAGAGCGAAACCAAAACATTGTCATATCATCCATGCTCGTGAACGCCAACTGCATGTTGGGGAATGCAAGAATTTCTTGGACTGCAAAGATTTTTTCAACCTTAGCAAGCCATCCTATAAGGTCTGTCCCTGTAAATTCTGGAAGACCCAAAGCATTGCCTCCATCTCCAACAGCCTCGTCCTCCACCGGTGCTTCTCCAATATTCAGTAGGTCGGACCAATTTTTAGGAGACTAGGAAATAGAATAGGAAATGATATTGTTTTATTGAAAAGGAAATGGGAAAGAAAACACCAATTGTTAGAAACTCGGGAATTGGATATAGAAAGGTATATTGTTTATTGAGAAAGAAATGGGATATTTGGGCCAGGCCCAAAAGGTTGAGAATTGAAGATCTCTTGCAACATATGCCCATCTCTCTTTTATCTACACTGGTGCTTCTCCAAGATTCGGTAGGTCGGACCAATTGTTAGGAGCCTAGGAAATAAAATCGGAAAGGATGTTGTTTTATTGAAAAGGAAATGGGAAAGAAAGCACCAATTGTTAGGAACCCCAAGAATTAGATATAGAAAGGTATATTGTTTATCCACCTCCTATACAAATATTTAGAAAGGTATATTGTTTATGCCCATCTCTCTTTAATCCACCTCCTTTGTCCAACTCTACTTGCCACAGTGATACTGCAAAGGTGTTTCCTTTAACAGCGCCTTTGTGGCCATCACAATTGGACGACAGCTTAGCCGCTCTGGCTCAAGCAGTACCGTCAGATTTGGGGTGAAGCCTGGCGGCTTTGGCAGAATCAATGGTCCGGGTTGATTGTAGGCCACCACTTGTTTGCCGGCGTCAGGTGGTTCGGTGGAGGTGTAGGTTTAGACAAGTGCATGGCTTCTTTCTTTGCATGTTCGTCGTGTGCTATTTCTGATTGCCAGAACCGCCCTCATGACTACCACCCCTCTCTTTTTCGTCACTCTTCGCTCTTTCCGCCGCCTTCAAGGTTTCTGGCTCTGTTTCTCGATTTTCCAGTGCTTTTTCCACTGGCCAATCAGATATTATTCTTGTTTATTGCCTTGAGGGAACCCATCCCAATGGGCTGATCTCACTCATTTTTCTTGCCTAAGAACCTTATTCTTGTTGGCTGTCTTCATGGAACCTTTTCTATGACAAGATCTTCTCCTCCTCTATCACCTATTTTGAATTTTCTTCACTCCTTTTTTTCAAGAACTTGTATGATGGTCTTGGCTCCTTTTGTTGATCGCTCTGCATTACAGTTGCTGTTTCCTCTCCAAAGCTCCATATTAGATACATGGAATAAGATTTGAAGGCTGGTTTTGGGTTTTCTTGATGCCAAGAATGAAACCAAAACATTACCGCATCATCGATGCTAACGAACGACAACTGCATCTTGTGAAACGAGGATTTTCTCTGACTGCAAAGATTTTTTCACCCTTAGCAAGCCACCCTATAGGATCATCCTATTAATACCTGATAGAACCTAGGATTCTAACTAACCTCTTATCCTAACAAACTAACTAACTGCCCTTATTACTTACAGCCCCTTCTTACAACTCCTAACATCAATCCTACACAGTCTCACCAAATTGTGTTCCAGTATATGATCATGCATGATGGCAAGTTTCACTTTGTTGTTTATAGTCATTGTTGTGGTCCTGGAGCTTTTTTTCCTTCTATCGAATTTCTCCTGCTCTAGTTATCTTGTTTTCAAAATCAATTAGGATAAAAAGAAGCATTAGTTTTCACCGAGAAAAAAACCTGCTGTCCCCTTTTTGAAAAACATGAATGTAAGATGAAATTTTCCATTATTATACACATTGAAATGCCAATACTAATACTTATAGCATATGTATAGTGGTAGATCTCTATATGCACAAAACTGGTCTCGTGATGAAGATTAAATAAAATTATATAACAAGTATCTTTACAGTTTCTGTCTCATTTTCAACAGTGATTTTGCATTTGGTAGTTCCCATTATATATAAACATAACAGGTCGTGCTATTGTCTAAGTGTAATTAAATGCAGCCAAATGATATGAGGCAAGAGTCAAAACATTTTAACATCATGAACAGTCAGTGCTAAATATTTTGTTTTTGATTTTGTAATTTGTTAATATATGATATCTATCTTTTTTTCTTTTGGTAGTAAAGTTTAACCGTGCGAAACTGTATGAGAAGATTGGGTTTAACAAAGAAATCATATCAAGGGGAAGATATGCTGAGCTCCTTCCTGCTGAACAACGTTCTTTTAGGTAATAATTTTTCTTCATTTTCGGTCTCAGGTATTAAGATTCTAGGGATCAAGAGATAATGTTAAAAGTGTGATATGTCATTTTGTATCTCAGCTTTGGGGAACTCTCTTTGAGATGGAAAGGCATAACTTTTACTTGTTATTACAATCTAACTAGAAGCTAGCCCAACTCAAACCACATAAGTACCCCATCGAGCGACTCATACTACTTCATCTTGGACTTAAGCACCACATAATACCCAAGTTTCTAATATAGCATAAGAGTCGATGTCCCGGAAGCTGCACTCTACAACGCTCTACTTGGCCTTTTTGATGATCCCCTCCGTGAGTTGCTCTTTCTAAGACACTAGCAACCAACTCAAATACCAATTGATAAGCATCCAAACCTTAAGGAACCTCCCTATGTGAGTTTCCCCGATTTCACTAGTCTAACATCGATCCGCGGTGATTTCATCGCCTACCTGCAAATCCCGAGTCCACCTAAGGCAACAAAGCTAGGGAATGAAATATCTTTAGGCTTGCAAAACATGGAGAAAATGAAAACGAGAGACTTGAATGAGTGAAATACATTAGGGATGTAGAGAGAAGGTTTAGTCATGGAACAAAAGGAAAGATGACAAAATTATTAATGTTAGCTATTTAATGAAGGATTTTAGTTTCACTGAACTCGGATAGGCTAAAACACTTAAGTGGATAATCAAAATTATTCTACCATAGAATTTGTAAATTTGAAATAAAAGAAATATTGAAGATTCTAAGGGTAGGGACTAGGGACTAGTTAGATTTTAAGAACGAGTAAAAGTTATGCCTTTCCATCTCAAACGTAGCCTAGATATTTTAACGACTTTTACGCGTTTTTTTCTATTGTATCACACTATCAATACATATTTGACTTCCAGAAGAGACAACTAAGAACATCCTTATTTACTTCTTCCTTTCTTTGATGTATAGGCCAGACGAAGCAGAGCTATTTGCCAAATCTGCACAGAATGCTTATAAACAATTTAGAGACAAGGCAGCTTTATCCAGATCAATGACTGTATGTGCTGAATTCAAGCTAAATTCATTAAGCAAATTCCTGTGTTTTTTGTTCGTGTTCTCTTAGTTCTTTGTTACATCTACTGTTATCTAGGTGGATAAGATGGAAGAGGTTGCACAGGGAGGGTTTGGACCGTAATGATGCCGTATCACATGGTTTGGTTGATGCTATTGGTGGGCTTTCTCGAGCTATCGCCATAGCAAAATTGAAGGCCGACATACCTCAAGACAAACAGGTTAGTTGGAGATCACCTTTATTTTGGCAACATGAATCTTGTACTTAGAAATACAGTTGCAAAAGATGGTAATTGTGCTTGAGCTATGCCAGGTAACTATTGTGGAGATATCCAGGCCCAGCCCCTCTCTACCCAGTATTTTGTTAGGCGCGGGAAGTTCCCTCGCTGGAGTAGACAGAACGTTGAAGGAACTCCTACAGGGCTTGACATTTTCTGATGGAGTTCAAGCCCGGATAGATGGAATCATGTTTCAGAGATTGGAAGGATATCCTAACGCCAACCCCATTTTGTCAATCATAAAAGATATTCTTAGTTCGATGTAGTTTTGCATATTCCATTGCAATCATATTATCTTGTTTCTATAGTTTGTCTTATATTTTTCATTTTTGTGAGTTTGCCCAAAGGGGCAATAGATGACAGAGGTAGTCCTTATCATTCCAAAGCATACGTTGTAAGTGATGACTGGGTTGCCTCATCTGGAGTTTTTTATGGATATCCTGTAGTACTTCTAATTCTGGCTCCAGATCATTTGGCAACAAGTAGATTATGTGCTTACCTTAGCCTTCAGTTTGGTTAGTGTGTGAAACCTCTTTTCTCCAGCACGTGAAACATAGGAGGTTATCTGGCTTTGGTTTTGAGGCTCTGTTTGGGAGCCCCGAAGGGAAGGGAAGGGAAGGGAAGGGGGAAAGATAGATAAATTTTTCCTCTTATCTGAGTGATTTTGTAGGGAAGGAAAAGAAAATACTTATAGGTGATATATTTTTAAATTTGAGGTAGTATAAAAAGATGGAAAGGTTTGAAGAAATTTTTCCTTTCAAAATTCTCTTTCAATACACTTTTTGAGAGTCCAGTTTACATCACTAAAGGACCCATTTAGTGATAGTCACTAAAGGGGTACATATGTAAACTACAAATTAATAAAAATATAATAATTTAATATCAACTATTATATGGTTCCGATTTATTAGGCATTAGTTTTGGAAATGATTAATAAAAGTAACGTCCAAATTTAATTCCACAAAAAAAGGAAAATGAGTAATTCATCCAATACACTCAAAAACGGCTACCCTAAAACCCCAACAATACAAATATATATATATATAGCAGAAATGAGTAACAAGATCTCTTAATGTTCTAGCAGCAATGTTATGAGTACTAAAAACAGAAATAAGGCAGAACAAAAACTCAGATTAGCACCGGGAATAAATGGAACAAAATAGAGGTCTAAGTCGTTAAAATAGTGGGAAATTAACAAAACCTATAAAAAAAATCTAATAAACATAAAAAAACTATAAAGATCTAATAAAATCAAATAAATATAATTTGAATTTGTTTGGATTTTTCTGAAACTATAAAAAATTCAAATAATTGAAAAAGTGCCATAAACGAAAGAGTTTGAGATTTTGAGGCTCAAGTCCCGTAATAAGTCTCTTCTACACTGGATTCCTGTTCCTTGATTTTTTTTTCTTCTGATCTTCTGGTCGAGTTTCCGAGCAATAGGAACAAATTTCCTGAAATCCGAGTTTTTGACTACCGGGAGACAGAACCGAATGGGAACGAACTTACAAGATTTGCAAAGCTACAAAACACAATAACAAATGTGAGGATGGTTAGTAGGGTTCTTAAGTTGGCTCTCCATGATTAGAGATCCTCGACAACATTGCCAATTTTATTAGAAGTCGTACGCAGGTCAAAAAATTCAAGAACAGAGAATCTAGTAGCAAGGAAGTTAACCTTGATCGGTTTACAAGGGTCTCTAATTCGAAAATTAGCGACAATAAGAACAACAATCTTAATCTTAATTATACATAACCATGAATATTAGACACAACCTGTCCACGTCACTAGACAATGAAAAATACTTCATTGATGACTCAATACCAGGTCATCTTTCATAGAACACCTGGCTGACACGTAAGCTATTCTTCAAATCACAAAAAATTTCCTATTCTATTGCCAATTAAAACCGCCTACCATTTTTTGTGGAAATTAATTACGCAAAATCAAGACAATTAATTAAAAATGGAATCCAAATATCACTAATAGTCTTGACCAAAGCGGAATTTACTGTCATTATAATTCACAATATAATTCACATTACTACCATTCATTAATAGTCTTGACCAAAAAGGAATTTAAATGTCTGTCATTTTGTTTTGCAAATTGAATTTGTATTTTCAAAATTTTAATTCACGGCAAAAATATTCAAAATTCACACAAATATTTCAATTTTATTTTTGAATTGTAGAATTCCAACCAATATTTGCACATATAATTCCCACCGGAAACGCGTCAGTTTCTATATAAAGAATAAGAAATATGGGTGTTTTCATATCTTTGTTTTTTCTTTGTGCACATAATAAGCCCAGTGGAAATTTCGGCAGAAGTTCCCTCTAAATTACAACGTCGTCAACATCACGCAACTTCTCAGCATTCCTGACACACGTGTATACTTTTTGCCTTAACGATTTATGTTCTTTAATTCGTTCCTATAATGTCTAACGATCTCATATATTAGGGCATGATTGTTTTATTCGATGAGTTTCTTCTAGAGTATTATTTAGGTCTTACATGATTCTTTAGCTTCAAATTTAGTGTTGGGTTTTTGCCATTTTGTACATTGTTTTTGTGTTCCAATAGTAATTTATTTTCTAGGATCAAAGTTTTTTGACAACCAGTCTTACATCTATTGATACCAAAGTCTCATTATATCGTGCTCAACCATATCAATGATGCCATCTCTGCTACATAGTCAGCTATTTACCTAACTAATGATTACAGTTAATCATGTTAGTCAAATTAATGTTTTTTACACAAAATATCGCCAGGCTAATTCTTTTTTTTGTTGGTTCTTTATCTATAGGTCTGGTATTGATCGCCACAAGTTTCCTTGATAAGATCAATTTGTTCTTTAACCCAAAAACACAAGGGAAGCTCTCACAAGAGGAGAAAACTCAATTTTCATTCATATTCAAAATCTGATTTGTGTAGTACAAAAGATCCCTATTTATATGCTAAACTCACTCTTAGAATGTGGTTTTAGGCCTAACTCAACCCCACAAAACCGGCTTGTAAGGTGAGGGTTGCCTCTTCATTATAAACCCTCTAGAGACCTTATCACTAGTCAATGCGGGACTTGGGATTTTCCCTAATACACCCCCTCACGCACAGCACCTTTTTATTTTTATTTTTGGGCTTGTAGCGTGTCTTTTTTTTTAATGGTAGGTGGCCCGATAGATCTATGATAGACTCTGATACCATCTTAGAATGTGGTTTAAGGCCTAACTCAACCCCACAAAACCGGCTTGTAAGGTGAGGGTTGCCTCTTCATTATAAACCCTCTAGAGACCTTATCACTAGTCAATGCGGGACTTGAGATTTTCCCTAATACTCACAACCTTTGGAACCTAAAGTGACTCTTGAAATAAACTAAATAAATTTCCACTATCATGCATTTATCAAATAAATTGATAAGTGCATTTACATTATTCAATACCTAGTAAATAAACATAGTTATAAAAATAAAACTCCACTAGTCATCATAATGACTTAACAAGTCTTTAAAACCCACAAACTAACTTAGGAAATATCAAAAGACACCTAAAATTATTTAATTAAAATTAAATACGAAAATTAAAAATAAAATAGGAAATATTTGTTATTCCATGATTGCTTCTTATTGATGTGTTTAGGCTTCTAAAATGTTGGAGCTGAGTATTTTTCTTTGTAGAATTCCTTCCACATGCTTAGGAAACTCGTGCTCTCATCACATTACGATTCACAATCTTCTCAGTATACCTGGCATTACTGCCTACCATAATAAAATTACATTCTTGCTTAGAAAATTAGTAGTATTTCATAATCAAGCATCATAACAATAATAGTAAATTTTGATAATTTTAAAACTTGAAAGGTTCATTGTCTGTGAAAGCAATACCAGAAACATACTTGAGCCAAGCAGGAAGTCCACTAAATACAAAAAAGAAAACAGGATTGTCATTTTCCAATAACAATATTACTATCATCTTGCATATTATATAGAATTATAAGGAATGTTATGAAAATGATTACCCAAAGTTCCATTCAGCATAAATATAGGGATCAGGCAGAGATGAACGTAAAGGCCAGCTTGCTGCACCAGCTTGATGGGCTTAACCAAGTCGTATACCTATCCTCAAAATAATACTTAATTTTGTTGCACATAAAAAAATGAGTCAGCTTTCTAGTCAACATTTTGACAAGTGAAAATAAAATAAAATAATAAGCATTTGTGTCATTTGTCTACCTTTCCACGAGAAGGCTCATGTTCATTCCAAAACACATAGGTTTATATAACATCTAAGCCACCATCTTTGGCCTTTTCAATAAGCTCTTCCCACATCTGCACTCATTCAAAGCCAATTTAGAAACATAAAAAAAAGCTAATTTTTTTGGTGAATGAATGAAAAACCCGAAGATTGAGTACATGAGGTGTACTTATTGGGTAGTGGATGAAGCCAGAGATGAAAATGCTTCTTTGCCCATTAATAACAATGGCTTTGTCATCATAAGTCATAGAGGCTATGACTCCACAAACCCATAGAAATAACAGCAGGATAATCAACTTTCTACTTAGTAAATTCTCCATTATTAGAAGCACAAAGACCCAAACCCAAACCAAAGGGTTTGATACATCTTTCCACATAAACAAATCACTCACTAGATGCCCAAAATATTCAAGATCAACCCCATTCTCTTCAGCTTCTACGCACAATAAGGATAACAACATGAAGCCGCAACAGAGTGAAACGAAACCTACCTTGAATGGTTCATTAACAGTTCTAAACTTAATCCCTAGAATGAAGTTCAGCCAGAGAGGGAAATCACTGTTAAGAAGTTAAAGCCCTCAATTAGACATGAACACTCTAGAAAAAGATAACAAACAAAGGACAAAACTTTACCCATAGTTGCATTCAGAACAAGCGCATGGACCATTCCAGAGATACACATGTAGACCTGCTGCAGCAACTGCCTGCACAAATTTCACCAAATATTTCCTCCCATTAAAATCAAACTGCCAAAAAGAAAATTCATTTAATGTCACTGATGGAGTCAACAATTTGAGAGCTTCAATTGGTAAAAACATAAACTAGTCAATGAACTTTCATATCTGATTTTAAAATATAGGAAAATGTAAATTGGATGTGCAAGTCATCTTCCATGAAAGAGAGAACGAAAAGAGATCATCATAATAAAAGCTCTAATTATTTAGATTGATAACAATTCCACTTAACAGTGATTATTAGGTCATATTAACATTCAGCCAAATAGAAATCAATTGCTTTCACTATTGCTTGTATAAAACCCTAAATAAAACCTATAACAAAAAAACCCTAAATAAAACAAGAACAGATTCATATCAACGTCAACAGATTCACATGAGTAAAACCCTAAATTCAACATCAACAGATTCATGATTAACTTTTACCACAAGAGAAATCAGAATCAGGATTAGGGATTAAGGGTTTCAAGAGAACATAAAACTCTAACCTTGAGAGTTTCAGAGGCATGGAAGTTGAGATTGCAGCAGAGGGGATCTTGAGACAGAGGTTGACGGCGCCGGTGGTTGAGAGACTGAGGGTCGAGGCCAGAGTTGGGTTAGGGTTTGGGGAATATTGAGGTTTGGGTTTCGCAGTACTCGTGGAGAAGGGACGGTGAGAGAGTCAGATCTCATGGCGTAGCAAGTGATGAGCGAGAGTGATGACTGATGAAGCAGAGCGAGAGTGGATGGAGAGATGGAGAAATGAAATAAGCTTGCAGCGTAAAAAGTATAAGCAGTGGACATATGTTCCTGTGTATTTAGAACCCGATCTGTTTGGCTCCTCAATGGCAACGTTTTTTTTTTTTAATTTTTGAAACCGAGCGTTGTCCTAACTACAAAATGTTGTAGTGACTCTATCAATTTCTATCCAACTAAACTAAACAAGTGATAGAGTAATTCGAATAATACTCAATTGCAAAACATAATTACGTATAAACAAGTGTCATAACATAAAAACAAATTGCATACATAAAAGAGAAATAATGAAATTGATAGAGAAATAACTAGAAACATAAAACGAAATACATTAAAAACCGAACCTCAAAATCCTTACACAAAACACCCTTCAATAATGGATCGATTTAGGGCTTAGGCTTCCAACAAGGGTTTGCATAAAAAATTATTCTAAAATTAATAGCATAAGGTGAGAGTGTTTTTGTCTTCCTTATAACCTTAAAACATTAACCTAATTAAGCAAAACGGGTTCTGAGCTGAAGCTAACCCGATAGACATTAAAAAGCCAAACATGAAATATTAAGTGGCCCCAAAACCAATAATCAAATCTACTGCTTCATCAGTATTCACATTTTTGACCTTCAAGACGTCAGAACTGAGCTTTGGGCTCAACATAAAAGTTGTAACTCTGCTTCTTAACTTTCCAACTCAGACTAGCACGCCTTAATCGAACTAACGCAGCCCAAGTTATGCCATGTAGAGTGAGCAAGGGTCAAGATGCAATTAAATCCAAAAATTAATCAAAGAATTACAATAACGCTCAATTAAGACCCGAAGTTTGAGGAGCCTTTAAAACCTCAAAGTACAGAGTCATAAAAGATGTGCTAAAACGCACTTATCCAAACATTACTACCAAAATGATGAAATCCTAAGAAGATTACCTTTGAAGAGGGATCTAGGGAAGGTTCATTGCTCAAAATCAACCCATCTTTGTCATTCTTTTCAATATTTTCCACTTTTGGTGGGAAAAAATGTGTTCTTCGAATTTTCACTATGATCAAGATAATGATCAAGATCGCGATCACATATCTGCCAATAGTGATCGTGTATCGCTACATTCACTTCTGGGAACATTACTAGTGGAACATGCCTATCATGTGTTGTCACATCCACTTCTGGGAATGGACCATCAAAGTTTGGTTGATTTTTCCTTGTACACAAAAACATAATGAAAACAAATTTACCATAAACATAACAAATCTCCAAGAGCCTGCAAAATTTGTGCATCTACCATATGGTCAACACATAAGGGATCTATTCAATCAACATATTATTTAAAGAATGCTAATAAGAAAGAAACTAATAATAAAATCCAAGTGCATCTAGAAGGTGCAAATAACGAAATCCATTTAATGATTACATAATGAACAGAATGGGCAGAGATAAAAAAGAATTAATCATATATACTAGAAGGTAAAAAGGTTAGTCCATTGGTGATGCATCTACTGAAGGTTTTACATAGAAATAGAAGGTTTGTATAAAAAGAAAAAAATAGAAGATCAAATATCATTAGAGATAAGGATCAAGTTTGGAAGTTCAAAACATCATTAGTTTTTATTTTGAAGCGAAATTGTGCTGGAAACTTAAATAGCATATCCAAAAGAACAAGACCAATATAATATTCGAAAACGTAGTTGTGATCTTCAGGTATATGAAAACTAGAGCAAGTACATCGTCAAGCGACAAGTGCTATATATATCATATCAACTTCAGATGATGTAATATTTCTTAACCATGTCGTAACCATAAACCAAATCATATAATGATCTAAAAATATTGCTTTCAAACCAAATTACACATTAGAAAAAATAGAACAAATATCAAACGACGGCCTATTTCACCATAGAAATGCCATATGGTACAAAATTATTTACACTAATACAGACTTGATCATATCATATATCATTAATTGTTATTCTATTTTAACATATAATATCATATACATTTCAAATATCAGTATACAATTCTTTGACATTAGCATCTCTAAGAAAAGGCACTCCATACTGCACAACAAGTATATCATGGAACAAGCAAGGACCGATATTACCTTAGATTGGTAGAACTTCGTGCTGATAACGTGTTATAAAAGTAATCAAAACTATAGCAAACAAAGAATGAGAGAAGGAGAGAATTTGGGAGTGTTTGTATTTCTCATTTCAAGTGTACCTTTACATATGAGAGTGAGCCCTATTTATAGGGTGGGAATTAGAAAATGACTAGTCACCCATAAAGGTCACTACACAATGATATTATGGAGATGATGGGAGAAACTCAATAGACATCCAATATCTAATTTTCATAACAATGGATATTTGTAACTGAGTCAAAAAAATCAATTGGATTTGGGCTAGTAAATGAGTGAGTGTTAGTTAGGTTTTAGTTGGGTTTGGGCCAATATGTTAGTAAGGAATGTTATAAGTAAATAAGCATGAGTTGTTTTTTTGATACCCCCACCACATTCCTCCATACCCCCACATACTTTCTTAATCCCAAAACTACCCTTGACATAATTGACAAACTTTTGAATTTTTGAGATTCTCTATGCTAGGACCCACGTTATTTGAATCGTATATACCTCATTGGAAGGTATATACGATTGGAATTTAAAACTCATTTTGACCGGTTAAAAAGTCAAGTCGTATATACCTCAATGAGAGATATATACGATTGGACCATATTTAATGGCATTTAGTGATTCGTATCTACCTATCGTATATAGGTATATACGATGGGAATCGTATATATGTGGGGTAACGTATATACGACTTGTTAATGTGTGGATCGTAAATCACTACAAGAAAACTCATTTTTAGCCACCAAAATTTGCCACGGAGCATAGTTCGGTCGCTAATTTGCGACGGAATATGGGTTGGTCACTAATATGGGACGAAATATGAGTAGTTCATTATGTTACACGTATTTTTGCCACGAAATATAGACTGGTCGCTAATTTGCGACGGGTATATTGGTGGCAAATCCGTCGAAAACGGTTGTATCTTCACTTAAACCATGATAGCTCATACGATTCATTCGTATGTTTCCCTAACTCTTCTCTCAATACGCCTTCTCTCTTCTCACTCTCTCAGCCGCTCCCATTCTCACTCTCACTCTCAGCCATCACTCTCACTCTCCTCCCTCACCACCACACTCACTATTGTTGTCGTCTCGGCCTTCTCCTCTCCTGTCAACCGTCGTTCTTCTCTGCCCCTGCGATAACCACCGGCGGTTCATTCCCTCACAGTCACAACAATGCAAACATCCATTGTTCTCCTTCTCTCAGTCACCTCTTGCCTCTCCTCTCTTCTTATTAAAGGTAAGTGGTTTTCTTCTATTTGACTGAAAATCCCCATTTTTTTATTGATTCAAAACCCTAACCTCACCTATGTTTGAATACTCTGTCATTCAAACGCTAACCCTTGCTTAGTTTATGCTCTTCTAAATCTGGTCCTCTGATGATGTTTCCATATTGTTGCATTTGTCATGAATTAAGATCCAAACATCCAATTTGTTTTATTTCCATTTTTCAGGGTAAAATGATACACTGGGAAATTTTAGTCATTTCATCAAAGTACGAGGTAAAGTTTCCACCTTTGTCTTTGATTTTATTAGTCTGTTACCTTTCCTTCAATCTTTGCAGCAAGTTCCAAAAAGGGTCTGAAGGTTAAGGGGTACCCAGTTCAATTATTTTTTTGTTGCATTTATCTTCCGATTCTGCTGTCTGTTAAAGTAGAAAAATTAATAGCCAATTGAATTGTTGGTTAAGAGGATAACGTGATAAAAGGTCTATGATGTTGGTGTTTGTTTCATTTCTTTCATTCTATTTTATCTCTGGTTGCTGAATAGTTTAGTGTTTGGTTCTGCTACTATTTATACTGTTGACATTAATTTAGAATTGAATAGCATGTGATGTTGCATTGGTAGCCTTCTCACATTTCACTCTGAAAGATTTAGACATGTTGGGTTGGGTATGGGGTTTTATAGTTCTTTTGGAGCTAACATTGTTGTTTGTGTTCCTTTCTTCTTCTTGATTAGTTTGTAGTTGAAGAGATGTTGATTGGTCACACTGATCGATTATCAGAACCGAGATCATCAAAGGATCAAATACTTGCAGACCCTATATCTGAATTAGGTGATGATGATCTTTAGTTGAATGCGAACGTTGCGGCCGCGATTGCGTAGCGAAGGTCGGCCGCCACGCTAACCACCGGTGCGTGGCAGTTCAGGGTTGCGGAAGGTGCGGCGCTATTGCGGAGCTGTGGCAGGTCAGATAGCGGGTCAGATCCGCAATTGTAAATGTTTTAGATGTTTTCCTCTGTTTTTCTTAATTTTTCTTTTTTCCTCTATTTTTTCCACAAACAGAACCTGTTTTTACATCTATCTTCTCACTTATTTACTATTTTGTTGATTTTTTCTTGTTTAAATGTTTTAGATGTGCTATTTTGAGCCTTGGAGGCTAGAACTTGTTTACTATTTTGGTTTATGTTATGTCTAAGTATTAGTAGCAATGACTTTGATGATTACTTATGAATATGTGTTCATTTTTTAGTATTCTTATGTTTTTTAGCCTTTATATGCGTATGGTATAAATCCGGTATATTGTTTGAATAGACTTCGGCGTAGCAGTCATACCGCTACCCGCTACACCGCAATAGCCCTTTAGGGGTCGGCCGCAACGCTACACTATTTGCTATTAACTACAGAATGAAGATTATTCAGAACAAATATTTTATTCAGCATCCTTTGAAGAGCTTGCAAACTATAGTATTAAATATGATACAATCATATGGCTCTCTATATCATCACTGCTGGTTTTAGCTTGGGGAATTGGCCTTATAATGTTGCTTTACAAGCCCTTCAGGAGATATGTTCTTCAAAAGGATTTTGCTTCTGGCATATTATATGTCACACATAATGAAATAGTTTACAAGGTATATATGATTAGTTCTGCATGATGATGAATTCATGATATTGTATTATGAGTTTTCATTGAGAAGTTAGATTTGTTCTTCCCTTTCTTTCTTGGTTAAGGTGGCAAGGCCTTCATTTATACCTTTTTGGGGGAACATAACGATAGAGAGGCGTATGCCTCTTTCTTTGGTGATTGATATTATTATTGAATAAGGTACTCACACATTCTCATTTGTTTCCTCACACATTATTTCTCTTATGATTGAGGGTTTAGGGTTTAAAAGACAAGCTCGTGAGGCCTTTAACGATATTCAGCTTGGAATTGACCATATACTCTTGAAGGTATCCATATATTATAATAACCCCTTTGCTTTGATAAACCACTCTCACTTTCTCTTTGTAATATGTTTTGTTTTGTTTCTTCAATTTTCTCTTTTGTAGTTCTGTGGTAGTTAATTGGTGCAGTTCAGGATAGTTGAGATGTGCTTAGGTTTGGTACAATAAAATTTTAAACATTGACTTTGAGATTTCAAGATAATGAAGGATTTAGAGTATAAGGGGTCAACCATGATTAAATTCAATGAAGCGTTATTACTAAATTCTATAGAAACTTTAAGTACATATATGGTTATATTGCTTAGGTAGTTATTACTTCTTGAACTTGATGTTTCTTTCCCTGACTTGCACAGAATCTTATTTTTTACACACCACAGACACAGTCATGGAGAATGAAATTTGTACGGTTTATCTTCTCCATGCTCTTTCAAAATAATCCATTTATTGACATTTACATAATTCTGGCTTTGGTATCAACACTTTGAAGTTGTAATAGTTTGCCTCCTATAATTGTTAAGTCCAATTCCTTTATGCTTTGTAGACTCCCTTTGATGGATTAAAAATGAAGGAGGTATGAACCTTAGTCCAACATGATCTTCATATATTTTAATTGTGTTTACAATGAGGTATGAACCCTAGTGGTGTAGGATTTGCCGCTTTCTGATGTTGAATTACTCTTTCTTGCCTCTAAGTGTGGTGTTGTATTTAACCTAACATATATCTCACCTAAATAGTCTTGCTTTTCTATTGCACTTTATCTTCTGTTAATTTATCCGATGCAAATAGCAATTCAGTGGGGTCAATTTTTTCCTAATAGGCAACACAAAAATAAGATCTTTCTAGAGCAAATAATGAGCTTTATATTACAAAGGATAAGTTACCAAAGATTGAGCTTTATTTGTATAGCTTGCTTTACATCTATGTGATAGGAATGATTAAATTTGTAAGACATAATTGAATTCCTTTAATCAAGTGATGATCTATAACTAGGACGGTGATTTTACCATGTAATTATGTGATAGGAAGGATTATGTTTGTTGTTTGCTTCTCATCTTTGGTTTTTTTCCCCTTCTGTTTTCCTTGTACAAATGGACATAATGCTAAATCCTTCATTTATTAATACATTTCTATTGATTGATTAGGAGTACTACCTACTACCTGTGATGATTTTGTTATTTTTTTCATGGTGTAGGTTACACCCCTAGCTTAAACCTCTAAGTTCAACATGGATATCAGCATGCTGAAGAGGAGTATATCCTTAAGTCCAAAACAAGTCAAAACATAGCAAAACAATGTAATAGTTTTAGTTGAATATATTGGTTTAGTTTCATTGTCTTTGATGGAAAAATATGTATTCTGAGATCGATCTTGTGTTTCGAATCTGCATAATTCAAATTCTAGTTTGAGTTCAATTTCTTTAGCTCATGTTTAGATCCTTTGGGATGTTCAAATTTTGTTTTGAGTTCAACTAATTATTCTGTTTTGTGTTCAACTTCTTTAACTTCTACTTTGGGATGTTCAGATTCTGTTTTGGTAAAACTTTAGAATCTAAAATTAAGATGACATTTTTGTTTATAATAAGCATACGAATATGGCTGCTAGTGGACAAATTACTAGAGACCTAAATGACTGACTGTTTTGTTACAGGCCATTTATCATGGAGTTGACCTTAGTTGCTTATGTTTTTTCCTTCTTACCAACCCTTTACTGGATGTATATTCAAGTTGCTAGGACCCTAAATTCTGTCTTATTTGGTATTTTGCAGGTTGCTAATCCAAGAGAAATAGTTACTACTTACTACCAAATAGTCAAGAAAAAAAAGGTGGATTCCAAGCTCCTCTACTCTACCCTTTGCATACTCTATCTTCAATTACGTAAGAAATATATGTTCTTTGGTGATGGATCTCTTTGGATTATGTTTCTAGTGTGGAGGCATTTTGCAAAATTAACCAAAACTTTATGCTGCATAATTGAGTAGCTACTGGTTTGAAGATATAGCTAATCTGATATGTTGTGCTATTCTGTTTTGGAGGATATAGCTAAGAAGGTGGTGGAGTTCACCTAAAGTGCAAATTGATTTTGATTACAATCTGATAGATGAAAATATAATAGAAGAAGATCTAAAGAAACACCAGCTGCCACCTGATAATGAGTACCTTTCATTACTTATTTAGTTTATTTTCTCAATTAGTATTTTGTATTAGCTAACATGTTTATGCAATAGGTTATTAGATAGATAGTTAATCATTCTTAATTCTTTTCTTGAGTTATTGTAAAGTAAGTTACAACTCTTTATATTACTCAACTTTTCCTTTTGCAATAAAAACTGAAAGTAATATTTTGGGCAGAATATATAGGTTGAAGAATTCAAAGTATGATTTTTTTTTTAAATTTTTTATATATTTGCGACGACTTTGCCACGGATATTTGAGACGGATTAGCGACGGAAACATTTGCCACGAAAAATTCCGTGGCAAATGATTTGCGACGAGCGTTTTTGCCACCAATTTTTGTCCGTCGCAAATATCCGTGGCAAACCAGCGATTTTCTTGTAGTGTATACCTTTTGTGAGGGTATATATGATTCTATGGTAGTGTGGATCGTATATACCTCCTGTGGGGGTACATACGATTTGCTTTTAAAATTTTGTATTTTATGTCTAATTTATCTTTCTATTTTTGAAACAGATATTCACCCGCCTGCTGCAGACTCTCAGTTGGTTCCTTTCGAAATCGATACTACAAAGGCATTTACCACAGATAGGGTTTATTAATGCTATTAATTTTTTTAATCAAGTTTGATAAATATTTAATTACTTACTTAAGTACGTAACATTTTTCTATTTATAGATATTTTCTACACGCGAGGATGTAGAAGAGTGGGCGAAAGCGGTTGGTAGACGCATTGGAGTAGTGGTTATCAAAGTGAGATCTGACAAAGCTGGTAAGACGGGGAGTTGAGATAAGATTGATTTTTCTTGTGAGAAGCAAGAGCAATTTACTAATGATTCAAAAGTTTTCGGTACTAAAAGAATAAGTTGTCCGTTTAGATTGAAAGCTACTTGTACTCTTCGTCATGGGGGTTGGGGTGTGAAGGTTATGTGTGGTCGACACACGCATGAGTTGCTTAAAATCCCATCAGGGTGACAACTTTTGGTCGTTTGTCTAAGTCCCAGAAGGATATGGTGAATGAGCACGCTGATCTTGATGTTACTCTGAAAGATACTCTTACTGCTTTGAAGAAGCAAGATTCGGAGAACGTCACTAGTTTTCGTCAAATATATAGGCAACGTCACAAACATCGGTCTACAAAGAGGGGTCCTAGAACGGACATTCAGGAGGTATTGAGATTAATTGAGTTACATAATTATTTATGTTGGAGCAGAAAGGTTCAGGGGTCTGATGTGGTTAGTGATATCATGTGGGCGCATCCCACTTCTATCAAATTACTCTGTTTGTTTTCGAAGGTTCTTATTCTTTACTCAACCTACAAGACCAACAAATACAACTTAACGCTTTTGCAGATTGTGGGAGTCACTAACACAGAGTTAACTTTCCACGTTGCTTTTTCCTATATTGGACACGAGCTTGCTATTAATTTTTCTTGGATATTGCAGCAGCTGAAAGAAATATGTGACTTGCATGCGATTCAACCTCAAGTTTTCTTGACTGACGGAGATCTTGGTTGTATATCTGGTATTCTTGATGTATTTCCTTTTGCTACCAATTTGTTGTGCCATTGGAATGTGACAAAGAATGTGAAAGCGAAGATTAAAGAGTTGGTGCACAAGGATAGACGCGAGGATGTCCTCTCTCTTTGGCACTCTGTTGTTGATTTTCTTGACGAGTCAGAGTACTTAGCTAATTTGAAGATGTTTGAGGATTCATGCGCTGATAAACCTTCTCTTATTAAATATGTGCATGACACATGGTTAACACCGCACAAGGAGCGATTTATCTTGGCATGGAGTAACCATATCCCACGCTTGGGGAATCAGACCACCAACAGGCATTTAGTATTTTTATCGTAGTTTAAATTTTTTTGACACGTCTTTAGTATTTTTAGCGTAGTTTAAATTTTTTTGACACGTGTTTAGAATTTTTAGCGTAGCTTAAATTTTTTTGTCACGTGTTTAATATTTTTAGCGTAGCTTAAATTTTTTTAACACGTGTTTAGTTTTTTTAGCGTAGTTTAACTTTTTTTGAGACGTGTTTAGTATTTTTAGCGTAGTTTAAATTTTTTTGACACGTGTTTAGTATTTTTAGCGTAGCTTAAATTTTTTTTGACACGTTTTTAGTAATTTTAGCGTAGTTTAATTTTTTTCGAGACGTGTTTAGTATTTTTATCGTAGTTTAAATTTTTTGACACGTGTTTAGTATTTTTATCGTAGTTTGAATTATTTTGACACGTGTTTATTATTTAAGAACCGAGTCAGCTCATTGGAGTTTGAAGAGACATTTGAAGACTTCTAGAGGTGATCTGTCTAAGTGTTTTATATCTATTGATGAGATGCTTACAATTCATTTTGATCAAATCATCGGGTCTTTTCAAAGAAACATAAATAGAATTGAAGTGTCGTCCAATATTCCTTTGTTTAAAAAGCTTCAAGGTCTTGTTTCTTTAAATGCACTGAGTCATATGGTTAAAGAGTTTGAAAGATCGACATCTGGGGTTGGATATGACAGAGGTAGGTGTGGGTGCATTAAAAGAAAGACACATTTTTTTCCTTGTGCTTTTGAGATAGGTGTGTATCATACTTACGGTTCTTCTAGTCCTTTGGATGTTGTGGATGATCATTGTAAATAGTTGAGTTTGGATGATGTAGATGATGAATCCACCCAAGACAAATCATCTGGCTGTGATATTTCTTATCAAATGGAGGCTATCTAGGCGAGATTTAATAAAATGATCGAGGATGAGAAATTTGTTTTGAAGAAGCAACTTAATGAGCTGACATTCCTTTCTACTTCTTCAAAGGTTCCACCTAAATCTAAAGTCAAAACTAAAGGTGCACCAAAGAAGAAAAAACAGAAATTATATGATGTGAAGCGTGATCCTTCTGGGTGGGAGCATGTAGATGAGAAGATGAAGTTGACTCAAGAATCTGGGACTTCTATTATAAAATCATCATAACGGTCTTCTTCTAAAAAAACTTCACAACCGACTTCTAAGTTATCTCAGGGTGCTTCTAGAAATTTATCATAGACAATCGAGACTCAAATTCAGTTACCGCTTGTTCCTCCTCACGTGCACCCTTATATTGAAAAAATTATTGATGTTAGGGCTGATGGTAATTGTGGTTTCAGAGAAATTCGGCTTGGTCTTGATATGGCTTAGGATAGTTGGCCTGTCATTAGGCAAGATTTAATTCAAGAAACGAAGGACAGGGAGCCCCTGTATACTACTATGTTTGGGAAGGACAGACTTTTAGAGCTTCGAAAAGCCTTAACTATTGAGTCCTACGGTTTTCAACAGAAGGAAAAGTGGTTGGACATGCCAGAGATGAGGTATTTTGTTGCAACCAAGTATAATATCGCCCTAATTCAGTTGTCTTTGAATATGAATCATACTTATCTTCCTTTGAGAGGTACCTATATATGCTTCGTCAAAGTATAAGATCATAGCTATTCTGAACAAAAGGAATGAAAATTGGTTGCATATGTCAATCTCCTCTACCCTGTCTCTTGCCTCCAGTTGTTATACAGTGGTCTCATCACCGATCACTGGAGTCTACTTAATGGTTGGATCCATATATATACCGGTTGTTTTGGCCTCTGGCAGTCTATATGTCCTCCGGTGCCCCGTCCCCTGATGCGCCCAGATGTGTTAACTTAGCCAATGATTTTGACGATTTATAGATTCACACGTGTTTCGTATTTTTATTGCACTTGTATTTATTATCGTACCATGTTTTTTGTAATTATTTCTATTAGTTATCCATATCTACACCGCTGATCAAATCATAACCATTAAAATTAAAAACAAATATTTAAAAAATAAATTTAAATAAATTGATCAAAATTAAATATTTAAAGTCGTATATACCTATGGTGGAGGTATATACGACTTTGAATATTATAGAATCGTATCTACCCCCAGCATAGGTATATACGATTTGTATCAAATAATGCCATCGTATTTATCTACAAATCCATTATATACGATTCTTTATTTTTGTGAATCGTATATATATATATATATAATCTTACATATATACGATTGGTTTTTTTTTTAAATAAATAAATAAATAAACCTTTTTTAGGGGTATTTTGGGGTTTTCAGTTTATGTGGGGGTAAGGGGATATTGGTGGGGGTACAAAAAAAAACCCAATAAGCATTAGTGCAACTTGCGGTTTGGTTTAGTTGGTGGAACAAAAACTGCGGGCCGAACCAAACCGCGTGGTTGATTGAAAAAACCAAATAGTATTGCGTTTAGTAAAATATTAATGTAATTAACATTTTTAGAATAAATACGATATTTTCTGTCAAAAAAGAAATAAATACGATCTTTGTGTGTGTGTGTGATTAAATTTTTTTTACTGACCCCTCCACCCATCAAATCCTGACTCCGTCCCTAATTCACGTGGTGATGGATGTGACCAATAACTGCTAGCTTTACCCAATGGAGTAAGCTTTTATCAAAATATTTACTCTCTAAGTCAAAAATCCTAAGACTAAACATTTGGGGGTGTTTTGTATATACTAGTATAAATAAATTTCGAGCTTGAAATTGATACTCCTTCCGTCCCTAATTATTTGTTGTTTTAGCAAAATCTATTTATCCCAATTTGATTGTTGTTTTAGATTTTTAATGAAACTTTTCATGTTCTTTTCCACTTAAATCTTATTAATTATCACAACTTTTTACATCTACTAAATGATTCACATTTATCTAGGTAGAGAGATAAATAGTTAAATGGTAAATTAGACAACACTTTTTAAAAAATCTAGACTCTTAATCATTTTTCTTATAGGGTGTACCAAAACCTTAAACTACAAACAAAATGGGCGGAGGGTGTAGCTCACATGTCAAGGCAGAAGAATTTTGAAGGATACATTGACATCACATTGAAAGGTTCGAAATTTGCATGTTTCGAAGTGTTGCAAGGAAGTTCAAAACTAAAAAGTTTGTCAAAATGTATTCGAAGATGAACATTCAAGGCTCAAGGCTTGTCACAGAGGTTAAGAAACAGTTTCTTGGAGTTAGCAAAGGCTCTTGGAAAGGTGGACAACGTCTAAAACTAAGGCTGAAGGCTTAGGTGGATCAAATTATTAAACCCATTGAAGAATCATTGGATAGTTAGATAATTCGAATGAACATGTGTCTAACATGTATGGAGTTAGTTATATTTGTAAACTCTATAAATAGTAGTTTGTACATAGGTTAAAGGCGAAATTCATAACATTCAGTAACCTGCACACCTTTAATATATCCGATTATGAATGATCATTGGCTATTGTAGTGAAAAATATATGTTCTTGTCACCTTTACTTGTATTTTGAATTATGTATAAGTTTTTGTCTTGTTATTGACTATTAGAGTGTTTTACTCTTGTCATTTTACTTAATTTTATATAATTTTTTTCTTTATCTCACGAAGTCTTTTCCTTTTTGGATTTCCTTCCCATGTTTCTTTATTAGTTACTTGTTTGTGTTCGTACCTAGGTCGGCTTGGAGATCCGGCCCGGGTAATCAGTTGTGGTTGCTCGGATGAGTAGACGGTGATTCGGTTCCAAGGTGTTCCTTCGTGGTCGAAGTCGCTGCGTTGGTGGTACCTACAAGCACTCTGATGCTTAAGTCAGCACTAGAAGCGGAGAGGTGTGGTAAGAATGAGAACGTACCTGGTTCTAAAAGGGTATGGTCCTATTTATAGATGCATGCACTGAGGCAAGACCGTCAGATGAGCTACGTCGATCGGGGCCGTTAATCTTGCTTTCGTACCCAAGATAGGTTCCTGGGCCGATCTTGATACCAGTTTGGGCTGGTCAACGCTGATTGGAATTAGGCCAGGCCCAATGTTTGCTGCAGGGCGTTTGATTCGCCAGTTGCGATCTCGATGTCCTACAGGATGGGCCTTGGCCCAGACCGGAACAGTTGCCCCCCAAGTCGGGGTCGTACAATCCAGAACGGCCTCGACTTGAATTAGTCTGAGTTCAATAATTGTCTTTCACGGGGTCCATGGTCTTGCCATTTTGGGAGTTTGTGGTCGCTCGCAGATTTGTTCTTCGATCGAGTCATCGGATCTTAAGGTTGAAGAGGTAATCTGCTCTTGTGGAGGAGTCTTGGCACCAGAGCCGTTGTTGACTCCTTCCCCGGTCCTTGACTGAGCATTGAAGCTCGGTGTCAAGGAGAGGTCAAGGCTCGCGTGGAGCCAGTGTCGGAGCCGATGTAAACTCCTTCCCCGGTACTTGACTGAGCATTGAAGCTCGGAGTCAAGGAGAGGGAAAGGCTCACGTGGAGCCGGTGTGGACGCCTTCCCCGGTCCTTGACTGAGCATTGATGCTCGGAGTCAAGGAGAGGGCAAGGCTCATATAGAGATGAGTTCGAAGTCGCTGTGGACTTCTTCCTTGGTCCTTGACTGAGCATTGAAGCTCAGAGTCAATGACGACGCAAGGCTCGCGTGGAGCCGAACCGAAGTCGTTGGGGACTTCTTCCCCGGTCCCTGACTGAGAATTGAAGCTCGGAGTCAAGGAGGAGGCAAGCGTGATCCTTCATCGGCCTCGTCTTATGCCTTCATCCGCCGAGGGGCCAGCTCAGGTCGGATTTGGGCGAGATGGGCGTTGTGTTGAACTGATGGTCGAGTGTTGTTTGTAGCTTTGCTTATTCGGGACTAAGATTTTGCCAGATCCTGCTTTATTAATGGGAACATGAATAGTCTGATTTCGTTACAACTCGTTTACTACATCAGGGAGTTCTTAGCTATAATAAGTTCTCAAATTGGCTGCATTCCAAGTCCGAGGGATCGACTCGTTGCAATTTGTGTTTTGACGACGACCTTTGCTAGATGAGCTCGGTCTCGGACCTCTTGTACTAGGTCAAGTTCCTCGTGCATTGCCTTGTCGTTTTCTCCCTTGTTGAGGGGGTTATAGAGTCCTCCAGGTTGATTCCCCGATCTCAACAGATATGACGGCCTCAGCTCCATAAGTCATTCTGAAGGGGGTTTCCCGAGAGGTTGAGTGCGGCAGCGTCCGATATGCCCATAACACGTATGGTAGTTCCTCGGGCCAAACTCCTTTGCGGACACCAACCTGAAGCTATTACTCTTGCGTACACCAACCTGAAGCTATTACTCTTGAAGCAGCTAGGCCCTTTAAAAAAGAGTCTAGCTCTGATAACACTTGTTACCAAGTGGCTTCAGTCTTAAGAGGGGGGTGAATTGAGACTTTAAAAAAACTTTTCCCCTTTTTAATGACTTAGATTAATTTTCGCGAGGTTTATGAAATGAACGAATTAGAAATATAAACAGTAAAGAACACAAGAGATTTATACTGGTTCAGCCACCTCCTAGTGACCTACTCCAGTCCTCACAAACCCTTTAAGAGATTTTCACTATCAAAATAAAGCTTAAAACGGGTGCTTTCAAACCCTTACAAAACTCATGCACTCTTCACACTTAGGATCCCCCACCTTTGTGCAAGAGCCCTCAAAACAATTACAATTGACAAACAAGAGATACCCCACCCTTGTTACAATCAAAAACCCTAGAGAGATACCCCACTCTCTAGTACAACCAATTTACAAACAAGAGATACCCCACCCTTGTTGCAATCAAAACCCTAGAGAGATTCCCCACTCTCTAGTATAACCAATTACAAAAATTGAACAAATTACAAGAAATAGAAATACCTCTAAAGTAGGTGAATACAACAAATTGAAGCTTCCCAACCTAACCCTTGAGAGAGATCAGCTCAAAGTGATGAAGAACGTGAAGAACGAGTGTGACAGTGAATAGATCGCGTTCTGCTTTTGAGATTTGTAGGTTGTGTGTATCTGTGAAGCCCTAAGTCTCTATTTATAGAGTTTGTAAAAATATAACCGTTGAAGCAATTTTTAACTCTATTGTAATAAGTGACAAATCGATTAGTTGCTTGAAAAACATAATATGAAAATCTATTTCTTGCTTGTGGGAACAAGTGAAGAATCGATTTAGTGCTTTAATAACGCAAGTATATAATCGATTGTTTGCGTTATAAAAACAAGAGAAGCAAGTAGGAAATCGATTTTCCTCTTTAGAAAACAGGTTGCAAATCGATTTTCTTCCTTAATATATAGGTGAGAAATCGATTTGGTGCTTTCATAAGGCAAGAGATAATCGATTGTTTCTTTTAAAACAAGAAGCCATGAATCGATTTCTCCTTTGAAATAAGAAGCCATAAATCGATTTTGTGCTTTAAAATGAGAAGCCATGAATCGATTGTTTGTTTTAAAACCATCAAGACATAAATCGATTGATAACTTTAAAACCACAAGTCATGAATCGATTTTGTGCTTGACAATATTTTTGCCTAACTTATTTAGCATGTTTTTATCAATGTTAGGCTAATGATAGATTTGCTTGTGTGAGTGTTAGTGTGTTGAGTGATTTGAGCCGATCCTCACAAGCGGTTTACATTCATTCCTAAGACACGACCCGACTTTCTAGCAACTACCCTTAACACAAACTTACTTCTTGGGTTGGTTGTGCCTTGGAGTTCCTTTTGTCACTTTGTCTTAGATTACTTCATCATCAAAACTTAACCTGCAACACAAGATATCCACATTCTTCTCCTTTTTGATGATGACAAAATTTTAATTCATCTTAGGTGGGAGGTTAGTTCATCAAGCAAAAAACAATGCGCTAATATTAAAGATATGTAAATAGACTCCTCCTTACTTGATGCCCCCCTATCTAACTGCAAAGTGACAATCCTATATTTCTCCCCCTTTTTGTCATGATCAAAAGGGTTAATGCGAAACTTAGTTGGTGAGTCGAAAACGCAGCTAATAGTAACAGTGAGTCCATTGCATTTTAAAAACATAGGCATAAACCACAAAATGACATGAGAGTCGGGTTTCAACACAAGATAGCCAAACATAATTCAATCAACAGATCATATTTCATTCAGCTAAATGATAACTTAATGACTCCAAGTTTTCTTCGAATGAAAAATAAATTTTCTTTTTGCAATGGTTTTGTAAAAATATCAGCTAGCGGTTTTGAATGCTCAACTAAACAATCACATAATCACCTTTTTCAACATGATCTCTAGAAAATGATGTCTAAAATCTATATACTTAGTTCTAGAGCATTGAACGGGGTTCTTTGATAGATTAATTGTTTGTGTTGTCGCAAATAATCAGAATGTGATATATATAGACACCATAGTTGAGATGTTGTTATTTACTCTATTTCCCATTATTCTAACTTGCTTACCGATTTTGTTCTCATGGAGCATAAATCAAAATCAAACAATGATAATCACATATTTGTCCAATGCTCAGTAACTTATGCTTAAGATATTCTACATAAAGCACATTATCAATAGAGGTGGATAAGTCTTTACCAATCTTACCTTCACCGAGGATTCTTCCTCTATTGCTGTTATCACAAGTCACATGACCACTTTTTCTGGGGGTGAGTGTTAAGAGTTGTGTCATATCTCTGTTAAGATATTGGCAAGTGTACCAAATCGTGCAAGTAATAAAACCGGTAAGTACCGGAATATCGTCCTCAAGGATCGAACTAAATTACTAATTACGCTAACAACGACTAATATGAACCAAATTTAAATAAGGGTTTGTTTTAAATGGGTTGAGCTATGAAGCTCTAAGTAAGCAGTAAAGTATTTTTGAGTTTTTCTAAATAATAGAACGAGAACGCGTTTAGGATAATACGATAGACAAGCTGCTAGGGATGAACTACTAGTAACTTCGCACCATTGTCGTGATTTGATTTGAAGGGTAAACTCTCTCTCTCTACTTTTTTTTGCTATCAATCCCTACTCATTCACTAATTTCTATTCCTAGGTTGATTAGTTCTTTGTCGATAGTTAGAACCCGTAATTCCTTAAGTGATTCTAACCACGACAAGCATTTACAACGAGGGTTGCAATATACAACAACCATAGATTATTCCTAAGCTATGAATCGAAGGTATATAATCTCAAACATTCAAAGATAAAACTTCCGTTTCATAATTCGAACAAACGATCATTGTATAAATTTCCCAACAATACAAAGCATTAAGCACAGAAATTCTATACGCAAAATAGTAGAGAGTACGATATAAATAAATTCTAAACCATCGACAATAGTGCTACATCACAATTAATCCATCCCTAACATGAGGAGATTAGCTACACATGATAAAAAGAGAGAAAAAGGGAGAATTACAAGTTGATGATGAAGATGAATGCATGAGAAGCCTCAATCCTTGTTCCCAAGTCTTGATTCTTCAATAGCCGTCAGCTCCAATGAGTTCTCTTATGTCTGCTAGGGTTCCAATTCGTCCCAAAAGTTCGAGATCCCCAAAAAACGCGTCTCTGGTGTGTTTTTATGTGTTTCCAGCGTTTTTGCGCTTAAGTCGCGCTCCCAGCGCCACTTACAAGAATCGAGGATGCTACTGATGAATTCTGCGCCTCGATTTGCGCCTGCGCGCGCAGAAGCTGCATGCGCAAATTGGCAGGGACCTCTGATTTCCTGCACTCCACTTGCGCTCTACTTGCGCTCCCAGCGCAACTCTGCGAATGCTTACTTCCTTATATTTTTTTGAGTCTGCTTGCTTGCATTTCTTCGTTCTTCAATTCCACCTAGTCCCTGGGCACAAAAACACCACAAAACCCAGCATAAACACTGCAAAACAATTAAATCTCAAATAGAACAACTCATTAATATTCTCCTAACAATTTCCATTCAGTCATCAAATTATCAAGTAAAATTCCCGTTTTTCGCAGTGAAAAACATCATGTGATGGGGATTCATCATTCTCCAGTCATGTGCTTTGAGCATTTGCTATCAAGGTATTAATCTACCCCCATACCTTGAAGCATACATGCAATAAGGTCAAGTTGCAAATTTTGGTACCCAAATTTCTTTGGGTCCTTGTGGGTTATAACTTGGTAGAGTCCCTTTGGGAACCCACACCTTTTTCACAACTTGTCTTCTTCTAGCCATACACACAGATGCAGTATGTCCTAGTTTGGCACAGTAATAACATCTAATATATGGACTAGTGGTGAACTTAGGTCTATAATGCACATGTATTTTCATGAAATTATTTCTTGGAGACCTAGGATGCGCATGTTGTATGTTGGACATTTTTCCTATTGTCCATTCAATCTCATGAATTTTCTTTTCATATTCATCACACTTATCACATACATAATTTGCTTTAAAGCAACTAAGACTATGATTTTCATTTCTAAGTTCTAATCTTTCCTTAGATAAAGCAATAACTTCATTTTGAAGATGAGCAACAGTTTTCTTTGATTCGGTTAATGCTTTAGCTAATTTCAAAGAATCATTATGCAATTCAAGAAATGCTTCATGTAATTCATCATATGCATTTTGTGAAGTTTCAGCGTTAGAATCTACCTCAGTTTCATTTTCACTATCGTGGTCGGCCATGAGAGCAACTTGAGCTTCTTCCCTTTCTGAATCATCTGATGAGTCCATGTCATTGTCTTCCCATTCTATGTAGGTTTTTCTACCCTTGTTTCCTTTGGATCTCTTTTTCTTAAACTTTGACAGTTTTCTTTGTAAGTTCGAGCACTCCATCTTCATGTGTCCGGATTTGCCACATTCGTAGCAAGTTGGAGGACTTGAGAAGTTTTCCTTGCTTGAAACTCTTTTGGGTGAAGAGTTCTTCTTGGGGAAGCTTTTCCTTCTCATGAACTTTTTGAATTTTCTAACCAGTTGATCCATATACTCATCGTCTTCATCATCTTCATTTTCCGAATCATCACTATCATCAGGTGGATTTGAACTAGAAGTCTTGAGAGCTAAGCTTTTCTTTTTCTTGTCTTTTTCTTCATGTTCAGCTAGACGAGTGAGCTCTAACTCGTGCTCTTGTAGTTTCCCAAAAAGAGTGGCGAGTTTCATTGTAGCTAAATTCATTGATTCAGCTATAACAGGTACTTTTGGTTGCCATTCTCTGTTTAGACATCTCAGCACTTTGTTGATCAAGTGTTCGGCAGGAAATGATTTTCCTAATGAGCCCAGTTGATTCACTATGTGAATAAACCTCTTTTGCATTTCTTGTATAGTTTCTCCTTGATTCATTTTGAATAGTTCATATTCTCGGATAAGAGTGTTTGTTCTTGCTCTTTTTACCTCACTGGTACCTTCATGAGTGACTTGAAGATTGTCCCACATTTCTTGAGCAGTTTTGCAGTTTGATACTCTGAAGAACTCATCGGGGTTGAGTGCGGAAGTGATGATGTTCTTGGCACGAAGATTATGTTGAACTTTTCTTTTATCATTATCTGTCCATTCATTTCTTTCTTTGATAGTGAGAATACCATTTACCATGTGCGTGGGGATAAATGGTCCATTTTCCACAGCATCCCATACATCTATATCTACCCCTTCAATGAATATTCTCATTCTTTCTTTCCAATATGCATAATCTTTCCCGCTGAATCCCGGAGGACGGGTAAGAGATGCACCCTCTGCGTACACCAACTGAAGCTATTACTCTTGAAAGTGCTAGGCCCTTTAAACAAGAGTCTAGCTCGATACCACTTGTTACCAAGTGGCTTGATCTCAAGAGGGGGTGAATTGAGACTTTTAAAAACTTTTCCCCTTTTAATGACTTAGATTAATTTTCGCGAGGTTTATGAAATGAACGAATTAGAAATATAAACAGTAAAGAACACAAGAGATTTATACTGGTTCAGCCACCTCCTAGTGACCTACTCCAGTCCTCACAAACCCTTTGTGAGATTTTCACTATCAAAACAAAGCTTAAAATGGGTGCTTTCAAACCCTTAAAAACTCTGGCACTCTTCACACTTAGGATCCCCCACCTTTGTGCAAGAGCCCTCAAAACAATTACAATTGACAAACAAGAGATACCCCACCCTTGTTACAATCAAAAACCCTAGAGAGATACCCCACTCTCTAGTACAACCAATTTACAAATAAGAGATACCCCACCCTTGTTGCAATCAAAACCCTAGAGAGATTCCCCACTCTCTAGTATAACCAATTACAAAAGTTGAACAAATTACAAGAAATAGAAATACCTCTAAAGTAGGTGACTACAACAAATTGAAGCTTCCCAACCTAACCCTTGAGAGAGATCATCTCAAAGTGATGAAGAACGAGTGAATAGATCGCGTTCTGCTTTTGAGATTTGTAGGTTGTGTGTATCTGTGAAGCCCTAAGTCTCTATTTATAGAGTTTGTAAAAATATAACCGTTGAAGCAATTTTTAACTCTATTGTAATAAGTGACAAATCGATTAGTTGCTTGAAAAACATAATATGAAAATCTATTTCTTGCTTGTGGGAACAAGTGAAGAATCGATTTAGTGCTTTAATAACGCAAGTATATAATCGATTGTTTGCGTTATAAAAACAAGAGAAGCAAGTAGGAAATCGATTTTCCTCTTTAGAAAACAGGTTGCAAATCGATTTTCTTCCTTAATATATAGGTGAGAAATCGATTTGGTGCTTTCATAAGGCAAGAGATAATCGATTGTTTCTTTTGAAACAAGAAGCCATGAATCGATTTCTCCTTTGAAATAAGAAGCCATAAATCGATGTTGTGCTTTAAAATGAGAAGCCATGAATCGATTGTTTGTTTTAAAACCATCAAGACATAAATCGATTGATAACTTTAAAACCACAAGTCATGAATCGATTTTGTGCTTGTCAATATTTTTGCCTAACTTATTTAGCATGTTTTTATCAATGTTAGGCTAATGATAGATTTGCTTGTGTGAGTGTTAGTGTGTTGAGTGATTTGAGCCGATCCTCACAAGCGGTTTACATTCATTCCTAAGACACGACCCGACTTCCTAGCAACTACCCTTAACACGGACTTACTACTTGGGTTGGTTGTGCCTTGGAGTTCCATTTGTCACTTTGTCTTAAATTACTTCATCATCAAAACTTAACCTGCAACACAAGATATCCACAAGAATCCCCGCCTAAACAGTTTGCCATCAATCAATAAGTAAGATGTCGCCCGCGGCCATACCGTTGTGGCTTCTTTTGGGTCTGTCGGTTCGATCCCGGATTCAATATAGTCACGGATGGGTTTGATCCACCCTTCAATCTCGTCGATGGCATGTACATCTGATGCTGGGTTGGGATAAGATCAACACTAGGTTTGGCCAGAGTTTCTTGTATGATCCACCCTTTAGTAAAGATGCATTTAGTCACGGATGGGTTGGATCCACCCTTTAGTGAAGATGCATTTAGACTAAGGTTATTTCCTTATTCTTTGAAAGGTAGAGCAAAGGCTTGGTTGAATGCTTTAGAGCCTAACTCTATCCATTCATGGAATGAAATGGTTGAAATTTTTTAGGAAAATACTTCCCACCTATCAAAAATGCCAAAATGAGAACTGATATTACATCTTTTAGACAAAAAGAATTTGAATCATTATTTGAATCATGGGAAAGATGGAAGGAACTTTTAAGAAAATGTCATCATCATGGTTTACCTGACATTATTCAAATGGAAACATTTTATAATGGTTTAGAACCTCAAACCAGAATAATGCTTGATGCATCTTAATGGGGAGTGTTATTAAACCTATCTTACAATGAGGCATGTGAATTGAATGAAATGATTGCATCCAATAGCTCTTGTTGGCCAACAAAGAGGGTGAGTTCCCAAAAGAAAACATTAGGGGTACATGAGATTAGTGAAGTATCAGCCCTATCTGCTCAGGTAGCCTCCTTAGCAAACATGATGAAAAATTTCACTTCAGCCAATGCACTTGCACATAGTGCAACTACATTGACAGACAGCACTGCAGCAGCCATAGAATAAGCACCTCCAGGAACAATTAGTTGTGTTTATTGTGGGGGAGGTCACTTGTATGGGGAATGTCCTAACAACCCTATTTCTTTAAACTATGTAGGATATAATAACAATAGAAATAATAACCCTTACACTAACGCCTATAATCTTGGATGACAGAACCACCCAAATTTTAGATGGAGCAACAATAGTACACCTACACCTAATGCTGCTGCACCAGTCATACCACCAGGATTCCAATCTCAGAACTATCAAAGACCACCTCAACCTGAGACGAACCTCGTCCTTATCTTAGTAACCCTTGGCACTTAAAGTTCTTAATCTCAAAAATATATAAATTTAAGACTTAAGACAGGTATAACTAAACATACATCACATATACAAAACACAAATATTAAGAGTTTTACAACACATGTGTGGCTATACTAAAGCCTATCAAAATATAATTAGAGTACAACAAAATAGCATAACATAAAAACATAAAAGGAAAGCCAGTTAAACGAGACTCAAAAGACTGACACACTGGCTAAACAAAACTCAGGTTCTCTCAATGAGACACCTGACAGCTCCATCATATCGCACTGGCATCCTCCGTGCCTTCGACGTCCATCGTGGAAGGAAGACTATCCCCTGCTGTTGCAAGAGACTCCTCGGCTGGATCTAAGGGATAAATAAATATACAAAAGAGAAAAACATAGGGCTAAGATACATGTACAAGTCAGAAAAATGGGAAGATAAGCTGAAGCTCAATTTAAACATGTTACAAGCACATCAATTAAAATTATTCCTTATCTTATATCCTTTATTAATATCTTATTTCTTAGACCCTATCTATTGTTGTGCCAAGGGCAAACATTCCCTGTTTTGAATGATAACAAATTACAAGTTACTAATAATTTACTTGAGGTAAAGCGCAGGAAAAATATAAGAGCGCAGGCGATGATGAACAAGAGAGCTTGGAAGCTAACTCAAAGTGTAGAAGCTCGGATTTAAAAGCTGCTCAAGCATTGAAGACTTATATCGCTTTGCGTAGGACTCATGTAAGATCGTATTACCCAAGTCTTATAACATTCGTAGTTGAGAGATGATGATTAAAAATAAAATTGTTTTAGAAAAATGTTTTCTATAAAATCATGATTTATTAGATTAGACACAAGTTGTTGTTAAAGAAAAGTTTTGAATCATGATTTGTTGTTTTTTATAAAGAAACTTGATTCATAGCTTAATGTTTTAAAAGAATTTGTTTTTGAAGTAAAGAATGATTCTTGATTTGGTAAATTAAGCTAGAAATCGATTTCCACTTATTTCTAAAGCCAAAAATCGATTTCCTCTTGCTTTTTAAAGTCAAGAATCGATTTCCCTCTTCCCTTGGAAGCAAGAAATCGATTTGCCACTTCTTAATTGGTTTTGAAAGAGTTTGTTTTGGAAAGAAAGTAATCGATTGATGACTTTGTGTATTTGAAGAGCCAAATCGATTTCCCTCTTGCTTTTCAAGCTAGAAATCGATTTCCCCAAGGCTAGAAATCGATTTCCCTTGTAAGTCTAAATCCAACAATCGATTCATAGCTTGCTTGTTTTTAAAAGAACTTGTTTTGGAAAGAAAACAATCGATTGATGACCTTGTGTTATTAAAGAAGCAAATCGATTATTGACTCCTTTTCTAGAGCTAGAAATCGATTTGGGGCTTCCTCCCTTAAAGAGGAAAATCGATTTCTTGCCTGCTTCTTTTAAGAAAACAATCGATTTGTTACTTATGTTTTATACGCAATCAATCGATTTCTCACTTATAACAACAGTGTTAAGATTTGTTTCAACGGTCATATTTTTTCAATCCCTATAAATAGGACATAGGGTTTTCACGATAAAAAGACACAACCCACATATCAAAAAGAAAAGAAAAGAACGAGAACTCTCACAGTAACATTCATCTTTTTACGTTCTTCATCTAGGGTTTCAAATCTCTCATCTCTCTCAACTACATATTGTTATATTGCTTGAGTGATTGGATCCTAGTTTATACTTGTAATCTTTTATACTTATTGGTTGTTGTGAAATCGGGAAGCTTTCTTGGGTAGTTCAATCGGGAGATTGAATTGTAGCGAAATCCTTAGCGGGAGCTTGGGTTCTCAATTTGGGGAAAATTGAGATTGGTGTGGTAGCTATAGGGAAGTTGCTTGCTTGTAAGACATTGAAGAAGTATCTTCTCATATAGTGGTGATTACCAAAGTCCAAAGGTTGCAAAAGCCGGAGGCCGAGGAGTAGGGCTTTTATCCCGAACCTCGCTAAAATCACTGTGTACTTCTTTCCCTTATCTTTACTTTGCATTTTCTTTATAATTGTTAATGTCATTGTAGTTGATATTATCACGCTTAAACTTCAATATCATCATGGAATTGTTTACGCCATTGTTATAGCTTGCTTAGGTGTTGCATATAGTTTAAATCTTATTTTCCGCATGTGATTTTAACTTGCATCGTTAATATTTCGAAAATAAAAAAGATTTCATTTTTAAAATATAACCTTATTCACCCCCCCCTCTAAGGTTATCATATAGTCCAACAATTGGTATCAGAGCTAGAAATTGCATATAGAGCTTAACATCTCGCAATTTTTGATTATGGGTTCTTTTATGAAAGAGGGGATGTCCTTCAATAGGCCACACATTCGATGGGACTAACTATGACTATTGGAGTAGTCGAATGAAATGTCATGTGCAGGCTATAGATTTCACTTTATGGAGGATCATTGTTGATGGACCACTCACGCCTATGAGAATCAAGATTACTAAACCTGTGGTGTTGCTGCTGAGGAGATACTACCAAATCTCAAGCCACTGGTACAGCTGAGGAAGTACCTATAGAAGACATTTATTCCATTGATTTGAGTGAGCTGAGAAAGTCTGAACTAGAAAAAATATCTCTCAATGCCAAAGCAATGAATATTCTTCACCTATCTCTATGTGAAGAAGAATATGGAAGGGTGAAAGGATGTCAAACAGCAAAGGAAATTTGGGACTGTCTGGAAGCAACACATGTTGGTACGAGTCAAGTGAAGGATACAAAGATTAGAGTTCTCACTTCTGAGTATGAAGCTTTCAAGATGAAGGAAGGTGAATCATTTGACTATGCACCAGAGATTGAACCTGATAGTGAATAACTTGAGAGCACTTGGGAAGAAGTATTCAACGAAGGATTTGAATGGGAAGATTCTTGCATCATTGACTAGTGAGTTCTTTCCCAAGACTTGTGCTATCACTGAAGCCAAAGATATTGGCACTTTACCTCAAGAAGACTTGATTGGGTCACTTCTTGCATTTGAGGTGGTGTTGGCCGCTAAGAAGACTCAAGAAAAAGAAGCGGTAAAAGAAAGGAAGTCTCTTGCTCTTGCTGCTGCCAAGACTCCTAAGATGGCAAAGAAAGAGGTTGAGTCTGATGAAGAATATGATGATGAAGACATGGCTATGTTCGCCAAGAAATTCAAAAATTCATGAAACTCAACAAGCTTAGGAAGGGTGACTATTCAAAGAAATCCGGATACAAAAAGGAGATAGTCATGAGAAAGGAGACGACCAACCAAGATGTTTTGAATGCAACAAACCGGGTCATCTCAAGGTTAATTGTCCAAAACTTAAGAACAAATACCCAAAGAAGAAAGCAATGAAGGCTACATGGGATGACACACGGCGAGGTGAAAGCAGAAGAAGAAGAGGAAGTTGCTAACGTTGTTGGTCTTGCAGCAGATTACTCTCCGATGATACATGGGACAATCTCAGCGTGTGATGTGGCCCGATGATGAAGTGATTGCTTCAAAGCTTGCGTGTCTCATGGCGAGTGACTCAACTAAGGTAACAAATTCTAATCCTTCTTTTTTCGATTCTCGATGATTCTTGTGATGATGATAGTAGTTGTCAAAATGTGAGTGAGGCTTTTGAGGCTCTTTATATTGAACATGAAAATCTTTTGATAAAAACTATGAATTTGAAAAAGAGCAACAAAAGCATGTCTACTCAAATCGAGACGCTCGAGAATGAGATAGCTAGATTGAAAAAGGAGCTACAAAATGCCAAACCTTTCAACCTTGAATTTCTAGAGCTTAAACAAATTTTGAAAAAATCAAGATCGAAAATGAAAATTTAAAAGATTCTTTAAAAAGGTTTGAGGTTGGTGAAAATACCTTGACCAAGTTACTTCACTCTCAACATGAATATGTTGATAGGAGAGGTATTGGTTATAAAGGTGAGTCCAGCTCCCCAAATTTAAAAAGGGATATGGTATTTGTATTTGCTTCTTCAAGTAAGACACGTAGTTCATTCTCTTGCACTTATTGTCAAAAAGGAAATCATAATTCTCTTAGATGTCCTATTCGCAAACTATGTGAGCTTGGCAATCTTATACCGCTTGCAAGAAACCAAGGTGGATTGTGAAAACAAACCCCTCGAGAACTAACCTCCATGGACCCAACCAAATTTGGGTACCTCGCACTAGTGTTTAATTTTTCCTTTGTAGGTGCGTAGACTATCCAAAAAGGGAAATGTATGGATGGTTGACAGTGGGTGCTCAAGGCATATGACTGGTGATGCTTCACTATTCTTGAAGTTAAGCAACAAGGCTAGTGGATCTGTGAAGTTTGCCAATAATGAAACTGCTCGTGTAATAGGTAAGGTTGTGTGGGTAAGGAAAACACAATCAAAATTAGAAATGCTTTACTAGTTGATGGTGTTAAATTTAATTTACTAAGTGTAAGTCAACTATGTGATAATGACTTTGATGTTTATTTCTCAAAAGATAAATGTCTTATTGTGCATGAAGCCTCTAACTTTCACATTGTCGGTTTTCGTGAAAACAATGTTTATTATGTTGATTTTGACACTGTTGGTGATGATATTGTATGCATGCCTTCTTTACTTGATGATGTGGATGTGTGGCATAGACGCTTAGGACATGCTAGTATGGAACTTCTATCTAAACTATGTGCAAATGAACATGTTAGAGGTTTACCCAAACTTAAGTATGAAAAAGGTCAATTATGTGATGCATGTCAATTGGGTAAAATGCATAAAACTTCTTTCAAATCAAAACCCGTTATTTCTACCAAAAATGTGCTTGAATTGTTGCATCTTGATTTATTTTGTGAAATTGATGTTGTAAGTCTAGGAGGAGCCAAATATGTGTTTGTAATTGTTGATGATTATTCTAGATACACTTGGACTATTTTACTTGCAAATAAAAGTGATGCCTTCAACAAGTTTGCTAAGTTGTGCAGAAAGTTACAGAATGAGAAAAACTTAGCTATCAAGGAAATTAGAAGCGATCATGGAGGAGAATTCGAAAACTCATCATTCAAAACTTGGTGTGAAAAGCATGGTGTTGATCACAATTTCTCAGCTCCAAGGACTCCTCAACAAAACGGCGTGGTGGAAAGAAAAAACAGGACCATACAAGAGATGTGTAGAACAATGCTAAATGAGCACAATCTTCCTAAATATTTTTGGGGTCACGCAGTTGATACAGCATGTCATGTGCTAAATCGAGTCTATCTAAGGCCATCTCTCAACAAGACTCCTTATGAATTGTGGAATGGTAGAACTCCAAATATTTCATACTTCAAAGTTTTTGGAAGTAAGTGCTACATTTTAAATACAAAGGATAAGTTGGGTAAGTTTGATGCAAAATCAACGGAAGGTATTTTTATGGGTTATTCTAGTCATAGTAAAGCTTACATCGTTTACAATAAAGTTGATAAATGTTTGCAAGAATCTATTCATGTTTCTTTTGATGAGACTAACCCCTTTGCAAAGAAAGTTGATGATGAGGATGAGGTAGTTGAAGTGGTCAAAAGAAGAATGCCCGAACCTAACGTTGAAAGTATCAAAGAAAAGGAGATGCAAGCGAGAACCTCAAGAAAGCAGTTGAATTGGAACGAGAGCCCCAATACATCGGCGATCATCTCTATGGGAGAACGCATGATGACTTGCCTAAAGCTTGGAAATCAGTTCGAGATCATCCCATGGAGCAAATTATTGGTAGTCCATCAAAGGGGGTAACAACTCGTTCTTCTCTAAATCTTTTATGCTTTCATAGTGCCTTTGTCTCTCAAAGCAGTTCAAGAACATAAAAGAAGCTCTAGGTGATCCGAATGGGTTGTGTCAATGCAAAAAGAACTCGAACAATTTGAACGAAACAAAGTTTGGCATTTAGTCGAAAAACACATTGATAGAACTATTATTGGAACTAAATGGGTTTTTCGCAACAAACTTGATGAAAATGGTGTTATTTTATTAAACAAAAGTCGTTTAGTTGTTCAAGGTTATAATCAAATTGAAGGGTGGATTTTGAAGAAACTTTTGCTCCGGTGGCTAGGTTGGAATCCATTCGTATTATACTAGCCTTTGCTAGTCACATGGATTTCAAACTACACCAAATGGATGTCAAAAGTGCCTTCCTCAACGGATTTTTAGAAGAGGAAGTATATGTAAAACAACCCCAGGTTTTGAAGATTTTGAAAATCCAAATCATGTTTTTAAACTTGACAAAGCCCTTTATGGATTGAAACAAGCCCCCAGAGCTTGGTATGAGAGATTAAGCAAACATTTAATTGCAAATGGTTTCAAGAAGGGTAAGATTGATTCTACCTTATTCCTTAAAACCAAAGGCAAACATCTCATTGTAGTTCAAATTTATGTTGATGATATTATATTTGGATCTACTAATGATGAATTGTGCAAAGAGTTTTCTGACATGATGACTAGTGAGTTTGAAATGAGCATGATGGGGGAGTTAAACTTCTTTTTGGGACTTCAAGTGAAACAGATGAAAGATGGAATATTCATCACGGTCAAAATAAGTTCTCAAAGGAGTTACTAAAGAAATTTGGCATGAGTGATGCAAAGGCAATTGGCACTCCAATGGCGACTGCGACCAAATTGGACAAGGATGAACAAGGTAAACCGGTAAATGAAACAATGTATCGAGGTATGATCGGTAGTCTTTTATATTTAAGCGCTTCCCGACACGATATTATGTTTCTTTGTGTGCTGTGTGCTCGATTTCAAGCATGTCCAAAAGAATCACATTTAAAAGTCAGAAACGGATTCTTAGATATGTGAAGGGAACCACGGAGTTTGGATTGTGGTACCCAAATCGAGTCACTTTGATTTGGTCGGATTTTACGATCTTGATTTTCTTTGGTTGTACCTTAGATAGAAAAAGCACTAGTGGAACTCGCCATTTCTTAGGACCTTGTTTAACTTCCCGGTCTAGTAAAAAGCGAGCAGTGTTGTTGCTTTGTCCATTGCCCGAATATGTGGCGGTTGGAAATTGCGTTGCACAAGTTTTGTGGATGAAACAGACTTTGGAGGATTTTGGTTTGTTATATGAAAATGTACTGTTCTTTGTGATAATACTAGTGCCATTAATATTGCTAAGAACCCCATCCAACACTCTAGAACTAAGCATATAGAAATTAGACATCATTTTATTAGAGATCATGTTTCTAGGGGAGCATAGAATTAAAATTTGTAGGACTCGATGACCAACTAGCGGACATCTTCACAAAACCTTTAATTTGAAGCTCAATTTTGTAAAATCCAAGAAGAGAGCTAGGTATGCTTGATTTTTCTAGTTTGTGATTATGTGCTATGTGGTCCCCTCCTTTTGATGACAACAAAGGGGGAGAAATAATTGCTACATATGTTTATAATTGGTATCTGCTATGTAGGCCTATTTTTTTGTATGATTCTTCTTTATGCTTATGCTTAGGGGGAGCGTATGCTAATGTTTCTTGTTTATCGCCTCCCTATGCATAAGGTAATTTGTTATCATCAAAAAGGGGGAGTTTGTTGTGCCAAGGGCAAAACATTCCCTGTTTTGAATGATAACAAATTACAAGTTACTAATAATTTACTTGAGGTAAAGCGCAGGAAAAATATAAGAGCGCAGGGCGATGAACAAGAGAGCTTCGGAAGCTAACTCAAAGCTGTAGAAGCTCGGACGAAAAGCTGCTCAAGCATTGAAGACTTATATCGCTTTGCGTAGGACTCATGTAAGATCGTATTACCCAAGTCTTATAACATTCGTAGTTGAGAGATGATGATTAAAAATAAAATTGTTTTAGAAAAATGTTTTCTATAAAATCATGATTTATTAGATTAGACACAAGTTGTTGTTAAAGAAAAGTTTTGAATCATGATTTGTTGTTTTTTTATAAAGAAACTTGATTCATAGCTTAATGTTTTAAAAGAATTTGTTTTTGAAGTAAAGAATGATTCTTGATTTGGTAAATTAAGCTAGAAATCGATTTCCACTTATTTCTAAAGCCAAAAATCGATTTCCTCTTGCTTTTTAAAGTCAAGAATCGATTTCCTCTTCCTTGGAAGCAAGAAATCGATTTGCCACTTCTTAATTGGTTTTGAAAGAGTTTGTTTTGGAAAGAAAGTAATCGATTGATGACTTTGTGTATTTGAAGAGCCAAATCGATTTCCTCTTGCTTTTCAAGCTAGAAATCGATTTCCCCCTTGTTTAAAGGCTAGAAATCGATTTCCCCTTGTAAGTCTAAATCCAACAATCGATTCATAGCTTGCTTGTTTTTAAAAGAACTTGTTTTGGAAAGAAAACAATCGATTGATGACCTTGTGTTATTAAAGAAGCAAATCGATTATTGACTCCTTTTCTAGAGCTAGAAATCGATTTGGGGCTTCCTCCTTAAAGAGGAAAATCGATTTCTTGCTCGCTTCTTTTAAGAAAACAATCGATTTGTTACTTATGTTTTATACGCAATCAATCGATTTCTCACTTATAACAATGATGTTAAGATTTGTTTCAACGGTCATATTTTTTCAATCCCTATAAATAGGACATAGGGTTTTCACGATAAAAAGACACAACCCACATATCAAAAAGAAAAGAAAAGAACGAGAACTCTCACAAGAACATTCATCTTTTTACGTTCTTCATCTAGGGTTTCAAATCTCTCATCTCTCTCAACTACATATTGTTATATTGCTTGAGTGATTGGATCCTAGTTTATACTTGTAATCTTTTATACTTATTGGTTGTTGTGAAATCTCGGGAAGCTTTCTTGGGTAGTTCAATCGGGAGATTGAATTGTAGCGAAAATCCTTAGCGGGAGCTTGGGTTCTCAATTTGGGGAAAATTGAGATTGGTGTGGTAGCTATAGGGAAGTTGCTTGCTTGTAAGACATTGAAGAAGTATCTTCTCATATAGTGGTGATTACCAAAGTCCAAAGGTTGCAAAGCCGGAGGCCGAGGAGTAGGGCTTTTATCCCGAACCTCGCTAAAATCACGGTGTACTTCTTTCCCTTATCTTTACTTTGCATTTTCTTTATAATTGTTAACTGTCATTGTAGTTGATATTATCACGCTTAAACTTCAATATCACTGGAATTGTTTCTGCCATTGTTATAGCTTGCTTAGGTGTTGCATATAGTTTAAATCTTATTTTCCGCATGTGATTTTAACTTGCATCGTTAATATTTCGAAAATAAAAAAGATTTCATTTTTAAAATATAACCTTATTCACCCCCCCCTCTAAGGTTATCATATAGTCCAACATCTATATGATTCTCTGAGAGTTGATATTTCGGCGACTGCACTCTACGGTGCTTAACTCGGTCTTACGGTCAGCCCCTCCGTATGTAGCCCTTTCCGATCTACCAACAAACAGTTCTTATACCAATTCATTATACAATCCTTAACTTAGATTCTCATCACACTTGTTTATCTTACTTCTATAATGAAATAAAACCATGCTTCTCAACTATATAAATAAGACATTTCAGAATAGCACAAAAGCGTTTCATATCATATAACAAACAAAACAATCACTCACAATATCTCAAGCAATCAATCAATCACTCAATCAATCAAATAATAATATAGAACTTCCCTATACGTTAACAGGTCATCGAAGGCCTAAACTTCACTTAACCTTAACTCCGAAGAGTAGTCAAATGATATTTAAGTATCGCTGACTCTTTAACTCTAGTAGAGCTTGGATCACTCTACACATATTTAAATTAAAACTTTACTCTAACCATCCCGACGAATACGGTATCTTGCCCCCACCTGAAATATAGTACTTGCTCCGGCAAGACCGATACGTACACAAACACCAACACCGCTACAAAACTACAACTCAACGGTATGATCAGCTAGCCTTGGTTTAAGTGGTTTTGAGGTGATAAAGCTCTAAAATAAAAATTGTGCAAAGGGCGGTATATATAACCGAGAGTTTCAAGAGGAATGGAAAGATAGGTTGAGAGTTTTGAGTGAGGCAAGAAGCAAGGTTGGGCTTGGTATTTATAGGAGAGTTTCCACCTCTCATGCCTTGCTCATTAAGCATGAAGTGTATAACACTCTTTTTGTTGTCGTGAGTTGTTGAGACTAAGGGTGACTCATGTTACTTATAGTTGATCCTTGTCATGCTAATATAAAAGGGTTGGTTGACACCTCCTGATTATGCATGGATAATAAAAAGAATGTGACTATGCCACTAATCTACTTCTCCACATTCCATCACGTCATACTATGAGGTGTAAATTAATACACATATAATTTAGTTTAAGAAAATAGGGAGTGATATCTAGATCTCTCTCTAAGCTCTAAATAACACAATTTAAATAAAATGATTTTCAAAACAAGTCCTAATAATTATTTAGAAAAAGTGGGGTGTTACACAACCTGCCAATGAGAGCTCCTTAGAAACCATGCTTAAAACTTTCATAAGTGAAGCAAGAACAGCTGGCAAGCTCAAGATGTTTCAATCAAAAATTTGGAGAATCAAGTGGGGAAATTAGCCACAGCTCTGTGTCAAAGACCTAATGGTGCACTACCATCAAATACATAAGCTACTACCTCACAAAGGCAAGGTAAGGATCATATGAAAGCTATTTCCTTGAGAAATGGGAAAGATCTTTCAGAACCATATATATGAAATGGAAGGAGAAGGTAAGGCAGAAAAAGAAAAAAAATGAAAAAAATGAGAAAAATAGAAAAGAAAAAAATTCACACAATGCAGAAACATCCAATGCTCCTGCATCTAAAGAAGTTCATATGCCACAACCAAGGTTAGTTCCTGAATACACTCCTCCTCCTTATCCACAAAGATTGAAAAAAGCTCATCAGGAGAAGCAATTTAGTAAATTTCTTGAGGTATTAAAACAATTACACATCAATGTTCCCTTAGTAGAAGCACTTCAACAAATGCCAAATTAAGCAAAATTTATGAAAGATGTGCTTACAAAAAGAAAAATATTAGGGGATTTTGAAACAGTTGCAATGTCAAAAGAATGTAGTTTACTTATGCAATATAAAATTCCTAGAAAGTTGAAGGATCCAGGCAGTTTCACAATTCCATTTTCAATTGGAAAATTTTAGGTGCAAGTATCAACTTGATGCCTAAATCCATATTCACCTAAATTGGAATTGGAAATGCCAGGCCTACAACTGTGACACTTCAATTAGGTGATAGATCAATAGCCTATCCAAAAGGAATTATTGAAGATATCTTGGTTAAAGTTGACAAATTTGTGTTCCCTGCATATTTTGTTATTCTTGATTTTGATGTAGATAAAGAAGTGTCAATATTTCTAGGAAGACCATTCTTGGCAACTGGAAAAACTCTGATTGATGTGAAGAAGGGAGAACTAACCATGAGAGTGAATGATCAAGAGCTGAAATTCAATGTGATGAATGCTCTAAAATATCCTACTGAGGATATTGAAGAATGTTCAACCATAATCTCTCTAGAACAGTTGGTGGAAAATCAATTCTATAAACAGTATGATCATTTTGTCAGTGCACTTGCACCTGATGCACCTGCACTGCCAGATGAAGAATTACTGGAAGAAGAGAAACTGCCAGTTGAAAACTCTTGTAAAGAAGTGTGGGAAAGAACTTATGAACCTCTCAATTTTGAGCATCCAAACCTCAAAAAAGAATTTACCATCAATAGAACAACCTCTTAAGCTTGAATTAAAGGAATTTGCTAAACATCTTAAGTATGCTTTCTTAGGGGAAAATGATACACTCCCAGTGATCATTGCTTCTGACTTGACAACAGAACAGGAGCATGATCTCATTAGTACCTTGAAAAAGCATAAGAGAGCAATAGGATGGCAAATGATAGATATCAAAGGAATTAGCCCTTTAATGTGCATGCACAGAATAATTTTGGAAGAAAATTCCAAGAATAGCATAGAGTCAAAGAAGGCTGAATTCTATTGTGAAGGAGGTTGTGAAGAAGGAAATCATTAAGTGGCTTGATGATGGCATAATCTACCCCATATTAAATAGTGCATGGGTAAGCCCTGTGCAATGTGTAGCAAAGAAAGGGGTGTGCCAGTTATAGCCAATGAGAAGAATGAATTAATACCTATCGGAACTGTTACAGGTTGGAGCATATGCACAGATTATAGAAAAAGCAACAAGGCTACCAAAAAGGATCACTTTCCTTTACCATTCATAGATCAAAAGTTGAATAGGTTAGCAGGCAAGGAGTTTTATTGTTTCCTAGATGGATACTCAGGCTATAATCAAATATCCATAGAGCCTAAAGATCAACATAAAACTACCTTTACATGTCCTTATGGAACCTTTGCATTTAGAAGGATGCCATTTGGATTGTGTAATGCACCTGCAACATTCCAGAGATGCATGATGTTAATATTCTCATATTTCATTGAGCAATCAATGGAAGTGTTCATGGATGATTTCTCAATCTTTGGAGAAACATTTCAACTTTGTTTATCAAACTTTCTCTAAAAGATGTGAGGAAACAAATTTGGTTCTAAACTGGGAAAAGTATCATTTTATGGTGCAAGAAGGAATTGTGCTTGGCCACAGAGTTTCAAAGGAAGGTCTTGAATGGATAGAGCCAAGATTGAAGTAATTGAAAAGTTACCACCTCCAACAACAGTTAAGGGTATTAATGGCTTCTTAGGCCATGCAGGCTTCTATAGAAGATTTATTAAGGATTTTTCAAAGATTTCGAAGCCATTATATGTACTTCTACAACATGGTGCACCTTTCAACTTTGATGAATCTTGCATGGAAGCATTCCAAAAGCTTAAAAGATCATTGGTGACTGCACTAGTTATTGTTACACCAAATTGGAGCAGGCCATTTGAATTAATGTGTGATGCTAGTGATTTTGCTGTAGGAACTATCCTAGGGCAAAGGTATGATAAAGTCTTTCATTCTATTTATTATGCTATAAAAACATTAATTGAAGCTTTAGATCTTACTTAGTTGGCACTAAAGTAATAGTTTATACTGATCATTCTGCAAATAAGTATCTAATTTCAAAGAAATATGCAAAGCCAAAGTTAATAAGATGGGTTCTCCTCCTTCAAGAGTTTGATCATGAAATTAGAGAAAAAAAGGGGGTGGAGAACCAAGTTGCTGATCATTTATCAAGACTTAAAAGTGAAATAGCAAGTACACAGGAAGGAGAGATCAAGGAAAGTTTCCCAGATGAAAAACTGTTAGCAATTACAGTGACAACACCCAATAGCCCTCGCCCACCTTGCTTTTGACGATCATGTCGTCCAGATATACTTCCACAAATCTACCGATTTGATTCTGAAACACTTTCACTACAAGAATTCAGCAATATACCGGCGCCAACTTTCCGGCGGATTTTATTCGCCGGTAAATTTCCGGCGGATTTAAGGCGTTTCCGGCGGATTAGGCAGCCGGAAATGTACCGGCGGATTATATGGACATTACCGGCGGATTATATGGACATTACCGGCGGAATATATAATAGCCGGAAGTGTACCGGCGGAATTCTATAAGATTACTGGCGGAAAGCAGGCCGGAAGATTACCGGCGGCTTCTACATTAAAATCCGCCGGAAATGTCAATTACCGGCGGCTTTTATTTGAATTTTTTTAAATAAATTAAATTTAAATTTAATGGGATTCCGCCGATAATTATTATTCGAATATTAAATAAAAAAATTAAATTCAAATTTCCGCCGGTAATGTCAATGATTCCGCCGGTAATTATGAGTTCGGTCTCAATGCAAATTTCCGCGATAGTGCGTGTGGCAACGGCTATAATTTTCCGCGGTAAGCTCAACGGTCTTTAAAATGCTTACTTATGCATTTCATCCGCTTTTTTTTCTCTCATTCTCCCATTCTCTCTTCAATTCTTCTCTCGAATTCTCTCTTCTTCTCCAATTCTCTCTTCTTTCATACTTAGCAATTCTTGTCAAATTTTTTGATTTTTATGAAGGTATGTTGTGGTTGTGGTTTGTATATGTAATGTAATTTATATGTGATGTTGTGTTTTTAATATGAGTTATTAGTTACTAATTTTGATATTATTTGTTTAGGTATTGCTTGAATTTGGGGGAAAGTTGGAGAGTTCTCTACAATTTGGTTGAGTTTGTTCGAAGATTACATTAAGTCAGAGACTTCTCGGCATACCGGTTAGTAATGAACTTATAATTATTATTATTATTATTTAGTTAAAAACTGTTTTTTGAGTTGGTAATACAGAAATTGTTACTTTAGTTAAATGTAAACTTAAAATTTTGCATTAATAGTAAATATTATTAGTTTGTTAAATAGATATTTTCGAAATTATTATTATTAATATAGTTAATATTAGTTAGTTAAATATTATTAGTTAGTTTATTAATAGTAATTATTATTTGATTTAGTATTAGTTAAATAATTAGATTTAAAATCTTTGATTTAGTATTAGTTAAATAATTGAAAACTGTTTATGTTTATTTAAAAAAAAATAAATAAGAAGATATGTGATAGTAAATATTATTTTGTATTAGTTAAATAATTAGATTTAAAATCACTATTAATATAGTTAATATTAGTTAGTTAAATAGAGATTTTCGAAATTATTAAATTATTTTTAATTTTAAATGAAAACTGTTTATGTTTATTTAAAAAAATAAATAAGAAGATATGTGATAGTAAATATTATTTTGTATTAGTTAAATAATTAGATTTAAAATCACTATTAATATAGTTAATATTAGTTAGTTAAATAGATATTTTTGAAATTATTAATTTATTTTTAATTGAAAATTGAAAATTGTTTATGTTTATTTAAAAAAATAAATAAGAAGATATGTGATAGTAAATATTATTTTGTATAATATTTAGATTAGTTATTTGTTAATATTTGTTTCATTTATTGTTTATTATTGTTATTTGATTTAATGAATTGAAATAATTAGGGTCATAGTAAAATATAATAGTTGATAGTTTATTTAAATTTTTGTTAGTCTACAAAGATAATAGTAGCTATAATATTAAAAATGAAAATGTCTATTGTTCTGATAGACATATATGTTGTAATAAATTTATTTAGGACATCCACAAAAAATGGATCGTAGTTGGATGTATGATCGATTATATCCTGGAAGAGCGGGGTTGAAACGACGTTTTGTGAAGGAGTTGAAGAGTTTGTTCTTTTAGCTAAGCGTCAAAAAGAATTTGAGCAACAAGGTGGAATTAGATGTCCTTGTTCGAAATGTATCTTTCAATCCATAAAAAATGAAGGTGACATTCGACTTCATTTGTGATGCTAAAAGACTGGTGTCGAAGACTGGTGTCGAAGCTTGGCTTAAAATCTAAGAGAATTGATTGTTGTGTGTCGGGTTGCATGCTATATTATAGCAATGAGTTTGGGATAAATGATGGAGAGTTGTCGCAATGCAAGTTGTGTGGAGAGCCACGCCACGTGCGCGGCAGAAAGGGACGAGTAGAGGCAAACCGGTTCCACGGAAAGCAATGTTCTATCTGCCTCTTATACCAAGGCTACAGAGGATGTTTACTTCAAAGGAGACTGCGGGTAAAATGTCATGGCACTATGAAAATAGAAACAATTCTGGTGAATTACGCCACCCATCTGATGGTGAAGCTTGGAAGCATTTCGATCGTGTTCATCCAGATTTTGCTAGTGATCCACGCAATGTTCGGCTTGGTTTATGCTCTGATGGTTTCACACCCTATATTCAAGCATCGGCATCACCGTATTCTTGTTGGCCAATTATTGTATCCCCGTACAACCTTCCTCCAGAAATGTGTATGTCTAAACCATACATGTTCTTAAATGCCATTATTCCAGGACCACACAATCCAACAGCTGGTATTGACATATATTTGCAACCTTTGATCGATGACCTAAAAAGGTTGTGGCATGGTGTTTTAACTTATGATGCAGCACACAAACAAAATTTTCTCATGAGGGCGGCTTTGATGTGGACCATCAATGACTTCCCTGCCTATGGAATGTTGTCAGGATGGGGGACACATGGTAAGATGGCGTGTCCGATTTGCATGGTTGACACAAGAGCTTTTACTCTTAAATATGGAGGAAAAACATCATGGTTTGACTCACACCGTAGGTTCTTACCTAGCGATCATCCATTTAGAAGGTCAAAATATGCATTCATCAAGGGAAGTATTGAAACAGGTGAACCTCCCCGTAGGTGACACTAGAAGAAGTTTGGAGCAGTGTCAAGGATATCCTCCAAAGAGAAGTCGTCGTTGCGGTGTTGTTTCTCGGCGGATGGTTATGGAGTATGGCATAATTGGACAAAAAGAGTATTTTTGGGAACTTCCATATTGGAAAGATAATCTCTTGAGACAATCTGGATGTCATGCACATTGAAAAGAATTTTTTGATAACATATTTAACATCGTTATGAATGTAAAAGGTAAAACAAAAGACAATGAGAAGGCTAGGAAGGACGTGGATCATTACTGCAGCGTAAAGGATTTGTCGTTGGTTGAGCAGGTACTAGGACGTTGAAACCCAAAGCCAATTATACTTTATCTACCGAACAAGCGAAATAAGTTTATCGGTGGATAAAACAGTTGAAAATGCCAGACGGTTATTCTTCCAATTTAGCAAGATGTGCAGATGTGGATAATGGGAGGTTGCATGGGATGAAGAGCCATGATTGTCATGTATTCATGGAGTGCTTACTTCCTATCGCTTTTAGTTCGTTGCCAACACATGTTTTGAATCCGCTCATTGAAATAAGTCAATACTTTAAGAATTTGTGTTCTACAACGCTTAAAGCGGATGATCTGACAAAAATGGAACAAGACATCCCACTTATCTTATGCAAGTTGGAGAGAATTTTTCCCCCTGGTTTCTTTGATTCTATGGAGCATGTTGTTGTTCATCTCGCAACTGAAGCTAAACTTGGTGGACCTGTCCAATACAGATGGATGTATCCGTTTGAAAGGTCAGTTAATATACATATGAAAGAAGTTTACTACAATATTTCAACACATTATTATTAACATATAATTTTCTATAGGTTCATGGGTGATTCAAAAAGATCAGTAAAAAATAAAGCTAGAGTTGAAGGATCGATATGTTCGTCTTACTTGCATCGTGAAACAACTCATTTTTGTTCATATTATTTCAACAATGATTTGGCTCCTACAAGTAGTCGAAATGAAATCAACATTGAACCATTAAGAGATCATTTAGCTTTGTTTGTCTTTTGTCTCCCTGGTCGTCCGTCTGGAAAAGAGTCAATTCACTGGCTAACAGAAGAAGAGTTACACTCAGCCCATGTTCATGTCTTGATAAACTGTACCGAGGTCCAACCATTCATTGAGTATGTCTTTCTCAACCTAGTTATCTTAATTTCTTTATAAATTAAAGAAATCTGCTGTGTATAACAATTGTTAATTTCTCATTATAGGGAATTTTTGACGTCAGAGGGAGTAAGTGAAAAACAATCGTCTGCTCATATTCATGCGCATTTTCCAATGTGGTTTAAGCGACGTATGTATTCCCTTCCGCCAACTCCTACCAACCAACACCTGAGAAACTTATCTGATGGTCCTCGAAGATGTGTTAAAGAATGGCACACATACTTTGTGAATGGTTACAAATTTCACACTAACAAATGGACAGAAGGTAGAGAAACAGTGAATAGTGGAGTTTGCATGAAGGGTGACACTGGGAGAGGCGAAGATGATTTCTATGGTGTTGTTGAACACATTTATGAACTTGCATACCCTTATCTTGATTATCATCAAAAGATAATCGTTTTTTACTGTAATTGGTTTGATCCGTCCCCTCGAGGAACAAAGTTTAACCCAAAGACAAATACAGTGGACATTAAAATGAGTGGTAGATATCGACTGTACGATCCTTTTGTAATTGCACAAAATGTGAGACAAGTCTACTATGTCTCTTATCCATCAACACGGACTGATCGGCGTGGTTGGTGTGTCGCAATTAAGACAAAACCAAGAGGTTACATCGAGACAAATGACACAGTGGAAGATGTGCCATATCAGTCAGAAGAAATGTCCAATGTAAATGAAGTGATTGAAGTTGAGATCATTACTCGTTTACGTGATGAGTCCAACGCTGCTGATGAAGTTAATGAAGACGAAGATACAGATCATGAGGACGCAGTCGATCACGTCGGTGTATCGGGAGTTGACTTATCTGATGATGATGGTGATTTTGAGAAAGAATGGGATTCTAACTAATTAATGTCATGTTATCTTATTTAAATAATTTGTTTGGTTTGTATATTTATATTTATCAGACTTGATATATATTTGTCTATGTTATTCAAAGTCAAATATTATTTTTTGTCAAATAATATTTATATTTATCAGACTTGATATATAATTTGTTGGTTTGTAATATTTATATTTATCAGACTTGATATATATTTGCCTATGTTATATATTCATCATTTATATATGTTATTAACTTTATTTTATAGCTACAGAACAGTTATGGCATCGTTAGGAAATAATGACTCACCACATGATGATGACCCACCCGTGCCGCCTCAGGATAAAGGAAAGAAGATATGTACTTCTTTACGCGGTCGTAAGCGTAAGATAGTATATCGACTTGTTCATGGCAACTATGTGGGTATGCCTTCATCAGACGAGCTCCAGGGCGTTGAACCCCTGCCGCCTCCACCCGGTAGTATGGCACCCCCTGCTGATCCAGATACGCCGCCACACGTGTATGATGCGCAAACCGACGTGGTTGATATTTTGCATGACGGTCGTATCGTTGTGGAGGTTGTTGGACACCTGTAAGTATTTATTATATATATTTGTATTTGTATTTGTATTTGAAATTTGTCTTTTTAAATTAATATCATTTTAATTTTTCTTTCTTATGTACATCTTTGATCCTGGGAGGATTGTGTCCCGCGCGATAACAAGTATGGGTTGATTGGTCGGAGGTTAAAAAAGATCCGGAGTCCAAAATGTGGAATCAATTTAGGGTAAGTTTTTTTACTATTTAATTAATTTTTAATTATTCCAAATTCTTGAATTCATTAAGTTGTTTTTTCTAACAAGTTATTTTATTTTGTGCAACCAGGCAACATTCGCATGGAAACCTGAGGATGACCATGCAGTTAAGAAAGTCTTCAATTCAAGAGCTTCTCACCGTTTTTCTGAAATGCTGCGGGAAGAGCGTGACAAGCCTGCTGGAACAGAGCCGTCAGATTGGATTGGTCCGCCTATATGGGATGAACTCCAACTGAAATGGGCGCATGATGATTATAAAAAAAAATGTAAGAGAGCTGCTGCGAATCGGGCTTCTGAGAATGGTGGTTGCGTAAATCTGGGTGGTTCTATCAGCTCATATGAACATGCTAAACGCCTGGTAATATTTTATATATCTTTGTTTTTAATTCTTCAAATTTTATATTTTATTAAATACTAATATTATAAATTAATACTATATACAGGAGGCTTTTCTTGGTCGGCCACCTACTTTGCCGGAGATACACGTGCAACTTCATATGCGCGAGGACACCGGTGAGTTTCCTGAAGAGCGGCCAAGGATGATTCAGGAAGCATTCAATAATTGGCAGCAGGAGTATCACCAAACACAGGAGATTAGCGGGACTGAGGTTGATCCCGATGATGAGGCTCGATTGGCCTTAGCAAAATGGAAAGAACTTGCTGGTCCATCAGCAAGAAAAGGTCGGTTACCAGGATCTAGTGGTATGGGCCGGCGTTCTTTTCCAAATTCCATTGTTCCGAATTTCAGGTCAAATTCCTCTTCAACAACAAGTACTGGACGCTCTCATGTCCCCACTCCTGAAGAGCGAGTTGAGGTTGCGGTATTGACCGAGAAATTGAGCAACTATGAGCGTGAGATTCGGGAGTTCGCGAGCAAAGAAGTCGAGGAGCGAGTTGGCGGTCAAGAACGAGCTGAGGAGCGCAGGTTGGCGGCTGAAGAACGCAGAATCAATGAGGAATTCAGGAAGCAAGTAATGGATAGTATGTCTCATGCAAGGCCATCTATGCCATCATCATCATCAGTACCTTATCCACCGCCAGGGATGCAGCCCTACGGAGGTGCTTTCGGTGATACCACGGTGCCTTCCGACCTCCAATCAATTATGAGCGACTGCGCTTCAATCCGTCCGCCATACCCATATGGTCGACCTCATATGGTCACCGAGCCTCGATTTAAACTCTCATCCGCAGCCATTCCGGCCTCGGGCCCATCGCCCGACCACGTCGACCACGTCATGTCTCCTCGCAGCAATTCCAACAACCGCCCCAAAGCAATTTAGACTCGACCACGTCAACCATAACCCCAACAAGCGGGGCGATGAAGAAGATGATTGGGACGACAGCGCTTTTTCTGTTGGATCCCAACAAAGAACCCGAACCCAAATAGGCCTTATTATTAGTGGTTTGTTGTTGGATAATTTTATTGTGACTTTGTTGGTTTTATTAGTTGTTTAATTTGTATGGATAATTTAAATTTAATTACTGCTTTGTTGGTTTGATTATTTATCTATTGATAATTTATTTCTCGTTTAATAATTTACTTTCAAAATTTTAATAATTGACTTTTAATAATTTACTTTTAAAATATTTAAAATTAGATTTTCAAATTATTAAATTAATTTATATTTTAAATATTAAAAATTTAAAATTAATTTTTAAAAACGTTTTTTTTTAAAAAAAATATATATTACCGGCGGATTATTAATAATTACCGGTGGAATATGCAGTTTTTAAAAAAAAAAAACCGAAAACATTTTACCGGCGGATATAGTGTGTTACCGGCGGCTTTTTTTTAAAAAAAAAATTAAATAAAATATTACCGGCGGATATAGTGTGTTACCGGCGGATTTTTTTTTAAAAAAAAAATTAAATAAAATATTACCGGCGGCTATTGTGTGTTACCGGCGGCTCTTTTTATTAAAAAAAAAAAAGAAAATATTACCGGCGGATATCGTTTATACCGGCGGCTTTTCTTAAAAAAAAAAAACAAATGATTACCGGCGGAGTTTGTGTTGTTACCGGCGGTTTTTTCCGCCGCAAATATCCTGTAGTTACCGGCGGCGGCTTTTTCCGCCGGAAAAAATCAACTAGTTACCGGCGGATTTTCCGCCGATAAGTGTTACGTACGCCGTTTTAACCGGCGGAAAATCCGCCGGAAAGTTCCGCCGGAAACATTCACTTACCGGCGGTTTTTTAGCTTTACCGGCGGCTTTGGTCCGCCGGAAAACCTTGATTTTCTTGTAGTGTTTATTCATCATTCGCTGGTATGTCGCCCCGACGTTTTTTAGGCCGAATGGCATGACCTTGTAACAGTAATTGCCCCGATTCGTCATGAATGTTGTCTTCTCTTGATCCAGTGGGTTCATGGCGATCTGGTTATAGTCCACGCATATCCTCCACTAGGGATCGGGAATGCGTCTTTGGGGCAGGCCCTGTTGAGATCGATGTAGTCCACGCACATCCTCCACTTGCCGTTGTTCTTTTTCACTAAGACGACATTATTGGACAGACATGTGGTGTATTTGACTTCCTTCACGAATCCTGTGGATATCAGGTCGGCCACGGCTTCCGATGCAGCCTCAGCCTTTTCTCCACTTCGGACCCTACTTCGTTGTGCGACATACTTCGCCTCAGGGTTCACTGACAAATGGTGACAAGCCACTTCCGGGAGAATTCCTGACATATCGATCATGGACCAGGAAAATAGGTCGGCATTCTGGCGCATGAATGTTGTCAGACTTTTCCTCACACTGTCACTTAAGTCGGCCCTCAATTTAACTGTCTTCGCAGGGTCGTCTCCTAATAGGATTTTGAGGAATTCCCCATGGGGCTTGGGGCGTTTGATTTTCTACTTAAGCTCTCTTGCTAGCTGGTCATCGTCCTCGTCCTCCGAGCTATCCAGATTGTATCTAGCGTCGACATCGGTCAGATTCACATTATTGGCCAACGACGGTATTTCAGGGAGTCGCTGGCGATCTCTGGGAACTACCTTGAGGCAGAGATAGCGACATCTCTTAGCTACCTCAAGGTCGGTAGATAAGGTAATGAACTCATCCGTTAAAGATTAAAAATTCCTCTTAAGGTGTACTGTCGATGATTTGGTGCCGAGTTTGGTGAAAGACGGCCTCCCTACGATGCATTGGTAGGGGGATGTAAGGGGTAAGTGTTGAAATGAAAATCTTTTTCCATGTTTTGATGATACAAACTTAAAGTAATGAGTTAAGTTTTCTAAACCTATTATGATTTAGCAAAGTTTCAATCAAGTGTTTAAAAAGAACAGGAAGTAAGTATCATAGCAAAAATCTTGGCTCTACAAATAAATGTGCCAAAAGAAGGTTACCAAAAGAAGGTTGCCTAAAAGAAGGTTGTCTACAGAAGGTTAAACAAAGTCAAAAGAAAGTTTGACTTTCTACAGAAGGTTGACCAAAAGTCAACATAAGGTTGACCAAAAGTCAACAGAAATTTTGATTGAAGTCAAAAGAAGGTTGACCTATTCAAAGATATTGTAAAGAAGGTTAAAAGAAGGTTCAATGAACTCCAAGCTTCTCTTTATGAGAAACATATTTATTTCCGATTCTATGATCCAATACGCATCAAATATCTATTCTGGGAATAAATGTTGTAGAATAATTATCCTAGGTTAAGAGAAACTCCTTGATTATTCTTTGCACCTTAAAAGCATGTTTGTTCATGTTAAGGAAGCTTGAGAAGCTCCATATAAAAGCATGTAAACTGCCCAAAGTACAAAAATAGGTCATGGAATGTCAGAAAGTGTGAAAGGGAGTACGGTGCCTGCTATAGAAGGTTGTCATGATAGCTAAAGCAACAAAATGTGTTGAAGAAGGTTCAAAGGCTACAACTAAAGCACAAAGTCATCATTACATATCTACAAGCCTAGAACTACTTTGCAACGGCTATCTTCAACTTCTCAACGCCTATATTCAAGCTTCAAAGTCTATCTAAAGGCTGTTCTTCAAATTACAATTCATGAGATTTAATTAGAACCTTCACAAGTCAAGCTTCTCAAAGTAATCCAACCTTCTCATCCACACTCAAAGCAACTTCAAGTTCTGTTTTGGGAATACTTCCTTGAGTGTGTGTCAGCTTGTGTGTTCTTTACAAATACAATGTATTCAAATGCAAACAAGCTCCTAAATCATCCCAAACCAAAACCCCTTATTGTAAGAAACATTGTGTAAAGTTTCACAACAAACTACCTAGTGAGAGGTGAGTGTTGTTTATCCTACTTCACAGAAATACCTTTAAGAAACTAGAAGAGAGTTTTCTAGTAGGTAGAAATAGCTTGGTGAAGCTGTGTAAATGAGCACTTGTCTTTTGTGTGTTGATCAAAAGAGAGTGGTGGTGAAAGTCATTTGTTGTTGAGCAAAAGCAAGTGTAAAATCTATTTGGAGAATAGTGGAAACTCTCACATGGACGTGGGGAGAGGAGTAGCCAAAATTTGGTGAACCTCTATAACTCTACTGTGTCATTACTTGCTTTCCCTATTACTCTCTTAAACTGCTTTACACTTGTCACTATTTTCAAACTCTAAAGAAGGTTAAATACTTCAACCTTCTTTAGACAAGTTTTTAACTGAACTCCAATATTATCTTAATACTTGTTTGAAAACAACACTTTTCCTTTGAGGAAAAGATATCTGAAATCATCATAGTTAATTGTCTTTCACGATAGTTATAATTACTTGTTGTTTGTGGAACTAACATTCAACCTTCTTATATCCAAGTCTACCTTGAGAACCACTTAAGAAGGTTGCATGAATTAAATTTTAAAAGGTTACACAATTCAATCCCCCCTTTCTTGTGCAACTTAGTCACTTCAGTAAGACCATGAACTGGGTCTTGACCGTTTTGGATAGTTTTCGCCTTTCATAAGTCACCAACAATTCGAGATAGCCCAACGGTCGCACCCTCGCCTCGCCCAAATCGGACAAATTTGTGCCAAGATAGGGGCTCAAGTCGGTCAAAGGTACCTTGAGTAAGGGGATGAGGTCTTGGAACATAATGTTGGCTGAGCTAGCCTGGTCGACGAGTATCCGTTTAACTTCTGTGCCTAGCATGGTGGCCGAGACATTCAAGGGAATGTACTCATTAGGTTTCCCAGTCAGGAGATCTTGGTTGGAGAACATCAACGGGTGCCTGGAGGAAGCCTGCACATAATTGGAGTCTGTAGTCAGATTAGCTATTTCTTGTCACTTGTGCTTCAGCGTCCGTCGCGTCTCCCGGTGGAGAGTGAGTGGCCACCTGTGACAACCATCGTCGTTGGTCCAAGTCGTAGGATCCTAGTCATTTCTTGTGATTCGGTTCCGCTTCAAGTGGCGTGTCGTCCTTGGCGGGCCATGGAGGAGATGAATTTGGGAGTAGAGAGTTCTCCCACTGTGGTTGCCAATGTTCGTACCTGGGACGACAAGGAGATCCACCTCGGGGTAATGAGTATTGGTGGCCTGGGTAGAAGAGCGGTGGTTCGGATTCGAGGAGGTCGGCCGAGGTTGAGCCCAAAATAGAGTGATTGTTTATAAATCGTTACGGTTGAAGCCTGGTCATTTCTAGGTGGTGGTAGTTGAAGCTTATAATATGGGAAATTAAGAGTGGTTTTCATAAACCATATAGAGTGATTGTTTATAAACCATATTGAGGGTGTGTTTCTAGAGCAAATTTCTCACGATGCGGTGGAAATTGTGAATATGATTGTATCGAAATTTGTTTTATTATGGGGACGCCGTGGTTGATAGCCTACTTGCACCTTGGAGTAGTGCCACGAAACGTCTTAAAGAGAGCGACCTAGTCCGTGACTCATCCCAGTAATTCGGCTTGTTTTTAAAACAAAACCATTGTTGTTTGGGGAAAGTTCTGGCTAAGGAAAGACTTGGTATTTAAGTGTGTCCATTGTGACTCACCTCTCTTTCCTGGGAACCTACTCTGATTAACAATTTTAAGACGTGTCTAATTCAGCCATGACAACCGAAGAAATTATTGGTGCTGGTTCTGCTACTTCTGACTTCAACAAACCATTCCGGTTTGAGGGAGCTCACTTCAAATGTTGGCAACCAAAGATGCTCTTTTTCTTAACTATGAAAAATGTTGCCAATGTCTTGACTGATGAGATTCCTGTAGATGAAATAGTTGAACCGAAAGAACATGATAAAATAGCTAAAGAAATACCCTAATAGAAAGAGAATAAACTTCTCTATACTATTTATCAATAGAAAGAGAATGGTTTTCTCTATAAAGTTTATCAATGAAAGAGAATGATTTTCTCTATACGGTCTAATAATAGAAAGAGAATGATTATCTCTATATTTTTTTTAATTCTACGGAAAGAGAATAATCATCTCTATAAGAATGATTTTTTTCATTTTTTTTTTAATTTTAGTTAGCATAAAATATTTGGTAACACTTTTGATGCTTTAGTGGGTACACTTAATGGTTAATGATTTTATATCGTAGAATTGCTTTTGTTCTCAATAGCAATAAAATTATTTTAGAAGTTATGCTTCTCACGACATATTGCAATATAAAATATTGGAAATTGCAATATAATTTTCTAGAAAACCTTTCAATATTAAAACTATGATCAGGCTCAGAACAGAAACTGGAATGGGAACCCCAAATTTTCCCATATTATAAGCTTCAACTACCACCACCTAGAAATGATGGTGCTCCTCCGTTTAATTGTGAGAGACCAGGTCATATGACACACAAGTGTAGGAACAGGTCAAGATCTGCCTTGCAGGCTAACCTAATTGAATAGAAATTTGTTGCTATAATTTCTGAAATCAACATTGTTGGTAAATGAGAAAGTTAGTGGATGGTTATTGGCTTCACTCGCCATGATCATGCTATGTTATGAACATATATTGTTGCTGAAAATAAGAAAAATATGTTGAGACTGTTGTAAGCATTTTTAATAAGAAAAATCATGCTACATTGTAGTATACTTTATGAAAAATAAAAGTGAATAGCTTGACATACTCAAAGTTTTCTAAACCAATTTTTTTTTAAATCAATTAAGTTGAAAGGTTGAGAGCCTTTATAGCGGTTGAGAAACAGAGTATGATTCCTTAATTTAATGTAATTATACATGAAACGATTGCACCATATTTTTTCTGAAATGAATGGTAAAGCAGGAAGGAAAAATAATAAATAATCTTTATTGAATTGGTTTTTGCTATTTTGTTGAATTCTAGCACTTGATCTCTCTTCTAGAAATTTTTTATAAACTGTTGGTTATGTTATGAATAGATTCCCTGAATCTAAAGAAATAAAAAATTTCCTTCGGAAATCTTGAAGAAAAGACAACCCATCTTATATTTTTTTTTAATTTGGGATTACTTGGCTTATGTCATAATTCCAAAAGGAGTTATATTCGTCAGTAGAACCTATGAATGTATATTCATTGAGTATGGAGTAAATAGAAAAACATACATGTTTAATGACCATAATGCAAAAGTGATCATAGAGTCAAAATGCGTTGACTTCTATGAAAATGAACTCCCTTTTAAATCAAGAAATAGTGGGGGCACTGAACTAATAAAGTTTCTATGCTTAGGAACGTTGGAAACAGCAAACAAAGGGAAATAGAACCTCTAGGAGGTAAAAAAAAGCACAAGTTGCTAAAGAATATGGAACCTATTATACGGTCCATATACTAGAGGAGGATCCAAATATCATTCAAGAAGCTTTTGTCTTCATTGGATGCAGATTTGTGGCAAGAAGTCATAAAACAACAAGATGGATTCTCTAGAGTCTAACATTTCAAGGCACTTAGTGGACTTGCCTCTTGGTTGCAAACCGATTGGTTGTAAATGGATTTTGAAAAAGAAACTAAAACATTTAAGGCATTGATTGTATTAGACCCGACATTGCCTATGTTGTGGGATTATTACGCAGGTTTACTATTCGACCTACTATATATCATTGGCACGCTATCGAAAGAGTCATGAGATACCTTAAAAGGAACATGAATCTCAGATTAAATTATGAGAGATTTCCAGCTGTACTTGAAGGATACAGTGATGCAGATTGGAATAGTCCATCAGATGATTCCAAAGCAACTAGTGGCTATATGTAGTATAGCTGGTGGTGATGTCTCCTGGAAATCTATGAAACAAACAATATTGGCTTAGTCCACTATGGAGTCTGAAATGAGAACACTAGCAAGCGCTAGTGAAGAAGCTAGTTGGTTGAGATGCTTACTAGCAGAGATTCCTTTATGGGAAAAATTGATGACAGTTGTGTTGATCCATTGCGATAGTATCGCGGCTATTGCAAAATATAGAACCGTTATTACAACGGTAAAAGACGACAAATACGTCGTAAGCACAGCACTGTAAGAGACTGTATCTCAAAAGGAGCTATGAGAGTGGATCATGTACGCACTGATATGAACTTAGTTGATCCTTTGACGAAAGGATTAGCTAGGGAGAAAGTCCAAAATACATCTCAAAGGATGGGACTATTGCCATTAGAATCATGAGTCACTCACGATGGTAACCCGACCTAAAAGACTGGAGATCCCAAGAATTAGGTTCAATGGGTAATAACAAGTTGTGAAGTGATACGAGATGAACATGCTATAATGAGTAAAGAAACATGCTTCCTGAAGCGATTTAAGGTTGAAGTAATAGAAACTCTTAATGAGATCTATACTCTATGTGGAGTGGAGTACCTAGCTACATGAGTACACTTGATACACTCACCTTTGTGAATGTGGAAGTGGGGCCGCTTTCTATGGAATCGTTGGTAGGATTCCTAGAGTGTTCACTAAACTGGGATAGACGTGCAGGGCCATAAAAGCACGGGCTTATAAGAATACACCCATAGAAAAGGTTGTGTGTGGTTTTGATGTTCGAGATAGAGTTCAAGACTACGAGTCACTCTTGTTGAATCGAAATCCTAACCGCTATGTAAAGGTTCAAGTCGTAGACACCTTTGCTTATGCACAATCTTATAGAAGCGTTTGACGCTATTTCTAAAACTTCTTTTTAAATTCAAGTGGGGGATTGTTGGAACCTTAGAGCGTGTGAATTGAAAAAGTCTCACATTGCTTGGAATAGACACTATGTGAGTGTTTATAAGTGGGAACCTCATCCATTGAGTTGGGCCCCAAGGGGTACCCAAATTTGTGGATGGGTGAGGACACACACACGCGCGCGCGCCGCCGCCGTCTGTCTGACCGGCCAGCTCGGGCGGGCTGGGCTTGTGCTTGGACCTGTGGTGTATTTTTCGAAAATAATTTTTAAAGAACATATTATTTTATTTTCGGAATCAGTATTAAAACAAAAAATTATTTTTGACCAAGTCAAGTCAAAATTGTAACGTTTTTTTTCATTAAAACTGTAACGTTTTTTTTTATTATTTGTAACGGTTTTATTTATGAAAGAGCCGTTGGCTCTTATGGTTCCTTCAACCCTCTCCATTTTTTCTCCTATATAAGGAGCTCTTCTCCACAATAGCAGATCGCACCAAAGGATTGAAGAGAAAAAGATCAAGCTTTTTCTCTTCATCCTTTTTCTATTCTCCCTAAAATCATTTCTTGTTCCTTTGAAAGCTTGAAGAATTTCCAAGCTAAGACTGGTTTTCATAAACCATATAGAGTGGTTGTTTATAAACCATATTGAGGGTGTATTTCTAGAGCGAATTTCTCACAGTGCAGTGGAAATTCGTAACAGTGTAACTGAGCTATTTTATCCTGGGGACGTCGTGGTTGATAGCCTACTTGCAGCTTGGTGTAGTGCCACAAAACGTCTTAAAGAGAGCGACATAGTCCGCGACTCATCCCAGTAATCTCTTCGGCTTGTTTTTAAAACAAAAACACTATTGTTTGGGGAAAGTTCTGGCTAAGGAAAGACTTGGTATTTAAGTGTGTCCATTGTGACCCACATCTCTTTCCTGGGAACCTACTCGAATTAACAAGTGGTATGCAAGAAATGAGAATGTACCTCTTTTTGGAGGGGGTGCCGCTCTATTTATAGGCGCGGGTGTTGCTGTGAGCCGTTGGATATGGGGTGCTAATCTGGTCCGTCGATCCCTACTTTTGTTGCTATGTTCGCTTATTCGGCCAGTTCCGGTGCTCGAGATTGGGCCCGACCCAATCTCTGGCAGCAGTGCGCTACGTGTTACGGTGCTGAAGTTCTCTTATGAGAGTGGGCTTCGGCCCAGCCCGAAGCACCAACTGAACGACTCAAATTATTTCATTCACATCATCTTTTAAAAGCCGTTCAAATTCATCTGTTTACAACAAAAATACGTGATAAACATGTCCCCTTTTAGGTCATCTTGACATTAGTGTGACGAAGACACTACGCCATAATTGTAAAAAGAGAACGCCACCATTAGTAGCGTTTATAAAAAAATGCTACCCATTTTAATAACACGCTACACCATTAGTAGCGTTTTAAGGTAAAACGCTACCCATTAGGTAACACGCTAGACAGATCTCTAGCGCTTTTATTCAAAATGCTATCCAATTAGAAAACACGCTAGACATATCCCTAGCGCTTTTATTCAAAACGCTAGCCAATTAGAAAACATGCTAGATAGATCCCTAGCATTTTTTAGAAAGCGCTAGGTATTTAGAAAACACGCTAGACAAATCCCTAGCGCTTTTAGTCAAAACGCTAGCCAATTAGAAAACACGCTAGATAGATCCCTAGCGTTTTTAGAAAACGCTAGGTATTTAGAAAACACGCTAGACAGATCCCTAGCGCTTTTATTCAAAACGCTAGCCAAATAGAAAATGTAACACCCTAAATGATTTAATTAATTAATTGATCAAATTATTTAAGGTGTTGCACTATTTTTAATTATATTAAATTATAAGGTAGTATTTTATTTTAATTGAAGGGAATGGTATCGGTAATTCCGGGGTGTCAAGTATTGGCCCCAGAGCCCAAGCCCAATGACTTAGGCTCCTAGGGTTAGTGCATTTCGCACCAATTGGAGAAAGAAAAGAGAACACGAAAGAGAGAAGGGAGAAGAGAGAAGAGAAACGGCGCACCAAGGGAGAGAGTGAGAGAGTTGAATCGCACCAAAGGAAAAGGGAGAAGAAGGGCTCTAGTTGTTGTGGTTTTGTTGGTGACTCGGTGGAAAAAGGGCTTTATTCGGTGTTTTTCATGGTAAAGGGAGTCTCACCTTATAATAGAGAGTATAATAGGATGTATGTAGATCATAGGATCCTTGTTTGATGTTATTTGATTGTTGTATGATCGTTTGAATTGGTTGAATTTGATAATTGCATGAAAATCGATTTTGGGTGTTAGTGTTAGGGTTTAGGTACTTCGATTTCGTTTTTGATGAGTGGTAAATGACTAAAACGTGAAATTGAAGATGTTAGTATGAATGTGAAGTGGTTTTGAATTGTTCTTGATGATTGATGTTGAAGTAAGTTGGATAAAATTGATTTAGGGGATTTTAGGTACCCTAGGGCGCCAATTTCCTAGAGAAATGGCGCTGTGTCTTGTTGAGTGTGGTGTGTGTGTGTGTGTGCGTTGATTGGCGCCAATTCTTCGCCTGAATGGGGCTCGTGCGCTTTGTGTCTAAGGCATGGCGCCTATGGTGGCGCCAAGTGAGCTGTGTGTGTTGTGTCTAGGTGCAGGGCGCCAAATGTGGCTGCCCAATGCGCCTGGTTGGGCTTGGTTCAAGTGCAGGGCGCCAAGTGGCTGCCCTGTGGCGCCTGTTGTGGCACCAAGTTGCTGGATATTGTGTGGTGTCTAAGTGTTGGGCGCCATTTTGGCTGCCCATGGCGCCTAGGGTGGCGCCAGAATGTGTGACAGGGTGTGTGTGTGCAGGTGGCGAAGCACAGGGCGCCAAATGGCTGCCCTGGCGCGCTGTGTTGTTACTGTGCATAGCGGGCGCGCAAATGTCTGTTGCCAAAGGCGCCTAGGAGTGCGGGCCGTGTTCGAGCAGTGTCTCGCCAGTGTCTAAGTCTGTGTGCCTGTGGGGCGCCAGCTTCTTGAAGTTTTTGGCGCTGGTGCTCTGGAAATGTTGCCTGGGCGCCATTTTGCTAGAGTGTTGGCGCCTGTGTGTTGTGTTGCACAGTGGGCGCCAGAGTGTGGGTGTTTTGGCGCCTATGTGCTGTGTTGCACAAGGGGGCGCCAGTTTGTGGGAGAAATGGCGCCTGGTGCTGCCTTTGTGTCTAAGTGTGTTGTTTTAGTCCCTAGGTGATGTTTTGGTCCTAGGTGTGCTGTTTTAGTCCCTAGGTGATGGTTTGGTCCTAGATGGGCTGTTTTAGTCCCTAGGTGATGGTTAGGTCCTTGAGTGAGGTTTTGGTCCTTGTGACATAATTATTAATGACGTAGTGGATGATGTGTGAGATGATGGTGATGCCATGGGGGCTAAAACTAAAAATGATGATGATGTTATTGACAATAATGCCATGGGGGCTAAAACTATAATTGTTGATGAGGTGAGAAATGATGTTAATGATGTATAAATTGTGCTTGTGGTGTGTTCATGGAGTCTCAGGGATACATTCGGCTGCGGTCGCGACTTATATTTATTGATGATGAGGCCATAGGGGCCAGAGCCATGGGGGCTAAACTATTGATGATGATGCCATGGGGGCAAATGGTACCACATGCATGACTGCATTGCATTGCATACATTATCATAATTGGTACATGTTTTACTGGTTGATAAATATTATGACTAATGCTGCTGTATGACTGTATGGGTGTGATGCTTTGATTAATATACTGCTTATTATAGTCTTTATTATGTGATTTGAGACTCACCCCTTTCTGTTGTTGTTTACCACAGGTAGTCATGAGTGAAGGTTTACTTCCTTCACTTTCCCCGAGTCGGTCTGCTCTGATACGTAGCACCTAGGGGATGGGATTAGTCTTTAGTTGTTTTTGTTGTTCACTGTTGAACAGTTTATTCTGAGACTTATTATGATTTTGCTGAGACTGTAGTTTTGTTTCTGAGATTGTATTTTTCCGCTGCGTAATGTTAAATTTCCAGTGTATGGATTGAATTAGCCTGTCTTGAAGATTCCATTCCACGTTTTGTTTGGTGTTACGTATTATTCTATTATTATGGGTTGAATTGTTTTATTGTCGTTATTTTGATGAAGTAAGTGTAGCATCCCGTTTGGATGAGCTAAAGAAATAAATTTTTATAACTCTGATTTTATTATAAATTGTCGGGTAGAAACGGGGTGTTACAGAAAACACGCTAGATAGATCCCTAGCGTTTTTTAGAAAGCGCTAGGTATTTAGTAAACACGCTAGACAGATCCCTAGCGCTTTTATTCAAAACGCTAGGTATTTAGAAAACATGCTAGATAGATCCCTAGCGTTTTTTAGAAAACGCTAGGTATGGTTAAATAATTTTTTTTCGTTTCCCATTGAGCTACTTCCCTCTCTCAGCGAACACACTCACCCAGAAACGCAAAATCACTCACCCAGAAACACAAAACCCAGAAACCCAGAGCTACTTCCCTGGCTCTTCATCTCCAACGACCACTTTCACGTTGTTGGCTCCTACTAGTACTTCATCTTCTTCTTCTTCTTCTTCTTCTTCTTCAGGTTGGTTTCGTTGTTCGCCTATTTGGTGTTTGTTTCATGTTTCTCTTGTTGCAATTTTTTCTTGTAAATTACAATTAGGAAAGTTGTTAGATATTAATTGTGGGTTCTAGTTTAGAAATATATTAGTTTTGTCAGTTGTGCACACTAGACTATTTTTTTTTACCACTAGCCTCTTCTTGTTACACATAAAGTTCATTATTTGGAAGACTAGACTATGGTTTTGTTGTCTTGACCAAATGACCGATAATAGAAATAGAATATGAGATAGATATAGCTTTGGAAAATAAGGAGTGGAATTGAAAAAATTTTAAAAGAGGATATTTTGTTTGTTTTTTTTATATGAATTGATTCTTCATTATATTCGAATTGCTTGATGGGTCACATATTAAAGTTCTCTTCTCAGGATTTTATTATAAATATTTGGAAATTATGGATAGAAATTGGATGTCTGCCAATCATCTGTCCAAGGAGTATGCCGCTGGAGTGGATTATTTTGTGAGTTGTGCTGTTGAACGTTTAGGGACTTCTAGTGGTATGAAATGTCCTTGTTTAAGTTGTTGTTATGTAAAATCAGTTACTGTTGAGGAGTTGGCACGACATTTAAAGGCGAATGGAATTGATCAAAGTTACACTTGTTGGATAATGCACGGTGAGAAAAAAGGTGAATCTTCAAATATGAATGATATTACTAAGAGATATGCGCCGCCGGTTGACACCGGAACACATTCATTTGATGCGAACGAATTTGAAGAGATGGCAAAGGTGGTTGAAGAGGATCTTAATGATTGTCCTGAAATGTTTGAGAAGTTGATAACTGATGCAGAGACACCATTGTATGCGGGTTGTACTGAATTCACAAAATTATTGGCTGTGATCAAGTTGTATAACTTGAAAACTCGCCACTGATGGACGGATAAGAGCTTTACCGATTTACTCGCACTTCTGAAAGAAATGTTGCTGAATGATAATGTGCTTCCTTCTCGGACGTATGATGCAAAGCAAATGTTGGGGTCTATTGGCTTGAACTATGAGAAGATACACGCTTGTCTGAATGATTGCATTTTATTTCGAAATGAACATGCGTTGTTAAAGTCGTGTCCTAAATGTAATGTGTAACACCCCCTTCTAATTAACTACTATTTAATTGATAAAATAAGAGTTTTCGAAAACAACCACGAGAGAGTGCTACATTTACTCCATTTAAAACCAAACAAACATCAATGGCGTAATCCAACAAATAACAGTACGATACATAGCATCACCGTCAAAGGGACGAACCCACGAATCACCTGTTTAGTTTACATCAACATGAATATAATCACTATCACAGCGGAATAGCAACAAGTCTTTGGACTTATTCAAATACATCACGAAATAGCAGTTTAATAACATTAAGTAAAAAAAGACACGTAAACTAAGACGCCCCTCCCCGGTGCTACGTATCAGAGTCGGACACAACTGACTAGAAAAAGGTACGAGGACAACCTTCACTCGGGATCACCTGCACGTTGCCGGCATAAGAAGCAACATAAAAAGCAGAAGGGTGAGTCTCTAGCACATATAATAAAATGTATGATAAACATCGTGTTAGAGAAAGACAACGTAGACACACTCGGACTACAAACCGCACCAATATTGGCGCCTGGCAGCAACCTGGCGCCCTGCACTTCACTTCGGCACACCACACTGCACCTCGGCACACATACACTGCACCTCGGCACACCACACGCCACTCCGGCACACCACACTACACCTCGACACATCATACACTACACCTTCACTTCGACACATACATACTTCGACGCATGTAACACCCCCTTCTATATTTGCTAATTACCTTAAATAAAAATCAGAGTTTTCAAAAAAAACTTTTCCACGCATCTTAAAGAGAGTGCTACATTTAATAAAAACATCATCAAGAATATTAAAATCCAAACGCATCTAGTGCGTGAAATATAAATCATATCCAAATGGGACGAACCCTCAAAAACCTGTTTTAAGTATTACAATAATCCAGAAAATGGTTCACAGCGCAGCGGAAATAAAGCCAAGTTTAACAGACTAAATAAACAATCCAAAGTAGTCTAATACATGACATAAAATGAAGATACTAAAACCCCATCCCTGGTGTTACTAGATCAGAGCTGACACAATAATCCCAAGAAGGCATGGTCACCTTCACTCAGAATCACCTGCATGTCGCCACGAGAGCAGGCAACATAAAAATGCTAGGGTGAGTCTCTTTACATAAATAATAACAAGTAAGATAAGCATTATATTAGAAGAGCATCTAGCAACATCAATCCACAACCACTAATACATTTATCATTCAGTTATAACCCAAGAAACAACAATAATGAATTAATTAAGCATCAACAAGAACCCTAAGTAGGATTGTGTATATGCATGTATGCAATATGCATGTGGATCCATAACCACCTCAATAACCCCGTCGGGCAACCACCTCTTTTGGCCGAAGCCACCCACCTTGTTTTGGCCGAAGCCATACCACCTTGTTTTGGCCGAAGCCATACCACCTTGTTTATGTGCATATGATTTATGTGACACCATGACAAACGCATCACAACACAATAAATACATCACATCAATTATTAACCCACCTCTTTGGCCGAAGCCCACATCAATTGTTAACCCACCTCTTTGGCCGAAGCCCACATCACCTCATTATCAACACCTCACGACCACACCTCATTTACTAAATTAAATCCCACCAAGAATTAAATCACACCTAATGATTATTTTAACACACACAAAATAGTTTTAGTACCTAAGGACTATTTTGACACACCAAGGACTATTTTAGTACTTAGGGAATTATTGGACATATTAGGATTGATTTGCAATTTAGGAAATTATTTTGATATGTTAGGCTTAATTAGATACTAAGAGACTATTTTGTCACTCCAAGGATTAATTTAATTCTTAGGGACTATTTTGTCACACAAAGGATTAAATTAATTCTTAGGGACTAAAAACATTCCTTAGACTCCATTAAGCATAACTAGGCGCCAAGGGGCAGCCATTTTGGCGCCCCATACAGCGCAACCCGGCCACACCGCAACACAACACCCTCACAGGCGCCAAGTTTCTAGCAAACTGGCGCCCTGTGCCTAGTCAACATACGCACGCACACACACTGGTTCACTGGGCGCCAAGTTTCTAGCAAACTGGCGCCCTTCCCTGCACAAGCGCACACACTAGCTCACTGTCACGCAACACAGGCGCCAAATTCCAAGGAATTGGCGCCCCATCTCCTGCACCGTGCCACAAGCCTAGACACAGGCGCCAAATTCCTAGTGAATTGGCGCCCCCCTGCACAGACACAACCCCAGGCGCCTAAATTCCCAGCATTTGGCGCCCCCCACTCTGCGAAACCACCAAACAGTAGACTGGGCGCCACTTTGCCTAGCAAATGGCGCCCCTCCCCTGCACTAAATCACCCCCAGCCAGAAAAACAGCTACTAGGCGCCATTTGCCTATGCATTTGGCGCCCCTCCCCCTAACACACTTACCAAACCACTTCAAACCTACTTTTTACTCAACAATCCAATTACCACTTTAACATTACTCATTTAAACATTTAATCAATACCATTAAATCATCATATTCACATACTTCTTCTCATGGAAACATTTCATCAAACACATCACATGCATAATTAACAACTCATATCTTTCCAACAACAAGCAACATGGTATCACCAAATTAAGCATCAAATACAACAACCAACATATAAACAACATAAAATTCACACAATCAAGCTATTCCTAGAGTTATTCCACACATAATACATATCCTACAACTTATTATAAATGTAGTGGAGAATCCCCTAACCTTGAGTGAGCCAAAGCTTCAACTAACCACCAAGAATCAACAAAATAAGACCCCCACCTTTGATTTCCAGCCAAACCGAAATGTCTCCTCTCTTGGGGTGAAAATGAAATTCAAAAATGGACAAGAATGAGCTTATGGAACTTAAAGAAATGGAACAAGGAAAAGAAATGAGGATGATTAGGACCAACAACTTCACTTACCAACACAAAACTCAAGGAAAGTTCCTTCCTTTCTTCCCCTTCCTTGTGCGTCGGTTCCCTCTCCTTTCTCCTCTCTTTCTTTCGTTGGTTTCTTTCAAAATGAGGGTAATGAGACCCTAACTTAGGAACCCCTAGGTTTATGACTAACATTGGGCTCACTAATGGCCCTTGGGCCTTATTCCCACCTCTCCAATTAATTTATTCCACCTCCTGAAATAAAAATAAATCCAACTTAAGTATTTTATTTAAATAGATTAGGTCCCTTTTTGATAAAATAAACCCAATTAATTAATTAACTTAATTAAATGTTGCAAGCCTTAAATAACTTAATTAAATTAATAATTAAATTATTTTGGGCGTTACAACTCTCCCCCACTTAAAGAATTTCGTCCTCGAAATTACCTGAATCGAACAACTCCGGATAAGCCTCCTTCATCTTACTTTCCAACTCCCAAGTCATGCTTTCACCAACAGCTCCCAACCAGACCACTTTCACCAAATTAATCTCTTTGCCTCTTAAGACCTTCACCTCACGATCTTCAATCCTAACTGGCATAGTCTCCACCGTAAGGTTCTCTCTCACCTCCACATCATCCATCTGAACTACATGCGACGGGTCAGGAACATACTTCCGCAACTGGGACACATGGAATACATCATGTAGATTAGAAAGATTAGGTGGCAAGGCCACCCGATAAGCAACCTTCCCAACTCTCTCTGAAATCTGATATGGTCCAATAAAACGTGGGGTTAACTTCTTAGACTTCAATGCACGACCCACACCTGTCGTGGGAGTAACTCTCAAGAATACATGATCACCAGCTTGAAACTCTAGATCCTTCCTCCTCTTATCATGATAACTCTTCCGTCTACTCTGTGAAGCTTTCATCTTCTCCCGTATCATCTTCACCTTCTCTTTGGTCTCACGCACAAGCTCGGGACCTAGTACCACACTTTCTCCAGATTCATACCAACATAACGGAGTCCTACACCTCCTCCCATACAATGCCTCAAAAGGCGCCATCCCAATATTCGAATGAAAACTATTATTATAGGTGAATTCAATCAGTGGCAAGTGAGAATCCCATGAACCTCCCTGCTCAAGAACACATGCTCTCAACAAGTCCTCTAATGATCGAATGGTTCTCTCTCCGTCGCCCATCCATGCGGGGATGATACACTGAACTTAACCTCAATTTGGAACCCAAAGCCTCTTGTAAACTTTTCCAAAACTCAGAAGTAAATCTAGGATCCCTATCAGACACTATACTCAAAGGTACACCATGCAGCTTCACAATTGTCTTAACATAGATATCTCGCCAACCGGGAATGGATCGAATATTAATCGGTAAAAACTGAGCAGATTTCGTCAACCTATCAACAACCACCCATATAGTATCAAATCCTCTCGCTGTAGTCGGCAAACCAGTCACCAAATCCATAGAGATACTATCCCATTTCCATTCCGGGATGTCCAATGGTTGCATCAATCCTGCTGGCTTCTGATGTTCTACCATCGATTTCTGACACGTCAAACAAGCATACACAAACTGAGCCACATCACGCTTCATACCAGGCCACCAAAACAGTTTCTTCAAATCTTGATACATTTTAGTAGCTCCCGGGTGGATACTCAACTTACTCCGATGACCCTCTTCTAGAATTGCCCTTTTAATCTCCTCCTCACTAGGAACACAAATCCTTCCACGGTACCTTAACACATCTTGCGCATCTATCTCATAATCTTCACTTTGGGAGTGGTCAATCCCAACTGCAACTTCAACTAGCTTAATGTCTCGCTTCTGAGCTTCCCGAAGAACATCCAAAAACTCATTATGAATCTTCAGCACACCCAATCTGACACTCTTAGGTGTCACCTCACAGACCAAACTCAAATCCCGAAACTGCTCAATCAATTCAAGTTCTTTCACCATCATTGCAGACACATGTAAGGACTTCCTACTCAAAGCATCAGCTACCACATTAGCTTTCCCCGGATGATAGTTCAAGCTAAAGTCATAGTCTTTCAACAATTCCAACCATCTCCTTTGCCTCATGTTCAATTCCTTCTGGTCAAACAGATACTGCAACCCTTTATGATCACTGAATACTTCAAACTTAGAAGTTAGAACCATACAAATAATGTCTCCAAATCTTCAAAGCAAAAACAATTGTCGCTAGCTCCAAATCATGAGTGGGGTAATTCTTTTCATGGATCCTCAACTGTCTTGAGGCATAAGCCACTACTTTACCATTTTGCATCAGGACACCTCCTAGCCCCATCTTAGACGCATCACAATATACTACAAAAGGCTCTCCAGATTTAGGCAATGTCAAAACAGGTGATGTCGTCAACCTCCTCTTTAATTCTTGGAAACTTTCTTCACAACGGGAATCCCACACAAATGCCTTTCCCTTACAAGTTAACTGAGTTAGCGGGAGTGCCAACTTAGAAAACCCCTCAATAAACCTCCTATAATACCCACCAATCCAAGAAAACTTCTAATCTCGTGAATCGACTTGAGAGTCCCCCATCGCATCACCGCATCAACCTTAGATGGATCTACTGCAATCCCATCACCAGAAATAATATGACCTAGAAAGCTCACCTCCTTCAACCAAAAGTCACACTTTGACAATTTAGCATACAACTTCTTCTCTTTCAACACCTCTAGCACCAATCTCAAGTGCTCTTCATGCTCCTCCTCGGACTTAGAGTACACCAGAATATCGTTTATAAAGACCACCACAAACTGATCCAAGTAGCTATGGAAAATACGGTTCATGTACTCCATAAACACCCCTGGTGCATTAGTGACACCAAACGGCATTACAGAATACTCATAACGCCCATATCTCGTCCTGAACGCTGTCTTCTGAATATCCTCATCTTTCACTTTAATCTGATGATAACCTGACCTCAAATCAATTTTGCTAAACACCTTAGCACCTACTAGCTGGTCCATCAGATCATCAATTCTCGGAAGTGGATACTTGTTCTTGATTGTCAGTTTGTTCAGCTGTCTATAATCAATACAAAGCCGCATACTCCCGTCTTTCTTCTTCACCAAAAGCACCGGCGCTCCCCAAGGTGACACACTAGGCCTTATGAACTTCTTCTCAAGTAAGTCCTCTAGCTGACTCTTCAACTCCGATAATTCGGATGCAGACATCCTATAGGGTGCCATGGACACGGGTCTAGTACCAGGCACTAGATCAATACCAAACTCTACTTCTCTTTCAGGTGGCACATCAGGAATTTCATCGGGAAACACTTCAGGAAATTCACGAACTATTGGCAACTCTTCAATCTTGGCTTGGCTCTCAACAGACAACGATGCCATCAATGAAAACAGCTTAACTTCTCCCTTCATAGCTCTATGTAATTGACCAGAATGCAACAAAGCAGATTCTTCCTCCTTGGAAGAAGGAAAACTCACGGACCTACTAGAACAATTAATATGCACCTGGTTATCAACTAACCAGTCCATACCGAGAATGATGTCCAACCCTCCCAATGGCAAACAAATAAGATCAACAAGAAACTCTCTGCCGAAAGCCGACAGAGGACACCTAGCACACATTAGGGAAGTAGTTACTGAACCCTTAGTTGGAGTATCAATAACCATCTCCCTTCTCATAGTAGACAATACAAGACCCAATTTCTCAAAGACACAATGCAAAGAATGAAAGAATGAGTAGCACCAGTATCTACTATAGCAATCAAAGGAGTGCCGTTAATAAAACAAGTACCTCTAATCTCGTTAGCATCCTCGGACCCCGCCAAAGCAAACACCTTCCCTTTAACCTTCTCCTTCTTGGGCTTAGGACATTTAGTGCTAATATGTCCCGTCTCACTACAGTTGAAGCAAACCACTTCTTTCTTCTCACAGTTAATAGACTTGTGGCCTCTCTGACCACACTTGTAGCAACGGATCTCAGTGCACTCACTACTCCTATGACCAGGTTTCTTGCAAGCAAAACACACAACACCTACAGATTCGTCTCCCCCGCTTGAACCTTTACCAGCACTTGCCTTTCACTTTCCTTTACCTCCACCAACATCATAGGGCTTTCCCCGAAACTGAGCATTCTTCTTTTCCCTCGCAACCTTGTAAGCAGCTGATAACTCTATTTTATATAGAGTATTTCATATGTTTAAACTTAGTATTTGCTCTCTTTCAAGTAATAATAAAGAGTTTATATAGTATTTAGTGTGATATATGATATCTTGAGTGATTTGAATGGTTATAGTTATTTATAGGCCATTTTGGATATATTGTGGTATGTTTGATGTTTTTGTTCAGTGCAGTCTCAATGTTGTCTGCATCAATGCTCCTGCACTGATCCTGCATCAAAACTGCACTACTTGGTGAATAAGCAGCCTGTTTCATATGCATCCACATGCAAAGTGATGACCTCCTGCCTGCTTCCCTGATGCCATCCAAACTTGTATAGTAGGCGCCTACCATTCACACATAGCTATAGGCTTAGCTTTGAAGAGTCACCAACATAGGGACACTTGTTCTAACACCATGGAACCGCCCTATATGATAAGTCAAAGATTTCAACATGGATAAACCTCTGGAAAGCAACTACAGCTATGATCCACTCAAGATGACTTCAACATGAAGAAAGGAAGCACCTCACTTGAAGGCTATAAAAGGACCTCACATCTTCATTTGGAAATATATCACAATCCATAAGTTAGATCAAAATTTCAATATACATAGTTAGTTTTTATATTTTTAGAGGAAGAGGAAGGAATTCATAAATCCTCCTTAACTCATTTTCATAGTGTTTGTATAGTGCTAAGGAGTAATGCTAGTGCATTGCTAGAAGACTTCATACAAAGGTTTTCAACATTTGTAACTTTACTCTTGTTGTTTCTCTTTTGTGAATTCTATATATATAAACATGGTTTATTCAGTTTATATATATCTTGCAATGTCTCTTGTTAGCTAAACCTTTCTTAGTTGGAATGTTCTAATCATTTAATGAGCTTTTAAGTAAGTATGTTGCATGTATGTATGTTTGTACTTTAGTTCTTGCTTGATAATCTTTTAAAAACTTATTTTGAACTTGATCACTTAGAATAAGTAGATTTGTAAATGACCAGAAATGGCTTACAATTAAGAACTCAAGAACTAATATGGGTGAGTGTTTTACATAAAGAAAACTTTGTTAAAACCATGCTAAGTCCTAGACATAGGATAGTATAGTCCATAGGATAATTGTGGGTACTTAAAATACAAGAGTGAATTCACTTAAGCAAAGTGAATACTTGTTAGGAGGCAAGATTGGCACTAACACCCCTTTCTTTCTTGCATAGAACAAGGATCATAAGAGTCGGTAATGATATCTCTGAAGAAAGTGACCGAAAGGCACATAGCTAATGCAACAAAGATTCAAGGCAATTGCATCACATACTTGCATCATACACTTATAAGTAAATTACTTGATGAAGACATTCCAACTAGCTTTTCTCTTTTACACTATCAACATTTTTACTTTGCTTTCTTTCTAACTTAGTTGTGATCATCAAACAAAATCCAAAATTATTTTGTTACTTAGTGACTTTACACTTTATTACTTTATATTTGTTTTAAAAGTGAGTTTTTCAATCTCTGTGGGTTCGATCTTTTTACTACTTGTTTTTGGACAGTGTATACTTGCACTCAAGTGTATGTGGCATTTCCACACACCAGCAGCAGTACTATCTTCTTCATAAATCCTACACTTGTCAACCAACTTAGCAAAGTCTCGGATCTCTTGATACCCAATTGCTTTCTTAATCTCTAGTTGCAGACCATTCTCAAATTTGACACACTTAGAAAATTCTGAATCGGCTTGGTTGTCATAATAAGGGCAGAATTTGACCAACTCTTCAAACTTGGCTGCATATTTCACTCTGAGACTTGTTTTCTGCTTTTGACTCTAGAAACTCCACCTCTTTCTTGGCCCGCACGTCTTCAGGATAGTACTTCCTTGTGAACTCCTCCTTGAATACACCCCAGGTAATCTCTTCACCTGCAGCCTCTAGCCTCTGCTTCTTCCTCATCCACCAATCATCAACTTCTTCTTTTAGCATATGAGTCCCAAACTTCACCTTTTGAGCTGGGGTACATGCCATAACACGGAAGATTCGCTCTATCTCCCTCAGCCATGTCAATGCTCCATCTGGATCATACCTACCCTTGAAGGTAGGTGGGTTCTCTCGTTGAAACGTAGCCAACTTGCGGTCCTCAGCATCTTCCCTACCACCTCTCTGCTCCCCCATAGCTTGAGCTATGGCTTGCAGAGCCTCAGCAAGTGCAACATCAATTCTTCGAGCCATTCAACCTAACACTTCAGCATTAACATCCATTAAGAAATAAGCCAACACTACCTAATTGTCATAGATACTATGACAGACAGACTTGGCCGGACAGACCGAACTGCTCTGATACCACTAATGTAACACCCCCTTCTATATTTGCTAATTAACTTAAATAAAAATCAGAGTTTTCAAAAAAAACTTTTCCACGCACCTCAAAGAGAGTGCTACATTTAATAAAAACATCATCAAGAATATTAAAATCCAAACGCATCTAGTGCGTGAAATATAAATCATATCCAAATGGGACGAACCTCAAAACCTGTTTTAAGTATTACAATAATCCGTAAAATGGTTCACAAAAGCAAGTGAAATAAAGCCAAGTTTAACTGACTCAATAAACAATCCAAAGTAGTCTAATACATGACATAAAATGAAGATACTAAAACCCCATCCCTGGTGTTACTAGATCAGAGCTGACACAATAATCCCAAGAAGGCATGGTCACCTTCACTAGGATCACCTGCATGTCGCCACGAGAGAGCAGCAACATAAAAATGCTAGGGTGAGTCTCTTTACATAAATAATAACAAGTAAGATAAGCATTATATTAGAAGAGCATCTAGCAACATCAATCCACAACCACTAATACATTTATCATTCAGTTATAACCCAAGAAACAACAATAATGAATTAATTAAGCATCAACAAGAACCCTAAGTAGGTATGTGTATATGCATGTATGCAATATGCATGTGGATCCATAACCACCTCAATAACCCCGTCGGGCAACCACCTCTTTTGGCCGAAGCCACCCACCATGTTTTGGCCGAAGCCATACCACCTTGTTTTGGCCGAAGCCATACCCCCTTGTTTATGTGCATATGATTTATGTGACACCATGACAAATGCATCACAACACAATAAATACATCACATCAATTATTAACCCACCTCTTTGGCCGAAGCCCACATCAATTGTTAACCCACCTCTTTGGCCGAAGCCCACATCACCTCATTATCAACACCTCACCACCACACCTCATTTACTAAATTAAATCCCACCAAGAATTAAATCACACCTAATGATTATTTTAACACACACAAAATAGTTTTAGTACCTAAGGACTATTTTGACACACCAAGGACTATTTTAGTAGTTAGGGAATTATTGGACATATTAGGATTGATTTGGTATTTAGGAAATTATTTTGATATGTTAGGCTTAATTAGATACTAAGAGACTATTTTGTCACTCCAAGGATTAATTTAATTCTTAGGGACTATTTGTCACACAAAGGATTAAATTAATTCTTAGGGACTAAGCAAAACTAGGCGCCAAGGGGCAGCCATTTTGGCGCCCCATACAGCACAACCCGGCCACACCGCAACACAACACCCTCACAGGCGCCAAGTTTCTAGCAGACTGGCGCCCTGTGCCTAGACATACGCACGCACACACACACTGGCTCACTGGGCGCCAAGTTTCTAGCAAACTGGCGCCCTTCCCTGCACAAGCGCACACACTAGCTCACTGTCACGCAACACAGGCGCCAAATTCCAAGGAATTGGCGCCCCATCTCCTGCACCGTGCCACAAGTTTGAGACACAGCGCCAAATTCCTAGTGAATTGGCGCCCCGCACTGACTGAACACAACCCCAGCGCCTAAATTCCCAGCATTTGGCGCCCCACTCTGCCAAACCACCAAACAGTAGACTGGGCGCCACTTTGCCTAGCAAATGGCGCCCCTCCCCTGCACTAAATCACCCCCAGCCAGAAAAACAGCTACTAGGCGCCATTTGCCTATGCATTTGGCGCCCCTCCCCCTAACACACTTACCAAACCACTTCAAACCTACTTTTTACTCAACAATCCAATTACCACTTTAACATTACTCATTTAAACATTTAATCAATACCATTAAATCATCATATTCACATACTTCTTCTCATGGAAACATTTCATCAAACACATCACATGCATAATTAACAACTCATATCTTTCCAACAACAAGCAACATGGTATCACCAAATTAAGCATCAAATACAACAACCAACATATAAACAACATAAAATTCACACAATCAAGCCATTCCTAGAGCTATTCCACACATAATACATATCCTACAACTTATTATAAATGTAGTGGAGAATCCCCTAACCTTGAGTGAGCCAAAGCTTCAACTAACCACCAAGAATCAACAAAATAAGACCCCCACCTTTGATTTCCAGCCAAACCGAAATGTCTCCTCTCTTGGGGTGAAAATGAAATTAAAAAATGGACAAGAATGAGCTTATGGAACTTAAAGAAATGGAACAAGGAAAAGAAATGAGGATGATTAGGACCAAGAACTTCACTTACCAACACAAAACTCAAGGAAAGTTCCTTCCTTTCTTCCCCTTCCTTGTGCGTCGGTTCCCTCTCCCTTCTCCTCTCTTTCTTTCGTTGGTTTCTTTCAAAATGAGAGTAATGAGACCCTAACTTAGGAACCCCTAGGTTTATGACTAACATTGGGCTCACTAATGGCCCTTGGGCCTTATTCCCACCTCTCCAATTAATTTATTCCACCTCCTGAAATAAAAATAAATCCAACTTAAGTATTTTATTTAAATAGATTAGGCCCATTTTTGATAAAATAAACCCAATTAATTAATTAACTTAATTAAATGTTGCAAGCCTTAAATAACTTAATTAAATTAATAATTAAATTATTTTGGGCGTTACAACGCACAAACACTACGACGCACATGTAACGCCCCAAAAATAATTCAAGTATTTATTTAATTAAGTGGTAAATTGGTGGGTTAAATTAAAATAATGATAGGGTTTTTGATTTAAATGAGGAGTCGTGGTTAGTAAAAATGAGTGGTAATTTAATTAAAAGAGGGAGTAGTGCAAGTAATGGAGGATGTGTAAATAGAGGCCCATGATTAATTAGGCCCAAATCCATTATATAAGCTTGGGGTCGATGGTGAGAGAGTCAGTTGCAACCAAAAGTCAAAGAGTAAAGTAAGAGAGAGAGAGAAAGAGAGAGAGAGAGAGGTGCGAAAGCTTTAGAGAGAAGAAGAGAAATCTTGGCGTGGAGAGCTCAAGTTCAAGGAGGAGGAGCTGCTTGTTGGTAGAGTATATGATGAGTGTTATGTGTATGATGATGAGTGTAAGGGGGCTCTCTTTCATCTATAATAGAGTATATGATGAGTGTTATGTGTGAGTTAGACTCTAGATTGATTTTTGAGTCATTTGTGTTGCTTGTTGTGTGATTGATGTTGTGTTTGCTTCACTTTGGTGAAGTTGTAATGTGTTGTTGGTGAGTTGGTCATATGAGAGACCTAGGAGAGAAATGGGAGTTGAGGAACTCTCAGTCCCAGGGCGTTATGGTTGGTGTTGGCGCCTTCGTTGATTACTTGAGGTGTGATGAACGAATCATGAATGACTAGGTGTGTAGTAGTTGTGTTTAAGTTTGAGAATCAAAGAGGAGAGGGAAGATGAGGATTAGGCGTCTAGTGCGTCATTCGAAGTGAAGTGGTGCGCCTGTGTCGAAGTGAAGTGTTGCGCCATTTGAGGTGAAGTATTACTGTGTACCGAGGAGGGTAGGTGTGTTGTAGCTTGTGAAGGTCGAAGGTGTGTGCGTCGAAGGATAGTGAGTTGAAGTGAGGGTGTGCCGAGAAGCATAAGTGGGTTAGCGTAAGGGTGTGCGTCGTAATATAAGTGCGTTAAAGTATGTGTGTGCCGAGAATAGTAGGTGTGTTGAAGTGAGTATGTGTGCGTTGTAGTATGTGTGTGTCAAAGTATGTATGCGCTGAAGTGTAGAAGTACCGAAGTTTAGTATATGGGTGTCAAAGGTAGCGTATCCGAGGTAGTATAACCGAGGTGTTGGATGGTCAAGTGAAGTAGTGTAACCGAGGTAGTGTAGTAACCGAGGTGAGTGATGGTTAAAGGGAAGGAGTGTAAGTGAAGTAGTGTAACCGAGGTAGTGTAGTAACCGAGGTGAGTGATGGTTAAAGGGAAGGAGTGTAAGTGAAGTAGTGTAACCGAGGTAGTGTAGTACCGAGGTGAGTAATGGTTAAAGTGAAGAAGTGTGGCAAGGTGAGTGATGGTGAATTGAGGAAGTGTAACCGAGGTATGGATGTATTGAAGTGTAGTGAATGTAGGCTGAAGTGTAGTTGTCAAGGTATAGTGTATATATACTGAGGTGGTGTTGCCGAGGTGTAGATGTATTGAAGTGAAGTGTATGGATGTCGAATCAGGTGTTGTCGAAGTATAGGTGTGTTGAATTGTAGATGTATTGAAGTGAAGTGTATGGATATCGAATCTGGTGTTGTCGAAGTATAGGTGTGTTGAATTGGAGATGTGTCGAGGTGTAGTGTGTATTAAATGAAGTGTAGGTGACGAAGCGTAAGTATGTGTGATCCGAAGTGTAGTTGCCGAACTATAGATGTATATCGAAGTGCAGTTGCCGAACTGTAGCGTGTGTATACCGAGGTGTGGATGTGCCAAGGTGCAATGTGGTGCGCCAAAGTGCAGTGTGGTATGACGAAGGGTAGTGTAGGTGTACCGAGGTGCAGTGTGGTGCGCCAAAGTGCAGTATGGTGTGACGAAGGGTAGTGTATGTGTGCCGAGGTGCAGTGTGAGTGTGTCGAGGTGCTGTTTTGATGCCAGTGTAGCGCAGGTTGCTACCAGGCGCAGTTTTGGGTGATGTTTGGGTGCCGAGTACGTCTAAGTGCTGAATGGTGAAGCCGGTTTAGTCCTTAGGTGCCGTTTGGTCCTTAGGTGACGTTTGGTCCTTAGGTGACGTTTTGGTCCCTATGTGACGGTGAGGTTGACGTTAGCCATAGAGCTATTGTTTGAGGTATTGACGTTAGCCATAGAGCTATTAATTGTGGTGTCGAGGTGTCCGGTGAGTTGGACGTTAGCCATAGAGCCATAGAGGTCCCTTCTAATAGACTACTATTTAATTAATAAAATCAGAGTTTTCAAAAAAACTTTTCACACAATAGAAAGCGAGTGTCACATTTACTTCCAAAACGAACTAACATCAAATACATGCTCACATAGATAATGTCAATGATACATAGCACATAAAGTTGGGACGAGCCCTCAAATACAACTGTCTCAGTACATCACAGCCATAATGAATATCTCGCAGCGGAATATTTCAAAATCATGATAATTAATAACTCTTTTACATCACAAAAGGAACGAGTAAAACAACATCAATGTCAAATAAAACATAAACTACTACGCCCCCGGTGCTACGTATCAGAGCATGACTCTACAGACCCAAATAGAAGGTAGGAGAACCTTCACGCTATCACCGCACGTTGAGGCATGAGAAGCAACATAAAAGCAGTAGGGTGAGTCTCTTTACATAAATAATAGCAAATAGGATAAGCATTATACTAGGGAAGGCAACTAGAAGCACCAATTCACAACCATATCAACATATATTATTGAATCCACAAACTCCAAGCAATATCACCGAATGCATGATTAATGCATGAAATGCAACCCAAACTCCACGGGCCATGCATGTGGATCCATCACCCAAATAAGCCTTGAGGGCACATCACCAATAATGTAACACCCCATTTCTACCCGGTAATTTAATTCAAAAATCAGAGCACATAAAAATTCATTTTTATTAAATGGAATGCTACACTTATCTCTTAAAACACTCAAACAGTCGGTTCAGCTCATAAATAGGAATCAATACATAACACCATACAAAACGTGGGATATAAAATCATATCATGCAGCGGAATAAAACTACAGCTCAAAAGAAAAATCCTCAAGTCTCAACAATACATAGTATAACAGTATGAAAGCTCAACAGTGAGCAAAACAAAACAAATAAAAGTCTAAACCCCATCCCCTAGGTGCTATGTATCAGAGCAGACCGACTCGGGGAATAGTGAAGGTAGCAAGCCCTCACTCATGACTACCTGTGGTAAACAACAACAGAAAGGGTGAGTCTCGAACTATATAATAAAGGTGATAATAAGCAATATATACAGTCACAGTTCACATCACAACCAGTCATATCAATCATCACTCAATAACATTTATGCGTTCATGAGAATGTATGCAATGTAGTTATGCATGTGGTACCATTTGCCCCCATGGCAGTATCATCATCAAATTGAGCCCTCATGACTCTGGCCCCCATGGCCTGGCCCTCATGGCCTCACAATTAATTTATAAACGTCGCGACCGCAGCCGAATGTATGCATGAGACTCCATGAACTCATCACAAGCACATTTACAGTATCACAATTCACAAATTATTTCTCACCTCATTGTTAATCTCATTTTATAGCCCCCATGGCTCTAGCCCCCATGGCTCATGCCCCCATGGCATCCTCAATCATCTCAAGTTACTAACTCAACATAATTAAGTCCCAAGGACTAATCACAATTAGAGGACTAAACCTCACTTAGGGACCTAAACCACCCTTTAGGACCAAAACAGTCACCTAGGGACCAAACTGTCACCTAGGGACCAAAACAGCACACTTAGGCACAAGGCAGCACTAGGCGCCATTTCCCCACATTACGGCGCCACCTTGTGCAACACAAAGACTAGGCGCGTAAGCTTCGGCAATTTGCGCCCGCGTGGCAACACTGACCCATCGGGCGCCACTTTTCTAGCAATCGGCGCGCCTGGGCAAAGACACAGATCCTAGACACAAGCGAGACACGATCTCGAGACACGAAGCGCTGCCTAGGCGCTGGCAAGCGGCTGCTTGTTTGGCGCCCTGCACTAGACACAACACACACAACAGATGAAAAAGGGGAAACCACTCAAGCCAAAATGTTTAAAATTGTTTTTGGGCAGGCAACTGCAAAAGATGGCACGGTGAAATATGCCCAGAACTCTAAGTTCCACTCAAAACACCCCCTAGGCGCACACATATAGCGCCACAGCAATGTCCACCAGAACATCTCTCAAATGACACATGAAAAACTAAAACTACTCGAGCCAAAATGTTTAAAATTGCTTTTGGGCAGGCAACTGCAAAAGATGACACGGTGAAATATGCCCAGAACTCTAAATTTCACTTAAAACACCTCATATGTGCACGTGAACAGTGCACAGGGCGCCACTTTCCCAGCAACTTGGCGCCCTGGCAGAGCACACCTGCACAGAAACACAACGCAGCACATTAACAGTGCTCAGGGCGCCATTTCCCCAGCAATGTGGCGCCCTGGCAGTGATATTCCTGCACAAACACACAACACTCCCTATGAACAGTAAACAGGGCGCCATATTCCCAGCAAATTGGCGCCCAGACAGCAACACATCACCATAGCCTACTGCTACAGTACACAGGGCGCATAATTGCTAGCAATTTGGCGCCCCAAACCCAAAAATCCCAAATTCTCCAAATTCTCCCAAATCAAATCACTCCATAATCACTCTAATACTCCTAATTTCATATTCTAACAATCAAATTCACTCTCAATCATTAAACACATCACGAATCACGAAAATTACATATTATAAACCCTAACTTGAGCCCTAAATCGATTTTAGCATGCAAATCATCAAATTCATCAACACAATTCAACCAATCAATCAATTGACACCAAATAGAGACTCTATGACTCCTATACAACCTATTATACCCTCTATTATAGAGTGAGACTCCCCTTACCTTATTTTAACCGTAGAAATTCCTTTTCCTTGAGTCACGTGCAAAAACCACAGCAACAAATGAGCTCTCCTTGCTTGGTACGATCAAAATCTTCCTTTCTCCTTCTCTCTTAGCGCCGTTCTCCTCTTCCTTTCTCTCCTCACTTCGTTTCTTTCTTTCTTTTCTCAATTGGTGCGAAATGCACCAACCCTAGGAGCCTAAGTCATTGGGCTTGGGCTCCTGGGCCCATAATGTGACTCGGTATTTCTAATACCACTCCCTTCTATTAAAATAAAATACTAAATTATAAAGCACTATATTATAATTTAATATAATTAAAATAGTGCAACACTTAAACAATTTAATCAATTACTTAATTAAATTATTTAGGGTGTTACAAATAAGGCCGAAGCCTTCTGCTCACTAATAAATGCACATGGTTTATGTGACGCCATGAACAATGCACCATACACACCATATTCACCACATTGAGCAATAAGCATCATCACCAAAAATTAATACACTAACCATTGCTATTAATTAATTCACCATCACCCAAATAAGCCTTGAGGGCACATCACCAATAAGGCCGAAGCCTTCTGCTCACCAATAATTGATTTCACCATCAAACACACCACCAATTATCACACCTCAAATTATAGTTCTAGGGCTAACAATTAACCTCCCAGTTACACCAACACAATTAATAGAATATTTAAGTCACCGACACGGAAAGTCAAAATAGGCAAACTGCACTTAGACACACCTACTCCACTTCACCAACACACATAAACAACACAATAGTGGCACAATGCCTCAACTCCAATATCAACACCAATTCACCAACACACCATCAATTAATAGCTCTATGGCTAACACCAATACATCAATCAATAGCTCTATGCCTAACATCAAACTCACCGGATACATCAACACCAAAAGTCATGGACTAAACTGTCACTACAAGGACCAAACCGTCACACAAGGACTAAACTGTCACTCTCAGGGACTAAACTGTCACTACAAGGACCAAACCGTCACACAAGGACTAAACCGTCACTACAAGGACTAAACTCTCACATAAGATGGCGCCTGGTGGCAACATTGTACCACCGGCACCACACAAAGACAAGTCTTTGAATTCCTACAAAGAAAGTGCACCTACTTCGGCGAATTAATTAAAATAGCAAACAACATCGGATTTCAACAAAAGACCACTCATTGGAAAGCTCTCTGAGTGTAGTTTCTACCTATGATTTTAGTTTTTCAAAATAAGTATCCAGTTGGTACAGTTTTGCAAAACACTACACTGAGGTACCAAAATCGGACAGAACTCTTTACCCAATTGTAACCAAATTTTCTTTCTCATTTCTTAATGAAATTTCGTGAAACCAGTGCCTATTTCGTAGAGAATTAAGTCTATTTTTCAATGAAATTAGAATCATTCAAAACGGAGCTCAATTGAGAACACAAAACCTGCAAAAACCGAACCTACTCACAGTTTGATTCCAGAAATTTGACCTAACTTTGGAGACTCATAACTTGAGCTACACAACTCCAAATTGAACGAAACCATTGCCAAAACGACCGGCCTTAAGTATATTTTCAAAAACAATCAGCCACACAATTTTTGAATCAACCAAACAGTACCAGTTTCAGAAAGATCGAAACAGCGTCCAGAAACGCACAGAAATCATAAACAAGTAAAACTCATCATGATCAATCACCAAAACCAATTATAATCATCACATACTTATGCATTTCATCAAACACCACATGAGAATAGTAAATTCACCTTCAAAACTCATAGAGTAATATCATCAAACACCTTGTAGGCAACATATGTTCAAAGTTCATTTCAAGTTCATCTTAACAACAAATAACATGGGTTCATCAAATTGAGTTCAACACAACACCAACCAAGACAAATAACACATAAATCAATCAATTAACTATCCTAAAACCTAACCGACATAGAATACTCATCATATAACCTATTATGAATGAAAAGAGAGCCCCCTAACCTTAGGAATGAAGAAACACAAGCACTCTCCCTCCCACAACTCCAATAACCACCAAATGCCCACTCAATCAAACCTTGAGCTTCAAACTCCTTCTATGGCAAAACAAATTTGAGAAGGAATGAGAACATGAAACTTATATAAATGGAAAGAGGAAGAAAATGAAAGAGAATGGGACCAAAATCCCCTTACCAAGAGCCAAAATGAAGAAAATCTTCTTCCTCCCCTTCCCTATGGTTGCTGTCGGGTTCCCCCCTCCTTTCCTCCCTCTCTTCTTTTCTTTTCTTTCTTAAAATGAAGGTGACCCTAAACCCTAAGCTTATTACATTGGATATGGGCCTACTAATGGGTCATGGGCCCTTATTTGCACCTCCTCAAATACTTAAACACCTCCTAAATAAAATAAAACTGTAAATTAATTATTTGACTTAATAAAATGTTGTAAGCCTTAAATAACTTAATCAAATGAATAATTAAATTATTTTGGGGCGTTACAGTGTCGAGGTGTCCGATGAGTTTGAGGTTAGCCATAGAGCTATGACCGAGGTGTTGATGTTAGCCATAGAGTTATGACCGATGTGTTGATGTTAGCCATAGAGCTATTGACTGGTGTAGTGATGTTAGCCATAGCGCTATTGATGTTGTCTAGGTGAAATAGACGACAGTGTGATGATGTTGTCTAGGTGAAATAGACGATGGTGTGATGATGTTGTCTAGGTGAAATAGACGATGGTGTGATGATGTTGTCTAGGTGAAATAGACGATGGTGTGATGATGTTGTCTAGGTGAAATAGACGACGATGTGATGATGTTGTCTAGGTGAAATAGGCGACGGTGTAAACGACGGTGTAATGATGGTGTCAATTCATACATGGTGTGATTGTTTGTGGTTGATGCATTGTTCATGGAGTTACATGCTTCATATGCATTAACGACGGTGATAGGCTTTGGCCTCGATATTGTAGACTTCGGTCTTCATATCATTAACGACGGTGATGCCCTCTAGGCAAAAATAACGACGGTGGTGGTACCACATGCATTATACTCTTGGTGTTGGGTTGCATTCATGCATACATTCATGTGATTGGTGAGGTTTCTGGTTGTTTATGAGTTGAGGTGTTCTAACTTGACGTGGTGTGTTTGTTTATTGAGCCGAGGTGTTTTTAGTTGTCTTCTCTAACATGATGTTTATCATACATTTTATTATGTGTTAGAGACTCACCCTTCTTCTTTCTATGTTGTTTCTTATGTCGGCAACGTGCAGGTGATTTCCGAGTGAAGGTTCTTCCTTACTCAGTCTTGGTGTGGCGTATTGTTCTGATGCGTAGCACTGTGGGGGGACGAGTAGTTATAGTTGTCTTGTTATTGTTTAGTTAGGTTTAAATATATTGGTGATGTAGGACTGGTTTGTGAAACCAATGTTTCGAGGGTTCGCCCCATTTAAGTCGTGCTATGTATCACGCAAGTACATTTATTATTGAAAAGTATTGTTGACTAAATTAAAGTCATGTTTTGGTGAACGTAGCATTCCCTTGAGGATGTATTTTTAAAAGAAAAACGATTTTCGAACTCTGATTTTATGAATTAATTTAGTATGAGTAAGGGGGTGTTGCATGTTGGTATCAGAGCAGTTCGGTCTGTCCGGCCAAGTTGTCCAGTCGTAGTGTCTCAGAGATCCCTTATCGATCTCCGACAGAGACTTTGTTGTATATTTTGCTTGTAGTTGTTTGTGACTGTTGTTTGTATCTTTGGGATGTGTGTGATTAGAAGGGTTTTAACGACGTCAAAAGAGTGGAGTCGTGACGACGCCTTCGCACTCTAGACTGCGTTAAAAGTCTCTTAGTGGTGTAAATTTGAAAAGACGTAGTTTTGTGACCTTAACTAATTGGTTGCGTGAGTAGGAGGGACTGATCACCCCAATAACTCATCCCCAATGAAAGAGGTGACAATAACTCGTGGTTATTATAAATTTTGGATATGTACTAATTTTAACTTGATTAATTGAGTGGTGTGTGCAAGTTTAGTTGATTCTTAATTTTTAGATAAATAGGTGCCTTATGGATGTTTGTGTTTTGATGTGGGGGTTGATAGTAGGGAGATGTAAAGATAAGGATCGACCCTTTGAGTTTGAAGTTCATGCAAAGTGATAAAGCATGCCTTTTTGGAAATAGTTTAGAAATGCGGTTTCTAGGAAACCTGAGGTGGAATAATTGTTATTAAGAGAATGGTAGTCGAATAAGTACCTATAGTGGATCGGGGTGGTAGTGTGTAACTTTGATGATTAATGGATTAGAATTCAGTACGGGGAATAGGATGCAGAGATGAGGAGGGCATTGTCTGTAGCTTGGATATAGATTGACGTAAGAGATGAGCATTAGTACTTTAAGTAATTGCTATGGTGTAGTTCTCTAACGGTAGATTAATGGTGTTTGGATAATCGAGTGATACCTTGGTGACCCTTAGAATAGAGTTTCGGTATAAGGTAAGGGCGTAGAGAGGTGTGTATGACCTAGTACTTAGTGTACAAGAAGGTGTTGTTGATAGTTGGAGCAGGAATAAGATTGAGGGAATTGGTGTGTTCATATAATTGATGAGATTTTCGAGGACGAAAATATTCTAAGTGGGGGAGAGTTGTAACGCCCCAAAAATAATTCAAGTATTTATTTAATTAAGTGGTAAATTGGTGGGTTAAATTAAAATAATGATAGGGTATTTGATTTAAATGAGGAGTGGTGGTTAGAAAAGGAGTGGTAATTTAATTAAAAGAGGGAGTAGTGCAAGTAATGGAGGAGGTGTAAATAGAGGCTCATGATTAATTAGGCCCAAATCCATGATATAAGCTTGGGGTCGATGGTGAGAGAGTCAGTTGCAACCAAAAGTCAAAGAGTAAAGTAAGAGAGAGAGAGAAAGAGAGAGAGAGAGAGGTGCGAAAGCTTTAGAGAGAAGAAGAGAAATCTTGGCGTGGAGAGCTCAAGTTCAAGGAGGAGGAGCTGCTTGTTGGTAGATCGTGAAGTCTTGGTGGAGAGAGTACTTATTCTTCAACCTATTGAGGTAAGGGGGCTCTCTTTCATCTATAATAGAGTATATGATGAGTGTTATGTGTGAGTTAGACTCTAGATTGATTTTTTGAGTCGTTTGTGTTGCTTGTTGTGTGATTGATGTTGTGTTTGCTTCACTTTGGTGAAGTTGTGATGTGTTGTTGGTGAGTTGGTCATATGAGAGACCTAGGAGAGAAATGGGAGTTGAGGAACACACTTACGCTTCTCGGCACACACATACTACGATGCACACACACTACGACGCACACACTTACGCTTCTCGGCACACACATACTTCGACACACTTACGCTTCTCGGCACACCCATACTCTTCATTACATCTACACTTCGACTCCCATATACTTCGACACATCTACATGTCGACACCTACACCTCGACACATCTACACGTCGACTCCCATAATACTTCGACACATCTACATATCGACACCTACACCTCGACATATGCGCACTGGGCAGCACACATTGGCGCCCAGATCTCGACACGCCTCAGAATTCGACTGGCGCCCAGAGTTCGACATACAGTCTCCTTTCTCTCTTTCTCTTGGTTTTTCCCATGATCAACTCACCAAAACACTAAGTACAAACACTCACAAATCATCAATTAACCTCAATTTATAACACATCAACTCTCAATCATCAAGAGACATCACAAATTGCATGAGTATATGCATGAATGCAACCCAACACCAAGGGTATAATGCATGTGGTACCATCACCGTCACTAATATAGCCACTCGGGCATGTCCGTCACTAATATCAAGGTCGAAGCCTACACCGTCACTTTGATGCATATGAGGCATGTGACTCCAAATTAATTTGGAGTTTTAATAAAATAAAACACCTCCTAAATAAAATAAAACTCCAAATTAATTATTTGACTTTAATAACATGTTGTAAGCCTTAAATAACCCAATTAAATACATAATTGAATTATTTTTGGGGCGTTACATAATGCACCGCGGTATAAGAAGAAATAGTCTGCTCCAGAAAAGGTGTTGTGGTATTTTCCTATAATTCCTCGATTTAGGCGCATGTATCATAGTTCAGAAGATGCAAAACACTTGACATGGCATGAGGATGAAAGGATTAAAGATGGTATGCTACGACACCCGGCAGATTCTCCGCAATGGAAAAAAATTATTATTGAGTATCCTAATTTCGGGGATGACCCGAGAAACCTACGCCTTGCATTGTCTGCTGATGGATTTAACCCGCACGGTATCCAGAGTAGCTCCCACAGTACATGGCCCGTGATTTTGGCGATTTATAACTTACTGCCTTGGCTTTGCATGAAACGCAAATATATGATGCTGTCTTTGTTAATTTCTGAGCTCAAACAACCAGGAAATGATATTGATGTATACTTGGCTCCTTTAATTGAAGACTTGAAGCAAATGTGGGAGACTGGGGTAGAGGTGTATGATGGGTTCAGAGAAGAAAGTTTCACCCTGAGGGCTATGATCTTTGGCACAATTAACGACTTTCCTGCATACGGAAATCTATCCAGGTCATGAGAACAAAGGCGGTGTGCATGCCCTATATGTGAAGATAAACGCATTGGATGTGGTTGGAACATGGTAAGAAGAATATCTATCTTGGTAATCGTAGATTTTTGCCATCAACTCATCACTATCGATTGTGGAGAAAGGCATTTGATGGGAATACAGAAACACGTAGAGCTCCCCCGCCTTTGACGGGCGAACAAGTATTTGAAAAGGTGGAAGATTTGAACATTAAATTTGGGAAGCCTTTTGCAGGAGAGCTTGCCAAACGAGGGTGGAAGAAAAAGTCGATTTTCTTTGAGTTGCCATACTGGAAGTCATTATATGTAAGGCATTTCATTGATGTGATGCATGTTGAAAAGAATGTCTTCGAAAGTGTCATTGGTACCTTACTCAATATGCCGGGTAAGACTAAAGATACAATCAACTCAAGGTTGGATTTGGTTAGTATGGGTTTGAGACCTGAATTGGGTCCGGTAAAGAAGGGTACACGTACATATCTACCTCCGGCAGCTCATACTCTATCTAGAAAGGAGAAGACTGTCTTTTGTGAGTTTCTTCATGGAGTTAAAATTCCAGAGGGATACTCTTCAAATGTGGCGACTCTTGTATCGATGAAAGACCTCAAGTTAAAGTCTCTAAAGTCCCACGATTGTCATGTTCTCATGGAGCATTTGCTACCCATTGGTATACAATCCATTTTGCCTAAGAAAGTGCGTCAGACATTAACCAAACTTTGCTTCTTCTTTAAGGCGATTTGTAGTAGAGTGATTGACCCTGGAAAGTTGCCAACATTGCAAAGAGAAATTACTGTCACTTTGTGTGAGCTTGAGATGTATTTCCCACCTTCCTTTTTTGACATAATGATTCATCTAATAGTTCATATGGTTAGAGAGACACAATTGTGTGGCCCTTGTTACATGAGATGGATGTATCCGTTTGAGCGTTACATGAAGATATTAAAAGGATATGTGAAAAATTGATCACGACCTGAAGGTTGTATTGTTGAGCGCTACATAGTTGAAGAGGCTATTGAGTTTTGCACGGGCTATCTATCTAGTCTTGAATATTCTGTGGGACTGCCAAGGTCTCGTCATGTAGGAAGGATTAGTAAAGGGATGACAGGAACTAAATTAGTGATGGTATCAAGGAAAGAACTAGAGCAAGCACACTTGTACGTTCTTCACAATGATAGTGAGGTTGATTCATATGTTGCCAAGCACAAGGAGATTCTTAAGAGTCAATTCCCAGGAAAAAAGCAAGTATGGTTAGCAAAAGAACACAATAGGAGTTTCATAGTGTGGCTAAAAGATCACATTGATCTTTGAGTGTGTTTGAATCCTACTTGATTTCAAAAAGATTGAGATGGTTAGCAAAAGGTCCAAATATACATGTCTTCTCTTACAACAACTATCTAATGAACGAGTGCAATTTCTATACAAAAGAACAAGATGATCAGAGTAAAATGCAAAATAGTGGGGTGACTCTTGTAGCTCATTCTATGCATGCATCCAGTGCCAAAGACAGAAATCCCATATATGCGAATATGTCATACTTTGGTGTCATTGAACACATATGGGAGTTGGATTACAATATGTTTCAGGAGCCTGTGTTCAAATGTGAATGGGTTGACAATATCTTGGTTTTCTGATTGATGAATCGGGGTTCATGCGGGTGAATTTCAACAAGTTAGGATATAAAGATGAACCTTTTATTTTAGCATCGCAAGCTCAACAAGTGTTTTATGTCACTGATCCAGTTAATATCAATTGGTCTATTGTTCTATTGACTGACAAAAAATTTGTGTATAACAATGATGATGATGAAGCACCCGATGATGTTGGTGTTGAGAACGACCCTTTCTTCAGAACATCAAAACCAATAATAGGGGAAAATACTTCTATAGAGGATGTTGTATATTTTAGAAAAGATCATAATGATGGAATTACTATTCGTCGGAAAAAAAATACCAAGACGCTAATTGCAAACAAAATTTTATCTAGGAAAAGGAAAAGGTAATAGAGACTTAATGATATCTCGTTATTTTTTATTAATAGATAATTATATTGTTTTTGTAAATTTAACAATAACATGGATTATGTTATATTGCAGGTCAGATGGCATCACTTAGTGATCTTGAGAGTGGTCAAGACAGTTATGTTTCTAGCTTTAATTTGTAGGTACTTTTGAGTTTCATAATGTTAGTTAGTTATTATGTTGTATGATTTGGATATATATATATTATGTTGTAGGTACTTGTTAGTTTAATATGGTCTTTTGGTGATATGTACATATGTGTGTATCAATATTGGATTGTAATGATATTGGCTGAATTTTGTTGGAATGATATTGGATTGGAATGATATGTGATGAATTTTGTTGGAAGGGAATGAATTTATAGGTTGTAATTAAAAGGGAGAATAAACAAAAAAAAATATTTAAAAAAAATAAGTCAATAGGTAGTGTTTTAAAGAAAAACGCTACAAATGAAATTAAAAAAAATCAGTCAATACGTAGCGTTTTATAGAGAAAACGCTAGAAATGAAATTAAAAAAATCATTCAATACCTAGCGTTTTATAGAAAAAATGCTAGGTATGGACAAAATGCACTAGAGGATCCCTAGCGTTTTACAGAAAACGCTAGGTATGGACAAAATGCGCTAGAGGATCCCTAGCGTTTTACAGAAAACGCTAGGTATGGACAAAATGCGCTAGAGGTTCCCTAAATGCTAGGTATGGACAACATGCGCTAGAGGATTCCTAGCGTTTTAGAGAAAACGCTAGGAATTGTAATTTTAATTTTTCAGCTTCCCTAGCGTTTTTGCGAGAAAGCGCTAGGCATTGTAATTATAATTTTCACTCACGCGGGCACCAAATTAAACGTCCTCTTCTCTCTCACACGAAGCAAAATCTCTCTTCATCTCTACCAAACTCTCTCTCCCTTGCGAAAACCCTAAACCTAGCGAACTCTCTCTCCCTTGCGAAAACCCAGCAAGATTCGTTCATCACTCTCCACCTCTCTCACTCCAAACGTCTTCTCCTCGGTTCCAAACTCCTCGGTTCCAAACTCCAGCAAGCTTCGTTCATCACTCTCCATCATCATCACCAGTTTTTTCTCCTCGGTTCACAACTCCAGCAACCTGCTTTGTCTCTTCGGTTCCAAACTGTTTCCTCTCTCACTCGCCTCTTCGGTTCCCTCCATCTTTTTGTTGGCTAAACATAGACGTTGCTCACCAAGTGTTTGAGGGTGAGCTCTTACTCCTTTAATTAGACCCACATTAGTTTTATTTTGAGCTTCCATAACAGTTGAAGTTGGGTAAGGTTAATGTTGGATTTGTGAGCAAACTCTAAATGTAAATTCTGCACAAATTAGTATAGATATAGGTACGGTGTTTTGATTATAACTTTTTATGTAGAACTTAGTTTTGAATGATTCTTGTCTTGTTGGTAACTAGATTCATTTTGCTTTAGTTTGAGCACTAATTCATTTGATTTGACTGAGTATTGACAATTTAATGTGTGTTACAAGTTGGAGAATAGTTGTTGTCTTGCTATCTAAAGTTAGAATGAGTGTCTTGCTATCTTGTTGATTACTATTTTTCTGTTATCATACAACACTAATTGCAATCTAAAGTTCAACCATAAGTTGCTACACCAATTGTATTTCATAAAACTAGGCATAGTTATGAAAACTAGACTTATTTAGACACTCATTTGCATGATTTCATTGAGTTTTGATATATTATAAATTCAGTTGTAAATTTGGGAACTTATGTAGCAAATTACTAAAGTTTATCAAGCATGTTCAGAATTTTCTTATCTATGGCTTTTATTGAGTTTGTAATTCAGTTTGTAAGTAAACAATTTGTTAGGAAGCTCTTAGTTTCTCGCTTAGAATTACTTTCTTCTGTTAGGTGATGTTAGTGATCAGATAATTGCACATATATTAAATTCAGTTAGTGATCATTGTAGCTTTTTCGACACCGCTTTGCAAGTCAAATGGCATCACTTAGTGATCATGAGAGTGGTCATGACAGTAGTCATGAGGGTGGTGATGGGGGTGGTCATAGAAACACAAAGAAGTTCACTCCCCGTGGAATGACAACGAAAAGGAAAATCATCCATCGGATAAGTAAAGGACACGAGAAATATTCAGTAAGTTACTAATTATTAATGTTGTTCTCTACCTTTCAAAGTTATCTAATTATTTAATGATTTAATGCAGGTCAGATGGAGTGTTAAAGGTTTGCCTATTGGAGAGAACGGCACAAATTTGATAACTTTTATTGGTACTAAGGTGAAGCAAATGTTTCCAATTTCGATTAAAAGTTGGAATGAGAAAGATAATAAAGTTTTGCCTAAACTGAAAGATGATTTCTGGTCTTTAATACAGGTATATAATTTTAGACCTCTATAATAATCTTATTTAGTGATTTTTTAGTTATATTTATTTAATCCATTTTTATGTATAAGCAGAAACACTTTGATGTGGATGATACCCGAAAAGATTGGATACTCAAGGAAGCTGGAAGGTTGCATCGGGCTTATAGAAGTGATGTAGGAAAAAAGTATCTAAGACTTCCTGATGGGACCATCAGACAGGAGCCTCCACCATTGTATTCCGGAATTATAACAAAGGAGGATTGGAGTTTATTTGTACATATACGCACTACAGATCTGGCTTTCTTGGTTAGTATATTAATTATTTAAGTTATTATATATATATATATATATATATATATATATATATATATATATATATATATATATATATATATATATATGACAACTAGATATCATTCATTAATGTATACTTATCTTTTTAAATAGAAAAAGAGCAAAGCGAATAAAGAAAGAGCTTCTAATCCCGAGTACCCTTATAGAGGAGGTTCTAGTGGATATCAAGTTCTCGAAGAAAGATTGGTAACTGATAACTCTTTTTTATATAGAGTATTTCATATGTTTAAACTTAGTAAATTGCTCTCTTTCAAGTAATAATAAAGAGTTTATATAGTATTTTATGTGATATATGATAACTTGAGTGATTGACATGGTTATAGTTGTTATTAGGCCATTTTGGATATATTGTGGTATGTTTGATGTTTTTGTTCAGTGCAGTCTACAGATCCTGCATCAATGCTCCCTGCATCAATGCTCCCTGCATCAATGCTCCTGCATTGATCCTGCACTGAATCTGCACTACTTGGTGAATGAGCAGTGTAATACCCCAATTTTGTCCGTCCTTTTTAACTTAAGCCAATTTCAATTATCCAGCTCAACTAAATCAAAATACCGTTGTTTAATTAGGCAGGCACCTGAATGATCGATCTTTTCGTGCGTTCTTCAATTTAATCTTCGTATTTAGGTTTAGTCGTACATATGTAGGTCTACCAAAAGTCATTTTTTCTAGAAATTTGGCTTGTCTTTTCAATTTAGGCTTAAGATTCTGAGTTAATTTTAGTGTTTTTAGTTAATGAGCCCATTTCTTCTATTTGGGTCTCGTTTTAGCGTATTTGTCTAGTCTGGCCCGTTCCCGTCTTTGTGTTTAGCCCGACTCCTTTTCTTATTATTATTCTTATCTTGTGCAGTTAATTTATTCTGAGTAATATATATAGTCCAAAAATGCCGAAAAAATCTATTTATTTTTTAGGCAAAATAGTATTCGGGGTCCGTTAACTTATTTTCCATTTTCGCTTAGGTCCCTTAACTTTAAAAGCTAACGTTTAGGTCCCTTAACTTGTAAAAATGTTTCATCGTAGTCCCATTTAACGTTAAAAGCTAACGTTTAAGCCCCTTAACTTTTAAAAATGTTTCATCGTAGTCCCATTTAACGTTAAAAGCTAACGTTTAAGTCCCAGTTGTTGTTAGTTTAAAAACGTTAAATGGGACTACGATGACACGTTTTTAAAAGTTAAGGGACCTAAACGTTAGCTTTTAAAGTTAAGGGACCTAAGCGAAAACAGAAAATAAGTTAAAGGACCCCAGATGTTATTTTGCCTATTTTTTATTACAACTTAGGAGAGTCCAAATGTCCAAAAAATACAAAAAAAAATAATAACACAAAGTATACAAAAACAAATAAATCCGAAAATACATAAAAAAAAAAAAGGGAAACAAAAGGCAGCAGCTGATCTAGGGTTCCAGCAGCTGCTCTCCAAGTCGCTGGGCCTGGGTCGATCCGCTCCAAAACCTGAAAAATAATTCAAGGCCCAGTCAAAAAGCAATTAATGCAAAAAACCTAGTTTTTAATATAAAAAGTAGTCAACAGCAGCAGGATGGGGGCACGAATTTCAAGACTAACCACAAAAAATTAGGGTTTTACACTGAAACCCTAATCACACAAACACCGTTTTTTTTTTAGATCTGAGAAGCAGTTACTAGGAGGAATGTGAATCACAGCAGCAGAGAAGCAATAGATCACCAACAACATCCACACAGATCTCGTTTTAATCTTTCCTTTGGCAATAGGAGGTCAGGTTGGTACCTAAGTGGCTGTCAAATTTTTTTTCTTGCTTCACTGTTTTGTCTATGAGCATATGATAGAAAAAAAATGTGAATTGTTTTCGTTTTAACATCGCTTTCTTTGTTTTGTCAAGTTCTTTGTTACACAATAATCTTGTTTTGTCAAGTATCTTTGTTTTTCGTTTTAACATCAGAATCGGGTAAATTGGATTAGAGTGAAAATTAGATGTTTCCACTTGGTGAATCTGGAAAAAATGTGCTTAGGCTATAAGACCAGACCAAATTAAAAGATCCCTACTTTGTTTCAGATCCCATATACGCATATGATAAAAAAAATCTAAGATAGCAAAGAACCAAGTTAAAAACCAGAAACAAGGAGAAGAGAGGGAAACCGAAGAGAATAGGCACGAAATCAGAAAAGAAAACGAAAAAAAACGAACCTGTGGCAAAAACCACCTTCGCCGGTCATCCCCCTCCACCATCACCGAAAACGACGCCGGCCAAAGGACGGCCGGACGTCGCTGTTCTTCCTCCTCGCCCTTCGTGTTCCCCTTCGCAAAGCGTCTCTCTCACTCACCTCATGGAACCTGATCCACGCCGTTCTCTCCCTCTCTCTCTCTCTCGCCGTAGAAGCCGGCGCAACTTCCGCCGGAACCCTCTCTCTCTGGCTGCGGCGCCGCAAGAAATGTGGGAGGGGGAGAAATGTTTTTAGGGTTAGGGTTTCTATAATGGGCCTTATATAGTGTCTCCTTTTATTCATTTTATTTTTAATTTATTTTTAATATTCAGAATACTATTAACACCCCACCAATTCGCGCGCGCACCCCCCTCACTTAAGCCCAGTTTCGCATACTGGGCTCTCATATGCGAACTGGGCTTGCTTTATACACCTCCTGTTTAGCTATACCACTCCCCGTAACTAATAACACCCCCCTTTTGCATTTTTCACCTTTTTCTCGTTTTTTTTAACTCAAATAATTTCTCATTAAATCAAACTTTGTTAGTGGTCTTGCGAAGCCTTTGCTTGCATGATCATTAACAATGAGGACCTAGTGGTGATCACTTGGAGCCTTTGTTCAATTGATCACCATGAATGCCTAATTTTTCTAAAAAAAAAACTTTCAATAAATCAAAAACTTTGTTAGTGGTCTTGCGAAGCCTTTGCTTGCATGAATCATTAACAATGAGGAACTAGTGGTGATCACTTGGAGCCTTTGCTCAATTGATCATCACGAATGCCTAATTTGTCTAAAAAACTCTCAATGAATAAAAAAACTTTGTTAGTAGTCCTGTGAAGCCTTTGCTTGCATGATTATTAACAATGGAGTGCTAATGGTGGTCACTTGGAGCCTTCGCTCAATTGATCATCATGAAAGCTCAGTTTTCACAATTAAACAAGATTAAAAAAAAACCCAGAACTACGTCGCTTTGAATTCTCCATCGCACCGGGAGATACGTAGGAGCGGATCCCCTCCGTCAAGCATAACGAACCAAAAACACTTTTCCTTTCCAAAAAAAACCAAAGCGGCTAACTTTCGTCAAGCGCTGAAAATAAATATTTTCATTAAGTTCTTTTCAATCAAGAGGCAAATTTAAGTATTTTCCAAATCAACACTTAAAATCACACGTTTAATTAAAGGTTCCCTTTCAGTGGAAAGGAGGTGTGGGGTGCTAATACCTTCCCCATGCCTAACCGACCCCCGAACCCAAATCTTCCGGTTTTCCAAAAGGTCATCCGCCTTCCAAAAAGGTTTTTCTTCAATATTTTCCTTATAAAAAATATTGGTGGCGACTTCATTGTTCTAAAAGGTTGTAAACGAGGAAAAACCCCTCGGGGACTTTTTCGGGTGCAACAAGCAGCTAGCTACATGTGCATCCACTTGCATTGCTGACCTCATGCTTGGTCCCCTAAAGCAGAACCACTTTATATAGTAGGCTCCTACCATTCACACATAGCCATAGGGATAGCTTTGAAGAGTCATCAACATAGGGACACATGTTCATACATCATGAGACCTCCCTATACACTTAGTCAAAGATTTCAACTTGGAGATCAACCTCTGAAAAGCAACTACAGCTAATCCACTCAAGATTACTTCAACATTAAGGAAGGAAGCACCTCGCTTGAAGGCTATAAAAGGACCTCACATCTTCATTTGGAAATATATCACAATCCATAAGTTAGATCAAAATTTCAATATACATAGTTAGTTTCTATTTTATAAGAGGGAAAGGAAGGAATTAAAAAATCCTCCTTACTTCGATTTCATAGTGTTTGTATAGTGCTAAGGAGTAATGCTAGTGCATTGCTAGGAGAATTCATACAAAGGGCTTCAACTTGTGTAACTTCTATCTTGTTGTTTCTCTTTTGTGATTTCAATTATATAAACATGGTCTATTCAGTTTATATCTACCTTGCAATGTTTATTGTTAGCTAAACCTCTCTTAGTTGGAATATTCTAATCATTTAATGAGCTTTTAAGTAAGTATGATGCATGTATGTATGTTTGTTTAGTTATTGCTTGATAATATTTTCAACACTTATTTTGGGGATTGATCAACTTAGAATAAGTAAAGTTGTAAGAGCAGACATGGCTTACAATTAAGAACTCAAGAACTAATATGGGTAAGTGTTTTACATAAAGGAAACTTTGTGAAAACCATGCTAAGTCCTAGACATAGGATAGTATAGTCCATAGGGTGAAACTGTGGGTACTTTCAAAGGCAAGAGTGAACCTATTTAGTATGCCTAGACATAGGAAGCTTGTAATGAAACTCTGAAGAAAAGTGACTGAAAGGCACATAACTAATGCAACAGCATTCAGTGCAGCTGCATCACATACTGCATCAAACACTTAAAAGTAAATTACTTGATGAAGACATTCCAACTAGTTTTTCTCATTTGCATTATCAACACTTATACTTTGCTTTTTATCTAACTTAGTTGTGATCACACCAACACCACTATAATTTGTTATTTAGTTACCTTACACTTTATTACTTTATATTGTATTTTGAAAGTGAGTTTTTCAATCTCTGTGGGTTCGATCTTTTTATACTACTTGTTTTTGGACTGTGTATACTTGCACATGTGTTTTTCCAACACCAGTAACACACAATTAGTTTAATTTATTATGATTTAATGAATCTTTTAATTTACAGTTGATTAACAATTATTAAACTTAAATAGTTACTGAAAGAGGGGAAAGATCCAACTCAAGAATCCCTTGATCGTTGTACTGTGTGGTTAGAGGCCCGACAAAACAAAGATGGTGACATTGTGGATCCCAAAACTAAGGAGGTCAAGGACAGAATTGTAAGTATTTCAAAATTCATGTATTGTAATTTTTATGATTCCTAGCAAGTTGGAATTTGTGTCTCATTATATACATCCATATGATCATCATTTCTGATCATTATATACTTATGTTTGTGCATCAGGAAAGCATATCACAATCTGTATCACAAGGAGAGTTAACAAATTGCTCTGGTGAACAATATATCCTTGCTCGTGCCTTGGGAAGGGAAGAGTATAAGGGTCGTACAAGAGGTTATGGATATGGCATTCCTCCTACCACTGTGTTTGAGCCAAAGAGCGATAGCATGGCGTGCGGGCAATGTAAAGTGATGGCGGCACAGTATGACCAGATATCCAAGAATGTTGATGTATTAATGGAAGAGAGACAGTTGTATAAGCAGCTCTTGGCACAATCCCTTGCTGCACAATCCATTGCTGCACCATCCCCTACTGCACCACCCCCTGCTGCACCTATATCACCTGCTGCACCCTCACCGCCTTACGATAGCGCGCGAGATAAATTTGCACCATCCCTTCAACACAGGTATTTATTATTACTCGACCTGTGTTTTGTACATATGTATTTGATCAAATTATCATGTATATATTTATTTTTCTTTATAATTGATTTAGGATACGCTGAATGTGAGCTATATATTGCAAACCCACATCGAAAGGTTGCAGTGGGCATCTTATGTAACCAATTGAGTGCTGTAACACCCCAAAATAATTCAATTAATTAACTTAGTTGAGTTATTAAGGGTTTGCAACATTTTACTTTTAAGTCAAGTAATTCATTAAGTAAACATTAAGCATGTGTTGCATTTTAGGAAAATGTCTAAGTGTGGAAAGGGTGTGTGGGTAGTAGAAGCCCACGGCCTAATAAGGCCAAGGCCCATTTAAGTCCCTTAGGACATGTTAAATGGTGCCTTCGAAGGAGACCATTTCCCATTTGTTCCAAAATCAGTTAAGTTACCAAATTAAGTAAGTAGAGAGAGAAGTGAGAACCGAAGAGAGAAGGAAGAGAATCTGGGCGTGGAGAGTCCAAGCTAGTAGAGGAGAGGAGAGCTTGTTGCTGTGGTTAGTGGAGAGTGAAGGGTTCTCATCTTTTCTCCAGTTATTAAGGTTAGGGGGCTCTTTTAATCCTTGTAATGTTTTGTGTTTGGTAGTATTTTGGTGTGAGTGGTTTCGGATCACCTTGCATGTATGTTTTATGTGTTGTTCATAACATGTTTTGTTGTGTTTTGCTCCTTGCTGTGATTTGTGGTGAGATACGATGGTGGATCGGTGTGGAAAGAGAGAGGAGTGTAACACTCTCTCTGTTCTGTGTGGCACGAAGAGAGCATGGTGAGGCATTAGAGTGAGAATCGGTATAGTGTGCAGAAATGAGCTTGCATGTAGAGTTAGGGAGAGGATCGGAGCAAATGGAGTGAGTATCAGAGTGTGCATGAGTGTGGTGAGCTGGATGTGTGTTGCATGTTGAGTTTAAGTGACGAAACAAAGTAAACTGAGTACCATTAAGCTTAAAGTGAGAGAAACCGAGTTGAGGGAAGTCAACGTTTAGAGTGTCTTAGTGTTGAGGGTCTGTTGGTGAGCTTGAAGGTGAGTATGTGTCTAAACACCATTAGTGAGGGGTAAGGACGCTTAGACCGAAGTGTAGGTGTTTCGCCTTAAGGTTACCGAGTTGTAGAGGTAGTGAACCGAGGTCCTCAGGCCGAGGTAGCGTCACCAAGGTGAAAGCGCCAAGTGCCTAAGTGTAATCGAATCGAACCGTAAGATACCGAGGAGTGAATTCCCATGACATTAGACGATTTTAGTGTAAGGAGTGCGTGAAGCGTGAGAGCGCTACCGAATTGAGAGTTGAGTATAGTTAGCCGAGGTACACACATAGTGTACCAGGGTGATGTTGAGTAGTTAGCGAGGTACACACATAGTGTGCCGAGGTGATGTTAGCGCCAATGTTGCCTAGCACACTGGGGGACGCCACTGTGAGTGCTATTTTAGTACCAATGTGCATAAGTCAGGGAGCGATTAAGTCCATTTTGGTCCTTAGGTGACATTTTGGTCCCTAAGTGTCGTTACGGTCCTCGGTGTGACAATTAGTCCACCATGGAGTGCCGAGGTGACTGAGAGGTCGGTTGTAGGTCCTAGGGTGATTCTCTACAGGTGTAGTAGGGTCGACCTTAGCCTTGTGATGATGTTCAGATGGTGTAGGCGTCGGTGTGGCGCGACGGAGTAGAACGGCGAGTAACGACGGTGAAGCAGCGGTGTAAGCATTCACATGCGTTATGATTGATTGGTGTGTGATTGCATTTGTCATGAAGTCACATGTTCATGTGCATATAACGACGGAGGAGGTTTCGACCTCGGATGTGGTAGGACTTCGGGCTCCATATCAAATAACGACGGAGTTAACGATGGAGAGCCGATGGGCTAAATAACGACGGTGGAGGTACCTCATTGCATAATGCCCTGTGGTTGGGTTGCATTCATGCATACAATTCATAATTTACTGTGTTAAGAGCTGATTGATAATTGTTGTGATGATTTGAACTATCGGTGAGTGTTGTTTAGCTGAACCGAGGTGTTTTAATGTTATATTTAACCTTAAGCTTTCTTCACATTATATTACTTGTGTTAAGAGACTCACCCTAGCTGCTTTATGTTGCCTGCTCTCGTGGCAACTTGCAGGTACACATGAGTGATAGTTGTGCTTAGCTCAAGTCGGTCGAGTCTGCTCTGGTCGTGTAACACTGGGATGGGGCCGAGTAGATTTTAGTGTTTTGTTTATGCCTATCTTGTGTATTTTTCTGTTGGATAGTCTTTTGAACTAAAAACAAAACTATCATATTTTGTTGTAACTTTTACTATGTATTATGACTTGATGTCTTAATGGCCGAGATGCCTTATGTTGTGGGCTTGGACCCTTTAGCCGATGTGATGCGCATGATTACATGTTTAGTATAATGTTGTGCAACTGTTTTGAACTTGATTGAATTCTGTTTTCCTTTTTAAATCACCAAATGTAGCCCTCCTTTGAGTGGAATTTTGAAACTCTGATTTTAATTTAGTAAACCGAAATGATTAGATAAGGGGGTGTTACATTGTTGGTATCAGAGCATAAGTTCGGTCTTGTCCGACCAAGTAGATTGAGTCTAAGTGTCTTAAGCCTCGAGTCTTAGGCTCGTTCTAAACCAGTTCTTGATTTTGTAATCAGTGAAGTAAGAATGGCTGGAAGAGCTGGAAGAGATGATGCTGCTATAGCTGCTGCGTTGGAGGCGATGGCTAATGCTGTAGGGAATCGACCTCGTGAGAACGCCGATGATCTTTGGCTCGCTACTTTCCAGAGGGAGAATCCTCCTACCTTCAAGGGGAGGTATGATCTTGATGGGGGGCTCTAGCATGGGTGAAAGAAATAGAGAGAATTTTCAGAGTGATGGATTGCACTGATGAGCAAAAAGTGAGGTTTGGGACTCATATGCTCGCTGAAGAAGCCGACGACTGGTGGCTTGGAGTTCTTCCAAGGTTAGAAGCTGCAGAGGAGGAGATCACATGGGAGAACTTTAAGAAAGAGTTCATGAGGAAGTACTACCCCGAAGATGTGAGGGGAAAGAAAGAGATGGAATTCTTGGAGCTTAAGCAAGGTAACATGACTGTGTCGGAGTATGCTGCCAAGTTTTCCGAGCTGATAAAGTTTTACCCCCATTACACTGGAGCTACTGCTGAGTTCTCCAAGTGTATCAAGTTTGAGAACGGTTTGAAGCCTGAGATCAAGCAGGCCATTGGGTATCAAAGGATAAGGCTTTTTCTCGAGTGGTGGATAGTTGTAGAATTTATGAAGAAGATAGTGTGGCTACTAGCCGAAAGTGGGAAAGATAAGAAGACTTTTCAACCTCGATCTGGTTGGAAGCCTTACGACCATTCGGTGGTAGAGGAAAGGAAATTTGCAGGAGAGGAAAGCCTAGTAGGGAGACGCTCCCGCTATTCCGACTTGTTACAAGTGTGGATTGCACGGGCACAAGGCAAAGGAGTGCAAGGTCGAGGTGAAGAGGTGTTATAGATGTGGCAAGGAGGGTCACCTCTCTGCCGAGTGTGGGCGAAAGGAGATAGTGCTGTTTCAATTGTGGAGAGATGGGGCACATCGGTCCTAAGTGTCCAAAGCCAAAGCAAGAGAGAGGCGGGGAAAGTGTTTGCATTAGCTGGGTCCGAGGTAGTGAATGAAATCAAAGGTACGTGTTATATCAATGGTGTTCCTCTAGTTGCAATTATAGATACGGGTCAACTCATTCCTTCGTTTCTGCCATGTGTGCTAATAGACTGAGTTTAGTGTTGTCTTCATTGGGGAGAGAGATGGTCATTGACACTCCGGCTATGGGTTCAGTGACTACCTCTCTGGTATGTTCGAAGTGCCCACTAACTATATTCGGCAGGGACTTCTCTGTTAACTTAATTTGTTTACCACTAGAGGGAATGGACGTCATCCTTGGTATGGACTGGTTGGTAGACAACCATGTTCATATCCATTCTTATTTGAGAGATCGGTTAGTTTTCCTGCTACCGAGGTGAAGGAGTCGGCTTTACTTCCTGCTAGTCAAGTGCGCAAGTTGTTAGGAGAAGGGGTTACTCTGTTTGCATTATGGGCGTCATTAACAGTAGAGAATCAAGTCAAGATTGAAGATGTGCCAGTGGTTAGAGAGTTTGCCGAGGTGTTTCCTGAAGAAATACCTGATGTGCCACCTGAGAGAGAGATTGAGTTCACCATAGAATTGATTCTCGAACAAGCCAGGTGTCTATGGCACCTTATAGGATGTCCTGCATCCGAAATTGTCCGAGTGAAGAAACAGTTGGAAGAATTGCTAGAAAGGAAATTCGTGAGACCAAGCGTGTCACCGTGGGGAGCACCTGTGTTGCTAGTGAAGAAGAAAGATGGAAGCATGAGGTTGTGCGTGGACTACAGACAATTGAACAAGGTTACAATTAAGAACAAGTATCCACTACCAAGAATTGACGATTTGATGGATCAATTAGTGGGTGCGCATGTATTTTCCAAGATTGATTTGAGGTCGCTACCATCAAATCAAAGTGAAGACGAAGACGTACTAAAGGCGGCTTTTAGAACTCGGTATGGACACTACGAGTACTTAGTAATGCCATTCGGTGTCACTAATGCTCCGGGGTATTCATGGAGTATATGAATCGTATTTTCCATGAGTACTTAGATCGGTTTGTGGTAGTGTTCATAGGCGATATCTTGTCTACTCCAAATCGCGCAGAAGAGCATGCCGAGCACTTAAGGGTAGTCTTTGAAGATTCTAAAGGAGAAGAAGGCGTATGCGAAGCTATCAAAGTGTGAGTTTTGGTTGAGAGAAGTGAGTTTCCTAGGCCATGTGATTTCCAAAGAATGGGATTGCAGTGGACCCTTCAAAGATTGAAGTCGTGTTGAAGTGGGAGGCACCCAAGTCGGCCACCGAGGTGAGAGCTTCTTGGGATTAGCCAGGTTACTCTGGAGAAGATTCATTGAGGGTTTCTCCAAATTGGCGTTGCCATTAACCCAATTGACATGTAAAGATAGGGCTTTTGTATGGGATGACCAGTTTGTGAAGAGAGTTTCCAAGAGTTGAAGAGGAGATTGACAACGTCGCCGATCTTGACGTTGCCTAATCCAAGGGATCCTTTTGTGATTTATTGTGATGCATCTAAGTTAGGTTTGGGTGTGTCTTTGATGCAAGAAGGTAAAGTAGTGGCGTGCACGCTTCAAGGCAATCGAAGACTCATGAGAAGAATTACCCCACTCATGATTTAGAGCTAGCTCGTAGTAGTGTTTGCATTGAAGATATGGAGGCATTACCTTTATGGTTCAAGGTTCGAGGTGTTTAGTGATCACAAGAGTTTGCAGTACTTGTTTGATCAGAAGGAATTGAACATGAGGCAGAGGATATGGTTGGAGCTATTGAAGGACTATGACTTCGGTCTGAATTATCACCCAGGGAAGGCCAATGTTGTAATTTGATGCCTCGAGTAGGAAATCTCTGCATATGTCATCGATGATGGTAAAGGAGCTAGAATTAATTGAACAGTTTAGAGATTTGAGCCTAGTATATGAAGTAACACCTCGGAGTGTTAAGTTGGGGATGCTGAAGATCACCAATGAGTTCATGTTTAGTATAAGGGAAGCACAGAAGGATGATGTGAAGTTGGTGGATGTGTTTGAGAGCATTGGCCGAGCTGATAACAAAGATTTTGAGCTAGATGCGCAAGGGTTGTTGAGGTTCAGAGGTCGGATATGTATTCCCGATGACGAAGAGATCAAGAAGGCAGTGCGGAGAGTGTCACGAGAAGTGGTGAGTATCCATCCGGGGCTACGAAGATGTATCAAGACTTGAAGAAATTATTCGGTGGCAAGGAATGAAGAAGGATGTAGCTCGTTTCGTCTATGCTTGTTTGACTTGCGGAAGTCAAAGGTGGAGCACACAAGGCGGCGCAGGTTGATGCAACCGTTGCACATTCTGAATGGAAGTGGGACAAACATTTCCATGGACTTTGTATGCAGGGTTGCGAGAGACAACAAGAGGTTTGACACCATTTGGGTGATTGTTGATAGTCGACAAAGTCATCACACTTTATTCCTATTAACATCACATACCCAAAGGCCGAGGTTAGCGAGAAATTTATATCAATGTCATTGTGAAGCTTCATGGAATCCCTTTGAGTATTGTATCGCATGCAGATCCAAGGTTTACTTGAGAATTTTGGAAGAGCTTGCAAGAGGCGTTGGGTTCCAAATTGCGTTTGAGCTCGGCATACCATCCTCGATCGATGGTCAATCCGAGAGGACTATCCGGTCCTTAGAAGACTTATTGCGAGCTTGTGTGCTTGAGCAAGGAGGTTCGTGGGATTCAGTATCGCCATTGATAGAATTCACTTACAACAACGATCATCATTCAAGTATTGGAATGGCACCATTTGAAGCATTGTATGGCCGTAGGTGTAGGACTCCACTATGTTGGCATGAAGCAGGAGAGAGGGTTGTGTTAGGACTCGAGTTGGTTAGAGAGACTACCGAGAAGGTTAAGATGATCGAGAGAGAAGATGAGGCGCCACAAAGCGCATGAAGAGTTACCATGACAAAAGGAGGAAAGACTTAGAATTTCAAGCCGGTGACCATGTATTCCTTAGAGTCACCCCCGTGGATCGAGTCGACGAGCTCGAGGTCCAAGAAGCGGTCACCTCGTTTCATTGGACCCTATCAAATCTTGAGAGAGTTGGGAAGGTGGCATACCGAATTGCATTGCCACCCAATCATCAAATTTGCACGATGTGTTCCATGTATCTCAACCGAGGAATTATGTTCTCGACGAGTCCCATGTCATTCAAATGGATGATGTGCAAGTGAGAGATGACCTCACTGTGGAGACAATGCCAATCAGAATTGAAGACCGAGAAGTAAAGACTCTTAGAGGAAAAGAAATCAAGTTAGTGAAGGTGGTTTGGGTAGGAGCTGCTGGTGAGCATGCTACTTGGGAGCTAGAGAGCAAGATGAAGGAAGCCTATTCCGAGCTGTTTGATTAAGGTAAGATTCTGAGGACGTAATCTCCTAAGTAGGGGAGGGTTGTAACACCCCAAAATAATTCAATTAATTAACTTAGTTGAGTTATTAAGGGTTTGCAACATTTTACTTTTAAGTCAAGTAATTCATTAAGTAAACATTAAGCATGTGTTGCATTTTAGGAAAATGTCTAAGTGTGGAAAGGGTGTGTGGGTAGTAGAAGCCCACGGCCTAATAAGGCCAAGGCCCATTTAAGTCCCTTAGGACATGTTAAATGGTGCCTTCGAAGGAGACCATTTCCCATTTGTTCCAAAATCAGTTAAGTTACCAAATTAAGTAAGTAGAGAGAGAAGTGAGAACCGAAGAGAGAAGGACGAGAATCTGGGCGTGGAGAGTCCAAGCTAGTAGAGGAGAGGAGAGCTTGTTGCTGTGGTTAGTGGAGAGTGAAGGGTTCTCATCTTTTCTCCGATTATTAAGGTTAGAAATTCATTTTAATCCTTGTAATGTTTTGTGTTTGGTAGTATTTTTGGTGCGAGTGGTTTGGATCACCTTGCATGTATGTTTTATGTGTTGTTCATAACATGTTTTGCTGTGTTTTGCTCCTTGCTGTGATTTGTGGTGAGATACGATGGTGGATCGGTGTGGAAAGAGAGAGGAGTGTAACACTCTCTCTGTTCTGTGTGGCACGAAGAGAGCTTGCATGGTGAGGCATTAGAGTGAGAATCGGTATAGTGTGCAGAAATGAGCTTGCATGTAGAGTTAGGGAGAGGATCGGAGCAAATGGAGTGAGTATCAGAGTGTGCATGAGTGTGGTGATTTGGATGTGTGTTGCATGTTGAGTTTAAGTGCTAAACAGAGTAAACCGAGTACCATTAAGCTTAAAGTGAGAGAAACAGAAGTTGAGGGAAGTCAACGTTTAGAGTGTCTTAGTGTTGAGGGTCTGTTGGTGAGCTTGAAGGTGAGTATGTGTCTAAACACCATTAGCGAGGGGTAAGGACGCTTAGACCGAAGTGTAGGTGTTTCGCCTTAAGGTTACCGAGTTGTAGAGGTAGTGAACCGAGGTCCTCAAGCCGAGGTAGCGTCACCAAGGTGAAACGCCCAAGTGCCTAAGTGTAAGTGAACCGAACCAGAGAGATCTTGGAGTGAATTCCCATGACATTAGGCGATTTTAGTGTAAGGTAGTGCGAAGCGTGGAGCGCCACCGAATTGAGAGTTGAGTATAGTTAGCCGAGGTACACACATAAGGTGTCGAGGTGATGTTGAGTAGTTAGCCGAGGTACACACATAGTGTGCCGAGGTGATGTTAGCGCCAATGTTGCCTAGCACACCGTGGGGACGCCCATCGTGAGTGCTATTTTAGTACCAATGTGCATAAGTCGGGAGCGATTAAGTCCATTTTGGTCCTTAGGTGACATTTTGGTCCCTAAGTGTCGTTACTGGTCCTCGGTGTGACAATTAGTCCACCATGGAGTGCCGAGGTGGTGAGAGGTCGGTTGTAGGTCCTAGGGTGATTCTCCAGGTGTAGTAAGGTCGACCTTAGCCTTGTGATGATGTTCAGATGGTGTAGGCGTCGGTGTGAGCGACGAGTAGAACGACGAGTGCGGCGGTGGTGAGCGGCGGTGTAAGCATTCACATGCGTTATGATTGATTGGTGTGTGATTGCATTTGTCATGAAGTCACATGTTCATGTGCATATAACGACGGAGGAGGTTTCGACCTCGGATGTGGTAGGACTTGGTCTCCATATCAAATAACGACGGAGTTAACGACGGAGAGCCGATGGGCTAAATAACGACGGTGGAGGTACCTCATTGCATAATGCCCCGTGGTTGGGTTGCATTCATGCATACAATTCATAATTTCTTCGTGTTAAGAGTCGATTGATAATTGTTGTGATGATTTGAACTATCGGTGAGTGTTGTTTAAATTTGAACCGAGGTGTTTTAATGCTATCTTTAACCTTAAGCTTTCTTCACATTATATTACTTGTGTTAAGAGACTCACCCTAGCCGCTTTATGTTGCCGCTCTCGTGGCAACTTGCGTGTACACATGAGTGATACCGTGCTTAGCTCAAGTCGGTCGAGTCCGCTCTCAGTGGTCGTGTAACACGGGATGGGGCCGAGTAGATTTTAGTGTTTTGTTTATGCCTATCTTGTGTATTTTTCTGTTGGATAGTCTTTTGAACTAAAAACAAAACTATCATATTTTGTTGTAACTTTTACTATGTATTATGACTTGATGTCTTAATGGCCGAGATGCCTTATGTTGTGGGCTTGGACCCTTTAGCCGATGTGATGCGCATGATTACATGTTTAGTATAATGCTGTGCAACTGTTTTGAACTTGATTGAATTCTGTTTTCCTTTTTAAATCACCAAATGTAGCCCTCCTTTGAGTGGAATTTTGAAACTCTGATTTTAATTTAGTAAACCGAAATGATTAGATAAGGGGGTGTTACAAGTGCCACAATGCACAATTTACCCATGCCTGAAAATCATTTGAGAGTTAGAGTAGACTATTCAATTGAGGGGTCTGCACCATTGCCTGTTCCAATTGTTAGTGCGGATATATTTACTGTGGGTCAAGCACTTAGTACTTTTGTGGCATGACCTGCACAACTTGTTGTTGTAAGTGACAATATTTTTGTTAATAAGTTAATGACTCATTGTTATATATAATGTGTGCTAACTAACTAATCATTTTTTTAATATATACAGGTACCCCAAAAAGGAATATCTAAGGAAAAGAGTGTTAGCAAGGTCAGATCTCAACCTTCCCCTTCCACCGACAATACCAAAGTGTCCCGACCATCTCCTTCTATTAAAGGAAAGGAAATACACCCAGTCCAACATCTTGTTAAATCTCCCAATGATGAATTCGAGGAGTTCATCACTTATGTAAAGGTCTACGTGACTACAAAAATGAAGCCCGGTCGTGACCTTATTAACTTATCGACCGATGAAATTGTGGGAGTGGAACAGATTGTGATTCTCAATGTTGAGGATCTGAAAGCTGTATATGACATGGAATGGGCCACTGTGAGTGTTATTAGAGTATATATGAGTTGTATATATTAGAGTATATATGAGGATCTGAAAGTTATATATATATATATATATATATATATATATATATATATATATATATATATATATATATATTATAGGTTTTTGTACAATGAGATCTTTGGTCCTTCATAACGGACACAAAAGTTTTTGTTCTTGTGCCCAGAGTGTATGGTTGTGTGGGATCAAGCTAAACCAGATGATATTATGGCTAGAAAGAGTCAAATTGAAAGTTATGTCCTTTCACGCTTCAGGGCTGCCCAGCATTTTGATCATGAATCTTTATTTTTTGCACCACTCAATATAGGGTGAGAAATTTAGTCTTCAATCACTTGGTTTTTTATTTTGAGGATTGTATTATAGTGTAAATGTGTACTCATTCGTGATTCATTTACTTGCAGACAACATTGGGTATTGTTTGCAATAAACCCTGAGAGAAATACTGTGTACTATCTAGATTCATTTCAAGGTCATTACAAAGTCTACGTAGACTTCGTAAAGATAGTTGACAGGTGTGTATGTGTAACCCTCTCATTTTTTATAATTTAATATATGTATTTTGTTTAACTTAGTTATATATATGTATGACGTTTCAGTGTTTTGAGAAAATATTGGGGATACTCTGTGAATAAAACAAAATGGATACCGATAACGGTAAGTTTTTTTATCAATATTCTTATAAATTTAATTGAATTTTTGGGTCATAAAAATGTGACAATTAATTAACTAATCTTTTACTTTGTAGTGTCCTAAACAACCAAATAACAATGATTGTGGGTACTATACTATGAGATATATGAGAAAGATTATCACTCACGACAAAGTAGTAATTCCAATCAAGGTAACTACTTAGATTTCTTTTTTATATTGATATTATAATACTTACTCACATTTAATAACCATTTTAATTCTAATTTTATTTGGTAGAACGGTCTAGGAAATGGGTGGCGTTTTTAATAAAACGCTGGGTAAGGCTCACGCGTTCTATGCGATGGGCAGCGTTTTTTTAAAAACGCTGGTTATTTATTAGAAACGATCAACGCAATGGGTGGCGTTTTTATGGCGGTTACCGCTCATTGGTTAGCTATTTTTTTATATCCGTAGCGTTTTTTTTGGCAAAGCATTCGCTCATAGGGCGCCTTTTTAAACAAATCGGCGTAGTGCGATCATCACATCCAAAGATTACTCGATGAACAACTTACAACGAGTAAGGGGAGTGGTGCCGTTATGTTTCTAGCTTTTTGTAGCAACTTTTGAGTTTCATAATGTTAGTTAGTTAGTTATTATATATGTTCTATATATGATTTGAATATATATTATGTTGTAAGTACTTGTTAGTTTAATATGGTCTTTTGGTGATATGTACATATGTGTGTATCTATATTGGATTGGAATGATATTTATTTGAATTTTGTTGGAATGATATTGGATGAATTTTATTGGCGGGAATGAATTTATAACTTGTAATTAAAAGGGAGAATAAACAAAAATAAAAAATATTTAAAAAAAAAATCAATACGCATAGTTTTAAAGAAAAAACGCTACAAATGAAATTAAAAAAATCAGTCAATACGTAGCGTTTTATAGAGAAAACGCTAGAAATAAAATTAAAAAATCATTCAATACCTAGCGTTTTATAGAAAAACGCAGGTAGGTATGGACAAAATGCACTAGAGGATCCCTAGCGTTTTATAGAAAACGCTAGATATGGATAAAATGCGCTAGAGGATCCCTAGCGTTTTACAGAAAACGCTAGGTATGAACAACATTACATTACAAAATGGCTAGTGTTTTTAAAAAAACGCTACGTATGAGCGAAACACGCTGGGTCAATGGCTAGCGTTTTTTTAAAAACGCTACGTATGTCCAAAACACGTTAAGGAAGATCCGCAGCGTTTTATTTCAAAACGCTACGCATTTCTGACAATCCCTAGCGTTTTTAAAACGCTACTAATGGGGGGTACGCATCCGTAGCGCCAATTTTTTTAGCGTTTTAAAATGCTACCAATGCCAAAAAAAACGCTGCAAATCCTTAAATCTGTTGTAGTGAGATATACTCATTACCAAACGGTAATCAAGAAAACTTAAGAAAGTAGAATGAAAAATATATTGAAATTCAATGTTTATTGTACCGATACGTTAATGGTTCAAGTTGCAATGACCTTAGTTTTCCGTTAATAATTAGGCTTGAATTCGAGTCAAGTTAATGTAAACATGCTAACTGCTAAAACACTTAATGTAAGTCTACCTCATTTGACTCGGATCCCGTTGATAGAATACCAAACAAGTAGTAAAAAATTAAAATTTAATTAACAAAAAAAAAAGCAAAATAAATGGTAAGTCATTGATTTTATCCGCATATCCCTCAGAAAAGAAATGGATTTCAATCCACACTAGATGATATTATTTGCGATGCGATGACGAGAGGTGATGACAATGTCTACTGGATGTAGTTTGAAAAAATATCAACATTTTATAAGGGGGGTGTAAAAATACGCAACAATAGTGAGGCAACAATAGCCATTGGTGGGATGATGAAGCAACAATGTCGGTCCAAAAATATATAGAGTGGGGTATAGTGGTAAATAGTGAGGTACAAAATGAGGGTATATTGGTAAATGGTGGGGTACAAAATATAGAGTGGGGTATGTAGGTCCAAAAATATAGAGAGTGGGGTATATTGGTAAGCAGTGGGTACTAAAAAATATAGAGTGGGGTATATTGGTAAATAGTGAGGTACAAAATGAGGGGTATATTGGTAAACGGTGGGGTACAAAATATAGAATGGGGGTATGTCGGTCCAAAAATATAGAGTGGTGGTATATTGGTAAACAGTGGGGTACAAATGAGGGGTATATTGGTAAATGGTGGGAATAAAATTTTCCCACCAAAAGTGGATAAAAAAAAGAGTGTTGGACCAAAAAAAAAAATTCAAAGGTATGTCGGTCCAGAAATATAAAGTGGGTGTATATTGTAGTAAGCAATGGGTGACAAAATGACGGGTATATTGGTAAATGGTGGGGTACAAAATATAGAGTGAGGGTATGTCGGTCCAAAAATATAGTGTGAGGGTATATTGGTAAATAGTGGAATACAAAATAAAGGGTATATTGGTAAACGGTGGGAATAAAAAATTTTCCCACCAAATATGCAAAATATGCTTAAAAGATGCGATACATAAGTTATAGTAGGGGATTAATAAAACGATCCTCAAATATCTAAAACAATTAGTTAACGCAAAATTTCCATTAAATACTTTATTTTTTATGATGAAATTTCCATACAATACTATTACTACCATAGGGAAAAAAAGAGTACGTGAAAACTATAGTCTAGAAAGAGATATGTTCCCTTTCCTGAAATGATAGAGGAAGAGCAACCAGAGTTTAATTACCGCTATTATTATTATTATTTTGTTAAGGAAAATAAAATCTCGCGATATATAGTGTCGGCGCAGGAGAAAGAAATGAGCATAACGCCACATAGAACTTTCCCAAAGCCTACAATCAAATTTCGCCACGTATAACACACAGAACATTTTGATGGCGGACACGTAGGTGGGGTCCACGTATTTAATAAGATGGTGCTGGTTTAATGAGATGCACCCAATAAAGCCTCACAACTTCTCCTTCTCTTCTAACCACGGTTCAGTTATTGTTTACAACCGGTGTCTACGGTACGGCTCGTGCTCTTCCTTTCTTTCGGTTCTGTTCGAGCCGAACCGGTCGTTCATGTTTCACCAACCGTGAATGCGTTCATTGTGCTGTTTCTGTCTCTCTCTTTTTTCTCTCTTTCTCTTACTTTTGTGACGCGTTTCATTATTATTTCCCTCTTTCTATATTCTCCCTCTCACGCTCCATTACTCGCCGGGGAACATTTTCAGGCGAGAAACACCGGCGACTTTTTCAGATCAGTCGCCGGCGATTCCGCCGCCAGAATTTATATTCGTTATCGCAATCGCAATTTCCTTTGTCGGTGTCGTGTCGGTGATTTTCTTTCTAAATTCGAAGATCTCGTTGTCTCGGTTTTCGTTTTGAACAGAGCGATTCGAGGCTCCGGTGTTGGTGTTCGGAATGATAATGCGCCTTAGAATTTGAGGTTTTACCGTTTCTTATGTTCGTTTAAGGTTTGAATCTGTTTACATTTTTGGTTTTTTGGATCGAGGGAGGGGAAATAGGAAGCAGTGTAATTGTCATTGTGTGGTTTTAGCCTTTTAGGGTTCTGTAATTGGTGCATTGATTTGTGAGTGGTGGTTATGAAGGTTCCGTTGCTGGTGAAAGAAGAGAGCAAGAGAGGAAGGGTAATTTGGGAAGGGTTGATGATGGGATTTAAAGGGGAGAGTAATAATAAGGTTGAGAAGTTGAAGAATACGGTGTCGTCTAGGTCATCGAGGATGAAGTTATGGATGATACGGGCTACCACATCGGTCTTACTGTGGACCTGCGTTGTTCAGTTAACTGCTTTTGGTGACGGTTGGGGTCCTAGAGTTTTGAAAGGTTGGCCTTCTTGTTTTTCTCAAGAATCCGCGCTCATTGAATTGCCTTCTACACGCCCCAGGGTTCTTCCACCCAAGAGTTAGTTACTCAACTATCATCTTCATTTGTTTTCTTTCTGTTGAAGAATTTTACGTGCTGTTGTGTTTAATTCAATTAATTAATGTAATTGCGGGTTCGGCTCACACTCCATGTTGTTTAGCATTTACTTGTGTTTTACCGCTAGAACTAGAATGTGCTCTAGAGAATACTATTACTAATTACTAATTTTTTAATTGTTCTAATTCGGTATTTGAAAGGTTTTTTGATGATTGTTGGCAGGGGTTTATAAAAACAATGGGTACTTGATGGTGTCATGTAATGGAGGATTGAATCAAATGAGATCAGCGGTAAGTGGTTGGCACACGTGCTTGGCGTTTTCCTTTTGTGCTGCTTAATATTGGTGAAGGTTTTTCAGTTTGGTTTTTTCTGAATCGCTGATGTAATTATACTACAGATATGTGATATGGTGGCGATTGCAAGATACTTAAATGTCACACTTATAGTCCCTGAATTGGATAAAGCTTCATTTTGGGCTGACCCTAGGTTAGTTTTTTCATTCCTTCTTGGTGAATTTGTTTTTTATTTAGCTAACTAACTTGTGATCAGGCTCTGGATTTTTGTGTGGAAGGTTTCTGTTCTCATTGACTGTTTATTCCTCTTTTGCCAGTGAGTTCCAAGACATATTTGATGTGGATCATTTTATTACATCTTTGAGAGATGAGGTGCGGATATTGAAAGAGTTGCCTCCTAGACTCAAGCAGAGAGTTGAGAACGGGTTACTTTACACCATGCCGCCGATTAGTTGGTCTGACATGTCTTACTATAAGAACCAGGTTAGTATTTTATAATATTTGGGCTATTAAGAATCAACCCTTACAATTAGCCTGGAATTGTAGCTCTCATGTCATGTTCTCTATGATGCTCTTACGAGTCTCTGGTTTGCTTGCTCAAAAGCTAATGGCATGGTTATTCTTTCAGATTCTACCATTGATAAAAAAGTACAAAGTTGTCCATTTAAATCGGACGGATGCTCGGCTTGCCAATAATGGCCAATCTTTAGAGATTCAGAAGCTGCGTTGCCGAGTCAATTTTAGTGCTCTTAGATTTACTCCTCAGATTGAGGAGTTAGGAAGAAAGGTGATCAAGCTTCTGAGGCAAAATGGCCCATTTCTGGTACTTCATCTGAGGTATGAGATGGACATGTTGGCATTCTCTGGCTGTACTCAAGGTTGCAACAGTGATGAGGTCGAAGAGTTAACGAGGATGAGGTGAGTAATCTACGCAGTTTAGCTGTTTTGTAACTTTCTACATGATTGAGTTTGACTTGAAATTTAACATAAATAAAATCTTTCTTACATTTCAATTTCCTATACATTGGCAGATATGCTTATCCTTGGTGGAAAGAAAAAATTATCAATTCTGATTTGAAAAGAAAAGATGGTTTATGTCCTTTAACACCCGAGGAGACTGCCCTTACACTTAGGGCCTTTGACATTGATCAAAATATTCAAATCTACATTGCAGCTGGGGAAATATATGGTGGGAATAGGAGAATGGCCAGTCTAGCAAAGAACTATCCGAAATTGGTAACTAACTTAAGCATCCGAAAAATATGGTGGAGAAATATATATTGTGATAATTCTTGTTTAATTTCCTCTTACTCTTTTGCCTTTTTGTGCTTTTTTGAAACAGGTCAGAAAGGAAACACTGTTGGAACCATCTGAACTTCAGTTCTTCCAAAATCATTCCTCTCAAATGGCGGCATTGGATTACCTTGTCTCATTAGAGAGTGACATCTTTGTTCCTACATATGATGGAAATATGGCCAAAGTAGTTGAAGGCCATCGCAGGTAAAGTTGGGCTCATAATATGAAATGTTTAATTACATTTTTTTAAACAATATTGTTTGTGCACTTCAAATCTAAAACACTTTTCTTCCAAATAACTTTTGTATCCACTTCTTGAGAGATGATGTAGGTATTACAAATAGCATTTTGGCATAGCTTATAAATCTAAGTAGAGTTAGTTTTTGAGTTAGTTTTTACTCTGAAGTTTTGTTCCTCCTTATTTGTTATAATCGTGAGTACTTCCCTCCAATGCTTCCGCAGATATCTTGGGTTCAAGAAGACCATTTTATTGAACAGAAAGCTCCTAGTTGATTTGATAGATCAATACAACAATGGAGTATTGAACTGGGATGAGTTCTCTTCAGCTGTGAAGGAAACTCATGCTGACCGCATGGGAAGCGCAACTAAAAGATTGGTAATCCCTGATAGGCCGAAAGAAGAGGATTATTTCTATGCCAATCCAGAGGAGTGTTTAGAACAATCAGAAGATGATCTGTTGAGTAGTACAGCTTGAGTGGTGTGTTTGGAAATAATGGAATTTTTACTTCTGTCCTCTCCTGCTGTGTACCTGGTTTTCTACCACAGATACTTGGATTACACGGTTTTAGCAAAGCTGACAGCATTTACTATCAAAGAGGGCCAGTCATAGTGACTGTTAGAAGAAGTGGGGTGGGGGGGAATAGACTCTTTTCATGAGAAAGCTCGAGGAGGCCAAGAAAAGTAGCTGAGGGTAATTAATATATATAAAAAAAAAATGCAAATAATCCATCACATTCATCATGTATAGAAGTTAAGTTACCCTGCCATTACAGGGTGAGAGCAGATCAAAAACTGCATTGTACACGGAGGGATTCACATATACAAAAGTCGGATTTCTTGGAACTGCAGTTCGTGGAAGCATTATTCCTTGGTACCTCTCATTTTTTTTTCCTTCACCTTAATATAAAATATATTATAAAGTGCATTTTTGTCTCTTACCACGCTTTTTTCTATCCATCACGATCATTGTGATTTTCTGGCTTAGTCCCTCTATAAAATTTGTTTGTTCATGTAGATTATGTTATAGCTTTCTAATTTATTACCTTTCCGTCTTGATTCGGGATTGATATATTGGATATTCTTTTTATGTATTTTCTCTAATTTATGTTTATATTCATATTCATATTTGACTGAGTGCTACTTTTTGCTAACTCATAATTGCTTAATAATGCTAACTTTTCCGTCAAGCATCAAATGGCCCATAACCAATAGCCGTCTGAACTGGAAACTCTTGTCATCTTCCGACTATTTCTCTAACTTGGGTTAGGGTACTTATCTCATAATTATGCGAATTTGGAGTTTGAGTGGGGCTTTCTTGGTTGAGAGTCTTTGTTCTTTCTGGAGTAAGACAGATGACAAATACAATACAACCAATCAAAACCAGTCAAAAGTGGTCCGTTAAGTTTTATTTAGGTTTATTCCATCAGCAATTATATGATTTCGTGTGGTGTTTGAAAGTAGAATATTCTGTTAATCGTTCTTGACGTCTTGTGGGGAGTCAAGTTGGTGGTAGGTTGTACTGTATCGCGATAAATTGAGAGGGTTTCTAAAGATTATTGTTATTTATGTATATTAATTATTTTTATTTTATAAATAATATGATCATTTATGTTCAAGGAATATCTAATATAGTACTCAGCTATAAAAAAATATGTATTTAATTGTTATTGGTCCGATTACAATTTTTCGGTCTTTGCTCTCTTAGTTAAATAATTAAATAATAACCTGTTTGTTTCTTAAAATATTATTATAAACCAAAATACAGGTGGTCAAGGCTTGAATCAAATAGGAAACGTGAACGAAAGTTAGAATTGAATTTTACTATGGTTGTTAAATAACTAGTATGATTCACCCGTGCCAGTACGAGTCGACATTCACTTGTAATTTAAAAAATTGACAATTTTTTTAGGAATTAAAAAAACAGAAGCTGTATATTTAAGTGCATTGTGTGAGATATTAAATACTCTGGATACTATCTAAAATTTAGCTATTATGTTGTATAATAATTTTAGAAAAATGTATTATCAACATATATTTATAAATATTTTATACAAATTTGCATATTAAATTATTTGTCAAAACACACACACACACATATATATATATATATATATATATATATATATATATATATATATATATATATATATATATATATATCGTTTTCTCGAATTGTATTAATCGATGTTTGAGGAAAAGATCTACATGAAAAACAAAAATAATGATAGCTTGCAACTTCAAATTCAGCATGTACTCGTGCCTCGCGCACGATATTTCCCAGAATTAAGAGCTACCGCAAATTTAGAGATACTGCAAATTTAGAGATGTATACGGACCATTCAAGGAGAGATCTGTTAATAGGTATTATCTATTCACGACTCTGATGTTAATACATATATAACTTGGATACACTATGCAAACATATGATACAAATATGTTGAAATCCAACATGATCATTTTGCAAAAATATTGGCTAAGTAACTCATATGATAATAAATATTTGAAATCCATAAGCTAATTTGGAATAAACAAATAATACAATTCTATATTTTTTATCAATGTTATTAAAACCGACCCGGTGATCGACCCGATTAGATCAATGGGTTAATGGCCGGACCGACGCGTCATTAGTTAGCCCGCATGATCCGTGACAGTACTAATGATTGATAAAAATAGGCATGGTATGTATAAAATCACAAGTTTCTTTTTTTGGCATACCTTAAAAATGCCCAATAAATTATTTTTAATCTTATTTTTGATTCCATATTCTTAAATAGACATTTGGGCATCACTTTTAAAAATATATTTTCATATAACATATTAAGAATGACAAATTTATATTTTAAGAATTTATAAAATATTTGTGTTCGCATTTATTTTGTTTAAAAATACATTTTAATAATTAATTTAAGAAAAATTAATATGATATGTTTGACATCATTTCCTCTGACCCTTAAGAGGATCAGGACGACCCCTCTCTTTGATGGTAGATTATGTCGTTGAATCTAACGGTATTAGTTTCACATTAAGGGATTCTGTACTCTCCTTTATTTTGTTTTATGAAAAACAAACAATCAAAAGATTAAATACTTCCTCACACTACTTTGAAATAGCAGCGCGAAACTCTAATGTATTTCTATCCCCGTTATAATAAACTCTAATTTAACATGATATCTAAATGGGTTTGACTACCCCGTATACCCGCTATAATATAACTTTACACATTAAAAAAAAATCCATCTGTCACAATACAATACCTCAAAGGGTTATACTACATTGTATATATGGCTTACAATCTATAAAAAAATATCCACAAAAAATCTATCAAGAAATATGTTCGTTGCAATTTAAAAGGATTATCGTAATTTCTTTGCAAAAATGGCTCATGTTGCATACTTTAGATTAAAAATAGTAGGACAGAATACATTCATGTAGTCCAACTTCTCAATAATAGACGGAATCCAACAACATAAAATAGTGTTTATATATAGTGATCTCTGCTATCCAATACAATTACTTGCTGCTTCAAAAGAAAATACAATTGTTTGCTGCATATGATTTAATTAAATATTTATAAGATTGTGTAATTGGGTTCAATCTTATCATGAATGATACGAATAACATAGGTGTCATTGACTTTGACACATGACCATACCGTAAATGAATAATATTTATACCTAAAGATGGAAAATTACATTGGAGGACAAAAACAAATTCAAAAAAACATGGTTATGTTAGTAGTTTGAATAGATTCAAAAGTAAAAATTGGGTAAGGGAACGATTGGAAAGAGAAAAGAGACTCTAAAGAATACAAAATCTATACTTTTTGTGATACCACTCTTTTAACATGTAAATAGCAAAAGTAGCTAGTGGAGAAGAGAGTTTTTTCCTTTGTATACCACTAAGTTCAAAATGCCAAATAGCAAGAGTACCACAGTATATTATGAGAGACCCACATGATCAATGTTTTTGCCATAATAGTACTCTAAAATTTAGTAGTGACAACCGCAAGATATATAATTTCAGGGGTATTTTCATATTGAGATGTTATTACATTAGGAGTAAGTTATAAGTATTATACGGTCCAAAATAGTAATAGTAAATAGTAACTTACAAATATATAGCAAATATACTTTTGCATAAGGATATTTAGCTTGTTTTTGACTAAGGTGATTGACTTTGACAACCGCATGATCAATGTTCTCTGTCATCTTGTTTATTCTCTCTACTTATTTTCTAAGTGCAGCGTAGTGAATAGAAGAATATTAAGCACAAATGTTGTAAACTACAAATATACTAATAGATTAAAGTTGTATATTGATTCTAATTTTATGTGCATCAAGCTGAATACAAAAATATGTGACAAACAATTTCAATATATAACATTATTTATAAGATGATAATTAAAAAAAAAGTTGAAATGAATAAAATTACTCATATTTAATAACATTCTAATTAGTAAATATATAAAATAAAATCTATGGAATGTGATACAAAATATTAGATGTCAAATAAATATAATATATAAATGTAATATATAATAACAAATATATATGTATCAAAATAAATAATAAATAGATATAAAAAGTAGGTAAAATGTTTTGCAATAAAATAAAGAACAGGATAAACATTTCGAAATACGCTTTAGTAGCATGAAAATGTGGTAGCTCAAATGGTCAACGTCAGGAGGTGGCAGCGTGGGAATGGGTTCGATCCTGCCAGCGATGGAATTATTCATTTTATTCTTTACTAAATGCGGAGCTAAATCGAAAGAAATAGTAATTGTTTTGTTTTGGTTTTTTTAAATATGTTGCGTATAATTTTTTTTTGCTGAAGCTTCTTTGTTGTAAGAATGTCAAACAAACAAATGTAGGAGACTTGAAAGAAAACGGGTTACCAGTACTATCTTAAACTCTTATGCGGCTTGGCATGGGTTAGAAATTGATTTACGTTTTGTCGGGAATAATTTTTTTTGGATTGGGCCACGATTTTTTGTTGAGTGCTTGGCTTATACCTGATGCATATAACGTGTCTGCCTTTGCAAATATTCTCTCAATTTCTTTATCTATCACTCTTTCCAGCTGTCTAATATATAGCATGCATGCATTCCAAATTTTTATCTTCTAATTTCCCCAACCAATCACTACCAAACCGTAAACATTTTCATTTCTTATATATACCCAACCTCTTCTTCCGTATATTACCAATCTCACATGCAGTTTTTGATTTCTGTAGCGTCAAAAAAAGGTTCTTTTACCATATATAATTCCCCCTTTTCCTTTTTTCGTCTAATTTTTATCCTCTTTTTTTTTTTGCTTCTTTTATATTTTAAAGTTCTATTTGCTTTTTTTTCCTAAGTTATATTTTTTTTCTTTTTTATGATGTAAAGAGTACTTTACGGTATGAAAAAACTTTAGGCATTTAAATACGCAAAGTTCGTTCTTCAATAATCGATTAGGTGGAAAATAGATTTAATTTCGTGACAAAATATGTAAAGTGAAATGCTAAATAGTGTGTTTTGGTGTATTCTATGGTTCTGCAAAAAAATTACCAGTTCAAATACACAGTTTATTCCTCAATAGCTGATTTGGTGAAAAAAATAATTGAATGTCAAAATACGTAAAGCGTGATACTAAGCAATATATTTCCGTGTACTTTAGCATTCAGAAAAATTTAAATTGTTCAAATACGCAAGCTTTGTTCCTCAATAATCAGATAACTGGTTGGTGTGAAAAAATATTTAATTTCACGACAAAATACGTCAAGTGAGATATTAAGTAGTGTGTTTTAGTCTACTTTATGGTTTAGAAGAAAAATTTAACTGTTCCAATTCGCAAAGTTTGTTCCTCCATAACCGGTTTGGCTAAAGAAATTTAATTGTTTGCCAAACTATGTGTTTTAAGTTAATTTAGCGTTCGAAAAAATTTAACCTGTCAAAAATACTTAAAGTTCTTTCCTCAATAACAGGTTTGGTGAAAAAATAGTGATTTGATGACATTAGCCCGTGCAACTCACACTTTTATTAATTTCAACACTTTAAAAAATCAATTTCTTTTTATACAATCTTTTTACAATGGGAAATCCAGTCACATTTACAATAGAACCCAAATCATCTTCAATTTGTATAGTTGCTCCTACTTTTTTTTATGTTTTTCATCTAACATGGCATGATAGTCATGTGTCTCACTTTCTAATTGTGTTGATTTCTTTTCTTTCTAATTATAGGTTAACTTGCGGGAGTATCATGCAAGTTTGGATGAAAACCACCACGAGTGCCCACAAAATTTTTAATACTCACTCATAATTGTGTTTTATTTAATCAATAGTTAGTCAACCCGTTAATCGGAGCGGCTTGGCATAGGCTTGCCAATGTCCGTGGTAATAATTTTTTTGTGCCACTTCCAATATTTTTTGTTCAATTGGTTTTTTTTTCCAGTTTTTCTTTGTTTTTTTCTTTTACTTTTTTTGTTACCGTGTTATTAGTGTACAATTTTCATCAGCTTTATCGATGACTAATTTACACCGGGGAAACTCACTGGCCACGAGTACTTGGCTTTGTCGGTTTGTGTGGTTATCTCCCCCTAACAGAGTTTTTGTCAAACCCAAGGTTTTTGTTTTATATTTTAAGGTTTTGTATTTTTTTCTTTTTTATATTTTAAGAGGTATTTTACAATCTCGAAAAAATTTAAAAAACAATTTCATGGGAAAATACATAAAGTGTGATTTAGGCAGTGTGTTTTGGGGAACTTAAGAATCTTGGAAAAAAATTACATGTCCAAATTGGTATTTTCTTCTTTATTTAGAAAATTTCACATCAAGAAGTATTAGAAACATAATTAAATTGATATTTACTTTTAAATCAATCTCTGCATAAGACCTGCGTTCGTGTTTCGCTTTTTAATTATGTTGTCTTATTCTCTTTTTAATTACGAGTTAAGTTTTTATGTCTACATTTTTTTTGATATAAACTGGGTTTCCTCTACGCGCAACTCAAGAGACTAATTTCTCAAACCGGGTAGGACCGTATTATGGGTTAATTTTTTATAGTTACATTTAATGAATATAGATAACGTTATTATAGGTGGTTGTTTATGTTATAACTTTAAGCTGTTTGTGTTATAACTTGATCTAATATGTGTGTTCATTGACTAATTCTTACACGCTAACTCCTTACACTACACACGTACAGACATTGTACATCATTATTTTCTACAAATTTGTTTAACTTTTCTATGCTTCTCTTCTTAACCAACCAAACTGAAACCGTGTGTAATTTTTCTTTTACTTTTTTTGTTATCGTGTTATTAGTGTACAGTTTTCATCTCAGCTTTATCGATGACTAATCTACACTGGGGAAACTGACTGGCCACGAGTACTTGGCTTTGTCGGTTTGTGTGGTTATCTCCCCTGTTTGCTGGTGTTTTTAGCAAACAATCACTAGTTTTCAATATTAAGACTGTGAGATCAAACTAGAAAATCTCTTTGACAATTGCCTTTGTGTTTTGTGTCTTTTAGCGTGCGTAAGAACAGAAAATAGTAGGAAGAGATAGTTTGAAAGCAGAATGAAAGTGAGAAAGCAACAAACGTAAAAACAAGTAAAAATTGCATTAAAATGATAGAAAGAAGAAGGTGGTACACCAACACGTACAATATAATCTGATTCACTCTTGTTTCGCTTTGGCTTGGAAGTTGAGTTTCTCAGTGTTTTTGTAAAATGTGGTGACCTCGTTTTCCTATTACAAGGGAGTATTTATACTCTCAGATACAATCGTGGGCAAGCACGATAACTACTTCCTAAAAACTAGGGAAATAACCGCCCACTAATCTTTGCTGCTCCTCGCCCGACCGACTTGTTGTCGAAGGATTTGGTGAAATATTGGACCCATTTTGTCGAACAATTGGCCCCTCTCCGTCGAAGGTTTTGTCATTGTTTCGTAGCTTGAAGACCCAAGTGCGCCGAAGTTTGCTTGCATTGTCGAGACTTGTACAACTTTCTTTGTCGAATTTATGGTACATTGACTTGAGCATTGACCTGTGGCCCACAGAATACTTATTAAATGTGCAGTCAATACCATTTAAAGCTTAATTTAATGCCCTTGTCGGAATTTTGAGGTAACAGATTGCCCCCCAAAAAATGCTTTTTCGACGGAATAAGGAATGGAGGGAAGAAAAAGTATTTTTTGAATCTTTGTGCAATGGTCATTTCTACCGCCTTTTGCATTTCAACAAAGTGGTCGAAAAGACAACTATCATTACTTGCACAGGTAAAACGAACCGTCTTATTGGCACACGTTGCATAGTTGGTGGGCCATCACGTCTCTCAAACGTCGCGAACGTGCGAGTTATGGCGAACGTGCCAATAACTGTAGCTTCCCAACATATATAAACGGCTACAACCCTTCATATTCCTCTTTACTCGGTTTGAACTTTTGTGAAGTCTCTCTGCATTCTTCATTCTCTGCGTTTTGCAAAAATCCCAAAATCACTAAAGTTTCAAACTTTCATTCCTTTTCTTCAATCTACGCTCGAATTTCGTCTCGCATTTGCTTTTTATCCCTCATGGCTTCTTCATCTGCTCTTTGAATGTTCAGCGAAGCACGCAGCGAAACCAATGAGACCTAAAACCCTTGATGGCTTTGTTGATGAGGCGACATTCACGATAGTCGAGCAGTTCAATGGCAAACCCAGGTACTGATTCCTTCTACTAGGGTTTATACTCATGCATATCTAGGTCCTCTACCTGATATCCTATTAGAAAACACTGAAGTTTCTGAAATTTTCCCCAGTCATGCCTGTCTTCAACCCAGAATTTTCACTAAGACCCCTTTCCATTTAGAATTTCTGAATAGTCCTTCCGGGGTTTGAGTGCGCTCTAGGCTCGACCAACAGATTTACATAGATTGGCTCGACAAGGTAGAGGCTAAAAAGGCCGACATCCGGAAAAAACAAGGTATTTTTGACCTTATCCGATTGTCTAGGTATGGGCCTAAGTATGTGATACCTTGTTATTGGTTTGCTATGCGATTACGGGATTGTGCCACTCATAGCCTTCATTTGAGATGTGGCATGCGACTCCCACTTTACTAGATGTTCTTTGCCATCACAGTCCGAAACCCCTAGGTGAAACTTTTGACCCTGCTAATCCACGATTATGTATACCCGTTCACTTTCAACAATGCCACTTTTGCTCCTTACATCACGGAACACCACAATCGTGACAGCGACACGGTGTCGCGCTAAAGAACACGTAGCCTTCTTAACCCTTTGGTTATCCTTTTTGTTTTACGTACTCGTTTCACTCGGGTTTCTAAAACCTATATTCTTTGGGCAAATTTCAACTCCACGAGAAAGAAAACATTAATCTTGCCAAATTGTTGTTGGGTTCTCTCTATCAAGAGCTTGACAATCTTTGTTCTAGAACCGAAAGAAGGCGAACCCACCAACAAGTTCTTGGCCTCTGGCCCATTGTGGCTATTGCAATTGTGGCTGCTAGCCACTTTTGAGTCTCGACTAGGTCTGTATATCCCTAAGTCTGTTCACCCAACCTTAAAGTCTAGGAGGACTGAAGGGATTCGACTAGCTCAGTTGAAACCCAAACAGATAAATATTCCTCCAGAAGAGTCTTTCGAAATTCACTTCGACATGTTCCTGAAGTGCACAAGTTTCGTAGACTCTATGGCTCCCTTTGTGCAAAGGCCTTTCGGTCCAACTTGGTTTCGGCAACCATTTCCTTCTTCTTCTGTCGAACAAGCTGAGGAGATTACCCAAATCTGGCAAGCCTACCTCTCTCCTGCTATTCTTTCTACCAGACTTACCCCTGGCAAAGCTAAAAATAGCTTCGGAATTAAGAGATACTTCCCAAGTTATTCTGCCAGACAGTTTGGCCTTTGTCAGGTTCGACCAGCGCCAGTGTGTTTTCATAGGCGAGAATTTTCGAATCCAGACACAGCGGTAGCCTACAAACAAGCCTTCAAGAAATTTCACTATAGGGCCTTGAATTTCGAACCTCTCAGATTCAACCCCAGATTCTCATGCACCAAGAAATTTCATGAATGGTGGACTGATTACTACACCACTGCTGCTGGAGAGGCTAGTGATACCTTTGCAGGAAATATTATGAAGAAATTGGTGGCAACCTTCCCTTCAAACAACCCAGGTATTTACTTCTTGATATCCAAATCTTTCTGAGTCTTAAACATCTGTAACTTAGTTTTATTTCTGTTTTCTTACCAATGTTTTCGACGTCAGGTCAACCTGCACCCAAGCTGAAGACCAAAGTAGGCAAGGCTACCACAGCAAAATCTCCTCCAGCAACCAAGAAAACAGTGGACGCGAGATCTACTCCAGACATTGTCCTAAAGAAGGTATGTTGCCATTTATTCGCTTCAAGTTATTTTTGATTACGACTTTTACTTATGTCGAAAAACCTTCTTTCCAGAAAACAACCGGGCAAAATCCCTCAGTGGACCAAAGCTAAAAGGAAAATGGTCCTTCCTGAAGATGAGGTACTATACTCTTGCCTTGTTAATCCGTCGAAATTTTCCTTCCCTTTGTCATTCACTTTCTTGTCATAACCCAAATTCTTTTTTTTTTTTTTTTTTTTTTTTTTGCAGGACACTGAAAGTGATGACAACATCCCCCTCACTCAGAGGTCGAGGAAAAGAAACCTTCCACGAGATTCAAAGGCGGCTCAAGGCATCATTATTGATGAGGCTCCTGAACCACCTTCTTCCCCTCCAATCAAGAGGCTTAAGGTACAAGAGGTAAACTCCCTTTCGACATTAGTTTAGACTTCTTCGATCTCACCTTTCCAATTCTTAACTTAAATGATACACCTTGTTGTGTATAGGTGGGTGGACTGCTCGTGAACAATCCTGAAGTTCAGTCTATGGTTGAGGCTGCTGATCTAGAGTTGTCAGTCCCTATGCTCCCTTTTCCTTCATCTCCTCAGGGTGCAACCGCTGAAGAAATTTTCCAAGCGTTGGAAAACCCTGAAGTTCCTATTTTCGAGGAGTTTGCGCCAAGTGCTGGAAATGTCGAACAAGAGGCGGTCGTCGAAGAAAATGCTCCTGTTACGGAGGAGGCTTTCCCAACTGCTGGTAGCGTCGAACCGGAGACTGTTGTTGGAGAAACTGCTCAAGTTCCAGAACCTACTATTCCAACAACTGAAGGACCAGAAGTAGTGGCTACCTCCGTCGAAATTCCTGAAGCAAATATGGTCGATCAAGAACCGGAGGAGCTTAGAGTGGGGGTATCTGCAGATCAAGGTGCTTCTGCCAAAGAGTCATCCAACAGCGCTGTCAGCGATCAAGAATTGGCTGAGCTAAAGAAGACGGATCCCTTGGCAGCTTTGAAGATTATGTTAAGCCTCAAGAGCTCGTCGAGCCGCTTGATTTGCAGTTCCTCGAACAACTCTCTAAGTTCTATCAACCAAGAGGCGGTCGAAAGCTTACTTTGCGATTGAAGGCGAAGGTGTTAGAAGGGGACTTGGTGGCAACCATTGAGAATGACTCATCTGTGTATCTTGAGGTAAAATCCCTCATTCAGAAGATCACCAGATTAGACCCTCCTCAAAATGTCCTTTCGTTCTTCATGGAATTTGGCCCTATTTTTGAGCAACTTTCTCTTTTAATCAACCAACGGTGCGACCACCTCTAAGCGCAAGGTTCAAGAGACTCAACTCGTGAGGTAGAACTCGCCTCTCTTAAGGCCGATCAAGAGGCGCCATCGAGGCTCTTGAAACCCAAGCGACTAATGATGAGAAAGCACTCGCTGAATGGGATACGAGATTGCGGCGCATTGATGAAGAGATAAAGACCCTTCAACTCCAACTTTCAAACGCTAAGCATCGGAAGGGCACGATCGTCGAACGCATGAGTGTTGCTTCTTCATCCACCAAAACTACCAAAGCATTGGCAGCTATAGAGCACTTGGAGAAGATTGACAAGCACCAAGCTATTCTCGCCGACCTCGACAAAGAGCTGTACCTTCTCGACACCTCCATTTCTCTAAGTGTTAGTATTATGGAGAGGCATAAGGCTACCTTGTCGAACTTCTGAGACTGTAATATTTTAGCATTCTAAAAATGGCTGTGTAATTTTAACAATTTCTTTATACATTGCCATTTATGAACAACTTTCGTTTACTTATAATTGCTCAATCTTTATCTCAGTTAACGTTGGCTTGTATCGTTTTAAATACTTGCCATTTATTCTAAAGGTCCTATTTTCGTCACCTAACTCTTCGATTTCATAAGCGCCATTCGAAAAGCACGCGCAACACGCGAAATGGGCCTTCCCACCACAGTGACCATTTGCCTAAAACTCTATCTTTTTTATCCATAGGTAATAGGACTTTCCACACTAACTCCCCTTCCTCAAAGGTTTTTAACTTAACCTTTTTATTGTAAGCTTTAGCTACTCTTTCTTTCTGTCGAATAAGCATCTCTAAAGCTAACAACCTCTCTTCGTCTAAATCAACTAATTCATCAATCATCATATTCCAATAATGATCAAAAGGGATTTCACATTGTTTACGAATCCTTGTTGATTGTAAGCAGATCTCGACAGGTAACACTGCATCATGCCCAAATGTTAACCTGTAGGGAGTGGTATTTATAGACTCTTTAGGTGAAGTTCGACAAGCCCATAACACTTGGTCAAGAGAACTGTGCCAACTTCTAGGCTTACGCCCCACGTGTTTTTAATCAAGTTAATAATGATTTTATTGGCAGCCTCTACTTGACCATTGGCTTTGTGCGTAGTATGGTGTCGAAGTCAATAACTTGAAACCAATTTCAGCTGCGAAATCTACCATTTTTCGACCAGTGAAAACAGTACCTTGGTCTGTAGTAATGGTCTCTGGAATTCCATATCTATAAATGATATGATTTTGAATAAACTTTATCTTCGCTTCTTGATCTACATTGGCTAAAGGTATTGCCTCTACCCATTTAGTAAAGTAATCGATCCCTACTAGAATGTATCTGTGGCCTTTCGACGAGGTTGGTTTTATTTCTCCAATCACATCTAAAGCCCAACCCCTGAATGGCCAAGGTTTCACTATAGAATGCAACTCATTTTGCAGGCACATGTTGTATTCGGCATGCTTTTGGCATTCTTGGCAACCTTTGGCAAATTCTATCTGATCTTTTAGCATAGTTGGCCAATACATTCCTTGTCGAAATAACAACCATTTCATTTTGTGGCCTACTTGATGTGAGCCACATGCTCCACTATGTGTATCAGAAACTGCCAAATATGCCTCGTTTTCACTAAGGCATTTTAGTAATACCCCTTCAGGAGTTTGTTTGTACAATTCGTTTCCAATTAACACATAGCTTAGAGCTCTGTACTTTACTTTTTTGTTAGTGTTCCCTGTAGGATTTTGCAAATATTCTATAATGGGTTTTCGCCAATCATCATCAACCATATTGTCAATAGCAAAAATTTACGCCAAGTCAATATCGTCAAAAATGTGGCGTTTTTCGACGCTCACTTCATTTGTATTTATTGCCCCCAATTTTTGGTGTTGACAATAACGTCGAAGGAGTATTATAGAGAGAGTCTTCGAGATTAATTTATCTTTTATCTCAATTAACTCTTTCTAGGCTTTGCTTCGATACTTTGTAAGGAAGCAATTTGTGCGATTCATTTGCCACGTGATTTTCAATTCGTGGTAAATGTTTCAGTGAACGAATGTAAACCTTTTTAGCAACGTATTGGCAATAACGAAATATTTAATAAGGTGTTCATTAATACATTTGTATTCTTTTGTCAATTGTTTGACCACTAGTTGAGAATCACCTTTTATTTCGACATAACTTGCCCCCAATTCGAGTAAAATTTTAAGGCCTACTATTAAAGCCTCATATTGACCTCATTATTTGAGCAAGAGTCTCGAATTTTAAATTTATACTTCGTTGGAGTATTTTCGTGAGATAATCAAAATTCCAATACTGCTCCATTTTTATGGCTTGAGCCATCGAAGTATAATCTCCAGGGCGTATGTCTAACGAATGTATTTCACATTCGACAAAGAATGGTCTACTATAAAATCAGCGACCACTTGTCCTTTAATTGACTTGAGGGGTTGGTAAGTTAAGTTGTACTCTAGCAAAGCTAAAGCCCATTTGCCAATTCGACTATGCAACATTGGTTTTGACAACATATGTTTAATAACATCAAAATGCGAATAAACATAAACATCTCTTTGATTTTATATATTGCTTCAATTTTGTACAAGAAAAATACAAGCAAAGGCATAGTTTCTCAAATGGACTATACCTAGTTTCAAAGATCGATCAAAACCCTACTAAGGTAATAAATGGGTCTTTCGACACCACTATCATCCTCTTGCGCTAACATGCTACCTATTGTGTTATCGGAAAGGTCGCTATATACAATTTTAGCAATTTGTTTCCAATAACGAGCAATAAAATTGGTGGCTTGACCAGATAAGACTTGATTGCGTCGAAAGCATCTTGGTGAACTTGCTCCCACTTGAATTCATCTTCTTTCTTCAATCTCGATAATGGCGAAAAAACTTGTGTTTTGCCACTTAGATTTGAGATGAATCTTGAAGGAAGTTGATTTTCCTAGTAGTAGGTGAAGTTCTTTTTTGGTCGAAAGGGTCTTCGTTTCCATAATTGCTTTAGTCTTATTTTCGTTGATCTCTATGCCTTTCTTGTGTACTACAAAACCCAAGAATTCACCGCACGCATAATCGAAAGCACATTTGGTTGGATTCATTTTCAATCCATATTTCCTCATTCGTTCAAAAGAACGTCGAAGATGGTCTAAATGACCACTTTACGAGGATGACTTAACCACCACATCATCTATGTATACTTGCATAAAATCATCAATAAAATCGTGGAACATAGAATTCATTGCCCTCGATAAGTGGCGCGGCATTTTTAAACCAAAAGGCATGACTACCCATTCATAAACACCTAATGCCCCTGGACATCGAAAAGTTTTTTGACGACACGTCCTCTTCGGCAATAAAGATTTGATTATACGAGTAGCCATCTAGCAAGGCGAGATAATCGAATCCTGCTGCCGCGAATCTATTAGCATTTACGCTACGGGCATAGCGTATTCATCTTTAGGTGTTGCATTATTTAGATCCCTAAAGTCTCACGCAAACTCTAAGTTTTCCATTTTTCTTCATTCATTGGAACTATATTAGCTAACCAATCAACATACACCGCGATTCTGATGAATTTGCTTTTGAAACGACCTTTCTATTTCTTCCTTGATCTTAGCCAATATCCGAGGAGCAAATCTTCTTGGCGTTTGCTTCTTTGGTTTCTTCCACTGGTCGAATGGGTATTTGTAATTCCACCCACTCGACTCAACCGGGCATTTCATTTGTACTCCCAAGCAAAGCAATCTTTGAACTCTGCGAAGTGAAATAACTTGGGTTTCGAAGGCGACATCAAGATGTGCACTAATATATGTTGGCCTTTTGATCAAGCCATTTCCTAAATCCACTTCTTCGATTTGGATCTTGAGCTTGCATGCGCTTTGTAGAATCTCTAGGGTCTTTTTCAAAACCCAATGGTTCGTCATCATAAATGCAATCGGTTTGTCATTTATGACTTCACCATTTTCTTGAGATGAAGTTATGGCTTCGGCGACCATTGTTTGTTGATTTAACTCGGCCTCCAAAGCCGTTTTATTTTATTTTCGGCCATGTAAGCCGTAATTCTATCCCAACCTTTGAGTGCGACATCTAAACCTTCTAAGAGTCGGTGTCCCATCCTGTTGGAGGTAGCACACCATCAGGATAGACATTTGCACCTTCTATTTCCTCTCTTTCCCACACAAAACCATGTGTTGGGTATAAGTGAATGGAGGAAAGCACATTATCTGAAGAGATATATGCTTGGCTAGAAGATGAACATGGCGCAATATTCGCCATTTGTTTCTCGAAATTCTCCTGGTGACGTTATTTACGTCAAAGAAGGAAATAACTTTAGTGCGCTTCGACGTACTCCACGGACCATCATCCTCCACATTACCAATTTACGGTGTAGGCTTGAGGAGCAGCTCCTACGCCATGTATCCACTCTCTCCCGAGGAGTAGATTGTAGCTTGCTTTTGATGCTATAACAAAGAATGTGGTGGTTCTTCTAACGAGTACCTACCACCACTTCCACTTCGATGACTCCCAACGGCCAGGCGATTTCCCCTCATAATTGGTTAACATAATATTATGAGGTCTAAGGTCTGTATCAAACGACCTATTGTCTTTGACATGGCACGAGGCATTAAGTTAACAATGACCCCTCCATCGACCGGTATCTTATTAATGCCTACACCATTAACTTTGGCTGCATGCGTACAAAGGGCTTCAAATGGTGTTGCATGCCCTCGTCGCGCCTCTCAAAAGTGGCCATCTGTTTCTTCTACGACCATTGTTCATGACATAGTAGCATCTTGGCTTATGGTTAGCCATATCCCCAATGAAGTCTCTCTCGACGTCGTTTGGGGCCAATGAATGACATCATACTCACTCGGCAGGATAGACACCACGTTGCAGATGACGTCGAAACTAGCCTCAGAGTCGTCGAAATCTGAAGTAACATCTTCATCCATGTCGAATGAAGCACTTATCTTCTTTAAAGGTGTTAATGGAGGAAAAATCCTCTCCATAGCAGGCCTTCTTGGTTCCTCTATCACAATAGATTTCCCTTTAGCCTTATTTCCAACCCTCACTTGATTGGCAGCACCTATACTTATCTTTGTGTTCCCCACGGTTTTAGGAGTCACACCCTTAACCGTTTTTGGCGTTTGCTCGTTGGCAACCAGTGTTGCCTTCTTTTTCGAGCGCTGGTAACGACGCCATTGGGTCTTCGTCATGGGATTCTTCCCTTTATAATTTGTTCTTGTAATTATATTTTGAGGCTTCACCTGTGATTGGCTTGGCCTTTCCAGCTTGTTGAGCAGCACTCTTGTAGTGTCTACATCCAGCATGTATCCACTTCTCATTGGATGGGTCCGCTCTTGGAAAAAATGGTTTAGCAGAGGCGAGATAGCACAAACTCCTTCTTGGCTACACCACTTACCCGAAAGCTGCGGCTTGCTTGTCGAAGCCTTGCTCGAATTCTTTACCTTGTAAGGGAGGTCCCTCTTTTGAAGTGAAATTTGGCCTCTTATCGGCCATTTCCTTTTAAGGGTTGTCGAACTTCACTGAGATTCGACACTTTTAGCCGCTTCTTTATCAAACACAAGACCTTGCACCTTGGACATAACATGACCTCGAGCTCAATTTGCACCCGGTTTAGGAAGTCTATCGGATCTTCCTCGGCCTTAGGGTACCAGATTGCACCCTCTCCTCGTATTCTTCTGAGTAACTTTGTTGCCGGCCTCACTCTTTGTACAATACTTTTGATTTTTTTCAGCAGGAGATTTGGTAGACTTAGGAGAATCCACCATTTTTACGTCTACCATATTGATACTCATCTCAATTGGTTCGCATACATCGCCTCCACTTGATGGAGGGGTCGACATCAATTTGCATCGGTGCTTTATTCTTTTTATCTCCAAATTTGAGCCTCCCTTCCTCGATCGCTTTCGAACCATGTCCTGAAAAGTACACAGCGGTCGGTTGTATGTCCCAAAAATTATGAAACTTACAATAACCCTTTTTCTTCCTCTGTTCGAGAGGAGGAACTTTCGAGCCATTTGGCACTATTATTTGGCCATCGGTTACTAGCAAATCGAAGATCTCGTCACATTTAGTAACATCAAAAGTAATGCGTTTTAGGCACAAATCTATCATTCTTAGGCTCTACTGATTATTCCCATTTGCGAGCCTTAATAATTTACAAGCATAAGGAGGACCGGGCTTAAGTTCACCACGTCTATTTCCTCAGATTCGACATCACTAAATGCAAAATCGAATTGTTCATCTACATAGGCTATCTTTTCTTTTTGTGAAAACCCTTTGAGTTTTCTTTTTATTGTACTTATTCACTCTAGCCTTTTCCTCTTTAAGCCTTTCGACTTGTCGAACTCTATCGACTAGTTGGGCCATGTCTCTCAAATGAGGCGTATCCAATTTCTTTCGAATTGAATAGTCAAGGCCACTGTGACCATTTCGACGAGCTCATGTTCGGGCACTTGTGTAAAACACCTTGCCTTGATAACTGAATCTATTCAAATAATCATCAATAGCCTCGGTACTTTACGTCGAACACCGCGATTCTTTAAGACTAATTTTCGAGTCGCCCATGTAGAATTGCTCATGAAAAGCCTTTTCTAATTGCCCCCATGTATATATGGAACCGGGGTAGAGTGGTAAACCACGTAAAGGCATTTTTAGTTAGAGAATTTGGAAAATACTTCATTTTCAAACTCTCATTTTGAGCTATGTCTCTGCCTCGATCATGTACCAGGGCAATATGTTCGACAGATGGACTCATTGGTGTCACCCCAAACTTAGTGAATTTAGGGATTTTCCAACCTCTTGGCAGTGCGCTGCAAGATATACTCACACTGTGGGCGATATGAAATTAGGCCTATGTAAACCTATGTTAAGGCCATTTTGCGCCATTATGGTTTCGACCAAAGTGGCTATGTTGTCTTGAGCGCAAGCGTTGTTTCGTTGCACTTGTCGAACAACTTCATCAGCGTTTTGGTTTCGATTTACCATAACTACCTCGGGGATGTGATTTCCCATTTGTTGTTCGCCCATAACCGCTTTGCTTCGGCCGGCCAGCGATCTACGTGGGGTGTTAGGCATGTTGTTCCCGCAATTTGGTAAGCGCCTATTATTTCCGTAGGAGCCCCAAAGAAATCTGCAATCCTACCCATTTGGTCCGCTAACATCGATAAGCGGTATTTGTGTTCTGAATCAAAGGATTGAACACGGTACCAATTTGTTAGTCGACATATTAACCATATCATGATTGCTTTCGTCTACTTGTTGTCTTAACGCCAACAAGGACGCATTGGTTAATGCAGAGGATTTCGACCAAGTATACCCTCGGAAGAAAGCGTGTGAAGGAGAAAAGGTCGACACATGTGGCATTCGAGTGGGCATGCCATATACCCCCCAAAAGGGTATGGTGGTAGACTCATATTTTGGAAGCGTGTTTCCAAACTATTCCCTGTTGCCACATAAGGACTAGAAGGAAGTCCCATACTTTGTGGCAAGGCCATAGGCGATGTCGAACCAACGTTGGTCATTGACATCGTGGGAGCGGTTATTGATGTCGCGGGGCGTAGTCCCCGCAACATTTCCACCGTGACATTGGCGAGAATCTACCGTTGTTCCTTGCACTTGTGATATCACGAGGTCGGAACTAGAGGCGTTGTTAGAATTGGTGCGTACCATCCTACCACTCCTCAAGTGCATACAAGTTTATACACTTAACGAAAGCGACACAAAATAACTGGCAAAGGTCCCACTGGGCGTGCCAATTTGTTTGCTGGTGTTTTTAGCAAACAATCACTAGTTTTCAATATTAAGACTGTGAGATCAAACTAGAAAATCTCTTTGACAATTGCCTTTGTGTTTTGTGTCTTTTAGCGTGCGTGAAGAGCAGAAAATAGTAGGAAGAGATAGTTTGAAAGCGAGAATGAAAGTGAGAAAGCAACAAGCGTAAAAACAAGTAAAAATTGCATTAAAATGATAGAAAGAAGAAGGTGGTACACCAACACGTACAATATAATCTGATTCACTCTTGTTTCGCTTTGGCTTGGAAGTTGAGTTTCTCAGTGTTTTTGTAAAATGTGGTGACCTCGTTTTCCTATTACAAGGGAGTATTTATACTCTCAGATACAATCGTGGGCAAGCACGATAACTACTTCCTAAAAACTAGGAAATAACCACCCACTAGCTCTTTGCTCCTTGCGCTCGACCCGACTTGTTGTCGAAGGATTTGGCGAAGTATTGGACCCGATTTTGTCGAACAATTGGGCCTCTCTGTCGAAGGTTTCGTCATTGTTTCGTAGCTTGAAGACCCAAGTGCGCCGAAGTTTGCTTGCATTGTCAAGACTTGTACAACTTCCTTTGTCGAATTTATGGTACATTGACTTGAGCATTGACCTGTGGCCCACAGAATACTTATTAAATGTGCAGTCAATACCATTTAAAGCTTAATTTAATGCCCTTGTCGGAATTTTGAGGTAACATCCCCCTAAAAGAGTTTTTGTCACACCCAAGGTTCTTCTTTTATATTTTAAGGTTTTGTATTTTTTTTCTTTTTAATATTTTAAGAGGTACTTTACAATCTCGAAAAAATTTACATGTTTAAATATGACAATTTTCAATTAAAAAAAGATTTAATTTCGTAAGAAAATAAGTAAAGTGAGATGCTAAAGAGTGTGTTTTGGGGTACTTAATGGGGACAAAATTATTTTGTAGCAAAACGCATAACGTGAAATGTTAGGCAGTGTGTTTTAGGGTACTTTAGGATTCAAAATTTGTTTTAACTCTTCAAATAATAGACGTTTCTTCGTAAATAACCGGTTTGATAAAAAATAATAAGTTTGTGACAAAATACGTGTTGACAGTGTATTTTGGGGAACTTAAGGGTCCAGGAAAAAAATTGATGTTCAAATACGCAAAGTTCGTTCCTCAATAATCTGTTTGATGGAAAAAATATTCATGACAAAATACATAAAGTGTTATTCTAGGTTGTGTGTTTTAGGGTACTTTAGAATCTAGAAAAAAAATTACATGTCCAAATTGGTATATTCTTCTTTATTTAGATAATTTTGCACCAACAAGTATTCGAAGCATACTTAAATTGGTGTTTAGTTTTAAACCAAACTCTGCATGATACCTACATACGTGTTTCACTTTCTAATTATGTTGTCTTCTTTTCTCTTTAATTATAGGTTAAGTTTTATATTACTTGGCATTGCCGCACAATTTGGGAGGGAAAGATTTTTTTTCCAACTTCCAATTTTTTGTTTACTTGGCCTTTTATTTTTTTAGTTTGTCTTTTTTTTTTTTTACTTTTTTTGTTACAACGTCCGTGGTGTGTACATGATGACATGATGTCCTAGAAAAATAGACAAGTCCAAATTCAATCTCTAAGTGCAAGTTTGTATTTTTACTTACCAATTACTAATCTACATCGGGGAAGTTGGCTGACTACGAGTATTCGGTTGCCGGCTTGTGAGATTATCTCCTTCCAACAGAGTTTTTGTCACACCCAATGTTCTTCTTTTATGTTTTTGTGTACATGATGGGGATAAAATTATTTTGTAGAGCGTGTAACGTGAAATGTTCTGTGATGTGTTTTTGGGGACTTTAGAATTCAGAATTTTTTTAACTCTTCGAATACTAGAAGTTTCTTCGTAAATAACCGGTTTGGTAAAAAATAATAAGTTCGTAACAAAATACGTAAAGTGCGATGTTGGCAGTGTATTTTGGGGAACTTAAGGGTCCAGAAAAAAAATTAGATATTCAAATACGCAATGTTCATTCCTTAATAATCTGTTTGATGGAAAAAAAAATTCATATCCAAATTGCGATGTTGACAGTGATTCTAGGCCGTGTGTTTTGGGGTACTTTAGAATCTAAAACATAATTTACATGTCCAAATTGGTATTTTAATCTTTGTTTAGATTATTTCGCATTAACAAGTATTAGAAACATACTTAAATTGGTGTTTAGTTTTAAATCAAACTCTGCATGATACCTACGTCCGTGTTTCACTTTCTAATTATGTAGTCTTCTTTTCTCTTTAATTATGAGTTAAGTTTTTATATTTACATTTTTTTATATAAACTGGGTATCCACTACGTGCAACTCTAGAGACTAATCCCTCAAACCTGGTACGACCGTATTATGGGTTAAGTTTTTAATTGTTACATTTGATGAATATAACTAACATTATTATAGGTTGTTGTTTATCTTACAACTTTAAGTTGTTTGTGTTATGAGTTGATCTAATATGTGTGATTAGTCTGTTGTTTATGCTCCTATACACTTAAAATGGGTAGTTAAGGTCAAAGGTTGGACAACCAAATCTAGCAAGTTGATAACCTCCTATCTTATCTTACTCATGTATGCGGCAATACATGAGTTTTCTAATCTTAAGTGGGAAAGATTTTTTGTTATGTACTTCAATTTTTTTATTCTGAATTCCAATTGTGTTGCTCACGTCATTTACTTTCTTTTTTTTACCTTCAAAATTTGAAAACAAGCACCACCAATCATTCCCACATCGGTTTACTTTCACACATCATTTTACTCCTTTCCCTTAAAACATTTCCAAACTCACACACACTCACATATTCGGCTGAAGTAAAAGAAAGAAAAGAAAGAGAAGAAAGGGGGAGAGAGCGTGAGGTTGAGGGAGGTGGGGAGGAGAGAAAGTCACCTCACTTGGATGCATGTGAGATGTTTTAAAACAATTAGAATCACCACTCCCTACCACTCCCTTCTCATTCTAACCATCCCCTTCTTTTCACCATTTAATTCCCATCCCCTTCTTATCACCATTTAATTCCCATCCCTCCTATCACCATATTCGCTCTAGAGAGAGCTTCAAATTGGAGGAAATGAGCTCATTTGCTTAAAATTCAGTTTTGGGAGCTAATGGGTTGAGGATAGGAGCTGATTATTGGGTTATTGGAAAAAATTTAGCATTTCAACGATTTGAGAGTAAGTTTTGGGTGTTATTCTAGAGGTTGAGTGGGAGTTAAAAAAATTGTGAAACTATGGAAATCGGTTTTGTAGAATTTCAGTTTTGGAGCTAACACTTGAAGATAGGTATTTGGTATTCTGATTGTGGGGATTACTCCACCATTCAAGGGTTTGTATTTAGCATTGGTTGTTGTTCATAGGGTGTAGAGGCTTGAGGGATTGTTCGAGTTAGATTTGGGAGCGGTTTGTGAAGTTTGAGCGAGTTCGGGAAGTTCAAAATTGTGAGCTTCCGAAAGTCTCGGATTTTACGTGATTTTCATCACAATTGGTGAGTTTTACTCACGATTAGGGATTTTGTATGTTGTTTGTGTGACTGGTTTAAATTGGTTTTCGAAATCTTGAGTTTCGTGAATTTTTGAGTAAAAAGCGGTATTTTACGAAAATTACGTGTTTTCAAAACTTAGAAACGAAACCATTATTATTTGATTGTTGAATTGTTATGTTTGGGTGAAATATGTTAATATAATATCTGTTTTGATGTTTGGATTGAGTTGGAAAAGGAACGGAATCAAATCGGAATGAGAATCAGAACAAATGTTAGTACTAGATGATTTTATATCTGGATGCTTTACTTGCTCAACACCTAACCAACTCAACACCTAACCAACCCGTCCGTCGGACGGGTCGTGGGGCTAGTTATTTAATAAATGATGATGCCTCAATAGCAACCATTATTATGTGACAGAAAACAAAGTTTTTTTGAATAATTGCTTGACAAAAAACAACTTACTAGTCATTTCTTTTTACTATGACACATTTTCATTTAAAAATTAAAAATTTGTGAGAAGCGTGGGCACTTTGTGCAAACTAAAATAAAAGAGCAATGTTACTCGGTACGAATAGCCTGCTACGAAATTTCATAAAAAGACTAAACAAAACTGCACTTTATAACAAAACACCACCCAGAGTAATAGTCTTAGACAGTTAGACTTATTGGTACATTTCATTTCGTACCAATAAGTATTTCTAAAAAAAAAATGTGAGTTGTTTCATTCTTTTCAGTGATGGTATTGTTACTTGTTACTAGAGGATACTAGTGCAAGTCAAGACCTAACATTTAATTAAAGTTCCATGAATTGAATCGGTGACTTCTTCGAAACTAGCATCATTTTCAACGAAACAAACTCCAAAAGAAAATAATGCGGGAGAGTTGAAGGGTCAGCTTTCATCAAATCAAGCAGAGTTTGGAGACAGAAAGCAACTAGCCTCCAACACAAAGCATGATAGTCGGCCAAATTCTCATAAGTATCCCTCTCAAAATTAATTGTTGATTAATAAAATGGTTTAGCCTTATGTATTTAGTAATTATACCTTTCAAAAAAATAAGTTAATTTATTAAACTGATTTAATAATTATTCTTAATTTCCGTGTATCATTCAAAACTCACAAGATTCGTGTATTTAGAAATGGAGTAGGAGTATTACCCTAGGAGAATTATCTTAAAACTAAATTAAATTAATCATTTTCTTAGAGTTAATTGAAGAAATCTCTGGAAGATCATTGGGAAATTGAAAGGATAATATAAAGGAGATCCCAAGAAATGCTTCATGAATTTTCCAGTCATTTTATGAATATAGGGTGAATGATCCAAGAACCCACCTAGGAAAATGGTACTAGTAAACTCACTTGTAACATAGGGATAATTAAATTAACTGCTTTGCACGGAATTTGGATCCGGCAGAACAAGGGTATTAATTACGTTTGACAACTCCCACCATTAGAGTTAGTAGGAGTAATTAATTATCTGTGGGCTGTGGCAGTATTTGCTGCCATGTGGTGTGAGTTTGGAAACTTGTACTTAAAGACATTCATTAACACATCTCCTAATCGGCAGGGCAAAGGACAATCCTTTTTTGGCTTGTTTTTTCTGTACCCTCACTCTTTCCTCATATACTCCTACCCAAAAGTGAAATTCTAAAATATCCTTTGCAATCTATTTTTTTTTAAAAAAGGCTAATCGTGGCAAAAAAACCATAGGAACCCAAAAAAAAAATTATTTCCCTAAACAACCCACTTTTTAGATTAAATATCAAACTAACCCACTTTTTTTTTGCAGTGGTGAACTCGCCCCCATAGGAACCGAGTTCTCCACACAAATGTTGCAATTTTTTTTAATTTTGTGTGGAGAACTCGCCCCCCCACCACTAGTTCTCCACACGTTTTTTATTTTTATTTTTTTCATTTCTTGAATTAAAATTGATTAAAATGTAAATTAATTTAATTTAATTATAATAATTAATTTAAATAATTAGAATAATTATCAAAAAATTTATAAAGTAATTACGGTAAAAAATAAAGATTTTTAAAATTGGAAGAACATTTATATATTTAAGTATTGATACAACTTCTCAAAATAATATTACATTAAAGTAAAATATTAACGAAAAAGAAGAGACCCAGTTCCACACCGTCTAGGACGGGGATTACGCTGTGGACGTTGACGCGATTGTGGTTGTTCCGGTTCTTCCTCAGTCGAGGCAGGGAGGTGGGTCTGGAAAATATTGAGGCACTGATGAAAAACTAGCACGGCCGGCCTCAGGGGGAGGTGGGTATGCAAAATATTCGGGCACTGATGAAAAACTAGCACGGCCGACCTCAGGGGGAGGTGGGTATGGAAAAAGTTGGGGCACTGATGAAGAACTAGCACCGGCGGCTCTCTCTTGAAGGCTACGAGCATGAATCGCAGATTCGGGTGTACCGGCGTGGAAACCAAATAGATTATAGAACATATCAGGGTCACTGTCAGCCGTCACTACTAGAAAAAAGGCTTTTTATATCGGTTAAAAAAGGCTTTTCATATCGGTTCCGTAACCGATATAGATAAAGGGGATATTAAAAACAGGCGCTTTCTATATCGGTTAAAGAACCGATATGGAAATTGTTTTTTATATCGGTTCCCAGTAGAACCGTTATGGAAAATCAATTTTTAAACCTATAAAACGCTTTTTTTATATCGGTTTCTTAGTTGAACCGATATTGAAAATCACTTTTTATATCGGTTATTTAAAGGAACCGATATGAAAAGTCTTTTTTTTTAAAAAAAAAATAAAAAATTCCTCAATTGGATATACAGCAAACAACAAAATCACAACAAATACAATATTTATATAAAAATACAAAGATCTCAAATTATACTCAATATCCATATCCAAAAGCTTATATTCATGCATATGAAAAGCTTGGTTCCTCAGGAGCATTGATCAGAGCTATATATACATGCATTGATCAAGCTTTACAAAAGAGGAGAGAAAAAGTAAGCTTGATTATGAAACTCTAACTGAAACAAAACTAAGCTTAACACACTAAACGGATTGAGCAACCGAGCGAGAGTGACTAGCTTTTGGCTTTGACCCGAGTTGACTCCACCCTAATGCCACATCACCAGCCTTACTTGCCACGTAGACGTCCACGTGGGCCTCCAACATCACCAGACTTACCAAGTTCTTTCACGTGCGATCTTCAGGCACAAGCAAACAAGTCCAACAAAGCAAAGCACATCAATTGAAGAAGTCCCCAAGTTAATCTGCATGAAGATGATAATGCTCTCTCCTTTGGCGATTAACATACCAAGCGGCGTGTTTCTGTAGAGCCAAGCCGATTAGAAGAATCATAAGGCTAGTGAGTAACATGTAGGTTATTGCTGAAAATAGCAGAATCCAAAAAAGCTTCCATGGAAGAGGATAGTAAGGAAGATCAGCAGCATATACCGGAGTCAGATAACCTTACAATCAATCTTCCCCTTTCCAAAATAAAAACATGACACAAGTGATTATAGCTGTTTATTTCCTTCTAATCTAAGAAGTAATCGCTAACCATATTGCACAGCTATAACATTCACATGAATCAAATGACAATACCTCTTGTTCTGTTTACATAGGGGGGCTTCAAGGAACTCAGAGTATGCAATTGGTGTAATGTTATTGAATTTGGCAATGAATGAATGCTTGATAATATCAACAGCCATTTCACATAGATAAACGTAACGCTATTCTCGCACCATACAAAGTAGTTGGAATCTGCTTGTGACCCAATAAGTTGAAAATGATATTAGACCAAATATGAAATGCATATCTTAAATAATATTAAACATGATATGCAGCACATGCACTTCATCAAATGTAGCCCTATATTGTAGAAGCAGCTATACTATGTGCCACAGATATAATATAACTCACCAAAATACACCATACTGTGAACATATCCCTTAAACACGTAGCTTTTGATCTCAGCAAAATTATTTGACACCAACAAAGTTGGTAGTGCATTGTAGTGAGCAACAATACAATCAGTAATTATTTCACAAGATTCTATAAAACTACACACTTGTTTAAGGTAAAACATCAAAAATAGTAACCATAGTAGTACTATGTAAGTGTTAAATTATAAGTGAATTGTATCAGTATCAACCACCACAGACTGACAGTTGAATCAAATGCACCAACACCACAATTGTTTGAAGTTTTAAGCAAAGGTAAAACATCAAAAATAGTAACCATAGTAGTACTATGTAAGTGTTAAATTATATGGTATATTTAAGACTTGAATACATGACAGTTGAATCAAATGCACCAACACCACAATTGTTTGAAGTTTTAACCAAAGGTAAAACATCAAAAATAGTAACCATAGTACTCCACCATGTAAATGTTAGATTTTTATTGTTATATGGTATATTTAAGACTTGAATACAGCTTGTACCTATTGAACCTTCACTTCTTGAAAGCGTTCTCTCTTGATAAGCATAAGTGTTTGGTTGGATAAAGAAATTTAACATTTATCCAATAATAAGCATAGAAAAAGGAAACTTAATATCTATCCAATAAGTATGATACTATCACCACCCATTTACAGCAACTACATTTTTCAAAGTGTTTGCTTTTAATAGTTTGTTTGAAAGTGTTTGTTGTTCAATAATATTTATTTTTGCCAAAGTAAACCACACATGCTATCTAACAAAGCAGGCATAAAATAAATTATCAACATAAACCAAAATTTCTTGCAATCAATTACCAAAACCAAAACAAACACTTTGAACCAAACCAAAACAACACACTTTGTACCAAAACAAAACACTATTGAGTGTTATCAAGGATTCAAAACTCGAAGAAGAAGAAGAAGAATGTACGTGCGCAGTAAACATTCTATTTCACCCTTTCACTGAAAAACCACGAGGAAAAACATGTCAATTCCATATAAGGAATGCTCAACCCAACCATGTTCAAGTATTCTAGAGAGGTTTCAAGTTTGTTTATCAAACGAAATGATAAATAAACATTATGCACACGTATTAATCGCTGCTATCTCTTACATTTTACACTCGAGTTCGAATCAAAAAGAGTCGGCACATATCCATGTCGTAGAAATTGTCAAATGCTAGAAAAACATAATTATTGGAAGCTTTTTAACTTATAAAAGGCATAAATAAATGTAATGAAACATTCCATCAAGCCGTGATTTACCAATTACCTCGTTGACTTCATTCCTCAAACTCTTAACTTCCATTTCACATTTCACCACAAATTTTTCAACTTTTTCCTTGAATTCCTTCATTTTCTGTTATCTTTGCATCGTAAAGCTATCTTTCATCTTATGCGGTTCCTCAAGCTCCTCCACCTCGTTCAGTAGTGACCTAAAAGGACTCAAACAAATCCAAGGCTAATCAAACGATCATTACACGAGGGAATTCAATTTCAACGCGCTAGCTAGTACCTCAATTCTTGGAAAAGGGATTCGTATTTGGATTCGAGGTTTTCAATTTGAGACTTGAGAGAGAGAAGGTTGGAATTCTCGTGATGCTATATTTCGATCGAGAGGAAGCACCTCTCGCTCCATGGCCCCCGATATTTGCAAGCTTTGTGGCGAATCCGAGATTTGTGGGCTTGCAACTCTTTCTCGACTGCGAAAGTGCTAATTAACGGTAACAGAAATTCGGTGTGTTTGATTCAATAGAAAATGAGGATGCGGATCTTGAACTTGGATGCAATTTCACAAGACAGATATCATAATAATGAAAAGGAAGTTAAATACCTCACTCCAATGAAATGCTAGCAAGCCTCAAACGCTCCGGATCTCAATGTTTGGGAGAGACAACAAGAAGACAACGAGACAAAGAAAGAAATGATGGGTTGGGGTTTTGCAGTGTGGACGACGGGACAACAACAATGTGGACGACGGCGCAACAGCAGTGTGGACGACGACGGGAAGATTATCAGGGTTAGGGTTTTGCAGTGATGCGTTTTGGGTTTTTGTTTGAAGCGAGTGATGAGTGAAGAAGTGATACCCCCTAGTTGGCTCGAACAAAAAGTTTAGGGTTTTTCATATCAGGTACAATGGGAGCCGATATTACTAGTGTAAAGTGCAAGTATCTATATCGGTTAGATAGTCAACCGATATGAAAAATACACTCATAATTTCAAAAATGCCACCGTGTTTTTTTAATATCTGTTACTAATTGAACCGATATGAATTGCTGATGTAAAATCCATTTTTTCCACTAGTGCGTAGAAAACATTAAAGTCTCACACACGCATGGCATTGCAATTCACGATCGTGCCAGAGAATTGTTCCGAGTTCAGGAACTTGCACGACCACAAAGTGGTAGACCCGCTACCACATTTGTGGTCAACTTTAGAGCACAAACCTGTGAGTGTGGGCAATTTCAGGCACTTCATTACCCTTGTTCACATGCAATCGCAGCATGCGCAAAATGCAATTTCGACCACTTGAAGTTTGTCGATCCACCCTACACAATGCATAATGTTTTCAATACTTACATTGTGGAGTTCCCACCCCTTGCCAATGGAGACTTCATGGCCTGATTTCAATACTATTGAACTACAGCATGATCCAACTAAACGAAGAGATAAAAAGGGTCGTCCACAGTCTACTCGTATTCGTACAGAGATGGATCAAAGAGAAACGGGAACCCGCACCAAAAGATGCGGAATTTGTAGAAATGAGGGTCACAACAAAAATAATGATTTCTAACCGCAATGTAAACTAGTCACATTTACTACTACTGTACTTTTCGTATTAGTCTTTTAAATCAATTCATGTCTTTAAATCAATGTTGTTTAAAAAAATTTGCAACATTTGTGTGGAGAACTCGGTTCCTATGGGGGCGAGTTCACCACTGCAAAAAAAAGTGGGTTAGTTTGGTATTTAATCTAAAAGGTGGGTTGTTTAGGGAAATAATTTTTTTTTGGTATCCAATGGTTTTTTTGCCGCTAATCGTATATATGTTATTTTGGATATATATACGATGGTCAAATTTAACCCATCGTATATATGTCCTTAAGACGTATATACGATTAGCCGTGTAAGATGCAATCGTATATACGTCTGAAAGACATATATACGATGTGTTAAAAGTAGGCATCGTATATATGTCCAAAATGACATATATACGATTTGTTTTAATTTTTATTACTAAAAAGCTACTAAAAATTCGTTAAATAGTCAAAACTACTCTAAAAAATTATAAAAACACCACTAAAAATCTAACAAAACCAAAATAAGGCTATACAAATTTTTTTAGATTTTTTGGAGACTATGAAAAATTAAAAAAAATCGTAAAAAATAGTAAACGATGGAATTTGGGATTTTGAGGCCGTAGTCCCGTAAGAAGTCCCTTTTAGGGGAGTCTTGATTCTTGATTTTTTTCGGATTTAATGGCTGTGGTTTCATTACGATCGGAGTATGTTGCCCGAAAACCGATTTTTTAGCCTAAATTATTCGTTCGACGTATAACATCTTCACGTTTTAACGAACTACACACAAAACTTTGTTTCAACACTTAATTAATTTTTATTTGACTTAAAATAAAATACAAATCGTATATACACTTGGGGGGTGTATATACGACCCTATGTTATAAGGCATCGTATATACACACCCCAAGGCGTATATACGATTATGGGTGAGAAGTAATCCAATCGTATATACGCCTTGGGGGTGTATATACGATGCCTTAATAGTGGTCGTATATACACCCCCTGTGTATATATCGACACAAAAATTAAAAAAATACGTTTTCAGAAGAGCATTTTGGGATTTAACTTTTGGGTGGGGGTATATGGGGAAGGGGTGGGGGTACAGAAAAAAAAACCCTCCTTTTTTTATAAGATACAAAGGACAATCTTTTTAAAGCTCTTACTATTATGGACACTCTTTTTAAGCTCTTTTTCTTGACCAATAAGATAAACTTTTTAAACTCTTATTAAGGGTATTTCCTCATCTTTGACATACTCCCTTTAGTCCCTATTTTAAGAATTTTTTTTTATCCAAATTATAAGAAAAATATACACTTTCCAAAGCACATTTAATTGTAAAAAATTCTTTTATACCGCTATTTAATATGATATATTGGTTTACTGGAAATTCACATAGTGGGAATAAAAATTTAATAATAGGGATGTATTTGGATTAAAGCTTAAATTGCATCACATTTAATAACTTCCTTGATCTTTGTGATTTTTGTATTTTCTTCTTATAATAGGAACCGGAGGGAGTACACCACAATTACCACGTCAAATATATATATATATATAGTCAAATTTTAGTTTTAGTCGAGGATCGACTAAGAGTTTGAACTCTTGATTTCTTTCTTCAAACGATTTATTGAGGAAGGAACTTTGTTCCTCAGTTATGGATTCTCTAACTACTTCAAAGAGCATTAGATTTGTGAGAGACGTGTAGGATTATCTAAAGGCTATGCTTAAAGGTAAATGGAAAGTAAATAAAAAGTATATTGCTTGAAATATGTAAGTCTGTTTGATGGTCATCTGTACAAAATATATATATATATATATATATATATATATATATATATATATATATATATATATATATATATATATATATATATATATATATATATATATATATATATAGTCAAATTTTAGTTTTAGTCGAGGATAGACTAAGAGTTTGAATTCTTTCTTCAAACGATTTCATCGAGGAAGGAAGTCTAGTTTTGTTGCTAGACTTTGTTCCTCGATTATGGATTCCTAACTACTTCAAAGAGCATTAGATTTGTGAGAGACGTGCGGGAGTATCTAAAGGCAATGCATAAAGGTATATGGAAAGTAAATAACTTGAAATATGTAAGTTTGATTGATGGTCATCTCAGATTCTACTATATATATATATATATATATATATATATATATATATATATATATATATATATATAAAGGTCTCTATCACCAAGATCACTATCCTACACTAACAACCGTTGGATTGGCTAATATAAACGTACAATAATGTCTACATGCCCAAAAAACTAGGAGAACCGCTCCATAACGCCCACTAGTACATAAAGCGGGTAGAATACCTTCACTTCATATTTCTTAGGCGCCTTTCCCACGTCTTCTTAAACAACTCCACATCTTAATTTCCACGTTTTCAGTTACTTGCTCCCAAAGTAATTCATTTGCTTCGGCCATGGTATCCTCAACTGTAAAATCTTTGGCGACATGCCCTCAGCTACTAATCCATTATATGATCTATCCATCAACTGATTTGCTTTGCCTCAACAAACAAATGCATCCTCTTACTTGATTTTAGCATAAGGGTTGAGCTTGAGCATAACATTGAGTTCTTCCACCGATTCTCCTTGGGAGTAGCCTTCTTTGCGTACCTCGGCAAGGGTCTTTGTAACACCCCCTTCTAATCAACTACTATTTAATTGATAAAATCAGAGTTTTCGAAAACACCCACAAGAGAGTGCTACATTTTCTTCATTTAGAAACCAAACAAACATCAATGGCACAATACAACAAATAACAATACGATACATAGCAGACCACGGTCAAAGGGACGAACTCCCAACAACACTGTTTAGGGACATAATACCACTTAATCATCACGCAGCGGAATAAAACATGTTTCATAAAACATATTCAAATACATCACCAATGTTATAGTTCAACAACTTAAATTAAAACAAGTAATAACTACTCGCCCCCCTGTGCTACATATCAGAGCAAGACACCACGACCAGACTGAGGAAGGAAGAACCTTCACTCGGGATCACCTGCACGTTGCCGACATAAGAAGCAACATAGAAAACAGAAGGGTGAGTCTCTAACACATATAATGGGATGTATGATAAACATCATGTTAGAGAAAAACAACTAGAACCACCACTGCTCAATAGACAAACACACATCATCAAGTTATAATGCATCAACTCATAATCATCAAAAGACATCACCAATTGCATGAGTATATGCATGAATGCAACCCAGCACCAAGGGTATAATGCATGTGGTACCATCACCGTCATTATTTCGCCATTCTGGCATGCCCGTCGCTAATGATATGAAGGCCGAAGCCTACAATATCGAGGCCAAAGCCTATATCCGTCGCTTTGATGCATATGAAGAATGTGACTCCATGAACAATGCATCACCACAAACAATCATATCATGAATGAATTGACACCGTCACTAGATTTACCTCCGTCATTTAATCCACCGTCATTACACCGTCATTACACCGTCATTTAATTCACCAAAACATCATCAATAGCGCTATGGCTAACATCAATACATAAGTCAATAGCTCTATGGCTAACATCAAACTCACCGGACACGTCGACACCAAAAGTAGTAGACTACACTGTCACTACAAGGACCAAACTGTCACATAAGGACTAAACCGGCTTCACAATTCAGCAACTTAGACGTACTCGGCACCAACCAACACCCAAAATTGCGCCTGGCAGCAACCTGCGCCACACTGGCACCAAAACAGCACCTCGACACACTCACACTGCACCTCGGCACACCACCCTGCACCTCGGCACACCACACTGCACCTCGGTACACTACACTTCGACAACACTTGCTTCGACATACATACACTACACTTCGGCAACTACACTTCGGTATACATACCCTACACTTCGGCAACTACATGTCGGTATACATACTCTACACTTCGGCAACTACACGTCGATATACATACTCTACACTTCGGCAACTACACGTCGGTATACATACTCTACACTTCGGCAACTACACGTCGGTATACATACTCTACACTTCGGCAACTACACGTCGATACCTACACTTCGACTCACACACACTTACACTTCGTCACCTACACTTCGTCACACATATACGTCGACTCCCATATACTTCGACACATCTACACGTCGACACCCATATACTTCGACACATCTACACGTCGACTCCCATATACTTCGACACATCTACACGTCGACACCCATATACTTCGACACATCTACAGTTAGGCAACTACACTTCGCTTCAAATTGCGCCCTAGGCACCTAACCCTCATCTTCCCTCTTTTCTTTGATTCTCATACTATGATCAAAGTTAAACCACAATTACTACAACACATATTCATTCGAAATTTGTCCAACACACATCAAAGTAACAACTAAGGTCCCAACACCAAAATAACGTCCTTGCACTTAGGGTTCCTTAAATCCCATTTCTTCTCTAGGTCTTTCATATGACCAATTCATCAACAACACATACACACATCACAATTTCACCAAATTGAATCAAACACAACATCAATCACACAATCAATTCAACAATCATCCTAGAGTCTAACCCATACATAGTACTCATCATATACTCCATTATAGGTGAAAGAGAGCCCCCTTACCTTAATAGATTGAAGACAAGCACTCTCTCCACCAAGAATCCAAGATTCACCAACAAGCAAGCTTCTCTTCCTTGAACTTGAACTCTCTACGCCCAATCTTCTCTTCTTCTTCTCACTTGGAACCGTCGCACCTCTCTCCCTCTTCTCACTTTCTTTGACTTTTCTTTGCTTTTGGTTGCAAATGAGCTCTCACCATCGACACCTAAGCTTATAGCATGGATATGGGCCTAACTAATGGATCATGGGCCTTTATTCACACCTCCTCCATTACTCAAACACCTCCTAAATAAAATGAAACTTCCAAATTAATTATTTGACTTAATAAAATGTTGTAAGCCTTAAATAACCCAACTAAATAAATAATTGAATTATTTTTGGGGCGTTACAACTCTCCCCCACTTAGAATATTTCGTCCTCGAAATTTTACCTGAATCAAAAACTCGGATATGATTCCCCGATCTTACTCTCCAACTCCCAAGTCGCATTCTCACCCTAAGAAATTTCAACCAAACTACCTTTACCAAATGGATCTCCTTCCCTCTTAAAATCTTCACTTCTCGATCCTCAATCCTAACCGGCATTGTCTCAACAGTGAGATTATCTCTCACTTGCACATCATCCACATGAATCACATGAGACGGGTCTGGAACATACTTCCTCAACTGCGACACATGAAACACATCATGCAAATTCGACAGATTAGGTGGCAAGGCCACCCGATACGCAACCTTCCCAACTCTCTCCAAAATCTGGTATGACCCAGTAAAACGAGGAGACAACTTCTTAGACTTCAAAGCACGACCAACACCACCACATGTGGGTGACCTCAAAAACACATGATCACCGGCTTGGAATTCCAAATCCTTCCTCCTCTTATCATGATAACTCTTTTGCCTACTTTGCGAAGCTTTCATCTTCTCACGAATCAGCTTCACCTTCTCAGTGGTCTCTCGAACAATCTCAGGTCCAAGCACCACACTCTCTCCAGACTCATACCAACATAAAGGAGTCCTACATCTCCGACCATACAACGCCTCAAAAGGTGCCATCCCAACACTAGAATGATAACTATTATTATAGGTAAACTCAATTAATGGGAGATAAGAATCCCACACATCACCATGCTCAAGAACACAAGCCCTCAACAGATCTTCTAACGACTGAATGGTCCTCTCTGACTGACCATCAGTCTGCGGATGATACGCCGAGCTCAACCGCAACTTAGAACCCAACGCCTCATGCAAACTCTTCCAAAATTCCGAGGTGAATCTAGGATCTCTATCTAAAATAATACTCGAAGGAACTCCATGAAGCTTCACAATTTCTCGGATATAGATCTCCGCCAATCTCTAAGACCTTAGGATATGTGATGTTAATAGGAACAAAGTGAGACGACTTCGTCAGCCTATCAACAATCACCCAAATTGCATCGTACCCCTTCGCCGTATTAGGCAATCCAGTCACAAAGTCCATAGAAATGATATCCCACTTCCACTCCGGAATTTCCAACGGCTGCATCAGCCCTGTGGTGTATGGAAAACACATACACTTGTGTGCAAGTATACACTGTCCAAAAACAAGTAGTAAAAAGATCGAACGCACAGAGATTGAAAAACTCACTTTTAAAATCAATATAAAGTAATAAAGTGTAAAGTAACAAGTAACAAAATAATTTTGGAGTTTTGGTGATGATCACAACTAAGTTAGAAAGAAAGCAAAGTAAAGATGTTGATAGTGTAAAAGAGAAAAGCTAGTTGGAATGCCTTCATCAAGTAATTTACTTATAAGTGTTTGATGCAGTATGTGATGCAATGCAGACCGAATCTTTGTTGCATTAGCTATGTGCCTTTCGGTCACTTTCTTTTGAGTATCATTACCACTCTTATGATCCTTGTTTTATGCAAGAAAGAAAGGGTTGTCAATGCCTATCTTGCCTCCTAACAATTATCCAATTTGCTTAAATAAATTCACTCTTGTATTTTAAGTACCCACAATTATCCTATGGACTATACTATCCTATCTCTAGGACTTAGCATGGTTTTCACAAAGTTTTCTTTATATAAAGCACTCACCCATATTAGTTCTTGAGTTCTTAATTGTAAGCCATTTCTGGTCATTTACAAATCTTACTTATTCTAAGTGATCAAGTTCAAAATAAGTATTTGAAAAGATTATCAAGCAAGAACTAAAGTACAAACATACATACATGCATCATACTTACTTAAAAGCTCATTAAATGATTAGAACATTCCAACTAAGAGAGGTTTAGCTAACTATAGACATTGCAAGATATATATAAAGTGAATAGACCATGTTTATATAATAGAAATCACAAAAGAGAAACAACAAGAGAAAAGTTACAAATGTTGAAAACCTTTGTATGAAATATTCTAGCAATGCACTAGCATTACTCCTTAGCACTATACAAACACTATGAAAACGAGTTAAGGAGGATTTGTCAATTCCTTCCTCTTCCTCTAAAAATATAGAAACTAACTATGTATATTGAAATTTTGATCTAACTTATGGATTGTGATATATTTCCAAATGAAGATGTGAGGTCCTTTTATAGCTTTCAAGAGAGGTGCTTCCTTCCTTCATGTTGAAGTATTCTTGAGTGGATCATAGTTGAAGTTGCTTTTCAGAGGTTAATCCCAAGTTGAAATCTTTGACTAATCACATAGGGCGGTTCCATGGTGATAGAATATGTGTCCCTATGTTGGTGACTCTTCAAAGCTATGCCTATAGCTATGTGTGAATGGTAGCGCCTACTATACAAGGTGGGATGGCATCAGAGAACCATGCATGAGGTCATCAATTGCAAGTGGATGCATATGAAACAGACTGCTCATTCACCAAGTAGTGCTGATTTGATGCAGGATCAGTGCAGGAGCATTTGATGCAGATAACATTGAGATCTGACCAACAAAACATCAAACATACCACAATATATCCAAAATGGCCTAATAATAACTATAACCATTCAAATCACTCAAGTTATCATATATCACATAAAACACTATATAAACTCTTTATTATTACTTGAAAGAGAGCAATTTACTAAGTTTAAACATATGAAATACTCTATATAAAATAGAGTTATCACACCCCCAAACTTAAACCATTGCTTGTCCGCAAGTAATGACAAAGACAAACTATTTAAAAACTATAATTCTAGAAGATAGATCAGTTTGATTTTTGGATTTTCATGAGGAGTTCCCTATGAACTTCATTTTTCAACAATTTTTCTTGTGCCTTTATTTCTTCAAAACTACCAAAGCTATTCAAACTCTTTTGTGTGTGTGTGAACCCACTAAGTAAAAAATTTCCTCCTAGCCTTTGAAAGGATTGGTTCATCTTTGGTCACACCAAAATATTTTTCAAAAGAGAGTTTAGACTCACAAAATTTTCTCAAGTGTTGGGGAGTTCTAATAATCAAAGGGCTTGATTGAATCTTCCAAAGCTTTTGAGCCAATGCATTTTTCTATTTTTTTGTGTGGATCTTTTGAGCAGATGCAATACTTCTTTGAAGTGTTTTGTGCATTGATTTTTTCTGCATTTTGCTTTTTCTTCAGTGCAGTTTGCATTGATGCTTCTGCACTGATGATGCTTTTTCTTTTTCTAGCTCATATTTCCTTCCTCACTGACCTCCAGATGCAAATGCACTTTGGCACAGGTCTTTGACCTCCAGATACATATATTTTTTTTTCTTTGCACTTTGGCACAGGTTCAGTTTTTGAACTATCCTCCAGATACATTTATTCCTGCATGGCACAGGTCTTTGACCTCCAGATGCATTCATGTACTTAGGCACAAGTATAGTTTCAAAAGATTCAGGATATGGCTTTGTCCACATTTTTGTATTCTTTTTCTACATTGTTTACTCTTTATACTTTTCAAATTCAGCCTTTGTTTTCATAAAAACACCCCCAAACTTAATTCTTTAAGCTCTTCTTTCTTTTTAGTAAAACTTTGTTTTGACCTAAGCTTACCAAAAATTCCTTGCATCGATTGATCTTTAAATAACAAGGTTCTTTTCACAAACTCAGTTTTGAAGTGTTGAAGTAAAAATAATTTTGGTTTTTCTAAGAAATAAGGCTTCTTTTTCTCTTTTTCATCATTAAAATTCCATCCATAGGGTTTTCACCATATTTTTGAAAAACTGATCTTTTCTACTAAAATACTTAGATACTACTTTGTTAAGTACATCTAATATTTAAACAAACTATAAACTACTTTAAAACATATATATTTACTATATAAAACATTTAATAAAACACACAACATATTAGATAAAAACATATTAAAACATAACATAACATGCAAATCCCCCAAACTTAAGGGGTAGCAGTGTCCTCACTGCTAATTTGTTCGGAAAATACAAACCATATGTTGTTCAAAACAGGGGAGAGGGATTAAATACAACCAGGGAAATAGTTCAGATAGAAACAAAACAAGTTATAGCAGTTTATGTGAAAACTTGTAAATTGATACTCATTTCTTGGCTCCACTCGATTCTCGTGCTCACCGCTTGGAGGAGTGTGTTTACCTTCCGCTTCTTCTCCTTGGGTGGATTGCTTGGTGTTTCTTCAGAGGTGCAGATGCACCTCCTTCTTCTCGTGTATCGCCAGGAATGTTTGCGGATCGATGCGGTGCATCGCTGCTAATCGCATCGAGTTTCTTCCTCTTAGGTGTCAACTTTGATTGCCTTCCTACAAGTGTCTTGAAGAATTTCTGAGTGTTGTGCAATGCATCTCTTTTCTGTTGAGCCATTTGTTCCAGAACAAGCTTGATTGTTGCCTCATCATGCATTGTTGTTGCTTGTTGTGATGCAGCAGCAAGTGATGCAGGAGCATCACTCTGCATCTGTACAGATTGAGCTACAGGATCCTTTGCAGATGATTCTTCTCCTTTGTCTTGCTTGTCAAGTCCTTCTTCTTCTCTTTCCTGCACAAACTCTTTCTCAAGAGCATAAATAACATTAGTAGTAATGTTGCTTGGGCTAGAAGGTACTTGTTGTTCTGTTGGCATAACAGGGTTTTGTTCAGAGATTGGTTCTTCTGTGTGAGTTGTTTTCTCTGGTTCATTTCTTGGAGAGGGTGGTGGAGGGGTTGTTTGTGGAGGTGATAGGACTGGTGGATCATTGAGGGAGGGTAATGGTGATTTTGGGATGGAGGATGATTCTTGGTTTGGTGAGATGATAGGTGTTTTGGTAATTGGTGAAGTATGAGGGGTTTCTTTCTGGGCTTGTGGTGTTTGTTTGGCATATTTCTGTCTAGCAATTTCTTCTAGGATCACACCTCTAGCATGTTCCGCCTCTTGTTCATCAATTTCCTCATCACTCTCTTCTTCTTCAACTTCTTCTATTTGCTCATCCATTTGTTTCTCTAACTCCTCATCCTCGTAATCAATCATACATTTCTTCAACAACAGGTTCTATCACAACCTTCTTTTTTCCTTTGGATTGCTTCCTAGTCACCTTCTTCTTGGTGCTAGGTTCCTCTACCTTCTCCTCTCCTTTCCCTTCCTCCTCAGCCTCTTTCTCTTCTTCTTCCTCTCCTTCAGCTCTCAATACCCAACTTGGGAATTCAGGGGCATTCACTTGGCCCACAAGATCAAATATCTTGTCAAAAACCAATTGAAGCCAATCATGTTGATCATTCATAAACTTCCAGATTTTCTCTCGCCTCTCGCATGTAATGCTCTTGCATTGCGGGTGAAGGGCCTCTTACATTTCTCAATCTCTCCTTCATTTCAGCATTCAAATTACCAGGTGAGAATTTCCTTTGTTCATTAGAAGCTATTGGGACACCTTCTTTCATGCATAATTCAGTAATGAGACAAGGAAAAAACAGAAATCCCTTTGATTTTGTTGAGCATGCAAGAATTTCCCTAGCTATCAATCTACCTATATCAACATTCCCCTCGGAGAGAATTGTATCTAATAAGATCAATCTCTCTTTGGTCATTGCATATGTGTGTGATGTAGGCAGAATTGAAGTGGCTATGAACAAGTGCCAATTACCTAATGCATCTATCAAATAATTACTTCTAAGCTTGATTTCATTAGGTGTAAATTTCTCCCAAACAGACCCTGGTATAGCAATCCTATTTCTCAGTTCTTCCATTTCTTTCTTAAAGGCCTTGGCCACTTTGTTTTCAAACTCAACTCCATTATACTTCAGCATATAATGTTCATTCAATTTCTTTGCATGAAAGTGTACAAGTTTACCTCTCACCATGGAAGTGTAGGAATGTTCTGTTCCTTCTTGTGGTGTGATTCCAGCATAGAATTCTCTCACCAAATCTTCAATGTAGCCTCCTCTTGGTAGCACAAAGTGGCCCCAATTTAGATTGGCCACTGTTGACATGAATGATGGGCTTGCCTTCTTCAAATCATACCCTCTCTCGGGTAGCAAATGCATTTTCCAGAAATGAGCATTGTTATTGTTTCTGAGTTCTGGTTCCTTGGCTTTGCCTTTCTTGAATGATGATGATGATGCATGCATGACTTTCTTCTCTTTCTGAGGAGTTTTGGCCTGCTTGCCTGATGATTTTTGTGCTGATTGCTTTTTCACCATTTTGATTGCTAGGTTTTTGATTGTTTTGTGTTTTTGAGATAAATTTGAGATGAAAATGTGAAGGGGAGTTTGTGTTTCAGATGAGAGAAATTTGTGAGATTTTGCGAATGAAGGGGTAACGGTAACAAGTTTAAGGCTTTATGTTTCAGGAAGAAGGAAGTTAGTGGATGTATTAGGTAGCCGTTATGCATTGCGTGCTACGCATGCATCTTGCCATGTGTCATCTTTTTGGCTACCAATGCTTCATTAATCTTGCTTAACCTCCCTTTGATCTTCCTCAAGCCTTATAACTCACACTTAATCAATTTCTTCAAGTTTTTTAAATTTCTGATGCAGGGCACATTTTCCTTCAATGTAGGTGCATTTGATGCAGCTGCATTAGTTTCCTGCATTTCTGCAAAACAACTAAAAACATAAAATTGAACAAAATAATTAAAAACAATGGGTTGCCTCCCATCAAGCGCTTGTTTTAAGAGTCTTGTCAGCCTGACTACCTCTTTTTACTTAGAGATTTTGCAAATGGGTGGTGGTTTTGTCTCTCACCACATGTTCACCATAGTACATTTTAACTCTCTGACCATTCACTTTGAAGACAAAAGATTTGAGGTTTTATCAAATAAATTCCATCTGCATGCATGAGGATAAACCTTTATCAACTTATATGGTCCTGCCCACCTTGATCTAAGTTTTCCAGGAAATAGCTTCAACCTAGAGTTGTATAGCAGAACTAGTCCTCCTTCTCTTAGTTCTCTTCTGTGAATTTTCTTGTCATGCCATTTCTTAGTCTTAGCTTTGTAGATTTCAGCATTCTCATAAGAGGTTTGCCTAATTTCTTCTAGCTCATCAAGCTCTAACATTCTCTTTTTACCTGCCTTGTTCAGATTGAAATTGAGCTTCTTGATAGCCCAATAGGATTTGTTTTCCAATTCCACAGGTAAATGACATGCTTTTCCATAGACTAATTTGTAAGGTGACATTCCTAAGGGTGTTTTGAATGCTGTTCTATATGCCCATAGAGCATCATCCAAATGTAAAGACCAATCTTTTCTATTTGGACTAACCATTTTTTCTAGCATTCTCTTAATTTCCCTATTGGATAATTCTGCTTGTCCACTAGTTTGAGGATGTTAGGCTGTAGCTATCTTATGCTTAACTCCATATTTAGCTAGAAGGTTTTCTATGATCTTATTGCAAAAGTGTGAACCTTCATCATTAATGATAGCTCTAGGAATTCCAAATCTAGTGAATATATTTCTTTGAAGAAATTTACTCACTGATTTAGCATCATTATTAGGTAATGCTACTGCTTCTACCCATTTGGACACATAATCAACAACTACTAAGATATATAAATTGCCAAAAGAAGGTGGAAAAGGTCCCATGAAATCCATGCCCCAAACATCAAATAATTCAATTTCTAAAATATTTGTTCTAGGCATGTCATGCTTATCAGAGATATTTCCTGCTTTTTGACATTTATCACAGTATTTGACCATAAAGTAAGCATCTTTAAATAAAGTAGGCCAAAAATAAACAGACTGTAATACCTTAGCTGCTGTTCTAGTGCTCCCAAAGTGTCCTCCATAAGGTGCAGAATGGCAATGCAGAAGTACTGCTTGTTGTTCCTCTTCAAGTATGCATTTCCTCATTAATTGATCAGGGCACATCTTGTAAAGGAATGGATCATCCCAATAGTATTGCTTGACTATATGGAAGAACTTTCTCCTTTGTTGATATGTCATATTCACTGGTACTACTTTGCTTGCAAGGAAATTTACAATATCAGCAAACCATGGTGCAGATGCATTTGATGCTCCTGCATTGCTTATAGCAAATGCAGTTTCATGTTTTGCATTGACTGTTGTCATACCCCAATTTTGTCCGGCTTAGGTCAAAACCCTAATTTTCCACAAAATGAATAAATTAAAAAAGGAAAAGCATCATGCATTGCATTTAGAGTCCTAAAATTATTTCAAAACTCTTAAGATCATTTTTGGAGTTGGAATGCATTTTTTTGGACAATTAGGGTTTTCAGGTACAAAAGGGCATTTTGGTCATTTCGCAAATAAGGGGCATTTTTATCAAAGCAAGCCATGTGACATGCATTTCAAGGGATTGGAGGTTATTCCAAGGGTGAAAGGTCATTTTTGAAGTGAAAGTACGTTTTGGGCAAAATTACGGTTTTTTGACCAAAAAGGCATTTTGGTCATTTACCAAAGCCAATAATTTCTCAAGTAAAAACCACTATGCATCTCTTGAGGAATTTAATTGGGTCTAAAAGGGTGGAGGTTGTGCATTTTGCGCATCATTAAAATAGTTTTGGCATGAAACTCAAGTTTTGAACAAAAGGGCAAAATGGTCATTTTCCTCCGGGTGGGGTACCAAATCAATTTTGGGAATGGTGAAGTCATGAAATTCAGAGCCCAATCATTGAAACATGGGACATGGCCCAAAATGGTATGAATTAAGAAAGAATTATCTAGAAAAGAAAATCAAAAAGAAAGGATAATACTAAAGGTAGTGGGAACAAAAAGTACAAGTGCCAACTTGCATTTTTTCCTCCCTCTCACTATTCAGCCGCAAAGCACTCCTCTCTTTTTCTCTCTTCATTTTTGTGTTTCTTCAACACCCTCAATCCATGTGATGATGAATCTCCACCCTCCATTCAAACTTAAAGTCTAATCCTAGAGTACCTCTCAAGATCAATGACCAATATACCCTTAACTTGGTGACCAAGTTTAAATTAATTTTGTTTGTTAATATTCAGCTGAATATTAATTGGTTTGATTACCATCTTACCCCAAACCCTTCACCAATTCTATAAATACTCCCCTATTTCCCCTTTTCCCAATCTTTGGTCATTCTTCTCACTCTCAAGAAATCAAGCACTCTCCTCTCCTCCTTTTCCTTGCCCAGGCCGAAATCATCTCCTCCTCTCACCCCTCCATTAATTCACCTTCATTCACCAAAGCACCTTAAAAATTACCTCTCACAACCTTGCCTCTTCCCTCTCACTCAAAAAAAAACAAAAACAATTCTTCTCTCCCTTATTTCCAACACAAGGTCAGTAGCCATCTCCATCTTCCCTCTCCTCTATTTCTTCAATTTCTTCTTTCTCTCTTAGGATTAAGGTAAAAACCCTTGATACCTTTGCATCATCTTCAAGCATTTTGCATTAGAAATTATTTTCTTCTCTTCATCTCACATTTTCTTCATTATTTAGCATATTTATCATTTTCATTTTCATAATGTAGCTTGTTGTTGTTGATGGGTGAAATTTGGCATTTCACCCTTAATAAATAGATTTTATGGTGCTTTATTGTAGTTTTGTTGTCATTTCACTAAACAAAAATATGTTCAAGTTGATTGTGTATTTTTTTCATTCAATGTTGTCATGAGTATTTTACTTTAGTAGTAAATGTTGTTATTGTTAGTGGTTGATGATCTAGTCATGTGATTTACCACTAATGCTTAAGGCACTTTGATTTAAGTGGAGAAGATGACTAGAAAGGATTCAACCCATTATATTTGATTTTATGTTTCTTGAGATTTAAATTTAGTTTAGTTATTGTTAGTGTTTGATGATCTAGTCATGTGATTTACCACTAGTGCTTAAGGCACTTTGATTTGAGTGGAGAAGATGACTAGAAAGGATTCAACCCATTATATTTGATTTTATGTTTCTTGAGATTTAAATTTAGTTTAGTTATTGTTAGTGTTTGATGATCTAGTCATGTGATTTACCACTAGTGCTTAAGGCACTTTGATTTGAGTGGAGAAGATGACTAGAAAGGATTCAACCCATTATATTTGATTTTATGTTTCTTGAGATTTAAATTTAGTTTAGTTATTGTTAGTGTTTGATGATCTAGCAAGATGATTCATCACTAGTACCTTAAGGTACTTTAATTCAAGTGAAGAAGATTGCTAGAAGGGATTCAAATAGCTTATTTGATCATTTGTTCTTTTGGATTATCAAATTAGTTTATTAATGTTCAAGTTTCCAAGCATAAGTCCACTTTCTACCCTTCTCCCCTTACATATATAGTTTTCGCCTTGAGCCAATTTTTAGGAGTTTTTCTTGTTAATTGTTGTTCTTCATGTATTCATGTTTGTTCATATAATTAGGTTAAGTTTGATGAAGAGATTTGTGGGTTTAGGTGTATATATGGTTCGGTTTTAGCTAGGTTTTTGATACACCCTTTTGATTTTTACCTACTTTTGTATATATATGGTGAATAATTTGGAAATGAGTTGTTTGAGCCCTTACATGATAGATATGCCACTGTTTTGAACCCTTCATGGGTAAAGTTTGCACTTGTATAAATTGTTTGCAATTTGAATTATGATCCCATATTAAATTGTGTTGATTTTAGTGCATTTACCTTGTTAAATTGCATGTAATAGCTTTGGGTTTGACTTGAACTAGCTAGGTTTTGGTTAATTCTTGTTACTCTCTTGTGAATGCATGATATTTGGGGCTTGATTGTGGGGATTAAGGGGTTTGGCCTTAAGGTTAGAATTTAGGGTTTTGGAGTCTTTTACTTCTTTGATTTGTATGAATGAGATATATGACTTAGTTTGATAATTATTTTGTAATATAGCTTGATATGTCGTAACTTGAATCTTGTATTTTATTCTATGATTATGAATTTTAGCATAAATTAGCTTAGTGGCTTGGTCCTTAGGGACCTCGGCCTATAGGCCCTTTTTGTATATGTTTTGCGCTTCGGTTTAGGAATTAGGGTTGATTGAGAGGTTCTACTCGCTTTCAAAATCTTTTTCCAAACTAGTTTACTTTCAAAATCAATTTTCAAAAATCAAAAATCAATTCTTTTCTAAAACAAATTTTCAAAGCAAAATCAAATGTTTTTCCAATAAAAACCCCTTTTCCTAAAAAACTCATAAGGAGGCAAGACGGACGTACGGCCGATGTTGTCTAGCGTCCCCGAGACTCGAGTCGCATGCATACTCAAACGTCTTAGGATACTTATGAGAGCAAAAAAGGTAATTAATAACTTCAAGCCCCTTTTCCAAAATGAGTAAGGTATCGATTCGGATGTACTTCCGATATTGGTTAGCGTCTTAGGGTTAGCGAGCTGTACAGTTCGTGCGAGCCTAAGATACTTGCTCAATAAAAGCAATCAACCTTGCAACAAACCCTTTTCCTAAAAAAATCAAAAGGTCATTTTTCAAAAAGTAGCGGGCACGCTGTCTGCATGACAAAGCGGGGTTGTCTTTGTTCTAGGTCTATTGGACTGTACAGTCTAGGACCGAAAACCCCTACAATAAAAAACACCAACTCACTGCTTTTCCTAAAAAATCACAAAAGCCGTCTTCGGACGCACAAACGAGAACTACGTAGCTTTGATCCCTCATCTCGGTGAGGGTACGTAGGAGCGGGTTCCTGTCCCGTCAAGCACGCTTTCAAAAAAATCCTTGTTTTGTTCCGCTTTTCAAGGATATCAAAAATATTCTTTTCTCGGTTTCCAATAAAATATTTTCTCAAAGAAAAAAGAAAAGAAAAGAAGTAGAACGATTGTTTCAAATCAAACATTTCAAAACCACACATCAAATTAAAGGTTCCTTTCGGTAGAAAGGAGGTGCGGGTGCTTATACCTTCCCGCACTCTAACCAACCCCGAACCTACATCTCTTGTTTTTGAAAAGACCACCCGCCTTGTATAAAAAGACGTTTTTCAATGTTTTCGTCTCAAAACTAAAATATTGGTGGCGGCTTCATAAACCTTCCCACGTTGTACATCGAGAAATCCAAACCGGATTTTTCGGGTGCAACATGTTAGCGACTCCATCTGGGACAACTTTTCTTTTTTAGAAAAAACGAGGTCAAGCCTAATTAATTTGATGTGTGGTAGTTTGATTCAAATACGATTGTTCTATTTCCTTCTTTTCTTATCTTTCTTTCTTTTCTTTCTTTCTCATGCTTATGCATCATATTCCCTTATCTTGCATGTTCCCCTCTTCTTCGCTCCCTTTCTTGGTAAGTTCATACATTTCCCCTTCTATTATGATCCCTCTTCTTAGCTCCTTTTCTTAAGGTAAGCGAGTTTTGGATGATTGTTAATACTTTAGGTTGATTTCTTGCTTAGACTTGAATGATATGTGCAAAACCCTAGGGTAGATGACTCTCTTTGTCCGGATCAAGCTCGGATTTTTTTTTTTTTTTTGCGGGTGGGGGTATATGCATCATTATGCTCCTACACACACTTTCACCGCTTTTACCCTCGTGTGATTTTTGGTGAGACAGCCCTATACCGGGCTAGAGTATATCTTAGGCTAGAACGAAGTCATTAGTGGTCGCACATCGGACGACGTCTTTTCGGGTGGTTGCGAAGACTTCACCTAGAGTTTGGCTTTGTTCGGAAGGGCTCATCACTGGGCGCACGTCCCCGATCGACGGCGCTTCGGATGAGGTCGTTGGCTCTAGGAACCTTATTTAGGCTCTCTTGTTAGTGCTTACCTTGAAGTACCCCTAAAAAGCCTTAGATCCTGTCTCCTAAGAAACCTCAGAGGACACAAAGGAGCTTGCATACCCTGCATCGAAATTTTTGTGAAAATAAACCGTTGTTTTTCCAAAAATGTATAAATGTCCAACTTTTGAAAGTCGTTATGTTGAAATTCAAACATCATGCATTCATGCATTCATACATTCATTTCGCATGCATTCTCACGGTGCTGTGGAATTGTAGGTATCAAGTGGAAAATGGATCGAATTTGAAAAGAACCTCAAGTGGAATTTCAAGCAACAAGATGTCCAAAGCTTGGTCAAGCTCTGCAATCGGTTCCTCGTGGCGAAAAAGAGGCTTTTCGCACCATGTATGGCAATCTTCTAGACCTGTTGGAGGTAAATGTCCAAACAGAAGCCCTCACTGCATTGGCTCAGTACTTCGATCCTGAGTATCGCTGTTTCACTTTCCAAGATTACCAGTTGGTCCCGACCCTAGAAGAATTTGAAAAGATCTTGGGCTTTCCTATTGCAAACTGCAAACCGTATTCTTATGTGGAGAAGTACTCATTAGTCAAAGCTCTAGTCGGTATCCTTCAAGTCAAGGAAGAGGTCTTGGCTAAAAATGTGGAGGTTAAGGGCCGTAAATGTGGTTTATCAAGGAGATTCTTAGAGGTTGAGGCGAAACCTTGTTTGCTAAAAAAAGATTGGAAAGCATATTCGGATGTGTTAGCTCTGCTCATTTACTGGTGGTCTTGTTCCCAAGTATTGAAAACTTTGTTGATGTGCAGCCATTGATGTCTTCCTTGCCTTTAAAAGTCGGGGTCGTAATCCTACTTCATCATTTTAGTCGATCTATTTTACTCCCTTTGTGATCGCCATTCCAAAGGAGGGGTATGGTTGTGTCTCGCTTACGTTGTTCTACAGTGGTTTGTCTCTCATATGTTTAGGGACACATTGAAGAGAAGAGTAAGGATGAATGGAAGCGGTTCATTGCTAGCATGAGAGGGGTTGACATTTTGTGGTGTACCTTTGGCACGGGACGATCGATATTATCTATGAGCTTAATGGTTTCCCCAACGTCCCTCTTATTGGTACCAGAGGATGTGTCACCACACCCCGCTTTGGCATTAAGGCGATTAGGGTACACAATGACCACCCACCCCCATCCGAGTCTTTAGTCGGTTTTTGTCGCTCGACAGAGGTTCAGGAAATCTGGGTTTACTAAGGAAAATTGTCCGCGCTTGGGACAGGCCAGGAAGAAAAGGTCGTGTTGATTTGGGATGTAGAGGCACGAATGTAGAAGGGGATTATCCGCAGTGGGTCCGACGTCGGGTTCGCACAATTAAATTGCCTTTCAAAGTTGTCCTCTAATTGAAGTCAAGTTCCCCACCTGTTCCTATCCCTAATGAAGAAGTTGAAGGACTTAAGGTCGCTTTGCTCCAATCTCAAAGCAGGAGAAGCAAGAGTTACAAGCGCAAATAGAAAAGTTGTTGCAAGAAAAGAGGAGTTTAGAGCAAGAAAATGAGCTCAAAGAGAAGCGCCTGGCTGATTACAAAGAAAAGGTTGTTACCGGAAACCGAAGGCTAGCTGAAATGCAAGGTAGCCTCAAGAGTGCCAACAAAGTGAAATTCAAGTTCAAATCGAGAGAGGGATGAGCATTTGAGGATGCCAATGCATGGAAAGCCCAGTTGAATGTTTCTAAAAAGTTAGAAAAGAGCTGCATGGGCCAATTGAGGGAAGCAAAGGCACACCAAGGCCCTCACCGCGATTATGAGAAAAGACTCCAAGATGAGATGCAAGCAAAGGAATTGGTGCAGGAGAGGCTTGAGGATTTCGAAGCAATGTTCCATGGGGAGCTCAGGAGGTCCACAACCTTGGAAAACCGCGTAAGACACCAGGATGGCTTACTAGAGAGGTTCGGGGCTGAAATGGCTTATCTCATGGAAGAACACCGTAGGCTGGATGACCACTGCGGATGCTTGCAAGAAAAATATGCCTACTTATCCAAGTTATGTTATGATACTGTCATGGGCGTCCCTAGGCGCTTGAGGGATGCTGAGCGTGCTATAGATGTATTCACTACCCCAGCAGAGGTTCGAAGCTTCATTGCATATGTCAGAGGTCTGATTCAGGAAATGAGGGGGCCTGGGCAGATCGTCCTTCCACTTCGAGGAAGAGAAAGAGAGATCGGTGCATGGACATAGTCGTTGTTTGAAATTCCATTGTTGTAATTTTCTTTTAATGCTTTAAGAACTCTTTGTAATGTACTCTTATCTTTCAGTATGAATGAATGAAAGAATTGTGTGTTTCAAACTTAAGTATAAATGTATGGTTCGTTTCATATTCTCGATCTCGTTGCAAAAAAAAAAAAAAAAAAAAAAAAAAACGCAATTCCCGTGTGGCACCACGTGAGAGAAACGCATCCACATTTCATGCGCATATATTTATGCATCCATTCATTTCATGCATTCTCGCACTCATAAAAACATTTCTTTCTAAGTTCAGAGAAAAAGGCAAAGTGGTTCACGACACCAGGTATTTCACCCGTTTACAAGTTTAGGATCGATGGTCGGAAATCAAGATTTCGAGATCGAAGACCGGGTCAAGAAGAGTTGGGTGTAGAGATCCTCAACCCCGAGCGGTGGCTCAGAGAATCAGATTTTGAAGACAAAAGTCGGGGCTATGGAAACCCGGATGGCCGAGATAATGAGTATGTTACGAGTTTGAGAGTGGGGTTCTTCTTTGGAGCCACCGCCGTTGTGAATCCCGAAGGGGTCATTTTTTCGCTGCTCCTCTCGGTGATCTCTCGAAGTTATGATCGCTCACACTTTTCCCACGCTGGGTCGGGATCACTCTCGTGGGCGAGCGCAAGCGTAACAATGCACAAATGTACCCCGGGAATGCCCATTGGTTATATGTCGTCATTTCTTGAAGTTATCCTCGTGGTGCCAAGTCAACTCGCTATAGTTACACCTAGTGGAGCTAATATTGGACCGCAAGTTCCTCGCCCTCGGTCTTGGTGTTGCATACGACAATGAGTTCGTCCGAAGATCGTTCGGGTTACCGTGAATCCTCGTAACATTATCCATCCTATGGGAAGCCCCCGCTCGCATATGGGGGTTACCATCACACTGGGAATTATCACCGGTCATTTGTTTGAGAACACCCAAAGATAAGGATCGGTATCATTTGCTCAAGAACGTTTAAGAGTCGTAGAAGGATCAGTGCTAGAGCTAAAGATGCCCGCGATTTGTGCCTTGTCCCGATATGTTGTCGTACCTCATAAATTCAAAGCACCGGACTTTGATAAGTATCGCGACAGACGGGTGTCCTTCTAGCCATTTGACGATGTATGTTAGGAAAATGGCCATGTATGCTCATGATGACAAGGTGCTCATTCACTACTTCCGCAACGTACCGACTGGGCATCGTTAGATCGGTATATGCAATTGCGATCATCCGACATTCACGCTTGGAAAGACCTTCAAGCGTTTTGAAACAAGACCCAAGATAATATGGACCTTGCTCCTGACCGGTCTCAGTTACAGCACATGAGCAAAGGGGATAGAGAGTCCTTCAAAGAATATGCTCAAAGGTGGAGGAGCATAGCTGCTCAAGTAAAGCCGCCATTGACTGAAAAGGAGATGGTGTACATGTTTATGGAAACTCTTCCAGGGCTGTATTATGACAGGTTGGTGGGGAGTGTCTCATCCAGTTTCTCAGACATGGTTGTCATCGGAGAGCGTTTAGAGCACGGACTGCGTAGTGGAAAGATTGCCGGAGGATTTGGCAATTCTAGTGGACCAAAGAAGCCCTTTTCCAATTTCCCCAAGAAGAAGGAAGGGGAAACCAATGCTATTACTGCAGGGGGAAGCCCATCTTTCGCTTCTCCTCAAAGAAACAAAGACCACTAGCCGTCTCAGCTCAACCACAGCAGGTTAACTCAGGCTATAAAACCCAGAATTATCAAGAGAGAAGGCGTGTTAGCTTTGATCCAATTCCAATGACCTATACGGAATTGTTCAATCACCTTATTGCAAAGAATTTGATCAAAATCCGCCCCGAAGCCCATGCAACCCCCCTTTCCTAGGGGATACAATGCTGATGCCACCTGTAGCTTTCATAGCGGAGGAGTTGGTCACACGGTGGAAGACTGCAAGGCTTTCAAGCACGTAGTTCAAGATTTGATTGATGCCAACTGGCTTTCCTTCAAGCCGAACAGTCCAAGTACAACCATCAATCCCTTGCCGGGACATGAGGCACCATCCACTAATGCAGTAGAAGATTCTGTGAGGCAGACAATGATAAAATCTGTTGAATGTGTTCAGACTCCTTTGGAAAGTATACATGCTGAACTATGCCGTTGTGGGGTTATACAGAAAGGGTGTGTATGTGTTGATCCTGTATGTGTAGGTGCTTGTGAAGTTTTCAAGTCAGTTTTGCAAGACTTGATGGATCGTTATGTGGTTCAAGTGGGAGTGTTTGAAAAGGAAGAAAGTGTGTTGATGATTAATGATGGCAAAGAAGCTAGGAAGCCAATTGAGATATGGTATAATCCGAAGCCGGCTCAAGTCAAACCACAATAGGTGGTTATTGAAATCCTGTGTCCATTCCCTTATGAAAAGACAAGATCTTTGCGGCCGTGGATTTATAGCACTCGCCTCCGGTGGAGGTTTCTCCAAACACTTCATTACAAATATAACTGGGACAAGGGCATGACAAGGAGCGGGCCGGATGTATGCTCCTGAATCCTCCAAGGAAGCCGAAGATAGAGTCCGTAAGGGTAAGGAAAGGGAGGCAGAGAATATTCAGAAGAGGAAAGGGACAGAGCCAGAAAATGATGAATTTCTTAAGATAGTGAGACAAAGTGATTATAAGGTGGTCGATCAGATGAACCAAACTCCCGCAAAAATCTCGATGCTGTCTTTGTTGATGAGTTCAGAAGCACATAGAACCGCTCTCATGAAAGTGTTGAATGAAGCCCATGTTGCTCAGAATATTTCTGTTGGCCAGTTTGACGAAGTCGTTGGTAATATTGCAGCTGCTAATCACCTGACCTTCACTGATGAGGAGCTTCCCCCAGAAGGAAGGAAGCACAATCAAGCATTGCACATCTCTGTCAAATGCGGGGATTTCGTGTTGGCTCGGGTCTTGATTGACAACGGTTCATCTCTGAATGTGATGCCCAAGTCAACCGTAGAAGCAAGCTAGATGTTGACTGTTCCTTTATGAAGCCAAGCTCAACTTTGGTGAGGGCATTTGATGGATCAAAGAAAGGAGGTGATAGGGAGATGGAGTTCCCCATTCAAATAGGTCCGTAAACATTCTATGTTAATTTTCAAGTCATGGATATTTCTTCTTCATACAATACCGCTTACTTGGGAGGCCATGGATCCATATGGTCGAGCTATTCCTTCCTCTCTCGCATCGAGAGGTTAAGTTCAGTAGTCAATGACAAGATTGTGGTGGTGTACGGAGAAGAAGAGATGTTGGTTAACAAGCCTTCCCCTTCCGTTATGTGGAGGCAATGAGGAGTCTCTCTGGAAACTTCTTTCCAATCTCTCGAGATAGCCAACGCTGTGTTTGGTGGATGTGGATTGTCATCACCCGTGATAAGGCTGTCAAAGAATGGAGAAATGGTCGCAAGAATCATGATGGACCAAGGTTACCAGCTAGGACGTGGTCTGGGAAAGGTAGGACAGGGAATTCTTGCCCCAAAGATACTTGAAAGAGAACAAAGACCGTTGTGGGCTTGGGTGCACGCTCTAGTGAAGGTGAAAGAGGAAAGATGGCGGATGAACGAAAGCGTAGATGGTTGGCAAGTTGAGAGGTCAAGACCCACGGTCAAAGAAGGTTCCAATTTGTGATCTCTACCGAGTTTCAGAGGCTTTGGTATTTGAACCCGGATCGATCAACGCTATCGAGGATGATTCAGAGAATGAAGAAGGCGGAGCCAGTTTGGTCCGTCGCTGCAGCGCTACAAAAGAGCTCAAGAACTGGGAAGCTGTTGACTTGCCCATTACCTTTAGTTCAAAGTAATGATTGTAATGCACACCTTTGGCTCTGCCCAAGGCCTTAGGGTAGCTTGTTAGGGCATGCATGTTTTTATTTTCAACAACATTATCATTAATAAAAACGCTTGTTTTGAATTTTATCAATAAAATTTCTTTTTCTTCATTTATCTCTTTATTTTCTTTTCGTTTTGTTATGTCTGTTTCGCTTTTCATTCTAGTGTCTGCTTCCCCGAATGCAGATCAAAAGTAATTATCTCTGAAAATAACAGTGCCAACAATTCCAATTATGACTTTGATCATCCAATTAACCAAACTGAAGGGGATGTTGATGAAAACTGGGAAACTCCTCCGGAATTAATGAGATTAATAGAGCAAGAAGAGAAGATAATTCAACCTCATGGGGAGTCGATTGAGATCGTCAACTTGGGTACAGAAGAGGATAAAAGGGAAGTTAAGGTTGGTACCGCCATGGAAGATGGTGAACGCAAAAAGTTAATCCAGCTCTTGCATGATTACGCTGACGTCTTTGCATGGTCGTACAAAGATATGCAGTGGCTAGATATCGACATTGTGGAACACAAGTTGCTTGGTTAAACGAGAGTGCCCTCCATCAAAGCAGAAATTAAGAAGAATGAAGCCGAGATGTCACCGAAAATCCGGATGAGGTAAAAAGCGCTTTGACGCTGGTTTCTAGCAGCTTGCAAAGTACCCACAAAGTGGGTAGCCAATGTCGCTCCTGGCCCGAAGAAAGATGGAAAAGTCGAATGTGTGTCGACTACAGAGACCTGAATAGAGCTAGTCCCAAAGATGACTTCCCCCTGCCTCACATTGACATTCGGTAGTAGAAAGATACCTCAAAGACTCATTGTTCTCCTTCATGGATGGGTATTCAGGATACAATCAGATAAAAATGGCTCCGGAAGATATGGAGAAAACCACCTTCATAACTCTCTGGGGCACATTCTGCTACAAAGTGATGCCTTTTGGACTCAAGAATGCCGGAGCAACTTATCAGAGGGCAATGGTGACGCTATTCCATGACATGATGCACAAGGAAATTGAGGTGTATGTGGATGATATGATTGCAAAGTCCAAAGGCGATGAGGAGCACATTGTTAATCTACGGAAACTCTTCGAGCGTCTACGGAAGTTCAAGCTCAGACTAAATCCAGCAAAATGTACCTTTGGTGTAAGATCCGGAAAGCTATTGGGATTCATCGTCAGTCAAAGAGGGATAGAGGTTGATCCAGATAAAGTTAAAGCAATCCTTGAAATGCCAGTGCCAAAAACTGAAAAAGAGGTTCGTGGTTTCCTTGGGAGATTGAACTACATCTCAAGGTTCATATCCCAATTGACCGCCACTTGTGAACCTCTCTTTAAATCACAGTGCAAGAATCGTAAAGCGGAATGGAATGATGACTGCCAAAGGGCCTTTGAAAAAATTAAAGATTATCTGCAGAATCCGCCAATTCTGATGCCGCCGGTGGCTGGTAGACCGCTTATCTTGTATTTAACTGTGCTAGACAACTCAATGGGGTGTGTACTGGGACAGCATGATGAATCGGGAAAGAAAGAGCATGCCATCTACTATCTGAGTAAAAAGTTCACCGACTGCGAGACGAGATACTCGATGCTTGAAAAGACTTGTTGTGCCTTAGCCTGGGCTGCCCATCGTTTAAGACAGTATATGTTGAGTCATACAACCTGGTTGGTATCTAAAATGGATCCAATCAAGTACATTTTTGAAAAGCCAGCCCTCACAGGACGGATCGCTCGGTGGCAGATGTTATTATCAGAGTATGATATTCTGTATGTCACACAGAAAGCAGTCAAGGGCAGTACACTTGCTGAGTATTTAGCATGTCAGCCAATTCAAGATTACCAGTCAATGCAGTATGATTTTCCCGATGAAGACATCATGGCACTGTTTGATGAAGGGAAATCCCAAGAAGATGAGAGGTGGAGGATGATTTTCGATGGCGCATCAAATGTATGGGGACACGGAGCTGGGGCAGTGTTAATTTCCCCTGATAATCGTTTTGTTCCAGTTACTGCCAGATTAAGCTTTTATGTCACCAATAACATTGCTGAATATGAAGCGTGCATCTTAGGTATTCAAGCAGCCCTGGAATGGAAAGTTAAAAGGCTAGATGTGTATGGGGATTCAGCCCTGGTTATTCATCAAGTAAGAGGCGATTGGGAGACCAGAGATCCCAAACTGGTTCCTTATTGTAGTTACATGCAAGAGTTGATGAAGTCTTTTGACGAGATCACCTTCAACCATATCCCTCGAGGTGAAAACCAGTTGGCTGACGCATTGGCAACACTGTCTTCTATGTTCAATGTTAGCTGTGACAAGAGTTTGGCTAATATCAGAATTCAACACCGGAGCTTGCCTGCGCATCACTACTGCACAGCAATAGATGAGGAGCCCGATGAGAAGCCTTGGTATCATGACATCAAGCAATACATCACTAATCAAGAATACCCACCGGGCATCTAGAGAATGACAAGAGAACTCTCCAGAAGATTGTCAAGGAATTTCTTTTTGAGTGGTGAAGTTCTCTACAAAAGAAACTATGATATGGTTCTCTTGAGGTGTGTTGCCAAAGAAGAAGCTGAAAGAATCATGAAAGATGTACACGAAGGTTCGTTTGGAACCCACTCCAGTGGACACACTATGGCTAGAAAGATTTTGAGAGCCGGCTATTACTGGTTGCGGATGGAGTCTGATTGCTACAGTTTTGTGAGGAAGTGCCACAAGTGCCAGATCTATGCTGATCACATTCATGTACCGCCTGCTAAATTGAATGTCTTGACTGCATCTTGGCCGTTCTCAATGTGGGGCATGGACGTCATAGGTCCAATTGAACCCAAAGCGTCAAATGGGCATCGTTTCATCCTGGTCGCCATTGATTATTTCACAAAGTGGGTTGAAAGCCGCCTCATATTCAAGTATAAAGATTCGATGGTTGCCAAGTTTGTCAAGAAAGATCGATCTGCCGTTACGGTCTTCCCAACAAAATCATCACCGATAATGGCAAAGAACTTGAGCAATGAGAATGATGAAGGACCTATGCGCCGAGTTCAAGATTCAAAGATCACAATTCGCCCCCGCACTGGCCCCAAGATGAATGGGGCAGTTGAAGCGGCCAACAAGAATATCAAGAAAATAGTGCAGAAAATGGTGGTAACCTACAAAGACTGGCACGAAATGCTCCCTTTCGCTTTGCATGGCTATCGTACTTCAGTGCGTACATCGACTGGGGCAACCCCTTTCTCCCTGGTATATGGGTCAGAAGCAGTGCTTCCCATTGAGGTTGAAATACCTTCCCTGCGGGTACTAATGGAAACCAAGTTGGAAGAAGCAGAGTGGGTGCAGGCTCGTCTGGATCAGCTAAATCTCATTGAGGAGAAAAGAATTGCAGCCTTGTGTCATGGGCAACTGTATCAGCAGAGGATGAAAACTGCTTTCGACAAGAAGGTTCGTCCCCGAGAATTCAATGAGGGAGATCTAGTACTCAAGAAGATTCTGCCAATTCAGAGTGATCCCCGTGGGAAGTGGACGCCCACCTATGATGGACCATACGTGGTCAAAAAAGCCTTTTCCGGAGGAGCGCTGATACTCACAAATATGGATGGCGAGGATCTGAAGAACCCAGTCAATTCCGATCAAGTGAAGAAGTATTATGCCTGAAAGAAATAAGTGAAAAAAGAGAAAGATAAGCCCAGTAAAAATAGCTCGCTAGGTTGAAAACCGAAAAGGCGCTGCCTAGGCAAAATCAGAGCGACCGGTGGATGAAAAAACCCGCAGCGGCGCCCGAGCAAAAATTAGGGTCGAAAAGTCGGGCATGAAAAGTAGACAAAGGCATACAACACCCCGAAAGTCTGGATAAGAGGGTGATCAAAGTCATGGAAACAAATGGTTGGCACCGCCCCACGAGAGATGGACAATGTAAATTAGCTTCTCTCATTTCGTGTCTTTTTGTAGTTTAAACTTTCAAATGTATTGAACGATCGGCGAACCTTCAGACGCCCGGCTTCTACATCAATAAAGTTCAATCTTTTCATATATCATTTGCTATTTTTCTTGTTTTTTCTCTTCAAAATAAGCGTTTTATGATGACGATGACATTGATACCAGAAACATGTGCATAAATCATAAAGCATCACAATCATTGCGAAATTTCTAAAAGTCATGGAAAGGAAACAACTTTTCAAAAGCAAATTAAGTTCGCAAGCAAACAATTACGCTCGTAATCATCCTCAAATGGTAAAATTATAAAGCAAATCGCACTTGGCTCATACGCCACCACAATCCTAATCGATTCTGCGGTCATGTCACGGGTTGGTCGAACCAAAGAAAAAGAAAAGCCAAAAGAGCAAAAGAGCAAAGAAAAACAAACGATCGGAAGAAAGAAAGCTGATCCGGCAAAATCATTCAAGGAAAAAACAAAAGAAGAAACACATAGTCAGAAAAAAGAAAGCTGACCAAAGAAAATAAAAAAAAAGAGACGAAGAACCAAGAATAGCATATCATTGCATTCATCATTCCACTAAACCATCGCACCACATGCATTCGCATGACATGCCCTTGCATAACATGCCTTTGCATCACATGCATCCATATCCCATACACCATCCTTTGCATTAGCTGATGGATGCAGGTACCTCAATCTAGTGCGGCAGCATTGATCATTTCAATCAACCAACCAACAGGATTCGTGAATCTCTTCAGACCAAGTGTCCTTCAGACTAAGCGCCCCGAGAACCCAAAGTGTTCCCGGGACTGTGTGTCCTTCAGACTTCACCTCGTATTCGAGCTGCGAGTGAGTCCTTCAGACCCCATTGGGTCCAGTCGAAAAGGATAGCTGTGTCGGCCTAAGACGTAGCGCAGTCCTAGAGAAGTATCGAGATCTAGACTTGATACTATCTCCCCCCCGGTCGCTCTTGAAGACCACCTCGCCCGTTGGCAAACTCAGATCGTTCGCGGTTTGTTAAAAGGCTTTTAGCGACCTCGGTGTGTCGGCCATCGAGGTAGTACAGACCTTCTTTATCGCTTTCTTTATCGCTTTCTTTATCGCCTTATTTCTCGTTCTCTGGCTTACCGAGGTTGGCACCAATTTATTTCTGTTCTGGCTGGCTTACCGAGGTTAGCACCAATTTATTTTCTGTTTCGCGGACTTCATCAAGGTCGCACTTATCCTTTTAATAATATAAAAAAAAGAGAAACGTGGGGTATAATTTTCGAATTCTTTATCTTTATTTTGTCTCGGAATATGTTTCGCCAATTCATATTCCTTGCTAAAATCGCATAAAAGAGTAAAGAAAGAGAAAGAGGAAAAGAAAATTCGGGTTGTTTCCCAAGTAGACAAAATTTGGTATAATTTTCGATTCTTTATCTTCATTTTGCCTCGGAATATGTTTTGGCCAATTCATATTCCTTGTTAAATTTCGAGATAAAGAGGCAAATTTCATCATACCCCAATTTTGTCCTGGCTTTAGGTCAAAACCCTAATTTTCCACAAAATGAATAAATTAAAAAGGAAAAGCATCATGCATTGCATTTAGAGTCCTAAAAATTATTTCAAAACTCTTAAGATCATTTTTGGAGTTGGAATGCATTTTTGGACAAATTAGGGTTTTCAAGACAAAAGGGCATTTTGGTCATTTCGCAAATAAGGGGCATTTTTATAAAAGCAAGCCATGTGACATGCATTTCAAGGGATTGGAGGTTATTCCTAGGGTGAAAGGTCATTTTTGAAGTGAAAGTACGTTTTGGGCAAAATTACGGTTTTTTGACCAAAAAGGCATTTTGGTCATTTACCAAAGCCAATAATTTCTCAGTAAAAACCACTATGCATCTCTTGAGGAATTTAATTGGGTCTAAAAGGGTGGAGGTTGTGCATTTTTGCGCATCATTAAAATAGTTTTGGCATGAAACTCAAGTTTTGAACAAAAGGGCAAAATGGTCATTTTCCTCCGGGTGGGTGTTGCGCCCCGAAAAATCCGGTTTGGGACTTTTCAGTTTGACAACGTTTGAAAATCAGTAGAGCCGCCACCAATATTTTATTTTAGGAAAACATTGAAAAAAACCTTTTTGAAAGCGGGTGGTCTTTCGAAAACTTAGAGATGTAGGTTCGGGAATTCGGTTATGCATGGGAAGGTATTAGCACTTCACGCGCACTTCTTTCTACCGAAAGGGAACCATTAATTTGATGTGGTTTTGAAATGTTTGATTTGAAATACATTGATCTATTTATTTTCTTTTCTTTTTGAGAAATCACTTTATTGAAAACGGGAAAAAGGGATGTTTTTGGTATCTTTGAAAAGCGGGACAAGACAAAGATTTTTGAAAAAAGCGTGCTTGACGGGACAGGAACCCGGTCCTACGTACCCTCACTGGCTGAGGGATCAAAGCAACGTAGTTCTTGTTTTTTATGGGTTTTTTAAAGATGCGCTTGACGGGACATGAACCCGGTCCTACGTACCTCACTGGCTGAGGATCAAAGCAACGTAGTTCTCGAGTTTTTGCGTGTGAAAACGGCTTTGTGATTTTTGAAAGTGCTTTTGGAGTTTTTTGAAATAAGACTCGAGTGTTCGCGAACACCAAACAAGCAAAGGCTTCGAGTGGCATTCGGTATTAACTCGAAAGAAAAGTGAGTTGGGAACCGTAATCAAACAAGCAATGGCTTCAGTGATTACAAGCGACAACGTCAGATTATTCTTTTGAAAATAGTTTTGGAAAAGGTGGTGAGCTAATAGCTCGTGTTATTTTGGAAGTTTGAATTAGTTGTTTTGTTGTTTAATTAATGTGTGGGAGTTTTCATGATAGCCAAACAAGCAAAGGCTTCGAGTGACTACCACTAATAGCTCCTCATTAACGATCAAACAAGCAAAGCTTCGAGTGATGGTTAACGATTTTTATTTAGAAAAATGCCTTAGGTTTTCTTATTAAAAAGCATAGGATTTCAAGCTTGAAAAGAAAATATAACATTTCAAATCCTTCTTACAAGTCAAAAGCTCAAAACAACCATTGGGACACAAGCAAAGCAATCAAAAGAGTATTTACAATTTGCTATGAACAATTGGGTGCACAATGATACAAGTATATGAGTGCAAAAGTATGCAATTATGGAATGCAAAATACAACATTATTGAATGCATGAGTATTTAATTTATGAGATGCAAAACATGATATTAATATATGCATGAGTAAACTTGAAAAGATATGGATATAAATGAATGCATGAACATGTAGGCATAAACCTAAACTATCATAGGAAATTGCCAAATGGGCATATAGCAAGGCATTTTTATTCAACCTAAAAGTCTAAGGAAACCAAAATAGTAACCTAAAACCCTAACCCCAAGAACACACATGAGGGGACCAAAACAAAAAAATCAAAACCCTAGTACTATTGAGTATAACAATGGAGAATTTTATTCAATGAGATGGGCTCATGGCCTAAGCCAAGTATGTAAAGAAAACTTTGAACATTAAACAAAACTATGATTAATTCACAAGAACTATTTAAAAGATTAAACTATGAAATAAATTGAATCCTTTCTTGCAATCTTCACCACTTGAATGAAATGCACTAGGCATGTAGTGAGAATCATTTTGCAAGATCATCAACAAGTGGACAACAAGATAACTAGACTACAAGAACACATAAACTATTAAACTAGGAAATAGATTGAATCCTTTCTTGCAATCTTCACCACTTTAAATGAAATGCACTAGGCATGTAGTGAGAATCACTTTGCAAGATCATCATTAACTAACAACAATATAGCTAAACCATAAGAATATATAAACACATAAAATAGAAATGGATTGAATCCTTTCTTGCAATCTTCACCACTTTAAATGAAATGCACTAGGCATGTAGTGAGAATCACTTTGCAAGATCATCAACAAATGGACAACAAGGTAACTAGACTACAAGAACACATAAACTATTAAACTAGGGAATAGATTGAATCCTTTCTTGCAATCTTCACCACTAGAATGAAATGCACTAGGCATGTAGTGAGAATCATTTTGCAAGATCATCATTAACTAAACAATAATATAGCTAGATCATAAACATATCAACTATAAAATAAATTGAATCCTCTCTTGCAATCTTCACCACTTGAAGGAAATGCACTAGGCATGTAGTGAGAATCACTTTGCAAGATCATCAATAAACAAAAGGTAAACTAAAACACAAGAAATAATGAGCACATAAACTAATATATTAAACAAAAGTCATCTCTAGCTCTCTTCACTACTAAGATCAAAGTGCACTTGGCACTAGTAGGAATCATAGAGCCAAATCCTCAACAACTTACTAAAGAAAAATACCAACAACAAGATTTAAACAAAGAAACAACAAAATCAATTTTGAAGACATTTTAAATCATGTATATGCGTTAACTTTGCTTCATTTTATTTAACAAGAAAACTCAAAAATTAACATGAAAACAACACTAATCAACTTATTTTAGGGTGAGACAACAAATCTCACCCTCAACCACAACAAACTACATTGAAAAGATGATGCTATGCGAAAGGAATGAGGGGAAGAAAATGAGATTCAATGCAAAATATTTGGAGATGATGCAAAGAGGGTTATGGATTTTACCTTTTCTCTAAAATGGAAGAGAAAATTGAAGAAATGGAGGAGGAAAAATGCAAGAGAGCTTCGCCTTGCAAGGAAAGGAAGGAGATAAAGGTGGTGTGATGAACTTCTTGAGTGAGAAAGGAAGGTTAAGGGTGTGAGAGGTGGATTCAAGGTGTTTTGGTGGATGAAGGTGAAGTAATGGAGGAGGGGAAGGAGGAGAAGGCTTGGCCTAGAGGAGGAGGAGAGGGAGAGGAGAAAGAGTGCTAGGTTTTCTTGAAGGTGAGAATGATAGCCAAAGATTGGTGAAGAGAGAAAGTGTGAGCTATTTATAGGGGTTTTGAGGCTTTAGGGTATTTAGGACTTTTTGCTTTGATGGGGCTCTAGGATTGGATCTTAATTTTGAATGGATGGTTAGGATTAGTGGTCACATGGATCAAGGGTATTTAGAAAACACAAGTGTGTGAGAGAAATAGGTGAGGTGGCGCATAAAAGGAGGAAAAAAGGAAATTTGTGAACAAAAATCTAATTTGGGAATGGTGATTTTTGTAGAATAGGGTTAAGGGTATTTTGGTGAGGGAATGTTCTCAAAAGGTAAGATGGGGGTTTTTGATGGAAAGGTTAGTGTAAGTGCATGGGTTAATTTACCAAAAAGGGCAACATTGAGGATATGATCAAATTAAAACTTGGTGAGTAAGTAATGGAGTGTGTAGAAACTTCTAGAAGGAGGGAGAGGGAGTATGGGACGCAAGATCAGCTGAAATGTGAGGGGAAAAATAAAAATTTGCTTTTTTTTTTGTTTTGTCTTATTGAGGACACTTCCTCCTTTTATTTTTGAATTTTGAATCTTTTTGGGCATGTAATTGAGAGTGCACCCATTAAAACATGTCACATATTTTTGGACACCATGAAATAACCTCCCTAATAATTCTAGACAATTAAAATTGTCACTTAATTAATTGGGGAATTTTTAATGGTCTTTTGGCATTTTTTATGCACTAAAAATAGGAAAAGTGCATTTTAATTATTTTAGGCTAGAATATTCTCTCTAAAAATTGTACAAAAATTCTCTTGAATAAGAGAAAAATGTACTTTTGGTGTGTGCATATTTTTGACGAGAAAATCATTCTTTTGCGAAAAATGACCAAAATGCCCTTTACCCTAAAAAGTCCTAATTTGCTCAAAAATGCATTTTTATTCTAAACATGGTTCTAAAAACCCTTGGATGACTTTTAAAACTCTAAAATGCATGCCATGCCTTAATTTATTTATTTTTTGGTTGAAAATTAGGGTGTTGACCTAAGCCCGGACAAAATTGGGGTATGACAAGCTGCCCCTCTTTATCTAGATTTTAACAAGGAATATGAATTGGTCAAACATATTCCGAGGCAAAATAGAGATAAAGAATTCAGAAATTATACCGATTTTGCCAACTTAGGGAAAAACCCGAATTTCCCTTTTCTTTTTTGGGTGAATGGATACTAGCCAAAAACGACTGTAATGAATGAAGTGCCAACCTCAAAGCGGCAAAAACAAGAAGTAAATTGGTTCCCACCCTCGGGTGGCATAAACAGCAAGAAATAAAGCGATAAATAAAACAAGAAAGAAGGTACCGTCCTCGATAAGCCCGACAATCGCGTGTAACGAGTGCGGTAAAGAAGGAGCGCTCGTCGCTCTCAAGGAACACTTGGATTTCGAAGGAGCATTTGCGCTCTGCGAAGGAACACTTGGGCTCTAAAGGAACACTTGCGGCTCTGAAGGAGTTCTTGGGCTCAAGGAGTGCTTGCAGCTCTCAAGGAGTTCTTGGGCTCAAGGAGTGCTTGCAGCTCAAGGAGTTCTTGGGCTCAAGGAGTGCTTGCGGCTCAAGGAGTACTTGGACTCGAAGGAGTGCTTGCGGCTCTCGAAGGAGTACTTGGGCTCTGAAGGAACACTTGGGCTCGAAAGTGGCCTATTCGAGCGCTTCGAGGTTCAATATCCGGTTGTGGGGACTGATACATTTTACCTTGATGGACTTACGCTATGCTTTATATCGATACGGCTAGTCCAAGGACGCGAAGTCTCTGGGGCCGATCCGTCACGCCCGTGATGACTTGGCGAAATGAAGGACACGAGGTCTGAGGGGCCGATCCGTCATGCTCTGTGATGACTTGGCGAGATGAAGGTCGAGTTCAAAGTCGCTGTTTGGACTGTTGATTTGAACTAAACTGAAGGACTCCGGGGTCTGATGATTCGTCGGTGCTCGATAACGACGGGATCTGAAGGGACGCCTTGGTCCTGGCGGATGCATGCAGGTCCGGCGGATTTGCAAATCGTTGATTGATCGATTGAGATGACCATTCTTTGGCGTATTGAGGTGAGGTACCCGCGGCTCGAATATGAGGTGAAGTCTCGCTTTTGAAGGGCCTTTCGAGTCCCGAAGGGATTCACGAATCTTGTTGATCTTCTTTAGCCAGTCTGTGCTTCTGCACCGATCCAGGGTGCCTTCTCAGGTTAGCGGACCTTTCTTCTGCTTCCTCTAATTGGTGATCGATTGTCGTCGCGATCGATCCAGTGTGTCTGCCCGCTAGCGGACTTTTCTTCTCTCGATGGGTGATCAATGTCGTTGCACCGATCCAGGTGTCCGCTTTCAAAGCTAAGCGGACCTTTCTTAAACTTTTCTCTCGATAATGTGTACCGCACATGTTAGCAGATGCAAATGCATGGTGCATGGGATGAGGATGCATGTTATGCAAGGGCATGTTATGCAGAACATGTTATGCGAGTGCATGCAATACTATGATTCTCGTGTGATGATGAATGCAATGAGATGATATTTTTGATGTTCTTTGGTCACTTTCTTTTCTCGATCGCTTGTTTTTTTCGCTTTTTGACAAAGGCTTATTCTTTTTTTTGGTTCAACCGACTCCCGATACTCTCGCACGAGCCCGAGTGGCCGATGGAAATTGCAAGGATCATGGATCGAATGCAAGTTTGCTTTATGGTTCGCCATCGGAATGGTTTGTGAGTGCAACCTTCTTTGTAAGATTAATTTCCTTTGGTCATCTTTCTTTTTCGATCGTTTGTTTTTCTTTGTTCTCTCCTTGATCTTTTGCCCTCGTTGGCTTATCTTCTTCTTTGGTTCACCAATCCGCGACACTCAATGGCACAAGATCGAGGAATATATTGAACTTGCGGGGCTCTGGCCAGTGCAAGTGGGCTTTAGCTTTGTCGCTCAAGCAATCATGGGCTCAATCACTTTCTCTTACATGACTAATCGGTTTGGGGGAATTGCCTCTTTCCGTGACCTTTAAGAATTTCATAATGATTTGCAATGCTATATGATGTATGCACATGTTTTGATTCAGATCACCATCATCATAAAACATTTATTTTGAGTAGAAGAAGCAAAAAATAATCCGCAAAATGGATATGAAAAAGTTTGAGTTTTTTTTTTTTTGACGTAGAAGCCGATCGCATGCAATGTTACGACGATTATTCAATACATTTGAAAGTTTTAAACTACAAAAAGACACGAAAAACAAGAGAGAAGCTGATTTCTGACTGTCCGTCTCTGTGGAACAGTGCTAAACATTTATGTCCTTGACCTTGATCACTCCCTCATTCAAGTCTTCAGGGAAGTTGTATGCCTTTCTTTACTTTTCATGCTCAAGTTTTCTGACCCTAATTTTTGCCTAGATCGCCTTTGCGGGTTTTCAATCCACCGGTCGCTCCGATTTTGCCTAGGCCGCGCCTTTGCATGGGTTTTCAACCTAGCGAGCTAGTTCTTACTTGGCTTGTCTTTCTCTTTTTCGCTTATTTCTTTCGTGCATAGTACTTCTTCACGATTGTCCGAATTGACTGGTTCTTGAGATCTTCACCGTCCATGTTGGTGAGTATCAATGGTCCTCCGTAAAAGGCTTTCTTGACTACATACGGGCCGTCATAAGTAGGTGTCCACTTCCCTCGGGGATCAGTCCGGATAGGCAATATCTTCTTAAGCACCAGATCACCTTGCTTGAATTCATGGGGGCGAACTTTCTTGTCGAAAGCCGTTCTCATTCTCTGTTGGTACAACTGCCCATGACACAAGGGCTGCAGTTCGTTTTCTTCAATGAGGTTTAGCCGATCCAGACGAACTGCACCACCCACTCGCTTCTTCCCACTTGGTTTCCATTGATACCGCAGGAAGGTATTTCAACCTCAACGGGAAGTACTGCTTCTGACCCGTATACTAGAGAAAAGGGGGTTGCCCCAGTCGATGTACGCACTGAAGTACGGTAGCCATTCAAAGCAAAGGGAAGCATTTCATGCCAATCCTTGTAGGTTACCACCATCTTTTGCACAATCTTCTTGATGTTCTTGTTGGCGGCTTCGACTGCCCCATTCATCTTCTAAGGCGGTAGGGAGAGGAATTATGATGCTGAATTTTGAATTCCTTGCACACGTGTCCTTCATCATTTCTTTGTTCAAAGTTCTTCGCAATTATCGGTGATGATCTTGTTTGGAAGACCATAACGGAAAATCAGATCTTTCTTCACAAATTTGGCAACCATCGAATCGGTTATCTTTCGAGTATGAGGCGCTTCAACCCACTTGGTGATCTCTAAAACTTTGCCTTGATATAATTATAACTTGAATGAATCTTGGAGTGCAAGCCTTTTGATTTTTCTTTCCCCCTTCTTTTTTTTTTTTTAGATTTTTTTCTCGACAAACATATTTAAATAAATAAACTTATTTGTCCTAAAGCTAAAACTCGAGAAAACAAAAGCAATCAATCATTGATCGGAATGGATTTTTGGAGATTGTGGGTTTTTGTGGAGAAAGGATGATTGGGTTTAATGAAGTACTTGAAGCTAACGGTAGGATGATTTTATTCGGCCTTGGCCGACGCTTGATGATTTATGATGGTTATTTGGCTTGATGAGGTGTTTGGACGTTTTAGTCCCCGCTAAGGGTTGGTGGAGGCGGGATGCCGAGGTGCTATGGTTGGTGGAGCGGGACGCCGAGGTCAAAGGAAGTATTTGCGTTTATCGAGACAAGGATCTCTTGTGTTTTGTGGTAACGTGTATCACCACCACTTACATTTCATTTTTTTGTATTTTTGGGATTTCATTTCTAAATCCTTTTTTCCTTTTTTTTTTTGATTTCTTTTTGATTGATTTTTTTTTTTTTTTTTGATTTTGACTCGGGTGAGCTGATGAAAAGTGATGCACCTTTTTTTGATATTTGAGGTGATCCTTGTCTAGGGTGATTTTTGGATTTTTGGCTTACAGTGGGTAGCACAGATTTTTTTTCGAGAATATGGGAAAATGGTCAAACATTATTTCAAATCATGATTGCTTGTTTTCTCAAAAATTAACTCAAGGACAATAATTTATTCACTCCTATACATTTGCTTTTTTTTTTTTTTTTTTTTTTTTTGATTATTTTCTCGACCGCCTTTCTTTTTCTCGGTCATTTTTTTTTTTCTTTTTTTTTTTTTTGTTTGAAGGGGAAAATCATCTTTGGGACTAGTACGATTCAGACCTCTGTAGTCAACGCACGTTCTGACCTGCCCATCCTTCTTCGGGACCGGAACAATATTGGCAACCCACTGCGGGTACTTGGCCACTACTGGGAACCTTGCATCTCTGATTTTGAGGGACATCTCTGGCTTCATTCTCACCTCATCTCTGATTTTGAGGGACATCTCTGGCTTCATCCTTCTCAACTTCCGCTTTGACAAAGCGGGCATTCGGGACTTGACCGTCAACTTGTGTACCACAATGTCAGTGTCCAACCCAGGCACATCTTGATAGGACCATGCAAACGCACCCACATAATCGTGCGACCGCTGAACCAACTTCATGCGATCTTCGTCATTCATGGTGGTAACCACTTTGACCTCTTTCTTGTTCTCACCAGATATCAAGTTGATCACCTCGGTGTATTCCCGTGAGGCCGAATAACCCTTTCTTCTTGTTTCATTAACCTCATGAGTTCGAGGAGTTTCCCAATCTTCCTCAACATCCCCTCGGCTTTGACCGATGGGGTGATCAAAATCAAAATATGGATCGCTAGCAATCGTTATTTTGAGAGACAATTCTTTGTGATTCTCGCGCTTTGCCGGCGAAAAAGCGAGAATGAAAAGCTAAACAAACAAGCAAACAATAACGAAACAGAAAAAGGACACATGAAATGAAGAGAAATGATTTTTATTGATGGAAATTCAAAAACAACGCTTTTATTGATGATGATGATTCGAAAATAAAAACATGCGTGTTCCCTAACAACTTGTCCTATGGCCTTGGGCAGAGCCACGTGGTTGCATTACAAATGATTACTTTAAATTAAGAGTCACAGGAGAATCGCTGATCTTCCAATTCTTTAACTCTTCACCGATACCGCAACGACGAACTGCATCTTCGCTTTCTTCGGATTCGAAACATCTCGATAACAAAGAACTTGATTGGGGTCCCACAAGCCAAGACTCACAAAACTCGACTAAGGTCGCAAATTGGGATCCTCTCGGGGCCATGGATCTTCGCCTCGATTTGGCCAACCATCGGCGCCGCGCCGTCCCGCCTTATCCGCCTTTCCTCCTTACTTGGGTGTATCCCACCAAACGGTCTTTTTTTTTCTTTCCTTTGGATAGGAGCTAGAATCCCTTGACCAGTCTTTCCCAAGCCAGAACCAGCCTTGTACCCTTGGGCTATCATAATTTTGGCGACCATTTCCTCTTCTTTGGTCTTCCCAAACACCGCATTGGCAATCTCTAAAGATCGAAAAAGTTTGTTTCCAACGACTCTCAAACAGCCTTCTACATATTTGAACTCGATGGCTTATTAACCGCAGTCTCTTCCTCACCGAATACTACGACCACCTTGTCATCCACCATGAATTTGACCCGTTGGTGTAGAGAAGAAGGAATTGCCCCACCCTGTGGATCCAGGGTCTTCCTAACAGAACACTTGTATGAAGAGGTAATGTCCATGATTTGGAAGTTGATACGGAAAACTTCAGGACCAATTTGGATAGGAAATTCCATTTCTCCTAGCACTTCTTTTTGGACCCATCAAATGCTCGCATTTTGTTGTCGAACTTGGTTTCATATAGGAACAATCGACATCTAGCTTGTCCATGGTTGACTTTGGCATTACGCTCGGTGAAGACCCGTTGTCAATCAAGACTCGCCAAAGACACATAGTCCCCACACTTTACCGAGATATGAAGAGCTTGATTATGTTCTTTTCCGCTCGAAGGCAACTCATCATCAGCAAAAGTTAGGTGATTTGCAGCCACCACACTCCCGACAATTCCATCAAAATGATTCACTGGAATGTCCTCTGCCACGTGAGCCTCACTGAGCACTTTCATCAAGGCTGTTCTGTGTGCTTCCGAACTGAGCAACGGTGATAGCATGGATATCTTGAGAGGCGCCTGTTTCAACCGATCAACTACCCCCGTAATCGCTTTGCCGGACAAACTTCAAGAATTCATTGGCTTCTTTTTTCATTACTTTTTCCGAGCACCTGCGCTCTTTTTTTTTTTATCTTTGCGCGCCTCTCTGTTCAGCCTCTCTAGATGTTTCGCGGAGGTTTCTCGAGCATACACCCTTCCGCTTCGGTGATCCCACTCGATCCTCGCTATGTTGGTCACAGTGGTAGCATTTGGAGAACATTCTCGCCGTGTATTTCGTGGAACCGCTTTATTTGACTCATAACGAAACGGAGGTGGTACTCAATCACTATTGGCCGAGCATTTGCTCAAGATCACCTAGGATTGAAATCATAAGGGATCTCAATGGGCCTTCGATTCCTCTATCATTGTCGTGGCACAGCGTCCACACTTCTCCGCATTCGAACCATCCATGACGACACCACTTGGTCATCTCGCTCATCTTCTTCATCCCACCCCAGAGGCTGGATATCTTCTATTCGGATTAGAGCACTTTCAGAGCATCATTTTCGACCAAGTAATCAAACTTTCCGCTGGGCTCTCCTAGAGTATCCCAACGCCTTCTTTTTGTAGGCAAAGATCTGTTACCTCTTCACCGATTTCTTCCTTGCATGAGAAGTGGAACCGTGTCTTCATTAGTTACTTGGCGGGCCCCCGCTTGAACCAATCTCGTGAGCGCAATTGTGTGAGAATTTCAATCGGCTTTTTGGCCTCTCTATCACCTGGCCTCAATGTAGGGTCCACACTTCATCTTCCACACCATAGGTCCCTATCGGACCACATACCGATCCATCAGGTCTTGCAGATCATTTTGAAAGTTTCACAACCTCCCCACACAGGAGTCAAGACACCCTTCTTCATGGCAACACCCTTTTTAACAACCTTGGCCCTAAGCATAACTCAAAGATAAATGACACTTAGAGGAGTCTTGATCTCTTGCACTTTTTTTCAAAGAACTTGCCAACAAAGACTTTCTATAGCATTGGTAGCCTTTCCCGGTGACTGGTAACGGATTGATTGTGGTATTTGGGACGGTTCTGTTTAAATGATATCCAACCAAAGATCTATCAAATCTTGCACTACATGCTTGAAGGCTTTACAATCTTCCACAAAGATGACCGACCCCATTTTCGTGGAAACCGCAGTGGCATTAGCATTGTATCCTCCGGGAAATGGTGGTCGCACTACTTTCATGGGTCGAGTGTTGATCAGATTATTGGAGGTTAAGTGATTAAACAGCTCAGTATATGTCATCGGAATTGGATCAAAACTAGTCCGCTTCTTGAACTGATAATCTTGAGTCTTGGGACGGTCATCGCCTTGCTGAGATGGCACTGGAGCAGAGAATGGAATAGTTTGGGGTGGAGGAGTACCAAAAGATGAGTTTCCCCCTGAGATGACATTAGTTTCTCCTTCTTTCTTTTTAGGGAAATGGGGCTGGTACTTCTTCTGGTTGCTGGACCCACCAGAACTCCCTGCATTACCAAGGTGATTCAAAATCTTCCCGCTTCTAAGGCCATGCTCAAGTCTTTCCCCGAAGACTATCATGTCAGAGAAACTGGTTGAGACACTTGTGATCAGCCTGTCATAATAGATTGCCGGCAGAGTTTCCAGGAACATGTACACCATCTCTTTCTCAGTCAAAGGGGGTTGAACCTGGGCGGCTGTGCTTCGCCATTTTTGAGCATATTCTTTGAAAGTCTCTTTCTCACCCTTATTCATGTGTCTGAATCGCGACTATCCCGAGCCATGTCCATGTTGTACTTTGTATCGCTTCATGAAAGCTTGCACAAATCTTTCCAACAATGGATTTGTGAGGATTGCAACTTCATATACCAATCCGCAGGAGCCCCCACCAAACCTGTTTCGAAGCAATAAATCAAGTAATTTGTCATCATTGGCATAGGGACCCATTTTTCGAACGAACATTGTAATATGGCTCTGGGCACCGATCCTCTCAGACTTGTCCACCCGAGCTTTGAATTTTGGCGGTAGAACCAAACCGGGACTAGGCAAAGCTCACGGGCTTCTTTGGCTCTAACTCCAAGCACTCTCCATAGCTCTCACTCTTTCTTCTAGTGCTCGGATCGGATCATTTGGCCGAGCCCCTCAAACGCGCGTGCCCTCGGGGGTGACTCCCATGTCAGTAGTAATACCCTCCTCCGGCCGAGGAACATTTTGAGGTCGCATCTGCGTGAACCCCGGGCGTGGAATTGTGTATGACATGAGAGACAGGAGCCCGATTCTCGAGATCCCCTGCAGCTTCCTGTGTGTGGTGATAGTAATTTGATTAGGTGCGATACGCCAACGGGAGTAGATCTAACGATTTGCGGCAGTACCAAAGCAGCATACCCAAGGGTATCTCTGCAAATGTAATCGGGTGGACACATTCATTTCTCGAGCGAACACGGATGACCACCCTGCATCCCGAGGAACCGTGGTTGCAGCAGCGATTCATCGACATTGGAGGAGGAACGAAAGAAGTGACCCCATCTGGACCCACTACAACGACGGCGGCAAGCAGCTTGTCCCACTCTTCAAACCTTGCAAAGATTACCATCATTTCATGGACTCGAGCCTCCATGGTACCCATCTTATCCTTCAGAGTTCGATTTTTCCGAGCCACCGCTCGGGATTCGTAATTTGTACACCCATGTCTTCTTGTTTCGGGTTACTCTCAATTTCAACCTCGGATGTTCTCGTAGTTGAGCCATTAGCCCGGCTTGCAATGAGTGAAGTATCGGTGACGGAGAACCCAGCGTTTTTTTTTCGTTTATTCGGACATTTATTGCATAAGAAACAAAATAAATTTATGAATGAATGTATGAATGCATGCACAATGTTTGCTTGATGCCGGAACCGCGGGATACCTTGCTTGTCATATACGCGCATAAACTTTTGGTTTACGAATTGAAGTAAACAAGGAATCGAAATAGCACACTTCAATCATCAAGATTTCAAAGCTTCACCAATTTTCATTAAAGGGAAAAGACGTTACAATGTTCATAAAGAGAGCAAAGACAATATTCTTGAATACAAAGCTTGAAACAAACTCCTAAATCAAAAATACAAATAGGCAACTCAAATACAAATAGCTTCAAGCTCCCAACTCTCTTCCTCTTCTTGCTTGCACATGCACTTTGAGATTGCTCTTTGAATTCTCGTGATCAACGCTCTGCAAGATTCCACAAACCGATACACTTCAAAGTGGGGTATTGAAGAAGTGCATCTCGGCCTCGGCCTAACCTCAGATTCTTAGGGATTCCCAAAGATAGCTTGACGGGCCACTCGATGACTTTGAGAACTTGTTCTTCCATAGTCAGATCTCATCCTTGAGTTCTTTAATGACCTCTTGATCTTCGATCTTTCCAATCAACTCTAGGAAGCGCTTTTTCCCAAACATCGCTCTCTACTCGACTCGCCTGTAGGCATCTTCTAGACAAGGTCTCTCTTCAATTCACCAAATATTTCTCTTTCAAAGCTCAAAGCTCTTTGGTATTCCTTGAGAGTTTCATTAATGGCCACCTTTTCTTGCTTGAGGTTTCTCAACCGACTCTCAACTCGCCACTAAATGTGATTCTCGCCCGATTTCATGGCTAATGTCTTCCACTCCTCGGGCTTCTTCAAGTGCTTTTCTCGTCTTTTGTTTATACCTTTGGAGCTCCTCTCTCTGCCCCCTTCGGATGCCTCTCGGGCTTCTATCTTGCTTTGTTCTTCCTTCTTGAATCGCCCGACGCTTTCTTCCACAAATGATCATCTTGACATTGTTTTCCTCCTCTAGCCTTTCTTTCTCTAGAGCTATCTCTTCTATCTTAGCCTGCAGTGCCTCTCTTTTCTTTCTTCGCTTTCGCTAATGCGGATTTGACTTCGTTTAGCTCTTCGTGGGTAGGGACATAAGGCTCGTATCTCTTCTCCAAGGAAAGCATCCCTTGAATTGGTGATTTTGCATTTTGAAGCTTCTCCTTGAGCCATTGATTGAAAGTGATGTCACTCGATTCTCTTTGACAACTCTTCACTCCTTTTTCCGCACTACGGATTCCCATGATCGTTGAACTCTTCAAGCAAGTCGCGCAATTAGGCATCCCCTTATAGAGGTAAATGCGGGACAAAGATGCTTTCGGAGGGTGAGTTCCTCATCGGGTAACCGAGCCGCCTCAAGGTCAATGAAGGGTTGTAGTTGATACACCCCTGAGTCCCCATGAGAGGCACGTTTTGAAAGCTTCCACAACTGAACACTACCACCGGTCTGTCATCCCAACAGCAATTGTGTGTACCACCGGATTTGGAGTTCATTGAGATTCTTCAAATACTCAACCCATTCAATAGCGTTTTGACCTCCACCTCACAAGCTTAGGGCATAAGAGATTAGCTCCTAACATTAGTTCGGTTGTGGATCACATGGGTAATAAACCAGCGTAGAGGATGTGAGAGGAAAGACATAATTTCTTTTTATGGAACCGGGTCAGAAGAGTAAGAGCGTGGTACGTGTTAGCAAGGATAGCAGTGCACCGGATTGATAGGGTTCGAGTGTCTTTGAAGGCCAAGAATGCACCGATTGCGTCTTCATCAACATATCTCTATTTGAGGAAAGAGGACCACCCCAAATATGGTAAGAGCGAGCACTAATTTGAACGGTCCCCACTTCTTAGCCGCGGCATAAGATTGTAATAGACCCTCGAAGTACTCTTGTGGATACCCGGCTACACCATTTCTCTTTAACTTCTGCAACCTCAATTCATCCACACTAATCTCGAAAGCGGCGTTGCGAGTTTTCATCAAGATAAGATCGCTCGATATTGGTAAGGCCTAGCATGTGATCCGCGAACCCCAAAAGCCGCTCATACTCCTCTAATGTGGGTGACAACTGAAAATTCTTGAAGAAGAAACACCTCACATCAGAGTCGTAGAATTGACTCAAAGCTATAAGAGCATCCTCTTGAACGTTCAATTGCAGCAATCTACGAACATTCCCGTATGCTTGATCAAAGGACTCTCTCTCAATGGGGCCCATAAGGGCTGCACACTGCCTCAGACTACCAATCTCAACCCTCTTCATAACTGGGAAGCGAGAAATGAGCGAAGTCTTGCTACTCAACTCCATTTTGATGCACCTATGACAAGACGGTAAGTTACTCAAGGGCTCCCGGCAAGCAAATGCAAATGAGATGCAGTGTGAATGCAGATGCTTACAACATTTAATTTTAATGAATGCGGCATGATGCGATTATGATATGAATGATGCGTGTAGGGATGATAAAAACGATGTGTAGGGACGGAGGTTCAAAAATTCAGGAGCGGTTTATTTGAAAGAAAGAAAGTATTTTTTTTGTATTTTCTTGGAAGGTTTTTGAAAAAACTCCTTTTTGAGGAAGACATGCCCTAAATTACCATGCAAAGACACACAATTCGTATGCCCTCGTGTCCTACAAAGGTGGGAATCCTAAGTTCTAGGTCAATTTCAAAGGTTCCTCCCATGTAGTTCTAATTCACACCCTCACAATGGCTACCAGAGCTATAGAATCCCCATGCCGACATCCACAAATGTAGAGAACTACCAAGTGTGAAGCGTCATGAGAAAGCGTACACTGCTGAGAGACTTTCATGAGTATCGATGCGGACAAAGGTCTCGAATGATACCACTAATCATCTCCACTCTCCTAAATGTTTGTTGGATCGGGTATAGGAGCCCACTCAAAGAACATAAATCATAAGGTGTGAAAGTGTGTGATTGAGGACATACTTTCTAAAAATCTACCCACCCCACACCGCAAGGAAACCGAGCAGATCCAGATAAACATTGTCTACCCTAGGGTTCAACATGCATACACTAGTTTAATATACAAACCATTCTAATAAGTCCACGTAAATTATACGCATTGCTTACCTCAAGAAAGGGAGCTAAGAAGAAGGGGACATAATAGAATGAGGAATGCATGTTTTACCTTAAGAAAGGGAGCTTAGAGAAGAGGGGATCATGGGAATTGAGGAATGCATGTATAAACACAACCATAAACATACAAAAGAAGAGAAAAGAAAAGAAAAAGGAAAAGGAAGAGATAGAACATAGTTTTTCAAATCAAACAAATTAAACCACATCAAATTAATTAGGCTTGACCTCATCTCTCTTTAAATAAAGAAAGAAAAATCCCCAGCAGAGTCGCCAATTTATTGCGCCGAAAAATCCGGTTTGGGACTTTTCGGTTTGACAACGCTTGAAAATCAAGAGAGCGCCACCAATATTTTATTTTAGGAAAACATTGAAAAAAACCTTTTTGAAAGCGGGTGGTCTTTCGAAAACTTAGAGATGTAGGTTGGGGTCGGTTGCATGGGAAGGTATTAGCACTCCACACGCGCCCTTTCTACCGAAAAGGAACCATTAATTTGATGTGGTTTTGAAATGTTTGATTTGAAATACATTGATCTATTTATTTTCTTTTCTTTTTGAGAAATCACTTTATTGAAAACGGGAAAAAGGGATGTTTTTGGTATCTTTGAAAAGCGGGACAAGACAAAGATTTTTGAAAAAGCGTGCTTGCGGGACGACAGAACCCGGTCCCCACGCACCTCACTTTGGTGAGGATCAAAGCAACGTAGTTCTTGGTTTTTATGGGTTTTTAAAGATGCGCTTGACGGGACATGAACCCGGCCCCACGTACCCTCATCGCCGAGGATCAAAGCAACGTAGTTCTCGTGTTTTGCGTGTGAAACGGCTTTGTGATTTTTGAAAGTGCTTTTGGAGTTTTTTTGAAATAAGACTCGAGTGTTCGCGAACACCAAACAAGCAAAGGCTTCGAGTGGCATTCGGTATTAACTCGAAAGAAAAGTGAGTTGGAACCGTAATCAAACAAGCAATGGCTTCAGTGATTACAAGCGACAACGTCGTATTATTCTTTTGAAAATAGTTTTGGAAAAGGTGGTGAGCTAATAGCTCGTGTTATTTTGGAAGTTTGAATTAGTTGTTTTTGTTGTTTAATTAATGTGTGGGAGTTTTCATGATAGCCAAACAAGCAAAGGCTTCGAGTGACTACCACTAATAGCTCCTCATTAACGATCAAACAAGCAACGGCTTCGAGTGATGGTTAACGATTTTTATTTAGAAAAATGCCTTAGGTTTTCTTATTAAAAAAGCATAGGATTTCAAGCTTGAAAAGAAAATATAACATTTCAAATCCTTCTTACAAGTCAAAAGCTCAAAACAACCATTGGGACACAAGCAAAGCAATCAAAAGAGTATTTACAATTTGCTATGAACAATTGGGTGCACAATGATACAAGTATATGAGTGCAAAAGTATGCAATTATGGAATGCAAAATACAACATTATTGAATGCATGAGTATTTAATTTATGAGATGCAAAACATGATATTAATATATGCATGAGTAAACTTGAAAAGATATGGATATAAATGAATGCATGAACATGTAGGCATAAACCTAAACTATCATAGGAAATTGCCAAATGGGCATATAGCAAGGCATTTTTATTCAACCTAAAAGTCTAAGGAAACCAAAATAGTAACCTAAAACCCTAACCCCAAGAACACACATGAGGGGACCAAAACAAAAAAATCAAAACCCTAGTACTATTGAGTATAACAATGGAGAATTTTATTCAATGAGATGGGCTCATGGCCTAAGCCAAGTATGTAAAGAAAACTTTGAACATTAAACAAAACTATGATTAATTCACAAGAACTATTTAAAAGATTAAACTATGAAATAAATTGAATCCTTTCTTGCAATCTTCACCACTTGAATGAAATGCACTAGGCATGTAGTGAGAATCATTTTGCAAGATCATCAACAAGTGGACAACAAGATAACTAGACTACAAGAACACATAAACTATTAAACTAGGAAATAGATTGAATCCTTTCTTGCAATCTTCACCACTTTAAATGAAATGCACTAGGCATGTAGTGAGAATCACTTTGCAAGATCATCATTAACTAACAACAATATAGCTAAACCATAAGAATATATAAACACATAAAATAGAAATGGATTGAATCCTTTCTTGCAATCTTCACCACTTTAAATGAAATGCACTAGGCATGTAGTGAGAATCACTTTGCAAGATCATCAACAAATGGACAACAAGGTAACTAGACTACAAGAACACATAAACTATTAAACTAGGGAATAGATTGAATCCTTTCTTGCAATCTTCACCACTAGAATGAAATGCACTAGGCATGTAGTGAGAATCATTTTGCAAGATCATCATTAACTAAACAATAATATAGCTAGATCATAAACATATCAACTATAAAATAAATTGAATCCTCTCTTGCAATCTTCACCACTTGAAGGAAATGCACTAGGCATGTAGTGAGAATCACTTTGCAAGATCATCAATAAACAAAAGGTAAACTAAAACACAAGAAATAATGAGCACATAAACTAATATATTAAACAAAAGTCATCTCTAGCTCTCTTCACTACTAAGATCAAAGTGCACTTGGCACTAGTAGGAATCATAGAGCCAAATCCTCAACAACTTACTAAAGAAAATACCAACAACAAGATTTAAACAAAGAAACAACAAAATCAATTTTGAAGACATTTTAAATCATGTATATGCGTTAACTTTGCTTCATTTTATTTAACAAGAAAACTCAAAAATTAACATGAAAACAACACTAATCAACTTATTTTAGGGTGAGACAACAAATCTCACCCTCAACCACAACAAACTACATTGAAAAGATGATGCTATGCGAAAGGAATGAGGGGAAGAAAATGAGATTCAATGCAAAATATTTGGAGATGATGCAAAGAGGGTTATGGATTTTACCTTTTCTCTAAAATGGAAGAGAAAATTGAAGAAATGGAGGAGGAAAAATGCAAGAGAGCTTCGGCCTTGCAAGGAAAGGAAGGAGATAAAGGTGGTGTGATGAACTTCTTGAGTGAGAAAGGAAGGTTAAGGGTGTGAGAGGTGGATTCAAGGTGTTTTGGTGGATGAAGGTGAAGTAATGGAGGAGGGGAAGGAGGAGAAGGCTTCGGCCTAGAGGGAGGAGAGGGAGAGGAGAAGAGTGCTAGGTTTTCTTGAAGGTGAGAATGATAGCCAAAGATTGGTGAAGAGAGAAAGTGTGAGCTATTTATAGGGGTTTTGAGGCTTTAGGGTATTTAGGACTTTTTGCTTTGATGGGGCTCTAGGATTGGATCTTAATTTTGAATGGATGGTTAGGATTAGTGGTCACATGGATCAAGGGTATTTAGAAAACACAAGTGTGTGAGAGAAATAGTGAGGTGGCGCATAAAAGGAGGAAAAAAGGAAATTTGTGAACAAAAATCTAATTTGGGAATGGTGATTTTTGTAGAATAGGGTTAAGGGTATTTTGGTGAGGGAATGTTCTCAAAAAGGTAAGATGGGGTTTTTTGATGGAAAGGTTAGTGTAAGTGCATGGGTTAATTTACCAAAAAGGGCAACATTGAGGATATGATCAAATTAAAACTTGGTGAGTAAGTAATGGAGTGTGTAGAAACTTCTAGAAGGAGGGAGAGGGAGTATGGGACGCAAGATCAGCTGAAATGTGAGGGGAAAAATAAAAATTTGCTTTTTTTTTGTTTTGTCTTATTGAGGACACTTCCTCCTTTTATTTTTGAATTTTGAATCTTTTTGGGCATGTAATTGAGAGTGCACCCATTAAAACATGTCACATATTTTTGGACACCATGAAATAACCTCCCTAATAATTCTAGACAATTAAAATTGTCACTTAATTAATTGGGGAATTTTTAATGGTCTTTTGGCATTTTTTATGCACTAAAAATAGGAAAAGTGCATTTTAATTATTTTAGGCTAGAATATTCTCTCTAAAAATTGTACAAAAATTCTCTTGAATAAGAGAAAAATGTACTTTTGGTGTGTGCATATTTTTTGAGAAAATCATTCTTTTGCGAAAAATGACCAAAATGCCCTTTACCCTAAAAAGTCCTAATTTGCTCAAAAATGCATTTTTATTCTAAACATGGTTCTAAAAACCCTTGGATGACTTTTAAAACTCTAAAATGCATGCCATGCCTTAATTTATTTATTTTTGGTTGAAAATTAGGGTGTTGACCTAAAGTAGGACAAAATTGGGGTATGACAATGGGTACCAAATCAATTTTGGGAATGGTGAAGTCATGAAATTTGAGCCCAATCATTGAAACATGGGACATGGCCCAAAATGGTATGAATTAAGAAAGAATTATCTAGAAAAGAAAATCAAAAAAAGAAAGGATAATACTAAAGGTAGTGGGGAACAAAAAGTACAAGTGCCAACTTGCATTTTTTCCTCCCTCTCACTATTCAGCCGCAAAGACTCCTCTCTTTTTCTCTCTTCATTTTTGTGTTTCTTCAACACCCTCAATCCATGTGATGATGAATCTCCACCCTCCATTCAAACTTAAAGTCTAATCCTAGAGTACCTCTCAAGATCAATGACCAATATACCCCTTAACTTGGTGACCAAGTTTAAATTAATTTTGTTTGTTAATATTCAGCTGAATATTAATTGGTTTGATTACCATCTTACCCCAAACCCTTCACCAATTCTATAAATACTCCCTATTTCCCCTTTTCCCAATCTTTGGTCATTCTTCTCACTCTCAAGAAATCAAGCACTCTCCTCTCCTCCTTTTCCTTGCCCAGCCGAAATCATCTCCTCCTCCTCTCACCCCTCCATTAATTCACCTTCATTCACCAAAGCACCTTAAAATTACCTCTCACAACCTTGCCTCTTCCCTCTCACTCAAAAAAACACAAAAACAATTCTTCTCTCCCTTATTTCCAACACAAGGCCGTAGCCATCTCCATCTTCCTCTCCTCTATTTCTTCAATTTCTTCTTTTCTCTTAGGATTAAGGTAAAAACCCTTGATACCTTTGCATCATCTTCAAGCATTTTGCATTAGAAATTATTTTCTTCTCTTCATCTCACATTTTCTTCATTATTTAGCATATTTATCATTTTCATTTTCATAATGTAGCTTGTTGTTGTTGATGGGTGAAATTTGGCATTTCACCCTTAATAAATAGATTTTATGGTGCTTTATTGTAGTTTTGTTGTCATTTCACTAAACAAAAATATGTTCAAGTTGATTGTGTATTTTTTTCATTCAATGTTGTCATGAGTATTTTACTTTAGTAGTAAATGTTGTTATTGTTAGTGGTTGATGATCTAGTCATGTGATTTACCACTAATGCTTAAGGCACTTTGATTTAAGTGGAGAAGATGACTAGAAAGGATTCAACCCATTATATTTGATTTTATGTTTCTTGAGATTTAAATTTAGTTTAGTTATTGTTAGTGTTTGATGATCTAGTCATGTGATTTACCACTAGTGCTTAAGGCACTTTGATTTGAGTGGAGAAGATGACTAGAAAGGATTCAACCCATTATATTTGATTTTATGTTTCTTGAGATTTAAATTTAGTTTAGTTATTGTTAGTGTTTGATGATCTAGTCATGTGATTTACCACTAGTGCTTAAGGCACTTTGATTTGAGTGGAGAAGATGACTAGAAAGGATTCAACCCATTATATTTGATTTTATGTTTCTTGAGATTTAAATTTAGTTTAGTTATTGTTAGTGTTTGATGATCTAGCAAGATGATTCATCACTAGTACCTTAAGGTACTTTAATTCAAGTGAAGAAGATTGCTAGAAGGGATTCAAATAGCTTATTTGATCATTTGTTCTTTTGGATTATCAAATTAGTTTATTAATGTTCAAGTTTCCAAGCATAAGTCCACTTTCTACCCTTCTCCCCTTACATATATAGTTTCGGCCTTGAGCCAATTTTTAGGAGTTTTTCTTGTTAATTGTTGTTCTTCATGTATTCATGTTTGTTCATATAATTAGGTTAAGTTTGATGAAGAGATTTGTGGGTTTAGGTGTATATATGGTTCGGTTTTAGCTAGGTTTTGATACACCCTTTTGATTTTTACCTACTTTTGTATATATATGGTGAATAATTTGGAAATGAGTTGTTTGAGCCCTTACATGATAGATATGCCACTGTTTTGAACCCTTCATGGGTAAAGTTTGCACTTGTATAAATTGTTTGCAATTTGAATTATGATCCCATATTAAATTGTGTTGATTTTAGTGCATTTACCTTGTTAAATTGCATGTAATAGCTTTGGGTTTGACTTGAACTAGCTAGGTTTTGGTTAATTCTTGTTACTCTCTTGTGAATGCATGATATTTGGGGCTTGATTGTGGGGATTAAGGGGTTTCGGCCTTAAGGTTAGAATTTAGGGTTTTGGAGTCTTTTACTTCTTTGATTTGTATGAATGAGATATATGACTTAGTTTGATAATTATTTTGTAATATAGCTTGATATGTCAGAACTTGAATCTTGTATTTTATTCTATGATTATGAATTTTAGCATAAATTAGCTTAGTGGCTGGGTCCTTAGGGACCTCGGCCTATAGGCCCTTTTGTATATGTTTTGCGCTCGGTTTAGGAATTAGGGTTGATTGAGAGGTTCTACTCGCTTTCAAAATCTTTTTCCAAACTAGTTTACTTTCAAAATCAATTTTCAAAAATCAAAAATCAATTCTTTTCTAAAACAAATTTTCAAAGCAAAATCAAATGTTTTTCCAATAAAAACCCCTTTTCCTAAAAAAACTCATAAGGAGGCAAGACGGACGTACGGCCGATGTTGTCTAGCGTCCCGAGATCGGAGTGCATGCACTCAAACGTCTTAGGATACTTATGAGAGCAAAAAGGTAATTAATAACTTCAAGCCCCTTTTCCAAAATGAGTAAGGTATCGATTCGGATGTACTTCCGATATTGGTTAGCGTCTTAGGGTTAGCGAGTGCATGCGGTTAAATGCGAGCCTAAGATACTTGCTCAATAAAAGCAATCAACCTTGCAACAAACCCTTTTCCTAAAAAAATCAAAAGGTCATTTTTCAAAAAGTAGCGGGGCACGTCGTGCATGCAAAGCGGGGTTGTCTTTGTTCTAGGTCTATTGGGACTGCATGATCTAGGACCGAAAACCCTACAATAAAAAAACACCAACTCACTTTGCTTTTCCTAAAAATCACAAAAGTCGTCTTGGACGCACAAACGAGAACTACGTAGCTTTGATCCTCATCTCGGTGAGGGTGCGTAGGAGCGGGTTCTGTCCGTCAAGCACGCTTTCAAAAAAATCCTTGTTTTGTTCCGCTTTTCAAGGATATCAAAAATATTCTTTTTCTGGTTTCCAATAAAATATTTTCTCAAAGAAAAGAAAAGAAAAGAAGTAGAACGATTGTTTCAAATCAAACATTTCAAAACCACACATCAAATTAAAGGTTCCCTTTCGGTAGAAAGGAGGTACGGGGTGCTTATACCTTCCCCGCACTCTAACCGACTCCCGAACCTACATCTCTTGTTTTGAAAAGACCACCCGCCTTGTATAAAAAGACGTTTTTTCAATGTTTTCGTCTCAAAACTAAAATATTGGTGGCGGCTTCATAAACCTTCCCACGTTGTACATCGAGAAATCCAAACCGGATTTTTCGGGGTGCAACAACTGTGATTGCTAATAGTTTCTCATCTGGAAAGCTTTCCTTGATTTCTTCTCCTTGTGTACCAAGTGATTCTCCTTCAATCCTTGATAAATGGTTTGCTACTTGGTTTTCTACTCCTTTCTTGTCTCTTATTTCTAAATCAAATTCTTGTAGGAGTAAAATCCACCTTATAAACCTTGGTTTTGCATCCTTCTTTGAAATTAGATACTTAATGGCAGAGTGATCAGTATAGACAATAATTTTAGTGCCAACTAAGTAAGATCTGAATTTTTCAAATGCAAAGACCACAGCTAATAATTCCTTTTCAGTAACTGTGTAGTTCACTTGAGCTTCAATTAATGTCTTGCTAGCATAATAAATGGAATGAAAAACCTTGTCATATCTTTTCCCTAGATTGCTCTCCCTCTGCAAAGTCACTAGCATCACACATTAATTAAAATGGCCTACTCCAATCTGGAGTTACTATAATTGGTGCTGTCACCAATGCCTTTTTAAGCTTGTCAAAAGCTTCTATACAAGAGTTATCAAAGTTAAATTCTACATCATGTTGCAAAAGCATACATAATGGTTTAGAGATTTTTGAAAAATCTTTGATAAACCTTCTATAGAAACCAGCATGGCCTAAGAAGCTCCTGATACCTTTAACTGTATTTGGTGGAGGTAGATTCTCAATGACATCAACCTTAGCTTTGTCTACCTCTAGACCTTTCTTTGAAATTCTATGTCCTAGCACAATGCCCTCTTCTACCATGAAATGACACTTTTCCCAGTTTAAGACTAAATTTGTTTCTTCACATCTCTTGAGAATTTGTTCCAAGTTTGTTAAGCAAACTTGAAATGTTTCTCCAAAGATAGAGAAATCATCCATGAATACCTCCATTGATTGCTCAATGAAATCTGAGAATATAGACATCATGCATCTTTGGAATGTAGCAGGTGCATTACATAAGCCAAATGGCATCCTTCTAAAAGCAAAGGTTCCATAAGGGCATGTAAAGGTGGTTTTGTGTTGATCCTTAGGCTCAATGGCTATTTGATTATAGCCCTGAGTAGCCATCTAGGAAACAATAAATTCTTTTCCTGCTAGTCTATCTAACATTTGGTCTATGAATGGTAAAGGAAAGTGATCCTTTTGGTAGCTTTGTTGAGTTTTTACGTAATCCATACTGATTCTCCACCCTATGACATTCTAGTTGGTATCAACTCATTCTTTTCATTGGCTATTCTTTGTCACACCCCCTTTCTTTGGTACACATTGGATGGGGCTTACCCAAGCACTGTCTGATATGGGGTATATGATTCCAGCATCTAGCCACTTAATGATTTCCTTTTTCACAACCTCTTTCATAATAGGATTTAGTCTTCTTTGACTCTCTATGCTATTTTTGGAATTTTCTTCCAAAATGACTCTGTGCATGCATATAGAAGGACTAATTCCTTTGATATCTGCCATTTGCCAACCTATAGCTTTGGTATGCTTCTTTAGAGTACTAATGAGATCACTCTCCTGTTTTGATGTTAAATCAGAAGCAATGATAACAGATAAAGTCTCATTTGTTCCTAAGAAGGCATACTTAAGGTGTTCAGGCAGTATCTTCAATTCTAACTTAGGAGGTTGTTCTATTGAGGGTAAATTCTTCTTGAGAATTGGATCCTCAAGATTGAGTGGTTCATAAGTCCTAGCCCATACTTCCTTACAAGAGTTTTCTATTGGCAGATTTTCCTTTTCTAGTATTTCATCATCTAGCAATGCAATTTGCATCTAATGCATCTGCATTGGCTAAGTGATCATACTGCTTGTAAAACTGTTTCTCTACCAATTGATCTAGAGAGAATAAGGATGAACACTCTTCTGTATCCTCTGTAGGATACTTCATAGCATTCATTACATTGAATTTTATCTCTTGATCATTCACTCTCATAGTGAGTTCACCTTTCAGCACATCAATTATGGTTTTACCAGTTGCTAAAAATGGTCTACCTAGGATAATAGGCACTTCCTTATCTGCATCAAAGTCAAGGATAACAAAATCTACAGGGAATACAAATTTATCTACCTTGACTAGGATGTCTTCTATGATACCTTCAGGATAGGCTATTGATCTATCAGCTAATTGAAGTGTCACAGTGGTTGGTTTTGCATTTCCAATTTCTAACTGGTCAAAAATAGATTTGGGCATCAAGTTGATGCTTGCACCTAAATCACATAAAGCTTTACCAGTATAGGATTTTCCTATAGAAAATGGAATTGTAAAACTATCTGGATCCTTCAATTTCCTAGGAATCTTATTTTGCATAAGCAAACTACAATCTTCTGTCATAGCAACTGTTTCAAACTCTCCTAATCTTCTTCTCTTAGTAAGCACATCCTTTGCATAGTTTGGCATTTGTTGGAGTGCTTCTACTAAGGGAACATTGATGTGTAATTGTTTTAGTACCTCTAAAAATTTACCAAACTGCTTCTCCTCATGTGCTTTTTTCAGTCTTTGAGGATAAGGAGGAGGAGGGTATTCAGGTACTAATTTAGGTAGTGGACTTTGAACTTCTTGTGATGCAGGAGCACTAGATGCTTCTGCATTGGTTTCTTTTTGATTTTTGGCTTTTTCTCCCTTTTCTACACTTTCCTTCTCGATTAACTCTGCGGATCCTTATCACTTCTCAATGAAATAGCCTTAACCTGCTCCTTTCCTTTGTTTTGGGAAGGAGTAGCTTCTGTATTTGAAGGTAAGGCACCTTGTGGCCTTTGATACAGAGCTGTGGCTAATTGACCAACTTGATTCTCTAAGTTCTTAATGGAAGCATCTTGAGTTTGTCTAGCAGTTCTAGATTCACCTATGAATGCTTTAAGCATGGATTCTAGAGAATTCTCAGTGGTAGGTTGAGAGTTTCTTTGGTTATTTTGAGCTGGGAATCCTGGTGGTGTAGTTGGTGTAGTTGGTGCAGTTATAGGTGCAGGTGCACTATTATTGCTCCATCTAAAATTTGGGTGATCTTTCCAACCAGGATTATAAGTGTTGGAATAAGGGTTGTTATTCCTATTATAACCTACATAATTTACAGAGATAGGGTTGCTAGAACACTCCTGATATAAGTGACCTCTCCGCATGTACACACAACTAGGTGTGCACGGAGGTACTTGTTCTAATCTGTCTGAATGATCTTTGTCTGGTGATGCATTTGCATTAGATGCGATAGCATTGCTGTAAGTGAAGTTTTTCATCAAATTAGCTAGAGTGGCTACTTGAGCAGATAGGGCAGATATATCATTAACTTCATGTACCCCTGATGGTTTCTTTTGGGCACTTACCCTCTCAGTAGGCCAACTAGAGCTTTTAGCTGATATTCTATCAATTAATTCACATGCTTCATTGTATGACAGATTTAATAACACTCCTCCAGATGATGCATCAAACATTATTCTGGTTTGAGGTTCTAAACCATTATAAAATGTTTCCATTTGAATAATAACAGGTAAACCATGATGAGGACATTTTCTTAAAAGTTCCTTCCATCTTTCCCATGCTTCAAATAAAGATTCAAACTCTTTTTGTCTAAAAGATGTAATATCATTTCTTAACCTGGCATTTTTGATAGGTGGGAAATATTTTCGTAAATTTTTTTCAGCCATTTCATTCCATGAATGGATAGAGTTAGGCTCTAAAGAATTTAGCCAAGACTTAGCTCTATCTTTCAAAGAATAAGGAAATAACCTTAATCTAAATGCATTTTCACTAACACCAGGTATAATAAAATTACTACATACTTCTAAAAATTGCCTTAAATGCAAATGAGGATATTCATGAGGAGATCCTCCAAATTGACCAATAGTTTGAAGCATTTGAAACATCATAGGCTTAAATTCAAAATGCATGGCATCAATATGAGGTCTATTTATGCTAGTTTGCATGTTTTGATGATCAAACTGAGCATAATCCCTCATAGGTCTATCTCTATCATTAATCATACCTATGTGATCCATGTGGATGAGATTTTCTCTATGAACTTCTTCTTCAGTAGCATGTTGAGAACCAGGGCCTCCTCTCACTGAGTGTGGCCTTGAGCTCTGTTCTTCACTGAAAGACATGTTGCAAGCTTGTTGATTTTGCTTCGAGTCTTAGCAATCTCCCGAATTTTCTTTCTATTTACGGATCTAAACTATATTCGGTGTTTTTGCTTCTCAGTTCAGTACATATACTAAGTACCATGTACTTTTGTTGACAGAAACTTTAAAGACCAGAATTTATATACAACACTAAATTACTATATATCAGAATTTTAAAAAGAATTTACTTCAATCCCCGGCAACGGCGCCAAAAATTTGGTGTATGGAAAACACATACACTTGTGTGCAAGTATACACTGTCCAAAAACAAGTATTAAAAAGATCGAACCCACAGAGATTGAAAAACTCACTTTTAAAATCAATATAAAGTAATAAAGTGTAAAGTAACTAAATAACAAAATAATTTTGGATTTTGTTTGATGATCACAACTAAGTTAGAAAGCAAAGTAAAAATGTTGATAGTGTAAAAGAGAAAAGCTAGTTGGAATGTCTTCATCAAGTAATTTACTTATAAGTGTTTGATGCGAGTATGTGATGTGATGCAATTTGCTTGAATCTTTGTTGCATTAGCTATGTGCCTTTCGGTCACTTTCTTCAAAGTATCATTACAGCTCTTATGATCCTTGTTCTATGCACGATAAAGAAAGGGTTGTCAATGCCTATCTTGCCTCCTAACAATTATCCAATTTGCTTAAATAAATTCACTCTTGTATTTTAAGTACCCACAATTATCCTATGGACTATACTATCCTATCTCTAGGACTTAGCATGGTTTTCACAAAGTTTTCTTTATGTAAAACACTCACCCATATTAGTTCTTGAGTTCTTAATTGTAAGCCATTTACGGTCATTTACAAATCTTACTTATTCTAAGTGATCAAGTTCAAAATAAGTATTTGAAAAGATTATCAAGCAAGAACTAAAGTACAAACATACATACATGCATCATACTTACTTAAAAGCTCATTAAATGATTAGAACATTCCAACTAAGAGAGGTTTAGCTAACTATAGACATTGCAAGATAAATATAAACTGAATAGACCATGTTTATATAATAGAAATCACAAAAGAGAAACAACAAGAGAAAAGTTACAAATGTTGAAAACCTTTGTATGAAATCTTCTAGCAATGCACTAGCATTACTCCTTAGCACTATACAAACACTATGAAAATGAGTTAAGGAGGATTGGTCAATTCCTTCCTCTTCCTCTTAAAATATAGAAACTAACTATGTATATTGAAATTTTGATCTAACTTATGGATTGTGATATATTTCCAAATGAAGATGTGAGGTCCTTTTATAGCCTTCAAGAGAGGTGCTTCCTTCCTTCATGTTGAAGTAATCTTGAGTTGATCATAGTTTGTTGACTTATGTATTGATGTTAGCCATAGCGCTATTGATGATGTTTTGGTGAATTAAATGACGGTGTAATGACGGTGGATTAAATGACGGAGGTAAATCCAGTGACGGTGTCAATTCATACATGATATGATTGTTTGTGGTTGATGCATTGTTCATGGAGTCACATGCTTCATATGCATCAAAGCGACGGATATAGGCTTCGACCTCGATATTGTAGGCTTCGGCCTTCATATCATTAGCGACGGACATGCCAGAATGGCGAAATAATGACGGTGATGGTACCGCATGCATTATACCCTTGGTGCTGGGTTGCAGTCATGCATATACTCATGCAATTGGTGATGTCTTTTGATGATTATGAGTTGATGCATTATAACTTGATGATGTGTGTTTGTCTATTGAGCAGTGGTGGTTCTAGTTGTTTTCTCTAACATGATGTTTATCATACATCCCATTATATGTATTAGAGACTCACCCTTACATTTTCTATGTTGCTTCTTATGTCGGCAACGTGCAGGTGATCCCAAGTGAAGGTTCTTCCTTCCTCAGTCTGGTTGTGGCGTCTTGCTCTGATATGTAGCACAGAGGGGGGGGGGGGCGAGTAGTTATTAGTTGTTTTAATTTAAGTTGTTGAACTATAACATTGGTGATGTATTTGAATATGTTTTATGAAACATGTTTTATTCCACTGCGTGATGATTAAGTGGACTGTTATGTCCCTAAACAGGTGTTGTTGGGAGTTCGTCCCTTTGACTTTGGTGCTATGTATCGTACTGTTATTTGTTGTATTGCGCCATTGATGTTTGTTTGGTTTCTAAATGAAGAAAATGTAGCACTCTCTTGTGGGTGTTTTCGAAAACTCTGATTTTATCAAGTAAATAGTAGTTGATTAGAAGGGGGTGTTACATTAGTCGTATTAGAGCAAAAGTTTGGTCTGTCCGACCAAGTTGTTGAGTCTTGAGTTTCCTAATCCTCGAGTATTGTTGCTCGTTCTGAATTGATCTTGTCTCAGTGATTAAGTTGAGATGGCCGGAAGGGCTGGAAGGAATGACGCTGCTCTTGCTGCTGCGTTGGAGGCTATGGCGAATGCTGTGGGAAATCAGCAAGCTGCCGAGGATGCTGGGGCTTGTAGATTAGCTACTTTCCAGCGGGAGAACCCTCCCACTTTCAAGGGGAGGTATGACCCCGATGGGGCTCTTGCATGGTTGAAGGAAATTGAGAGGATTTTCCGTGTTATGGATTGTACGACTGCTCAGAAGGTGAGGTATAATACTCACATGTTGGCCGAGGAAGCCGACGATTGGTGGCTTGAGGTTCTGCAGAGGTTGGAGAATGCTGGTGAAGAGATCACGTGGGATGTCTTCAAGAGAGAATTTATGAGAAAGTATTACCCTAAAGATGTTCGGGGCAAGAAAAAGATGGAATTTCTAGAATTGAAGCAGGGGAACAAGTCGGTGGCCGAGTATGCAGCGAAGTTCGTAGAGTTAGTTAAGTTCTACCCTCACTACAATGATGCTAATGCCAAATTCTCTAAATGTATCAAGTTTGAAAATGGTCTGAGGCCTGATATCAAGAAGGCAATTGGATACCAAAAGATTCGGGTGTTCTCCGAGTTGGTTGACAGTTGCAGAATTTTTGAAGAGGATAGCAACGCGCATTACAAGGTGATGAAGGACAAGAAGAATCATTCTCAACATCGTGGTAAGCCTTATGATGTTTTTGGTGGCAAAGGTAAGTCGAAAGCTGGTTCGGGAAAGAAGCCTAGTGGGGGAGATGCTCCTGCTAGCGTAGTGTGTTTCAAGTGTGGGATGCCTGGTCACAAGAGGAGTGAGTGCAAGATTGGTGAGAAAAGGTGTTGCAGGTGTGGCAAGGAGGGTGTCATACCCCGATTTTTTGTCGGCTTAGGTCAAAACCCTAATTTCCCCCAAAAAATAAATAAATAAAAGAAAAAGCATCATGCATTGCATTTAGGTCATTTCAAAGTTTCTAAAATCATTTTTAAAGTTGAAATGCACTTTTTGGACAAATTAGGATTTTTTAGGGTGAAGGGCATTTTGGTCATTTTTCGCAACAGGATGATTTTCTCGTCAAAAATATGCACACACCAAAAGTACATTTTTCTCTTATCCAAGATAATTTTTGTACAATTTTTAGAGAGAACATCCTAGCCCAAAATAATTAAAATGCATTTTCCCTATTTTTATTGCATAAAAAATATTAAAAGATCATTAAAAATTCCCCATTTATTAAGTGACAATTTTGGTTGTCTAAGAATAATTAGGGAGGTTATTTTATGATGTCCAAAAACATGTAACATATGTCAATAGGTGCATTCCCATTTTGCATGCCCAAAAATTCAAATTTCAAAAAACCAAAAATAGGAAGTGTCCTCAATAAGACAAAATACCAAAAAACAAGCATTTTTTTTATTTTTCCCCTTCATAATCAGCCCCATGCACGAAACATACCCTCTCTCTCTCTCTCTCTAGAAGCTTCTACACACTTCTTTTCTTACTCACCAAGTTTTGATTTGATCATATCTTCATTTTGCCCATTTTGGTAAATTATTCCACACACTTACACTAACCTCTTCACCCAAAAATGCATTCTTTCCCTTTTGATAACATTCCCTCACCAAATTACCCTTAACCCTATTCTAGATCCTTCTCCCTATGAGTCACCATTCCAAAATTAGATTTTTGTTCACAAAATTCCCTTTCTTTTTTGTTCACACATGCGCCACCCTCACCCCACCTTCTCACACACTTGTGTTTTCTAAATACCCCTAATCCATGTGACCACCAATCCTAGCCATCCATTCAAAAATAAAATCAAATCCTAGTGGTTTACAAGAGATGCATTGTCACAAATACCCCTAAGTTTTCACTTCATATAAAAGCCCAAAATAAGACCTAGCTCACACACACCCTTTCATTTTTACCCTAGCTAGCAACCTCTCCTCCTCTCCTCCTCACCTTGGCCGTAGCTACCACCCCCTTTCCTTCCATCTTTTCTTCATTTTTTCACCATCAAAACTCCATAATTCTTTCATCATTCAAAAGATCTCCTCATAAGCTTCAATAATCATTCAAGTTTGATCAAGAGAAGCTATTTGCGTGGGGTTTCAAAGGTTGTTGAGGTTGTGTTCTTCAAGTTCTTGCTCTCTTTTTCATTTCCTAGTTATTTTGTGAGGTAAGTAAATTCTCCTTTGCATTTTCTTCACCTTTCACCATGTAGATCCCTTCATCTCTCCTCTTTCCTCTCTAAGAGGCTTAGAGAGGTTCATTTCAAGCACTATGTCAAGGACTTTGGGAGCCTTGGGTGCTTGAAGTGAACCCTTGGCCTGAGGAGAGGTTTATTGTGTTTTCATCATATTGTTCTTGCATTTTTCATACTCATTTTGTCATTTTTGCATGAATAAAAATTTCCACATGAGATATGCATCCCATTGTTCATGTTATAAACTTGCAAGTTGAGATTTGGTTTGATTTGTGAGGTTGAGGTTTTGGTTTTAGGTTCCTAAATTAGGGTTTCATCATCTCTTATTTTCTTTGATTTTGTGAGTTGAATAAATAATGAAATGATGCTTGTTTGAGTGTGATACACATGTGTAGATCTTAGGGTTTATGTGTGTGTGTCTAATGAGGTGATTTGGTTGCAAGAAATTTGTTGAAGTTGAGCATTGTTGTATATATATGGGTTCGGCCATAGAGCCATTTTTGTGACCAATTTGCTTACTCAAATTTGTTGTTTGATCTTGTTTGGTAAATTAATTGTTGTGAATTGTGTTTTTCACTTTTTACCTTTTAGTTTTTATCATTCACTTAAGTGTTACTAAATAGTAAAAACATTTACCTTCACTTAAATAATTCACCTCCTTCACTTAAGTAAGTTACCATTTCATTAATAATTTACCTTTACTTTTTACCTTCCTTAAATTACAAAAAGACCCAAAACATTTTCTAGTTTACATTTATAACTTTTAACTTTATAAAATCAACCCAAAAATACTTTTACCACTTTTTCTTAAGACTCTAAAACACCAAAACATTTCACCATTTCCTAAGAATAAGGCAACTAAATTCTTACCACTTTTTATGACACACTCTCACCCACTTGCACTTAAATAAAACCTCATTCACTCTCTTGCATTCTCATTTGCTTGTATCTCTTGCATACTCTCTTGTTTTAATCTTCATGCCTTTTCATATATTCATATCTCTTGCATATTCATTTGCACTCTCACTTGTTAGTACCTCATGCATCCTTACTTGTTTATACTTCTTGCATTCTCACATGTCCATTCATAATTAAATAACCATGCATCCTCACATGTCTATGCATTCATTAATCAAATACTCATGCATTCAATAATGTCATACATTGCCTTCCACCTTTTGTATGCTCATGCATTTAATTATGCATTCAATAATATTATGTCTTGTATTCTCCAATTGCATGTTCATACACTCATGTGTTTGTTTAATCATGTATTCATTTGTTCATGGCAACTTGTAAATATTCTTCATGTTTGCTTTGCCTATGCTCATGTTTTGCCTTGGTTTGGATTTGAAAGGATTTGGAATGTTCTATCTCTTCTTTTTCAAACTTGAAATCAAATGTTTTCTAATAAAAACCCTAAGGCATTTTTCATAAATAAATCATTAGCCATCACTCGAAGCCATTGCTTGTTTGATCGTTAATGATGGAGTTATTAGTGGTAGTCACTCGAAGCCTTTGCTTGTTTGACTATCATGAAAGCTCCCACACCTTAATCAAATACAAATTAGTTAAAAACTCAAAAACAATATGAGTCATTAGTGGTAATTATCACTAAGATTCATCCTTTTTCCAAAATCGTTTCAAAAAAGATAATAAAAGCGTTGCGACTAGTAATCACTTGAGTAATGGCTCGTGATTATCGGTCCCAACACTTTTTCAAGTTAGTAATGAACGCCACTCGAAGCCGTTGCTTGTTTGGTATTCATGAACGCTTGAGTCATATTTCCAAAACGCAAAAGATAAGATAAAAACAAAACACGATTTTCTCAAAAACAAAGAATTAAGAACTACGTAGCTTTGATCCTCATCTCATTGAGGAAGTGCGTAGGAGCGGGTCACATCCCGTCAAGCACACTTTCAAAAATCACAAAGCCGTCTTGGACGCAAAGAACCAAGAACTACGTAGCTTTGATCCCTCATCTCATTGAGGGTACGTAGGAGCGGGTCACATCCCGTCAAGCACACTTTCAAAAAATCTCAAAGTCGTCTTCGGACGCAAAGAACTAAGAACTACGTAGCTTTGATCCCTCAGTCAATGAGGGTACGTAGGACCGGGTCATATCCCGTCAAGCTCGCTTTTCAAAAATCTCAAAAAGATTCCTTTCTCCCTTGTTTTCTAGAAATTCTTTCAAATAAAAGGAAAAGAAAAGAAGTAGAATGATTTATTTTCAAATCAAACAATCCAAACCACACATCGAATTAATGGTTCCTTTCGGTAGAAAGGAGGTGTGGGTGCTAATACCTTCCCACACCTAACCGAACCCCCGAACCTACATTTCTGTTTTCGAAAGACCACCCGCCTTTTGTAAAAAAGACCTTTTTCTAATGTTTTGGTCTAAAAACTAAAATATTAGTAGCGGCTTCACAATTTTCACGTTGTACACTGAGAAATCCCAAACCGAGATTTTTGAGGCGCAATGAGGGTCACATGGCTGCTGACTGTGAATGCAAGGACGTAGTTTGTTTCAACTGTGGCGAGGTGGGTCACATTAGCCCCAAGTGTTCGAAGCCGAAGAAAGAGAAGAGTGGTGGAAAGGTGTTTGCTCTCGCGGGATCCGAGGTGGCTAATGAGATAAGAGGTACATGCTTTATTAATGGTATTCCTTTTATTGCTATTGTTGATACCGGTGCCACACATTCATTCATTGCTGCTATATGTGTTAAGAAATTGGGTCTAGCCTTGTCTTCTCTGATGAGGGAGATGGTTATCGATACTCCAGCTAAGGGTTCGGTAACTACCTCTCTTGTGTGTGCGAAGTCCCCTCTGTCGGTTTTCGGCAGAGATTTCGTTGTTGATTTGATTTGTTTGCCATTGGATGGGTTGGATGTTATTCTTGGTATGGACTAGTTAGTGGATAACCATGTTCATATTAATTGCTTTAGTAAGTCGGTGAGTTTCCCTTCTTCCGAAGAGGAGGAATCTGTTTTATTGCCTGCTGGTCAGTTGCGTAAAGTAATGGAAGAGGGAGTTATTCTGTTTGCTTTGAGGGCGTCGTTGTCTGTCGAGAATCAGGCTAAGATTAATGAATTGCCGGTGGTGCGAGAATTTCCTGAGGTATTTCCTGACGAGATTCCTATGGCACCTTATAGAATGTCTGCATCCGAGTTGTCCGAGTTGAAGAAGCAGCTTGAGGATTTGCTTGAAAAGAAGTTTGTAAGGGCAAGTGTGTCGCCGTAGGGGCCTCTGTGTTGCTAGTAAAGAAGAAGGATGGGAGCATGAGGCTCTGTGTTGATTATCGGCGATTGAATAAGGTGGCGATTAAGAATAAGTATCCACTTCCAAGGATTGATGATTTGATGGACCAATTGGTGGGAGCTCGCGTGTTTAGTAAGATTGATTTGAGGTCGGGTTACCATCAAATTAAGGTGAAGGATGAAGATATTCCTAAGACGACGTTTAGGACTCGGTATGGTCACTATGAGTATTCGGTGATGCCATTTGGTGTTACGAATGCTCCGGGGGTATTCATGGAATATATGAATTGTATTTTTCATGAGTATCTAGATCGGTTTGTGGTGGTGTTCATTGATGATATCTTGGTTTATTCTAAGTCTGAGGAAGAGCATGCCGAGCATTTGAGGTTGGTGTTGGAAATCTTGAGGGATAGGAAGTTGTATGCTAAGCTATCTAAGTGTGAATCTGGTTAAGAGAAGTGAGTTTCCTTGGTCATGTAATCTCCGGTAATGGTATTGCAGTGGACCCTTCTAAGGTTGAGGCCGTGTTGCAATGGGAGGCGCCAAGTCGGGCCAACGAGATAAGGAGTTTTTCGGGGTTGGTGGTTATTATAGAAGATTTATTGAAGGCTTTTCCAAGTTGGCACTTCCGTTGACTCAGTTGACTTGCAAGGGGAAGGCGTTTGTTTGGGATGCTCGTTGTGAGGAAAGTTTCAATGAGTTGAAGGAGAGATTGACGACATCTCCTATTTTGACGTTGCCTAATCCGAGTGAACCTTTTGTGGTGTATTGTGATGCTTCTAAGATGGGCTTAGGCTGTGTACTTATGCAGAATGGTAAGGTAGTTGCTTATGCCTCGAGACAGTTGAGGACTCATGAGAAGAACTACCCTACGCATTATTTGGAGCTTGCTGCAAATGTGTTTGCGCTGAAAATTTGGAGGCATTATCTATATGGCTCTAGATTTGAAGTGTTTAGTGACCATAAAGGTTTGCAATATTTGTTTGATCAAAAGGAGTTGAACATGAGGCATAGGAGGTGGTTGGAGTTGTTGAAGGACTATGACTTCAGTCTGAATTATCATCCGGGAAAGGCTAATGTGTTAGCTGACGCCTTGAGTCGTAAGTCTTTGCATGTGTCGGCCATGATGGTTAAGGAGCTTCAATTGATTGAGCAATTCCGAGATATGAGCTTAGTTTGTGATGTGACACCTTAGAGTGTTAGGTTGGGGATGTTGAAAATTACTAATGAATTTCTGGTTAGCATTAGGGAGGCTCAGAAGCTAGACGTTAAGTTAGTTGATTTGGTGGTTGGAATTGGTCAATCTGAAAATAAGGATTTTGAATTGGATGCTCAACGTTTGTTGAGATATCGTAATCGGATTTGTATTCCTGATGAAGAGGAGATAAAGAAAGCAATTCTTGAAGAGTGTCATAGAAGTAGATTGAGTATCCATCCGGGAGCTACAAAGATGTATCAGGATTTGAAGAAGTTATTTTGGTGGTCGGGGATGAAGAGGGATGTAGCTCGGTTTGTTTATGCCTGTTTGACTTGTCAGAAGTCAAAGGTGGAGCATCAGAAGCCTGCAGGGTGATAACTCTATTTTATATAGAGTATTTCATATGTTTAAACTTAGTAAATTGCTCTCTTTCAAGTAATAATAAAGAGTTTATATAGTATTTTATGTGATATATGATAACTTGAGTGATTTGAATGGTTATAGTTATTATTAGGCCATTTTGGATATATTGTGGTATGTTTGATGTTTTGTTGGTGCTGGTCTCAATGCTATGCATCAAATGCTCTCTGACCGATCATGCATCAAATCGCACTACTTGGTGAATGAGCGATCTGTTTCATATGCATCCACTTGCAATTGATGACCTCATGCCCGGTTCTCTCGATGCCATCCCACCTTGTATAGTAGCGCCTACCATTCACACATAGCTATAGGCATAGCTTTGAAGAGTCACCAACATAGGGACACTTGTTCTATCACCATGGAACCGCCCTATGTGATTAAGTCAAAGATTTCAACATGGATAAACTTCTGGAAAGCAACTACAACTATGATCCACTCAAGATGACTTCAACATGAAGGAAGGAAGCACCTCACTTGAAGGCTATAAAAGGACCTCACATCTTCATTTGGAAAGATATCACAATCCATAACTTAGATCAAAATTTCAATATACATAGTTAGTTTTTATATTTTTAGAGGAAGAGGAAGGAATTCATAATTCCTCCTTAACTCCTTTTCATAGTGTTTGTATAGTGCTAAGGAGTAATGCTAGTGCATTGCTAGAAGACTTCATACAAAGGTTTTCAACATTTGTAACTTTACTCTTGTTGTTTCTCTTTTGTGATTTCTATATATATAAACATGGTCTATTCAGTTTATATATATCTTGCAATGTCTCTTGTTAGCTAAACCTTTCTTAGTTGGAATGTTCTAATCATTTAATGAGCTTTTAAGTAAGTATGTTGCATGTATGTATGTTTGTACTTTAGTTCTTGCTTGATAATCTTTTCAAAACTTATTTTGAACTTCATCACTTAGAATAAGTAGATTTGTAAATGACCAGAAATGGCTTACAATTAAGAACTCAAGAACTAATATGGGTGAGTGTTTTATATAAAGAAAACTTTGTGAAAACCATGCTAAGTACTAGAGATAGGATAGTATAGTCCATAGGATAATTGTGGGTACTTAAAATACAAGAGTGAATTTATTTAAGCAAATTGGATAATTGTTAGGAGGCAAGATAGGCATTGACAACCCTTTCTTTACTGCATAGAACAAGGATCATAAGAGCTGGTAATGTTCTCTGAAGAAAGTGACCGAAAGGCACATAGCTAATGCAAACACATTCCAGTGTAGCTGCATCACATACTACATCAAACACTTATAAGTAAATTACTTGATGAAGACATTCCAACTAGCTTTTCTCTTTTACACTATCAACATCTTTACTTTGCTTTCTTTCTAACTTAGTTGTGATCATCACCAAAACTCCAAAATTATTTTGTTACTTGTTACTTTACACTTTATTACTTTATATTGATTTTAAAAGTGAGTTTTTCAATCTCTGTGGGTTCGATCTTTTTACTACTTGTTTTTGGACAGTGTATACTTGCACACAAGTGTATGTGTTTTCCATACACCAAGTTTTTGGCGCCGTTGCCGGGGATTGAAGTAAATTCTTTTTAAATACTGATATATAGTAATTTAGTGTTGTATATATATTCTGGTCTTTAAGTTTCTGTCAACAAAAGTACATGGTACTTGGTATATGTACAAAACCAGAAACAGAACACCAGAATATAGCTTAGATCCAGAAATAGAAAGAAGATTCTGGAGATTACTAAGACTCCAGAAGCAAAATCAACAAGCTTGCAACATGTCTTTCAGTGAAGAACAAAGCTCAAGGCCACACTCAGTGAGAGGAGGAGGCCTGGTTCTGACATGCTCATGAAGAAGAAGTTCATAGAGAAAATCTCATCCACATGGATCACATAGGTATGATTAATGATAGAGATAGACCTATGAGGGATTATGCTCAGTTTGATCATCAAAACATGCAAACTAGCATAAATAGACCTCATATTGATGCCATGCATTTTGAATTTAAGCCTATGATGTTTCAAATGCTTCAAACTATTGGTCAATTTGGAGGATCTCCTCATGAAGATCCTCATTTGCATTTAAGGCAATTTCTAGAAGTATGTAGTAATTTTATTATACCTGGTGTTAGTGAAAATGCATTTAGATTAAGGTTATTTCCATATTCTTTGAAAGATAGAGCCAAGGCTTTGCTAAATTCTTTAGAGCCTAACTCTATTAATTCATGGAATGAAATGGCTGAAAAATTTTTAGGAAAATATTTCCCACCTATCAAAAATGCCAGGTTAAGAAATTATATTACATCTTTTAGACAAAAAGAGTTTGAATCTTTATTTGAAGCATGGGAAAGATGGAAGGAACTTTTAAGAAAATGTCCTCATCATGGTTTACCTGTTATTATTCAAATGGAAACATTTTATAATGGTTTAGAACCTCAAACTAGAATAATGCTTGATGCATCATCTGGTGGAGTGTTATTAAATCTGTCATACAATGAAGCATGTGAATTAATTGATAAAATAGCAGCTAATAGCTCTAGTTGGCCTACTGAGAGGGTGAGTGCCCAAAGAAACCATCAGGGGTACATGACATTAATGATATATCTGCCCTATCTGCTCAAGTAGCCACTCTAGCTAATTTGATGAAAAACTTCACTTCTGGCAATGCTACTGCATCTAATGCAGTTGCATCACCTGACAACTTTCTTATTCTGTGATAGAACAAGTACCTCCGGGCACACCTAGTGTGTGTGTGTGGAGGAGGTCACTTGTATGAGGAGTGTTCAGCAACCCTATCTCTGTAAATTACGTAGGTTATAATAGGAATAACAACCCTTATTCCAACACTTATAATAGAACTGCACCAACTACACCACCAGGATTCCCAGCTCAAAATAACCAAAGAAACTCTCAACCTACCACTGAGAATTCTCTAGAATCCATGCTCAAAGCATTCATAGGGTAATCTAGAACTGCTAGACAAACCCAAGATGATTCCATTAAGAACTTAGAAAATCAAGTTGGTCAACTAGTCACAGCTCTGTATCAAAGGCCACAAGGTGCCTTACCTTCAAATACAGAAGCTACTCCTTCCCAAAACAAAGGAAAGGAGCAGGTTAAGGCTATTTCATTGAGAAGTGGTAAGGATTTGGTAGAGTTACCTGAGAAGGAAAGTGTAGAAAAGGGAGAAAAAGCCAAAAATCAAAAAGAAACCAATGCAGAAGCATCTAGTGCTCCTGCATCACAAGAAGTTCAAAGTCCACTACCTAAATTAGTACCTGAATACCCTCCTCCTCTTTATCCTCAAAGACTGAAAAAAGCACATGAGGAGAAGCAGTTTGGTAAATTTTTAGAGGTACTAAAACAATTACACATCAATGTTCCCTTAGTAGAAGCACTCCAACAAATGCCAAACTATGCAAAGTTTATGAAGGATGTGCTTACTAGGAGAAGAAGATTAGGAGAGTTTGAAACAGTTGCCATGACAGAAGATTGTAGTTTGCTTATGCAAAATAAGATTCCTAGGAAATTGAAGGATCCAGGTAGTTTTACAATTCCATTTTCTATAGGAAAATCCTATCTTTTAGTAAAGCTTTATGTGATTTAGGTGCAAGCATCAACTTCATGCCTAAATCTATTTTTGACCAGATTAGAAATTGGAAATGCAAAACCAACCAACCGTGACACTTCAATTAGCCGATGAATCAATAGCCTATCCTGAAGGTATCATAGAAGACATCCTAGTCAAGGTAGATAAATTTGTATTCCCTGTATATTTTGTTATGCAGATAAGGAAGTTCCTATTATCCTAGGTAGACCATTTTTAGCAACTGGTAAAACCATAATTGATGTGCAGAAAGGTGAACTCACTATGAGAGTGAATGATCAAAAGATAAAATTCAATGTAATGAATGCTATGAAGTATCCTGCAGAGGATTCAGAAGAGTGTTCATCCTTATTCTCTCTAGATCAATTGGTAGAGAAACGGTTTTACAAGCAGTATGATCACTTAGCCAATGCAGATGCATTAGATGCAGCTGCATTGCTAGATGATGAAATACTAGAAAAGGAAAATCGCCAATAGAAAACTCTTGTAAGGAAGTATGGGCTAGGACTTATTGTCATACCCCAATTTTGTCAAACTTTAGGTCAAAACCCTAATTTTCCCAAAATAAATAAATAAATAAAAAAGCATCATGCATTGCATTTAGGGTTCTAAAAGTCATTTCAAAGTTTCTAAAATCATTATTGGAGTTGGAATGCACTTTTTGGACAAACTAGGGTTTTTCAGTGCAAAAGGGTATTTTAGTCATTTCGCAAATAAGGGACAATTCCCCAGAACAAACCATTCAACATGCATTTCAAGGTATTAGAGGTCATGCCTAGGGTGAAAAGTCATTTTTGAAGTGAAAATGTGTTTGGGCAAAGAACTAGTGTTTTTAGTGCAAAAGGGCATTTTGGTCATTTCACAATAAAAACGGTCTTTAAATCCCAAATCATTGAACAATCATCAATAATTTGTTTGAGGATATTTGTGCTTAATTGTGGTTGTTTTTTTGCATAAATATTAAACCTTTTGGCATAAAATTCACATTTTTGGATAGAAGGGTAAAATGGTCATTTCCTTTGAGGTGGGGTCAACAAATCAATTTTGGGATTGGTGAGATCATAAAATTCAGAGCCCAATCATTGAATCATGGGACATGGCCCAAAATGGCATGAATTTAGAAGAATTATCTTGAAAGGAATAATCAATATTCTTTTGAATTTTGAAAGGTCAAGTGTAGTACAATAGTACAAGTTGCAATTCCACTCACTCTCTCTCCATTAGCTGCGCCCAAAACAGCCATATTCCTTCAATTTTGATTTATTTTATTGGTTGTAAATTGTGTTTAAATCATAGCCTTCCATTCAAGTCTTAAGTACAATCCTCACCTTTCATTTGAATTAAAATGACACTTGTGTAATAAGCTTCATGGAAAAATACAATTTTGTAAATGAACTTATCCTTCACCCCCCTCCTTATGCTGCACACCCAGCCCTTTCTCTCCTCACTTTATTGCCCTTAATCCATGTGACATTGCATCTTGACCATTGGTTCAAAATTAAAATGCAATCCTAGAGCACAAGGGAAATCAAAATGACCTAGATGCCCTTAATGATAAGTGAGCACTATATATACCTTCATATGACCAGCCCCTAGGACTGTCTCATTCATTTTTACCCTAGCACACTCTTCCTCCTCTCCTCCCTCTCACAAAACCGAAATCCCCCCTCCTCCTCCTCCATTTTATTTTCAAGTTTCATCCACCAAATCACCTCAAATTCACTCCATCTTCATATATCTTCTTCCTTTCATCCTTAATTCCATTTTTATATCATCAAAGAGGTTGTTTCTTCAAGATTTTCGTGGTCATTGTTGGTGATTTTGGAGGGTTGTTGTTGAGTTGTTGCTCTTGAGTTTCATTTCTACTCTTGTTTAGCTTGGAACTAAGGTATAACATAAACCCTTTGCATTTTCATCAATTTTCTTGCATTAAAATCTTTTTCAACTTATATTTGCATTTCATAACATCATTTTAAATGTAGATTAGGGGCTGTTGTGGGTGATAGTTGGTCCATCACCCACTGAATAATTTGTTCTTATGACTATGTGTTGAGTATGTGTTGTTCTTGTGATTTGTTCTTTGCTCATGTGATTTTCACCAAATAAAAGCATGTTTTCCTCTTCTTCTTTCTTTAGCCTTGGGCCTAACTCATGATCCTTGTGTTGTTCTTGTTCATTAGATGGTTTGAAGTTGAATAATGCATGATTAATTGTGTTAATTTTGTGAATGAATGATGAGCTATACTTGTTGTTGAATCTTGATGTTTTGAGCTTGAATTTTGAGGAGTATGGCTTCGGTTTTGGGTCCCAAATTTTAGGGTTCTTGCTTGTTTTTTTTGTTGTTCATCATGTATTCATGTTTATCTATGTGATTGGGTGAATTTTGATGAAAGAATTTGATGATTTTTGAGGGTAAATAAGGCCTTGGGCTCAAGCAAATTTTTTTAGGGTTTTGTTGCTTTGTCTTTCCTTTGATTTTTGCATGAAATAAATGTTGGTTTGGACTACAATATGTTTCGGCCTTGTGGCCCCTTTTATGCTTACTTGATATGTTAAATCACAAAAATAATTGTTGCTAAGTCTTGTGAAAAAAAATAAAATTGTTTCGAAGTTCTTGTGTTTTGCAAATTATGATGTGAATTAGGGTTTGTGACCTCACTTGTAAACCAAATTGAAATGGGTTTTAAAAATGATTTTTTTCCTCAAGTTGTTATGACATAATTTGCTTGCCATTTGTTATTGGTTGATGATTGGCAATATGAGGCTCACTTGTGCTTCATGCACTTTAACCTAAGTGGGAGGATTGCTTAGTATGATTCAATCTTCTATTCTTGTGCTAATTGTTTAATTGTTGATGATTTAATATTATTCTTGTACATTATTGTTGTAAATGGTAATGAGTATGCTTGTGTTCTAATTGTTGATTACTTTGCTTGCGAATTGGTAAGTATTGCGTCTCGGTTTTGACTTGAAAAGTGATTGAACGTTCTACTTCCTTTTCTTTGTGGCCAATACCACTCTCAAATTCTCTTCCTTTTCTCTCTAACCAATCTTTTTCAAAGACTCTTCCAAGAGTCAATACTCTTCAAATCGTATTCACAAGTTAATCAAATCTTTTGAGATCAATAAATAACCTTTTTCAAAACTCATAAGGAGGCAAGTCGGACGTACGGCCGGTGTTGTCTAGCGTCCTAAGACCGGAGCTGTACAGCTCGAACGTCTTGGGATACTTATGTGAAATAAAACAAGTAATTAACAACCTTAAACCCTATTTCAAAAATGAGTAAGGAATCGAATCGGACGTACGGCCGGGTTGGTTAGCGTCTCAGGGTTAGCGAGCTGTACAGTTCGTATGAGCCTGAGACACTTGCTCAAATAAAAACAACCAACTCCCAACAAATCTTTTTTTCAAGTAAATTCAAATCACTTTTTCAATAAGTAGGGGCACACGTCGACAAATGCAGGCGGGGATGTCTATGTTTTAGGGTTAGTGGACATGCATGATTCTGGACGAGAACCCCTACAATAAAAACACCAACACACTTCTTTCCTAAAAATCGCAAAAGCCATCTTGGACGCGCAAAAACACACTTCAAAAAAATCACAAAGCCGTCTTCGGACGCAAAAAAAACCTAGAACTACGTGGCTTTGATTCCTCATCACAGTGGGGATACGTAGGACCGGGTTCACGACCCGTCAAGCACCCTTTTAAAAAATCTTTGTTTTGTTCCGCTTTTCAAAGATGACAAAAATATTCTTTTTTCCCGTTCCCAATAAAATAATTTCTCAATCGAAACCAAAAGAAAAGAAAAGGAGTAGAACGATCGTTTCAAATCAAACATTTCAAAACCACACATCAAATTAAAGGTTCCCTTTCGGTAGAAAGGAGGTACGGGGTGCTTATACCTTCCCGCACTCTAACCGAATTCCGAACCTACATTTCTTGTTTTCGAAAAGACCACCCGCTTTGTACATAAAAGACGTTTTTGCAATATTTTCGTCTCAAAACTAAATGATTGATGGCGGCTTCATAAACCTTCCCACGTTGTACATCGAGAAGTCCAAACCGGATTTTTCGGGGTGCAACACTTATGAACCACTCAATCTTGAGGATCCAATTCTCAAGAAGAATTTACCCTCAATAGAACAACCTCCTAAGTTAGAATTGAAGATACTGCCTGAACACCTTAAGTATGCCTTCTTAGGAACAAATGAGACTTTTACATTATCATTGCTTCGATTTAACATCAAAACAGAGAGTGATCTCATTAGTACTCTAAAGAAGCATACCAAAGCTATAGGTTGGCAAATGGCAGATATCAAAGGAATTAGTCCTTCTATATGCATGCACAGAGTCATTTTGGAAGAAAATTCCAAAAATAGCATAGAGAGTCAAAGAAGACTAAATCCTATTATGAAAGAGGTTGTGAAAAAGGAAATCATTAAGTGGCTAGATGCTGGAATCATATACCCCATATCAGACAGTGCTTGGGTAAGCCCTGTCCAATGTGTACCAAAGAAAGGGGTGTGACAAGAATAGCCAATGAAAAGAATGAGTTGATACCAACTAGAATCACACAGGTGGAGAATCTGTATGGATTACAGAAAACTCAACAAAGCTACCAAAAAGGATCACTTTCCTTTACCATTCATAGACCAAATGTTAGATAGACTAGCAGGGAAAGAATTTTATTGTTTCCTAGATGACTACTCAGGCTATAATCAAATAGCCATTGAGCCTAAGGATCAACACAAAACCACCTTTACATGCCCTTATGGAACCTTTGCTTTTAGAAGGATGCCATTTGGCTTATGTAATGCACCTGCTACATTCCAAAGATGCATGATGTCTATATTCTCAGATTTCATTGAGCAATCAATGGAGGTATTCATGGATGATTTATCTATCTTTGGAGAAACATTTCAAGTTTTCTTAACAAAATTGGAACAAATTCTCAAGAGATGTGAAGAAACAAATTTAGTCTTAAACTGGGAAAAGTGCCATTTCATGGTACAAGAGGGCATTGTGCTAGGACATAGAATTTCAAAGAAAGGTCTAGAGGTAGACAAAGCTAAGGTTGATGTCAATGAGAATCTACCTCCACCAAATACAGTTAAAGGTATCAGGAGCTTCTTAGGCCATGCTGGTTTCTATAGAAGGTTTATCAAAGATTTTCAAAAATCTCTAAACCATTATGTATGCTTTTGCAACATGATGTAGAATTTAACTTTGATAACTCTTGTATAGAAGCTTTTGACAAGCTTAAAAAGGCATTGGTGACAGCACCAATTATAGTAACTCCAGATTGGAGTAGGCCATTTTAATTAATGTGTGATGCTAGTGACTTTGCAGTAGGAGCAGTCCTAGGGCAAAGATATGATAAGGTTTTTCATTCCATTTATTATTCTAGCAAGACATTAATTGAAGCTCAAGTGAACTACACAGTTACTGAAAAGGAATTATTAGCTGTGGTCTTTGCATTTGAAAAATTCAGATCTTACTTAGTTGGCACTAAAATTATTGTCTATACTGATCACTCTGCCATTAAGTATCTAATTTCAAAGAAGGATGCAAAACCAAGGTTTATAAGGTGGATTTTACTCCTACAAGAATTTGATTTAGAAATAAGAGACAAGAAAGGAGTAGAAAACCAAGTAGCAAACCATTTATCAAGGATTGAAGGAGAATCACTTGGTACACAAGGAGAAGAAATCAAGGAAAGCTTTCCAGATGAGAAACTATTAGCAATCACAGTCAATGCAAAACATGAAACTGCATTTGCTATAAGCAATGCAGGAGCATCAAATGCATCTGCACCATGGTTTGCTGATATTGTAAATTTCCTTGCAAGCAAATTTGTACCAGTGAATATGACATATCAACAAAGGAGAAAATTCTTCCACATAGTCAAGCAATACTATTGGGATGATCCTTTCCTTTACAAGATGTGCCCTGATCAATTAATGAGGAAATGCATACCTGAAGAGGAGCAACAAGCAGTGCTTCTGCATTGCCATTTTGCACCTTATGGAGGACACTTTGGAAGCACTAGAACATCAGCTAAGGTATTACAGTCTGGTTATTTTTGGCCTACTTTATTTAAAGATGCTTACTTTATGGTCAAATCTTTGTGATAAATGTCAAAGAGCAGAAATGTCTCGATAAGCATGAAATGCCTAGAACAAATATTTTAGAAATTGAATTATTTGATGTTTGGGGCATGGATTTCATGGGACCTTTTCCACCTTCTTTTGGCAATTTATATATCTTAGTAGCTGTTGATTATGTGTCCAAATGGGTAGAAGCGATAGCATTACCTAATAATGATGCTAAATCAGTGAGTAAGTTTCTACAAAGAAATATATTCACTAGATTTGGAACTCCTAGAGCTATCATTAATGATGAAGGTTCACACTTTTGCAATAAGATCATAGAAAACCTTCTAGCTAAATATGGAGTTAAGCATAAGATAGCTACTGACCTACCATCCTCAAACTAGTGGACAAGCAGAATTATCCAATAGGGAAATTAAGAGAATGCTAGAAAAAATGGTTAGTCCAAATAGAAAAGATTGGTCTTTACATTTGGATGATGCTCTATGGGCATATAGAACAGCATTCAAAACACCCTTAGGAATGTCCCCTTACAAATTAGTCTATGGAAAATCATGCCATTTACCTGTGGAATTGGAAAACAAATCCTATTGGGCTATCAAGAAGCTCAATTTCAATCTGAACAAGGCAGGTAAAAAGAGAATATTAGAGCTTGATGAGCTAGAAGAAATTAGGCAAACCTCTTATGAAAATGCTGAAATCTACAAAGATAAGACTAAGAAATGGCATGACAAGAAAATTCACAGAAGAGAACTAAGAGAAGGAGGACTAGTTCTGCTATATAACTCTAGGTTGAAGGTATTTCCTGGAAAACTTAGATCAAGGTGGTCAGGACCATATAAGTTGATAAAGGTTTATCCTCATGGAGCAGTAGATTTATTTGATAAAACATCAAATATTGTCTTCAAAGTGAATGGTCAGAGAGTTAAAATGTACTATGGTGAACATGTGGTGAGAGACAAAACCACCACCCATTTGCAAAATCTCTAAGCAAAGAGGTAGTCAGTCGGTGACAAGACTCTTAAAACAAGCGCTTGATAGGAGGCAACCCATTGTTTTTAATTATTTTTGTGCAATTTTATGTTTTTAGTTGTTTTATGTAAATGCGAGAAACTAATGCAGTTGCATCAAATGCACCTGCATTGAAGGAAAATGTGCCCTGCATCAGAAATTTAAAAACTTGAAGGAAATTGATTAAGTGTGAGTTATAAGGCTTTAGGAAGATAAAAGGGAAGTTAAGCAAGAATAATGAAGCATTGGTAGCCAAAGATGACATTTGGCAAGATGCATGCGCAGCACGCATTGCTAACGGCTACCTAATAAATTCACTAACTTCCTTCTTCTTGAAACATAAAGCCTTAAACTTGTTACCGTTACCCCTTCATTTGCAAAATCTAACAAATTTCTCTCATTTGAAACACAAACTCACCTTCACATTCTCATCTCAAATTTATCTCAAAAACACAAAACAATCAAAAACCTAGCAATCAAAATGGTGAAAAAGCAATCAAAGAGTAAAATCATCGTGCAAGCAGTGCCAAAAACTCCTCTGAAAGAGAAGAAAGTGATGTATGCATCATCATCATCAATCAAGAAAGGCAAAGCCAAGGAACCAGAACTCAGAAACAATAACAATGCTCATTTCTGGAAAATGCATTTGCTACCCGAGAGAGGGTATTATTTGAAGAAGGCAAGCCCATCATTCATGTCAACAGTGGCCAATCTAAATTGGGACCACTTTGTGCTACCAAGAGGAGGCTACATTGAAGATTTGGTGAGAGAATTCTATGCTGGAATCACACCACAAGAAGGAACAGAACATTCCTACACTTCCATGGTGAGAGGTAAACTTGTACACTTTCATGCAAAGAAATTGAATGAACATTATATGCTGAAGTATAATGGAGTTGAGTTTGAAAACAAAGTGGCCAAGGCCTTTAAGAAAGAAATGGAAGAACTGAGAAATAGGATTGCTATACCAGGGTCTGTTTGGGAGAAATTTACACCTAATGAAATCAAGCTTAGAAGTAATTATTTGATAGATGCATTAGGTAATTGGCACTTGTTCATAGCCACTTCAATTCTGCCTACATCACACACATATGCAATGACCAAAGAGAGATTTATCTTATTAGATACAATTCTCTCCGAGGGGAATGTTGATATAGGTAGATTGATAGCTAGGGAAATTCTTGCATGCTCAACAAAATCAAAGGGATTTATGTTTTTCCCTTGTCTCATTACTGAATTATGCATGAAAGAAGGTGTCCCAATAGCTTCTAATGAACAAAGAAAATTCCCACCTGGTAATCTGAATGCTGAAATGAAGGAGGGATTGAGAAATGTAAGAGGCCCTGCACCTGCAATGCAAGAGCATTACATGCAGAAGCAGAGAGCAGTCTGGAAATTCATGAATGACCAACATGATTGGCTTCAGCTAGTTTTTGACAAGATAATTGATCTTGTGGGCCAAGTTAATGCCCCTAAATTTCCAAATTGGGTATTGAGAGCTGGAGGAGAAGAAGAGGAAGAAAAAGAGGCTGAAGAGGAAGGGAAAGGAAAGGAGAAGGTAGAGGAACCTAGTACCAAGAAGAAGGTGACTAGGAAACAATCAAAAGGAAAGAAGAAGGTTGTGGTAGAACCTGTTGTAGAAGAAATGTTTGATTCTGATAATGAGGATGAGGAACTAGAGAAAGAAATGGACAAGGAAGTTGAAGAAGAAGAAGAAGACAGTGATGAGGAAATTGATGAAGAAGAGGAGGAACATGCTAGAGGTGTGATCCTAGAAGAGATAGCTAGACAAAAATATGTCAAACCAACACCACAAGCCCAACAGGAAACCCCTCATACATCACCAGTTACCAAAACACCTATCATCTCACCAAACCAAGAATCATCCTCCATCCCAAAATCACCATTACCCTCCCTCAATGATCCAGCAGTCCTATCACCACCACAAACAAACCCTCCACCACCCTCTCCAGCAAAAGAACCAGAGAAAACAACTCACACAGAACAAACCATCTCTGAAACAACCCATGTTATGCCAACAGAACAACAAGTACCTTCTGACCCAAGCAACATTACTTCTAATGTTATTTCTGCTCTTGAGAAAGAGTTTGTGCAGGAAAGAGAAGAAGAAGGACTTGACAAAGAAGACAAAGGAGAAGAATCATCTGCACAGGAGCCTGTAGTTCAAACTGTAGAGATGCAGAGTGATGCTCCTGCATCACATGCTACTGCATCACAACAGGCAACAACAATGCATGATGAGGCAACAATCAAGATTGTTCTGGAACAAATGGCTCAACAGAAGAGAGATTCTTTACACAACACTCAGAAATTCTTCAAGACACCTGCAGGAAGGCAATCAAAATTGACACCAAAGAGGAAGAAACTCGATGCGAACAAGACCGATGCACTTACATCATCAAAGAAAGCATTCCTGGCGATACACTGTAGTAGGAGGTGCATCTGCACCTTGAGAAGAAACACAAAGCAAGCCACCCAAAGAGAAGAAGCAGAAGGTGAAACACACTCCTCCAAGCAGACAAAGCACCAGAATCAGGAGTGGAGCCAAGAAATGAGTATCATTTACAAGTTTTTCACATAAACTGCTATAACTTGTTTTGTTTCTATCTGAACTATTTCCCTGGTTGTATTTAATCCCTCTCCCCTATTTTGAACAAAATATGGTTTGTATTTTTGAACAAATTAGCAAAGTGTGGACACTTCTACCCCTTAAGTTTGGGGGGATTTATCTTGCATTTGCATGTTATGTTTAATATGTTTTTATCTAGTATGTTGTGTGTTTAAATTAAATATGTTTTATATAGTAAATATATATGTTTTAAAGTAGTTTATATTTTGTTTAAAATATTAGATGTACTTAACAGAGTAGTATCTAAGTATTTTAGTAGAAAAGATCAGTTTTTCAAAAATATGGTGAAAGCCCTATGGATGGAATTTTAATGATGAAAAAGAGAAAAAAGAAGCCTTATTTCTTAGAAAAACCAAAATTATTTTTACTTCAACACTTCAAAACTGAGTTTGTGAAAAGAACCTTACTATTTAAAGATCAATCTGATGCAAGGGGAATTTTTGGTAAGCTTAGGTCAAAACAAAGCTTTAATAAAAAGATAGAAGAGCTTAAAGAATTAAGTTTGGGGGTGTTTTATGAAAACAAAGGCTGAATTTGAAAAGTAGAAAGAGTAAACAATTAGAAAAAGAATACAAAAATGTGGACAAAGCCATATCCTGAATCTTTTGAAACTATACCTGTGCCTAAGTTCATGAATGCATCTGGAGGTCAAAGACCTGTGCCATGCAGGAATAAATGTATCTGGAGGATAGTTCAAAAATCGAACTGTGCAAAGTGCAAAGAAAAATATATGCATCTCGGAGGTCAAAGACACGTGCCAAAGTGCATTTGCATCCGGAGGTCGGTGAGGAAGGTAATATGAGCTAGCAAAAGAAAAAGCATCATCAGTGCAGAAGCATCAATGCAAACTGCACTGAAGAAAAGCAAAATGCAGAAAAAAATCAATGCACAATAGAGTTTGAATAGCTTTGGTAGTTTTGAAGAAATAAAGGCACAAGAAAGATTGTTGAGAATTGAAGTTCATAAGGAACTCCTCATAAAAAATTCAAAAAAAAAAAAATCAAACTGATCTATCTTCTAGAATTATAGTTTTTATAGTTTGTCTTTGTCATTACTTGCGGACAAGCAATGATTTAAGTTTGGGGGTGTGATAACTCTATTTTATATAGAGTATTTCATATGTTTAAACTTAGTAATTGCTCTCTTTCAAGTAATAATAAAGAGTTTATATAGTATTTAGTGTGATATATGATAACTTTAGTGATTTGAATGGTTATAGTTATTTATAGGCCATTTTGGATATATTGTGGTATGTTTGATGTTTTTGTTCAGTGCAGTCTCAATGTTGTCTGCATCAAATGCTCCTGCACTGATCCCGCATAAAATCTGCACTACTTGGTGAATGAGCAGCCAGCTTCATAAGCATCCACTTGCAATTGATGACCTCATGCTTAGTCTTCTGAAGCCATCCCACCTTGTATAGTAGGCGCCTACCATTCACACATAGCTATAGGCATAGCTTTGAAGAGTCACCAACATAGGGACACATGTTCATACATCATGAGACCTCCCTATACACTTGTCAAAGATCTTATCCATGCAAACAACTGCTGGAAAGTAACTACAGCTATGATCCACTCAAAATTACTTCAACATGAAGGAAGGAAGCACCTCTCTTGAAGGCTATAAAAGAACCTCACATCTTCATTTGGAAATATATCACAATCCAAAAGTTAGATCAAAATTTCAATATACATAGTTAGTTTCTATATTTTTAGAGGAAGAGGAAGGAATTGACAAATCCTCCTTAACTCGTTTTCATAGTGTTTGTATAGTGCTAAGAAGTAATGCTAGTGCATTGCTAGAAGATTTCATACAAAGGTTTTCAACATTTGTAACTTTTCTCTTGTTGTTTCTCTTTTGTGATTTCTATTATATAAACATGGTCTATTCAGTTTATATTTATCTTGCAGTGTCTATAGTTAGCTAAACCTCTCTTAGTTGGAATGTTCTAATCATTTAATGAGCTTTTAAGTAAGTATGATGCATGTATGTATGTTTGTACTTTAGTTCTTGCTTGATAATCTTTTCAAATACTTATTTTGAACTTGATCACTTAGAATAAGTAAGATTTGTAAATGACCAGAAATGGCTTACAATTAAGAACTCGAGAACTAATATGGGTGAGTGTTTTACATAAAGAAAACTTTGTGAAAACCATGCTAAGTCCTAGAGATAGGATAGTATAGTCCATAGGATAATTGTGGGTACTTAAAATACAAGAGTGAATTTATTTAAGCAAATTGGATAATTGTTAGGAGGCAAGATAGGCATTGACAACCCTTTCTTTACTGCATAGAACAAGGATCATAAGAGCTGGTAATGATACTCCGAAGAAAGTGACCGAAAGGCACATAGCTAATGCAACAAAGATTCAGTCTGTTGCATCACATACTGCATCAAACACTTATAAGTAAATTACTTGATGAAGACATTCCAACTAGCTTTTCTCTTTTACACTATCAACATTTTTACTTTGCTTTCTAACTTAGTTGTGATCATCAAACAAAATACAAAATTATTTTGTTATTTAGTTAATTTACACTTTATTACTTTATATTGATTTTAAAAGTGAGTTTTTCAATCTCTGTGGGTTAGATCTTTTACTACTTGTTTTTGGACGGTGTATACTTGCACACAAGTGTATGTGTTTTCCATACACCATTAGGCAACTACACTTCGCGCTCAAATTGCGCCTAGGCACCTAACCTCATCTTCCCTCTTTTCTTTGATTCTCATACTATGATCAAAGTTAAACCACAATTACTACAACACATATTCATTCGAAATTTGTCCAACACACATCAAAGTAACAACTAAGGTGCCAATGTTGGTAACCTTAGAAGGGTGTAGGAGAGGAAAATAAGCTACTTCATTAACCCTATAGCTTTTGTCTTGCTAAAAATTAGCCCATGTAAACTCGACTCAACTGAGGGTTCCTCGGCTAGAGTCTCATCTATTTTAGGTGTCAACAACACCACAATTATAAATTACAGGCGAAGAGAAGAAATGATGAGTGTATGCTGTTTAAAGTCGATTTTGAGAAGACTTATGACTCTATTTCTTGGGGTTTTCTTGATTACATGATGGGGAAGATGGGTTTTGGTTCGGTGTGGATTAATTGGATTAGATCTTGTTACACATTTCTTGGATGTTTGTTCTTGTCAACGGGAGCCCAACCGAGAATTTTAAGATGCATAGAGGTCTAAAGCAAGGGGATCCCTTATCTCATTTTCTCTTCCTTATTGTTGTCGAGGGTTTATCTAGAATGGTTCAGAAAGTAGTGTGTGAAGGGTGTTTCTCAGAGTTTCAGGTCCACCCCAGTCTCAGCTTTCGATGCTCCGATTCGTGGATGACACTATTATGGTTGGCAAGGGAACATGGGATAACTTATGGCGTATAAATTCTATTTTCAAATTTTTTGAACCGGTGTCAGGGAAGAAGGTGAATTTCCACAAGAGTTTTCTTTATGGCGCTAATTTGAAGGATGATTTTCTGGAGACAACTGCTACTTTCTTGTCTTGCAGAACCATTGTTATTCCGCTTAAGCTTTTGGGTATTCTTGTGGGAGCCAACCCTAGAAGAAGATATACTTGGGTTTTGATTATTGATATGGTTAGAAAGAGGTTTTTGTCGTGGAGTGGGTGTTTCTTGTCTATTGGGGGTAGAGTGACTCTCATTAATTCGATCCTCAATAGTATTCCGCTCATGTTCTACTTTTTCAAGGCACCCAAGATTGTAATCCAAGAGCTTATTAAGATTCAGAGGGACTTCTCATGGTGGTGGGGGAAGGCTAATAGACATGCAGGGTCGTTCCAGATATATTGCGTGTCTTAGGACAAGGTGTGTAGACCTAAGAAGGATGGTGGTTTGGGGGAGAAGAATCTGGAAGCCTTCAATTTAGCTCTTCTGAGCAAGTGGAACTGGAGATGCATCAGTGACAATATTGCTAGTTGGTGGCAGCTTCTTTCACTCCGGTATGGAGATTTGAGGCATTGCTTCACGGGGGCTCTTTTTCCTAGAGGTAGTACTAAGAATTATTTATGGTGGATGGATTTATTACTGTTGGAAGATGGAAAAACTTCGTGGTAGGGAGCCTTTGATTCAACACTTAGGCCAATATTGGGGAAAGGGAATTTGATTTCCTTTTGGTGGCACAAGTGGGCCAACAATGAGACTTTTAAGGATTTGTTTCTTAGTGTTTTTGAAGTGGCAAAGTTTAAACATGGTAGCATTATGAGCATGTGTATTGGCTTGATAATATTTGGTGTTGGAATCTCGATTGGAGACGTGACTTGTCTATAGGAGCCTCTATTTCTGCCACTGAAGCTACTAAAGTTAAAGAGAAAATACAAAGTCAGACTTGGGTGAGCTCTAAGCAGAAAGCACTAATACAAGGAGAGCAGTCACACCAACACCAACACCCTATAGATATCCAAGGAAGTCTACCACAGCTTACTCTCCAATGGAGGAACCCCCAAGCTATTTCCACCGTCTCCAACTCCTTACCATGTAGAGTTTCCAGAAGAGGAAGAACAGAGTAGCAATGAAGAACTCAACTCCACTGGGCTCAATGGTGAGGAGGAACATGCTCTTGCGTTAAACATGGGCAATGGCCTGCAATTAAAAAGGAAACAGGTTAATGACAAGACAGAAGACGCAGCACAGGGCCACAGCAACAGCAAGAAACAACACACAGAGGATCAAGTACAATTCACAGGTTCATTTGGTTCTTTCACAATGGGCAACTTCACCAAAAAGAAAAGCAAAAAGACAGAGGTAGTAGGCAAAACCCTACTACCTCCAGAACAATGAGTTGCCTAAGTTGGAATTGTCGTGGTTTGGCGGCTGCCACGACAAATAGAGAACTTAGTGACCTCATAAGAGGTCACAGGCCTGTCATTGTGTTCCTTATGGAGACTAGAGCTCGTAAGGAACGTGTTCAAAGAATAAAGGAAGGTTCAGGTATCAGCATGCTTTTTGTGTGGAAGCTAATGGTACATCTGGTGGTCTTTGCTTATTATGGAGTGATTACTATGAAATTCAAGTTCTTGATAGTTGTTTGAACTACATTCATGTGGTGGCAAAAGAGAGAAGATTTGGTTTCCTCTTTCAATTGACTTGCATCTATGGTAACCCTACTTTAGCCTCAAGGAGAAACTTGTGGCCAAAGATCCTTAGACTACAGCCTCCGACTGGTGAAGCTTGGTGTTGCATAGGAGAGATTAATGAAATGTTGTACTCAACAGATAAAGAAGGTCTGAGGGCTATAGAACCTGTTAGAATGAGGCTGTTCAGGGACTTCTTGGATGCCTGAGTAATTCAAGGAATGAGCAAGTTACAAGGGAAAGGATAGAAAGAGTACTTGGAAATTGGAGCTGGAGGAATCATTTCCCTCTTGCTCTAGCTTTAGCTCTCCCTATCATTAATTCTGACCACTCCCCTATTATTCTCAAACCCAAACCTAACCTGGTCAATGGCAAAAACTTTAAGTACGAGGCAATATGGGAGGCATCTTTCTTGCAGAGGTATAGTGGCTGAGGGATGGAGGAAAGATTCTAAGGTGGATGCTTGGGATAACTGGTCTGCAAAGGCCAAGGGGTGCACTATGTAACACCCCCTTTTCTCATACTATAATTTAATTTAAAATCAGAGTTCAAAAATTGTTTTTCTTTTAAAAAGATACATCCTCAAGGGAATGCTACATTCACCAAAACATCACTTTAATTTAGTCAACAGTACTTTTCACAAATAAATTCAATTGCGTGATACATAGCACGACTTAATGGGGCGAACCCTCAAAACATCGGTTCTTTAAATAATTCTTACATCACCTAATTACAGTTCTACCACTTCAATTAAAAACACTAATAGGCTACTCGCCCCCCCAGTTCTACGTCACAGAGCAATACGCCACAACTAGACTGAGGAAAGAAGGACCTTCACTCAGGATCACCTGCACGTTGCCGACATGAGAAGCAACATAGAAAGCAGAAGGGTGAGTCTCTAACACATATAATAAAATGTATGATAAACGTTATGCTAGAGAAAGACAACTAGAAACAACCTCGGCTCAACAAACAAACACACAACCTCAAGCCATAACACATCAACTCAAAACACATCACCAAATGCATGAGTATATGCATGAATGCAACCCAACACCAAGGGTATAATGCATGTGGATCCATCACCAAAATAAGCCTTGAGGGCATGTCCGTCACTAATGATATGAGGACGAAGCCAACAATATCGAGGCCAAAGCCTATATCCGTCCCTTGGATGCATATGAGGCATGTGACACCATGAACATTGCATCAACCACAAACAATCATATCATGTATGCAATCACACTGACACTGGATTTATCATCATCATTAAATCCATCGTCATTACACCGTCGTCTATTTCACCTAGACAACATCATCACACCGTCGTCTATTTCACCTAGACAACGTCATCACACCATCGTCTATTTCACCTAGACAACATCATTACACCATCGTCTATTTCACCTAGACAACATCAATAGTGTTATGGCTAACATCACTACATCGGTCATAGCTCTATGGCTAACATCAACACCTCGGTCATAGCTCTATGGCTAACATCAACACCTCGGTCATAGCTCTATGGCTATCCTCAACTCATCGGTCCCTAGCTCTATGGCTAACATCAAACTCACCGGACCCCTCGACACCAAAATCAATAGCTATATGGCTAACGTCCAACTCACCGGAAACCTCGACACCACAATTAATAGCTCTATGGCTAACGTCAATACCTCAAACAATAGCTCTATGGCTAACCTCAACCTCAATCAATAGATCTATGGCTAACGTCAACCTCACCGGACACATAGGGACCAAAACGTCACCTAAGGACCAAACGTCACCTAAGGACTAAACTGTCGCTTAAGGACCACACTGGCTCCACCATTCAGCCACTTAGACGTACTTGGCTGTTAACCATCACCTCATCATTTATTAACCACCACTTGATCAATGATTAACCACCTCTTGATCATTTATTAACCACCACTTGATCAATTATTAAGTTAATTCTCACTTAAAGACCCAACCACTTCATAGGGACCTTTTCCACACTTAAGGACTATTTTGACCCACCAAAGATTAATTTAATACTCAAGGAATTATTTTGGCACATTATGATTAATTGGTGCTTAGGAACTTATGTTGACATATTTTGGATTAATTTGGCACTAAGGGATTATTTTGTCACGCCAAGGATTAATTTAATTCTTAGGGACTATTTTGTCACCCAAGGATTAAATTAATTCTCGTAGACAAAACTATCACTTAGACATATTTTTGGGCACCAAGGCGCCAAGAGGCAGCCATTTCGCGCCCCATACCACGCAACACACACACCCAAACAAAGACAACACTTCCTCAAGACCAGCGCCTAAATGCCTAGCATTCGCGCCCCCCTTCACAAAACTCAGCCCCATGCGCCTAAATGCCTAGCATTTGGCGCCCCCTGCACACACTCAGCAACAGGCGCCTAAATGCCTAGCATTTGGCGCCCCCCTGCACATGACGCGCCACACACTAGCCACGGGCGCCATATCCCTAAGGAATTGGCACCCCTCCTGCCAACCCCAGCCCCAACCGAGACACACACTCAGAAAACAGTGAACTGGGCGCCACTTTGCCTAGCAAATGGCGCCCCTGCCCTGCATAACCACACAGCAACACGAATTCACTCCATCAGGCGCCATATTCATGGGATATTGGCGCCCTGCACACTGCCAAACTAACAGACAGCATCCCTGGCGCCACTTTGCCTAGCAAATGGCGCCCCTTCCCCCTGCACTTGCACATACGCAGCAGAAACAGTAGCATAGGCGCCATTTGCCTAGGCATTTGGCGCCCCTCACCCAAACACCTCCACTAAACCAACTTTAAACCTAATTTTTATTCAACAACTTGATCCTCACATAAGCAACACACATATAGGTATCAAATCAACTTCATCAATTTATCATATTCACATACTTCACTTCATGGAAACATTTCCTCAAACACATAACATGCAAAATCCACAACACATAATTTTCCAACAACAAGTAACATGGTAGCAACAATTCAAACACACATACAATAACAACCATAAAATGAACACAAATCCACACAATCAATTCATGCTAGGCTATTTCCTACACAACACATATTCTACAAGTTATCATAGACATAATGAGAATCACCTAACCTTGGGTGAGCTAAGATTTCCAAGCAACCACCAACAAAATCACCAAAATGAGTATTCCTCCTTCCTATGCAAGCTGGCCGTGTGTTTTCCCTTCTCTTGGGTAACCATGGAGAAATCAAAATGGTAGAAATGAGCTTATGGAACTCTTAGAAATGGAACAAGGAAGAGAAATGATGAAGATTAAGACCAAGAATTCACTTACCCACCAAGAATCAAAGAAAAAGCTTCCACCTTTTCTTCCCCTTGTTGCTGCCGTCGCACCACCTCCCCCTCTCTACTCTTCTATTTTCTTCTTTCTTTCAAAATGAGGTAATGAGACCCTAATGGGAAAACCCCTAAGTTTTATGACTACTATTGGGCCTAAATAATGGCCCTTGGGCCTTATTCCCCACTCCTACAATTAATTCCTTCCATCTCCTGAAATAAAATAAATCCAACTTAATATCCTATTTAGAATGGAATAGATCCTTTTTTTTTGATAAAATAAACTTAACTTAAATTAATTACTTAGTTAAATGTTGCAAACCTTAAATAACTTAATTAGATAAATAATTAAATTATTTTGGGCGTTATAATAACCGCCGCTTGATTACTCCTCCAGCGGTTATACCAAATGTTACAAAACCGCTTTGTAATCCTCGCGCAGAGAGTATCGCGGCGGATTTGGAGCCGCCGGGAGAGTTCATTCTCGCGACGGTTAAAACCGCCATGCAGAATGCTTTTTGAATCACGCCGCTTTCTGTATTGTTGTAGTGAAGGAGTTATTTTCTCAAGTTTGAAATGTGATTAACTTAATATCTTGAGAAGGAAAATGACAAAGTCTCATGTTGATCATTTAATGTAAGTCATATTATATCCTTTAAAAATTTGATTTTGGTGTTATTTATTGTTATATCTGGTTTTCAAAAGCCTCATGTGCACTTATAAATCTAAAGACAAAATATTGAGAGAATCAAAGCTTAACTTGCATATCTTGAGAAGCCTATACTTTATTTGATGCCTAACTCTAGGAATATGATCTTGGTTTTACAAAAATTTGAGATTCTAATATTATGGTTACAAAAGATCCTTCTTCAACATGTTCTATATTGATGTCCAATCATTGGACTTAAGATTGGAAGGTTTTCAAAAAGTGTTTCTCATTTTTGTTTCTCCATGTGAAATTAATTGCTTTCTTGAAGATGTTTGAAATTAATGATCACTAAGTGCTAAAACTGATTCATGAAAAATGAAACTTCTCACAAATACTTTTGATTATTTATTTGACACATTCTAAACAAGAAAGATCTGTTTTGAAATAGTTATATGATAATCTTGTTTCACTTTCATAGTCTCCACTCAAAAATAGATATGTGAGCTCCATATGGCATATGAATGCATGTTAAAAAAAACAATGAAACTAGTGAAAATAGAATCTATGATATATCACAAACTCTGACTACTTTGAATAAGCTTAAGAATGTGCATTATGTTCACTTGTGTGATTGCAGAAATTTGAAAGAGTGTATAGTTTTAATTTTAGTTATCACTATCATGCATTATGCTTTAAATGACTTTGTAGAACTAAGTATGGTAAATTGGTTATCCCCCATTGTTGATATCCAAGGGATTATTGCCATATATGGGTTGAGGAAAAATAAAATAAAATGTCCTGTATATTGTTTTCTTCTAAGGCAAGAGGGTTGGTAAAGAACTTTATATTCATTGAACCCTATACAAAATGCATTATAAGAGGTTGTCCTCTTATCTATAAAAGGCTTTTCTTCAAAGCCTAATAATGAGAGTAATAATAAGGGAAGAGATGCTTCTAAAGATAGGAGAATAATGATCCTTGAAAACCCAAAGGGAGAGTTTTTGAAATAAAGAAGGTATATGCTCTTCAATGTCTAAACATGTTAAGTTCAAATCTCTTTATTTATTCCTTGTGAATCAAAAGAATGTGATGAATTACTTGATACAGTTATATTGTATCAACTAAGATCTTTTCTCACATTGAATATGTTTATCATGTTAAATGCAAACTACTTGAGTTTGATATGTTGATCCACCTCCCCTCTAATTCTTTTTGATTGATGTCAAAAGGGGGAGAATAAAAAGATAGATATAATAATAAAGAATGTTGCTAATTAACCTGAAGCATAAGTTTAGGGGGAGTTTAAACTCCATGCATAAGTTCAGGGGGAGTTTAATTTGATAGCAAATCAACATTCTTGTATGTATTATTATATCCATCCAGAAAACTTAAGATTTGTTCTTAAAGGTTTGTCATCATCAAAAAGGGGGAGATTGTTGAGATAAAATCCTTTTTGATATATGGTTTTAATGATAACAAACCTTATGAACTAAAGCTTAAGTATTCTGAATGGTGTTCTACTAATGGGTGCTCCTGAGTTTGTTGAAAGAACATGTTTCCTATAAGTGGACATGCTAGAAGCAAATTAGATCAATCCAGTGCATGTCATTATACAACAACTGAAGAGTCAAAGTAGAACCAACAAAGTTACAAGAATAGTAATGCAAGCTTCATGAAGACATGTTATCTTTACTATTAAGTTACAAGGGTGTTGGACAAGGAAATTCACAGAGAGAAAAGAGAAGACACTAGGCAATCAAGAGAAAGTTCAAATCATCTAAGTGAATTCCTATCAAGAGGAGCCCTAAGAAACTAATGACTAGATTGATCAAAGGAGTATACAAGTCTTTGCATAAAAGATTCTCATAGTCATTAATTATATTCTACCAATGCTCTCTTGCTCAAATGTTCAAAAGCTTATCAAGAAGCAAATCAAAGAGCATGACCGAAGCATAGCAAAGAGCATGACCAAAACATGCAAAAAGTCAAGGGTAGAAATAAACATAAGAAGGTTCATGTATGAGAAGGTTCAACAGTTAAAGAAGGTTAAAATAGTTGAAGAAGGTTCAAAGATAAGAAGGTTCAATTAAACAAGCAACCTACTCTATCTAGGAAACTTCAACAACTAAAGAACAATCATTCTCATTGATGAACTGAAGAAGAGGTAATCAATGATTCTTCCTAGGAGCATCAAAGTTTATTTGGTTGAGGAATAATCATTTGAGAAAGTTTGCCTAAGTCAACAGAACATTTGACCAAGTCAAAAGAAGGTTTAACCAAGCCAAGGCTTAGCAAACTAAGGCTCTGCCATGGTCTAAAATATTGGTATATTATAAAGGTAGAAAAACCTTGAGAAGGTTAAAATTATGAGAAGCTTAAAAAGTGTCAACAGAAGGTTTGACCAAATTAACAGAAGGTTGACCAAAAGTCAACAGAAGGTTTGACCAAAAAGTCAACGGACCGTTTGACCAAGTCAGCACAAGATTGACCAAGAGTCAAAAGAAGCTTGACCTCACCTTTGTTAAGAACATTCATTGTTAAGAAGGTTCACATTCAAGAAGAGAAGGTTCAAGTAAGCAACCTACTCAAAATGACAAACATGTCATCCCTCTTTTAATGAAGATCAGAGGTTATTAAATGGTGGAGTCAAAGAATAAATGTTGGAAAGTATTGAATGTCAAAGTGGAACTCCTTGATTCTTCCTTGTAATGTAAAAACATGTTTGTTCATGTTAAAGAAGCTTTAGAAGCTCAAAGTAAAAATATATAAAATATTGTGCAATACATGAAGAAGGCCTGAAATGACTTAAAAACAGAAAAGGAAGTATGGTGCAGCTGTCATGACAGACAAAAGCACCAAAGGTTGCTTAAGAAGGTTGAAGGGCTACCACTAAAAGCACAAAAGACATCATGACCTATCTACATGCCTAGAACAAAGTTCCAACGGCTATTTTCAACATCTCCAACGGCTATATTGAAGAAAACAATTATATAAACACTGGGAAAGTCAAGAAACTCAAGGGAGAGGATTGTAGTGTGCCAAAACCATATTTCATCATCCCCTCAACCTTCTGCAGATTCAAAGAAGCTTGATTCGAAGCTTCTCAAAGATGGGGAGCTTGCTCTAAAAGAGATTTCAGCAAAGAATTTCAAAGTCAATCTATCATACAAGTGATTGGAAGCTGAAATAGATGAAAGATATTGAGAGATAAACACAAGACATATCAAGATCAATTATTGCTCTCCATCATTATCTTCTTTCACACTCCTACTCATATGCTAAACACCTTAGGATATCTTAGAGAGAGTGTGTAGCTTGTTTTACATATTTCATATCCACTTATTGTAAGTGTATCAAGCTGTAGCAAAACCAAAACCCCTTTATTCATCAAATATGTATGTTGTTCTTCCTACCAAGCTACCTAGGGTAGGTGAGTGTTAATGAGAAACTACAATGTGTGTTGTTCTATTAAGCTACCTAGGATGGGTGAGTGTTGGTGAGGAAACAGTGGGTAGAAACTTGTTGGTGTAGAGCCTGAAGAGGCTTGAAGAAAGAATACTTGTTGTAAAGCTTGAAGAGGCTTGGATAAAGACCACTTGTATTGATTGAAGAATAGTGGAAAAATCTCACTGGAGGTGGGGACTGGAGGTAGCCCGAAGTTAATGGGTGAACCAGGATAAATCTTCAATGTGTAATCTTCTCATCCCTTATCTCTGCATGCTTTACATTATGCTCATAATCCACTACCCTCTTATCCTCACATTAACTAATGCTTAAAATGAAGCTACTCATATAATTTATGCATAACTCATATTACATTTTGAAGCATCTATTAATTCTGAGAAGCTTCAATCTATACTGATTTCATCCTCATAAGCTTCTACAGTTTAAAAGAGTTTATTCTTAACATACATAGAGTTTGATAATATGTTCCTCATGTTAGAAAACACTAAATGACCATGTTCAACAAAAGGATAAATCTCATATGATCTGCAAAATGTTTTTATGCATAAATACAACACACAACACATTATGTACTGAACTTATCAACAAGAGAAGGTTCATTGCATGTAACCTACTCAGGTAAAAGAAGTTCAATGTGAATCTTTCTCAGCCCATAGAAGTTTAAATACGATAAACTTACTCAAGAAGAGAATGTCTTGTGAAATTGTTTTATGCTAACTAACTCATCTCCAAGTATCAACTTGAGAGGACATTTTCTAAGTTGCAGGATATAAATTTTAAAAGGGTCACAATTCAACCCCCCCCTTCTTGTGACTCTATATGCCACTTCAATGTGTTTGTGTATGCACTTGCGCCTCGTGTTTACCTCCGATTTACACTAAATTTTCTTCCACACGATTTGCACTGTTGGGTTTTTGCTTCCCTCTCTCAAAGTTGGAGAAGAGGGGTTACGTGAAAGATCGCCGAGATTTGTGCCCCTGGATGCTTGCGCATCTACCGCGGTCTTGTTGTTTGTTCCTCTTTGTGTGAAATGTGTTGATTTCACGAGTAAGTGCGATCCCGCGAGCGAACTCACAGTCCACACATTACCATGCAAAGAGGGGTTCTTCTCATGACTCCGCGGATCACTTTTCAGCGAGCACACCTCATAGTCAAGGGAAGTGCCTCCAGGGGGTACATAAACTCGTCAGTCCAGACCAATCTTGGCAGGACCTTTTGTCTTCGGTGCCCGAGGTCAACATCGAGCCAACTACTCAGTCCTTGCCGTTTCGGGACTTGTTTTTCTAGCGCATTCACGCATTGTTTATACATATTTAACATTGCAAATAGTTTAGCAGTGTAAACAGTATCTGTAATCATCGATTCTCTTTATTCAATAAACAACAGTACATTTGAGGAGCTATAATGCTTCTTACAAAGATACATTTATTAAAAATAAAGGTTTAGAGAATCGTTTGTTCATCCTCTACCGCTGGGAAGACAGAAGGTTTGTCCTCTTCAGCTATAATAAAACCGAAGGTTAGCGCGATCCAAGATCTTGGAACGTTTCCTCCATCTAGTTTCTCCAGCTTGAATGCTCCCTGACCGAGTATTGCTTTGATTCTGAATCGACCTTCCCAATTGGGAGATAATTTTCCAACAGCTCCTACTCTGGCTGTTCGGCGCAGGACTAGATCTCCTGTTCTAAATGACCTTTCCTTCACTTTAGAGTTATACTTTTTAGCTGCGCGTTGTTTGGCTGCTTCCTCCCTAACTTTTGCCAACTCTCGAGTTTCATCAAGCAAATCCAAGTTGACACGGAGTTTCGTTGAGCGTGCATCGTGGTAGTAAGAATTCTTCTTGGACTTGGTTCCAATACTTCTACTGGAATAAGGACGTCACTGCCATATGTCAACCGGAATGGTGTTTCTCCCGTAGAAGATTGGGTCTAGTATTGTAAGACCACAATACAAGAGGCAACTCTTCAGCCCAGTTTCCTTTAGCATCATCCAGTCTTTTCCTTAGCCCGGCCAAAACTAGTTTATTTACTGCCTCTGCCTGCCCATTTGTTTGGGGGTGCTCTATCGAAGTAAAAGCCTGATAAATATTCCAAGTGTTGCAGAGCTCGGCCACTGACTCAGAAGCAAACTGTGTGCCATTGTCAGTTACAATGGTTGCTAGAATCCCAACCGACATATGATCTTTTTCTAGTAAAATTTCCTTACTCTTTGCGTAGTTATCGTTGCCACCGGCTCCGCATCGATCCATTTTGTAAAGTAATCCACAGCCACTAGTAAGAATTTTACTTGACCTGGTGCTGGTGGGAATGGCCCGAGGATATCAACCCCCCAAACAGCGAATGGCCAGACCGAAGAGACTGATTGCAAATTTGTTGGAGGAGCTTTGGGGACACTCTTCACATCGCCGAACGTAATCAACCGCGTCCTTTTTCATTGTCGGCCAATAATATCCGGCCCTCACAATTTTGGAGGCCAATGCTTGGCCCCCTATATGACTGCTGCAAATTCCCTCATGTATTTCACGGAGTATCTCTTTGTGCTTTACTGTTTGAAATGCATTTGAGGAGCGGCATGGAGAAACCTCTTTTGTAAAATTCTGATTCTATCAATGTGTAGTTGGTAGCAACTTTGACAAGCTTTCTTTTTTCCTCCTCCGGCACATTCAGTTATTTGCCCTGCAAATAAGCAAGAATCTTAGTCATCCAGCAATCAGGATCAACCGTAGTTGAAAAGACCTGAATTTGATTGATGTTGGGTTGGTTTATTGTTTCTTGAATTACTGAATGGTTATTGCCGGTTTTTTTGGTGCTTGCCAGTTTTGCCAATATATCGGCCCTGCTATTTTGTTCTCAAAGCAAGTAAATTTAAGTTTTAATTTTTGTACCTTGGATAAATATTTGGCAAGCAGCTCATCCTTGGTGCTGAATGCACCAGTGACTTGGTCGGTGACCAGAAGAGAATCACTGTGAGCTTTCAAGTGCCGCACTCCAATATCCGTGACTAAAATCATACCGGCAATTAAAGCTTCATACTCCGCTTGGTTGTTACTGGCTTTGAAACCAAAGCGTAATGATTGCTCGATCAATATCTCATCTGGTCCTTCCAGTGCTACACCAGCTCCACTTCCTCTCAAGTTGGATGACCCATCCACCGACAAAGTCCAACAGAAATTAGAATGAGATTAGACTGTTGATTCCTCGCCTGCCATTTCTACTATAAAGTCAGCTAAGGCCTGTGCTTTGATCGCTCCTCTTGGTTCGTACTTGATGTCATACTCGATAACTCGACCGACCACGCTACCATTCTTCCCGCGATGTCCCGCTTGGAAAGTATCCGATTTAATTGGTAGATCTGTTTTAATTATTATGGGATGGCTCATGAAGTATTGTCGAGTTTTCTAGCCGCGTAATGACCGTGTAGGCTGCTTTTTCAATCTTTTGATACCTTTGCTCGCCCCCTCCACATTGGTGACATAGTAGATTGGGTGTTGTTCTTTAGAACGTTCTCTCCCGTAATCTGCGCATGCATGCATGATCTGTAACAGCCAAATATACCAACAGAGAAATCCCCGGTGTGGGAGGTGTTAGGATTGGGGGTAGCGGTGTAATCTTTTATGACTTCCAATGCTTCCTCACATTGGCCGACCAATGGAATTGAGCGTTTTCCTCAATAATCGGAACATGGGTCGATTTTGTCATCTCAAGGCCCTAGGAATCTTGAGAGTGCGACTATTCGACCAGTAACACCCCAATTTTTGTGCATGATATTTCTTTTAATTTGTGTTTGTTTCATATACTTTATGGTTAATGATTTAATGATTTTAAGGCATGTGGTACATTTAGATTATTTTAATATGAGAAGTGATTTCTAACTGTATTTTTATACAATATTTTAATATTGTGTGGTTGTTATTTAATTATTTGATTTATCAATATTTTATTTAGAAGAATATTTTGGGCCATTGAGGTGTTAGAAATAATAGTTATAGCGAAATTGGGCATAAAAAAATGAATTATATTAGCTTTTAGTCTTTATGAGTGCTACACTTGCATTTTTTACTCGCACAATTTCTTTCTTGCTACGCACCCCCTCTTAAGTGAACCTCTCCAGCCCATTCGCATAGCAGAGCCCAAACGCGCACTGTTGGACCTAACCCGACCCGGTTCACGCTTCTTCCTTCTCCTTACGCAGCAGTTGGAGAAACCCTATCCCTCTTCGACTTCGTTTTCCATCCACAAGCCACGATCGAACCCGAAAATCCACCCTTCCACTCGAAATCGCACTCCGAGTTTGATTCCGACTTCCTTTCAGCCGTTTGCAGACTCTATCTCGTGTTTTATTCCCCCTCTTCATCTCTGATCTCGAAGCCATTGTAGTTGCCATGGCTAGTAAGTGGTGTTAAGGTGGGTGTTATATTAATTCAATGAAACTAAATAGGAGAGAATATGGTGATTGTTAGGTGTTTGTCAAATTGCATGAATGAGTGATGTTTGAAGGTGTTGGGCATGGTGATACAATCGGGTGTGTGCTGTGGGGAAGGGGGGCGCCAAACGGGCAGGCCCTACGCGCCTATGGCGCCTGTGTGTGTGTGTGTGTGTGTTGGTGGGTGGCGCAGGCAGGGGCGCCAAATTGGCGTGCCCAGTGCACCCAGTGTGTTACGGGTGGGTGCAGGTGTTGGCACAGGCAGGGGCGGCAAGTGTGGCAGCCCCTTGCGCATGTGTTGTGCGTGTGTGTTGCTGGTGTTGCGCATAGGGGCGCCAACTGTGGCTGCCCCAAGTGCGCGTGTGCTGTTGTGTCTCGGTGCAGGGCGCCATTTGGTCGCCAGCGCACCGTGTGTGTCGGTAGTGTCTAAGCGCGTGGCGCTAATTTGGCCGCCTGTGTTGCCGTGGTATTTGGTGTTTAGGTGCAGGGCGCCATTTTGGCTGCCCAAGTGCACTGTCTGTGCTGGTGTTCTAGTGCAGGGCGCCAATTTGGCCGCCTGCCTGTGTTTGCCATTTCTTTGCTGATGTCAGGTGCAGGCGCCAATTTGGCCGCCTGTGTTCTTTGGGTGTTCTTGAAATCGATGCAAGGGCGCCAGATTTGAGCGCCGCCATGGCGCAACACTTGGCGCTCAGTGTCACAGGTGATGGGCGCGGTTTAGCGGCCATGGCGCAACATTGTGCGCCTGTGTCTAGGAGTGGGGAGCCAGATTAGCTGCCCATGGCGCAGGAGTGTGCGCCTGTGTCTGTTGGTGTTGTTCTAGTCCCGAGGTGCTGTTTTAGTCCCTAGGTGTTGTTTTAGTCCCTAGGTGTTGGGGTAGTCCCTGGCGTTGGTTTTAGTCCTTGGAGTGGCTTTAGTCCCTGGTGTGGTTTTAGTCCTTGGTGTAGATTTAGTCCTTTTGGTGTTGTTTTTAGTCCGTGTGGGCTGTTCTTTACGGTGATGTGTAATAAATGGTGAATGAATATTGGTGATTGGGGGTCTACGACCTTTCTTGGTGTTGGTGAATAAATAAACTGTTGGTGAGCATGCTAATGCATATTTTGGTGCTTTTGGTGTTATGGTGCATAGTCATGGTGTCGCATAATCATATGCATTTTTGGTGAATAGGCTTCGGCCTCATTAAATATTTTGGTGAATGCCCTCTAGGCTATTTTGGTGATGGATCCACATGCATATGCCCGTGGAGTTTGTGTTGCATCTCATACATTAACATGCATCTGGTGATTTCTTTTGGTGATTATGAATTAAAGGTGTACTTGAATATGACTGTGATTGGGTGTGTTAGTTGCCTGCTCTAATGTGTTGTGGTGATTTCTTTTGGTGATTATGAATTAAAGGTGTACTTGAATAGGACTGTGATTGGGTGTGTTAGTTGCCTGCTCTAATGTGTTGTGGTGATTTCTTTTGGTGATTATGAATTAAAGGTGTACTTGAATAAGACTATAATTTGGTGTGTTAGTTGTCTTCTCTATTGTGTTGCTTGTTTTATTTGTTATTACTTATGTAAAGAGACTCACCCTACTGCTTTATGTTGCTTCTCATGTCGGCAACGTGCAGGTGACAGCGATTGAAGGTAATTTGGAACCTTCTTCTAGTTTGGTTGAGTCAGCTCTGATACGTAGCACCGGGGGGGGGCGTTTTAGTACTTGTCGTTTCATGTTATGCTTTGAACTTCCATTTGGTTTTGTATTTCCATACTTTGAGTTTTGTTATATTTCATTGCGATGGTTTTTACTTTATGTAGCTATGGTGCTATGTATCTCGTACTTGGAGTTTTTTTTTAATTTTGGAGTTATAAAGTGTGTTTTGTTTTAAATGTGACACCCTCGTGTGGTCGCACTGAAAATTTCCTGAAACTCTGATTTTAAATAAGTTAAATATTAGCGTATGTAGAAGGGGGTGTTACACGACCTGCTAGGATTTGGACTTCCTCCGCATTAGTTGGACTACGGGTTTCTCTGATTGCTCTGCATTTCGCTTGATTGGCTTCTATCCCTCTGTGGGTTAACACATAACCCAAAAATTCACCGGCTTGTACACCAAAAGAACACTTATCAGGATTAAGCCGCAGTTCATGTTTCTCCAAGAGAAGAAAGGTGTTCCGAAGGTTCGCCAAATGGGATTCCTCGGTTTCTGACTTGACACCCATGTCATCAACGTACACTTCGATGGACCGCCCCATCTCTACTTCGAAAACCCTATCCATTAAGCGTTGATATGTGGCACCTGCATTTTTTAATCCAAAAGGCATTACACGATAACAATAGTTGGATCTAGCAGTCATGAAAGTTGTTTTTGCTTCATCCTCGGATTCATCTTGATCTCGTTGTAACCGGAATAAGCATCCATGAAACTCAGGAGCTTGTAACCGGATGCCCCATCCACCAATCCATCAATGCTCGGTAAAGGATAAGGATCCTTAGGGCAAGCTTTATTCAGATCCGTGTAATCTACGCACATTCGCCATTTACCATTAGCCTTCTTCACCATCACGGGTTAGCTAACCATGTAGGTACTTGACCTCTCTCACAAACTCTGCGGTGATTAACTTGCTTGTCTCTTCTTGTATTGCTTTAGATTTTTCACCTCCTTGCTTTCTTTTCCTCTGGGCAACAGGCGTAACAGATGGGTTTAGTGATAACCGATGACAAATAAAGTTGGGATCAATAACTGGCATGTCTTGGGGAGACCATGCAAACACATGAACGTTGTCAGAAAGGAATTTGATTATTTGGTCTTCGAGTTCGTGTGTTAAGTAGGTGCCAATCTTTGTCTTTTGATCTTTGAGTCGGTCCAATTACTACCTCCTTCAATGTATATATGGCTTTGGTCTCTTTTCTTCTTTGGCTGGATCATACAACCGAGGATCCAAATCTAAAAAATTGCAATTGAAGCTAATTCCTTGTTTGCTTTTCCTCTGGACTGCTTTTACCTTTGCACTCTCTGCATAGCATTTTCTTGCTACGATTTGGTCCCCTTTCACCACTATTATTTTAACATTGGGAAGAGGATATTTGATGCACTGGTGGGGATAAGATACTACCGCCATTAGCGCGTTAAGCATCGTTCTCCCTACAATCATGTTGTACGATGATTCGCATCGATAATCATGTATCTCAAAATCACCGTCTTCGCGGATTCTTCCTCCCCAAAAGTTGTTCTGAGGTCCATATAGTCGCGAACCTCCACCTGCTCTCTTGAGAAACCGACTAAAGTTCCAGGGTAATTCTTCAGCGCCTCCACCGGTAATTTCAATCCTTCAAAACACACCCAATACATGACATTGGCCGAGCTACCTCCATCCACTAGCACGCGCGCTACCAAAAGTAACCACGGTGGTGACCAAATTACTATCGGGTCATCCGAATGAAGCCGAACACCTTCAAGTCCTCGCACATCAAAGAGATTGCGGGATATTCCGCGTGTCACAACATATATGGTTTCGGTTTAAACCGACATTAAGGATCTTGCGTATCTTCGCGAGATGAGAATGTAGGTCCCCTCCGTAAAAATCGCCGATATGGTGTTAACTCTTCCTTTGTCCGCAGCTTTCATCCTCACCGTGCTTGCCTCTTTCCCCTTTCTTTGTCCGAGTGTTTGATTGTCGAATCACGGTTTTGGAGAAGCTACGCCTTTTGGTTTCTTGATCTTCCCCGCCTTGACATATTTCTTTAACTGACCTCGCTGCATGAGTTGCTCAATTTGTTGTTTGAGAGTCCAACAATTATCGGTGTCGTTCCCCTCCGTTCTATAGTACCTGCAATAAGAATGTGTACTCTTACCCATGACACCAACGAAAGGTGACGGTCGCCGGATCAAGCCCTCCTGGATCCCTTCCTCAAGAATAACTGATGGCATCACATCGTATAAGCCATATCTGAATTTGGAGGACGGTTGCGACGGTCAATCGTATAAACTTCTTCAGGGCATATATACGATGTCTTAAAAATACACATCGTATATATGTCCCAAATGACATATATACGATGAGCCTTAAATTTTTTTTTTAATTTGTAAAAAAAAATTTAACGGACATGATTTCACTTTAAAAGTTGATCAACGGAATCAACGGTTAATAATCTTTTACCTCATCTATAAATACTCACTCCCACCATCACTATTTTCACACCAAAAATTCAACTTCCTCCTTCTCTCACACATCACAAGTGAACATGATGCAGGCTTCGCTAATGTCATACTACGAGCCTTCTTCCCTCACTCTCGTTCATTCTAATATGGGGTTTGCTGATCATCAGAGCATCATCTTGAAAGATGATGGTATAAGTTTCAATGGGAGAGATGTTGTATCGTGTAGGTTAAAACACGATATATCATTTGTCGCTTCTTAAGCGTAAACTCATCGCGGATGGTTCAACCAGAGAACGACGAGCATGATATTATTCGTATCGTTTATCGGAAACCGGAATGGACTGATGGAGGTCTTCACTTTTCTGCCGTGGATGTCAACACCGAGGATGACCTCTGACAGATGATGTCCAATCATATTATGTTTAAATGAAAGAGTTACATTCATCTGTACGTCGAAACCAGAAGGACCGTCGCTGAGATCCTTCATCGATTAACTCCACCAGCTCAGTAGTTTCTATTGTATTTTCATTTTATTTGTCTATTTTTATTCTAGTTGTTTATGTTGTATCGCTTGTGTAACTTTGTTTTATCGAATCAATGAAATCAAAAATTCAAGGAAACTCGTAAAATAAAACATCCGAATAAAGTTAATAATAAAGTGCCAATATAATATCAAATACATCAAAAAACAAATAAAAAATCCCTAACGGCGTCGCCCTCATCCTCGTCCCCGTCGTCTAAGCTCCCCAGCAATGTCATCCGGTGCTGCCATCCCCACCAGCCTATGGAGTGTCCGATACGCCCGACTGCCATGCGCGATGTCGCCATCACGAATCCCCTCTCTACAAGCGGTCACAACCTCCCTCATCCAGTCAGGATCGTCGTAGCTTAGCTCAGGGGAGGGTGTCCAGGCCTGAGCTCTAGGTGATGGTGGAGCCGGTAATAGTCTGGGGATAGAAGCCCGGACGTACCACTCTAAGTACCCACGTACAGTCTGATCCGGCCGCTGAGCAACCCGAGTAGTGCGCATGATGTCCTCCACAGATGCCATGAAGTGGACGATCTCAAAGACGCAGGTAAGATGACTCGGACGACCTCTGAGAGGGTCACGCGGGATGATCTGAGTGTACCCAAAACCATCACGTGCACCTATCGGGCATGTACGGAACTCCGAAGTCACCCCGGTGATGAAGCCTCTGTGAGGAAATCGCTCAAAGCGGTCTACCACCACCGCCCTCCTCAAATGGTCGCCACAGACATCCTCCGCCTCACTCATCAAGCATCCTCCAGTAGTGGCCGAGCTTGTGTGGTCCGACTTCTTCTTCCTGTAGCACCCAGCCAGTGGCTCCGCACCCGGGATATGACCAGCCAACCTCTCCGCCATCCGAGGGAAATACCACATAATCCAAGCCTGAAATGCAAAAATAAACAACATATTTAATTCACAAATATTTACCAAACGTCAGTGTGATTTAACAAAAATACAAGAAGTTAAAATGTGTACCTGAAATAGGCTGGCATATCCTCCACACTGCTGCGTAGTCCTCAAAGACGCAGTGTTCAAGGACTCATACATGGCAGCTAGTGCACCTGAGGCTCCTCCTGAGGCTCCTCCTGATACTGCTGAGGCTCCTCATGATACTCAGACATAGACTGGTCTGAGTACTAAGTATCATCCCGGCTGGCGCACGATACTCGGAGGTGGGGATGGTAATGAAGAGGTTGAGGATCGATCGAGGATACCGTTGATGGTACCGAGGAGGAGATCGAGGATGATATCGAGGAACCGGCCTCCTCTATGCCAATCCTCCCGCCGAGTCTCCCGCAGATAATCCCCAAGATATAATCGCCCATCATCAGGAAAAAAACTCGGTTGGGTCACTGCTCTCTCTCTCTCGCCAAGCATGGAGTCGATTATGCCTCCGAGTCCTCGTACTCGGAGCAGTAGATGACTCCCCTCTCTCTCCGATAGGAGATACCTCGCGTCTCCCTCTATCCCTACCGGACACTACAAGCAAAGGAAAAAAAAATAAGTAAAAAAAAAAATTAAATTGCTCATCGTATTTACATCAAAAAAGGTGTATATACGATGCTTACTGGTTTGCTCGTCGTATATAGGGTCTTCTGGGCGTATATGCGAGTGGTGAATTCTGGCTAATCGTATATACGCCTTGAAAGGGGTATATGCGATGAGTAAAAATGGTGAATCGATATAGGGTAGTGGTGGGGTATATGCGATTGGGGAATTTTGGGCTGGTCGTATATACGTTTCTCTGGCGTATATGCGACTAAGTGGTGGTCAATCGTAGGTAAGACCAATTATGTGAAGAAATGGTGATTTTGTAAAAACATAGGGGTATTTTGGTCTTTTCACATATTGGGTGGGGGGTTTAAAGGGAGAGGGTGGGGGTCCAAAAAAAATAGTCCTTTTTAGATTAAGCGCTCCATGTAGCAACAGCCCAATATATATATATATATATATATATATATATATATATATATATATATATATATATATATATATATATATATATATAATTTTTGTTTTTGAGTACTTTTATTGTTTTTATCTTTTCGTCTATTCTGCAAAATATAGAACAAATTAATTCAATAATTTCTATAATTGATAATAATTACTCTAAAAATGACTTAAGAACATCTCAAATAATGCATTTAATTGGAGTTTATCATCTCCCCCACACTTTACTTTTGCTTGTCCTCAAGCAAATTTTCTGGCTCAATAAGATTTTCAAATAAATAATAGAGACAGCCAAACAAGGAACCAAAAATTAGAAGCACAATGAGAAACGATAGACAATAGCACATATGAGGTGTCAAAAGGTTGTCCAATTAGAGGCTCATGTCCCTGAAGAATACATTTTTGTGTACAAGGGCACTCGCTCACAATCTCTCTAAGTGTTTAGGGACTAGTGAAAATATACACTCAAGTTTTCACAAAATGCACATTACCATAAGCTTGTAATTTGACCAAATCTCCACTAAATAGTTCACATGCATGCAAAAGATGGGGTTTAATGGGTTGTAATGGGGCCAGGGTGAACTCATGCAGGGTAGGAAATAAGAAGAGAGGGATAATCAAAGGGCTAAAAGAAAAAACAAGAAACAAACAGTAACCATTGAAACCAAATATGGAGCTCCTATCTATTTTACAATTTTTGTTCAAACTCCAAATTAATTTCACTTTCATCCTTCACTATTCTTCTATTGAATCAACTCTCTTAGATTTAACTTTTCTCTTGAGTAGACATTTTTTGTTGCTTTTTTTTTTGATTTGCCCTTTGGCTCTTGCATTCTCTTGATGTGTCCTTTCCTCCTTCTTGCTTCTTTTTTCAAATTATCTTTCTATACTTTTTTCATTTTTTTAGGAGGAAAAGGGAAGTACATGAAAACTTCTATTTTGTTTCCTTTGTAAGAAAAATTCTTGTAAGCACATGATTCACTACTTTTGTTTTCTTCATCCTAACAAGATAGACAACTAAAGTATAGGACGAAATTTCCGTCCTGACAATATAGACCACTAAAATTTAGGACGTAATTGTAATTTTCAATCGTTGCTCCACATTTAATTCCAAATGGTTACCACAAAAAAAAGAAAAAAAATTGTATCTGGGTACCAAAGAGAAAAAATATAACAATTAGGCTCAAATGGGGCAACTAACGGATAAATTCAACATACAACTCTGAGGCCAGAAAAATACCTAAATTCCCCAAATCTTTTTCCATGATGCAAATCAATTTTCGCCTTGAAATGGTCAAAAGACAAATTATAGAATGTAACAAATTGGGAAACATACTCATAGAAAGAAAAGGGGTAAAAATTTATGATTTAGTATCAATCCCCTTATGAAGGCTCAGATCTCACATTTAGAAGCTAGTTCACAAAAAGTACTCAAGAGGGACAAATGCTAATTATCAGTTTACTAAGGACATCCTCACAGTTACAATTATGCACAAGTCTGTCAAGTAAATTAATTATGAGATCCCCTAAAGACATAATCTCTATTATTTTTTTCAATTTAAGCATAGTTCATGGAAAACAAGCCAGAAAAAGTGCTATCAACATATATAGTGGGTATGTGCATTAATAGAGACCAAATGACAAAATATACTATCCTCCCCCACACTAGCATGATGCATGGTCCTCAATGCAAAATATCAAATTGGCATAGAAACAAATAAATGAGAGAGGGTAAAAGTGACTTCCCTGAGAGAGCTTGTAGTCTGAACTTATTCCTAAAAACAAAACAAAAACAAAAGCAAAATAAAAATAACTGAAAATAAAACACAGGTTGCCTCCCGCGAAGCACTTTTTTAACGTCATGAGCCTGACGATAGTTGGTGCTCAATCAGGTGGCTCTCCAAGAGCAAATTTTACATCTAACGCAGTGCACCTTCTTAGTTTTCTAACCATGTGATTGACATTGTTTATTCTTTTTCCATGTGGTGGTTGAAATTCAAAGGATTGTGATATTTTTACTGTATCTCCATCCACCCCTAAACTAGGATCCTGCATAAAAATAACTTTTTTCAAAAGGTCCTGCATCTTTAGATCACCAAAAATATTAGTTTCAACCACATCATCAAAATAAGGAGAAGATAAAGAAGATAAATTTTTGTTGAAATTTAAAGATTTAATAACATCATCTTCTTTACCACTCCTTAAAGTTACTTTCCCGTTATTAACCTCAATTACAGCATCACCGATGGTAAGACAATTTGGCCAAAAATTTGGGTTTTCTCCTCTTTCTCCAAATCAAGAACCTGTTGATCTTTCTCTTGTTGGAAATTTCAATGAATTGTGTGAATTGAAAAAGTCCCACATTGCTTGGAATAGACACTATGTGAGTGTTTATAAGTGGGAACTTAATCCATTGGGCTGGACCCCAAGGGGTACCCAATTTTGTGGATAGGTGAGAACACACACTGTGACCACCACACACGCGCGCGCGTCGCCGCCGTCCGACCGGCTTAGCTTGGCTTGGCTATGTGGTGTATTATTTTATTTTTTGGAAATAATTATTTTATAGAAATAAAATTATTTTTTATTTTGAACGTTGATTAAAAGATGGATTGGAACGTACGGTTTATGGTCTAGAATTATCATAAAGCCATAAAACGTAACAGTTGTTTTATGGAACGTACGTTTTTTAGAGAATGAATGAGAGAGCCTTTGGCTCTTCATTTCATTCCAACGGATCCATAATTTTGCTCCTATATAAGGAGTGCTTCCCCACACTTGTTCTTTGCACCAAAAGCTTAAGATCAAGAATTTTCTCTTCAAGCTTTTTTCTCTTCTCCCTAAACAATTTTCTGGTTCTAGTTCTTTTTGAAAGCTTGAGATATTTTCCAAGCTAAGAGTGGTTTTTATAACCATATAGAGTGGTTTCCATAAACCATATTGAGGGTGTATTTCTAGAGCGAATTTCTCACAGTGCAGTGAAAATTCGTAACAATGTAACTGGGCTGTTTTATCCTGGGGACGTCGTGGTTGATAGCCTACTTGCACCTTTGAGTAGTGTCACGAAACGTCTTAAAGAGAGCGACCTAGTCCGCGACTCATCCCAGTAATATCTTCGGTTTATTTTTAAAAATAAAAACTTAAAACACTGTTGTTTGGGGAAAGTTCTGGCTAAGGAAAGACTTGGTATTTAAGTGTGTCCATTGTGACCCACCTCCCTTTCCTGGGAACCTACTCGGATTAACAATTTTAAGACGTTTCGAGTCAGCCATGACAACCGAAGAAATTATCGTGCATCGGTTCCATTGCCTCGACTTCAACAAACCATTCCGGTTTGAGGGAGCTCACTTCAAGCGTTGGCAACCAAAAATGCTCTTTTTCTTAACTATGAAAAAGGTTGCCAATGTCTTGACTGATGACATTCCAGTGGCAGATGAAACAGCCACACCGGAAGAAAAGGATAAGACAGCTAAAGAAATACTCCTATGGAAGGAGCATGACTATCTCTGTAAGAATTTTATTCTTAATGGACTTCTTGATGATCTTTATGATTATTACAGTTCTTGCAACTCGCCGAGGATGTATGGAATGCTCAAAAAAAATATGATCAAGAAGAAGCGGGTGCTAAGAAATATGTTGTTAGCCGCTATCTGAACTACAAGATGATAGATGAAAAATCTGTAGAGTCTCAGTCACATGAGATACAGAATATAGCTCATGATATTATCTCTGAAGGCATGGCCTTAGATGAACAATTTCAAGTAGCTGTTATTATTGACAAACTTCCTCCTTCATGGAAGGATTTCAAGAAAATTCTCGAGGCACAAAACCAAAGAGTTTTCTCTGGAAAGTTTGATTACCCGACTCCGAATTGAGGAGGAATCTCGGAAGCAAGATCAGAAAGATGAAGTCTTGTTTGTTTCAAACAAGAAACCAGGAGCGGTTCTGAAGCCAACTGGCAAACCATTTAAGAATCAGAACCGTAATCAGATTCAAAAGAACCGCAACAAGAATGGGAACCTTCCTAAGGCCCCAAATCCTAAGCCACAACCACCACCACAACCCAAGAATGATGCTGCTCCTCCCTTCACTTGTTTCAACTGTGGGAAAGCAGGTCATATGGCACGTAAGTGTAGGAACAGGCCAAATCTCGCTATGCAAAGCTAACTCGATCAAGAGCAATTTATTGCTATGATTTCTGAAATCTGCCTTGTTGGTGGATCTGAAGGTTGGTGGTTGGACACTGGATCATCCATCCATGTGTGCAATGACCGTGCTATGTTCAAAACATACACGGCTGCTGATAATAAGAAAGTGTCTTTGGCGATGCTCACACCACTAATGTTCTTTGGTATTGGAGATGTGGAACTGAAATTCACGGAAAGACTCGATTACGAAAGATGTGAAGCACACTCCAGAGATAAGGAAGAATCTAGTTTCTGGTTTTCTTCTGAACAAGGCAGGGTTTACTCAAACTATTGGGGGGGATTTATTTACTTTGACCAAAAATAATGTATTTGTTGGGAAAGCGGCACGCCATCGATGGCATGTTTAAATTTGAATGTTGAAATGAATAAAACTTCTCCTTTTGCTTATATGCTTTGTGATTTTAATATTTGGCATGCTCGTTTTTGTCATGTTAACAAGCGCGTTATTTCAAACATGAATAACTTAGGATTAATTCCCAAGTTATCTTTAAAAGATTTTCAAAAATGCGAATTTTGTAGTCAAGCAAAATTACGAAAACATCGCATAAATCAAGAATGAGAGAATCGAGCCCTTGGATTTAATTCATTCTGATATATGTGAGTTAGATAGAACGTTAACTAGAAATGGTAAACGATATTTTATTACTTTTATTGACGATTGCTCAGACTACACTTTTGTATATCTTATGAAAAATAAAAGTGAAGCGCTTGACATGTTCAAAAATTTTGTAAACGAAGTTGAAAACCAATTTAGCAAAAAGATAAAGTGTTTTCGAAGTGATAGAGGAACTGAATATGATTCCCAATTGTTTAATGATTTTTATAAATCAAAGGGAATCATACATGAAACGACTGCACCATATTCTCCCGAAATGAATGGTAAAGCAGAAAGAAAGAATAGAACATTTACCGAATTGGTAGTTTCTATAATGCTCTATTCAGAGTCTGCATCTCATGGTGGGGAAATTTTGCTAATCTGTTTGTTATGTCCTGAATAGACTTCCAAAGTCTAAGAGCAAAATTTTACCCTTATGAGATCATAAAGAAAAGACAACCAAATGTGTCTTATTTTCGAACTGGGGTTGCTTGGCTTATGTCGGGATCCTGCATCAAAAAGAGTTAAACTCGCCAAGAGAGCCTATGAATGTGTATTCATTGGGTATGCAAGAAATGATAAAGCTTACGAGGTTCTATGACCTTAAAGTTAAAGTGATCATAGAGTCAAATGATGTTGACTTCTATGAAAATGAATTCCCTTTTAAATCTAGAAATAGTGGGGGCCTTTGGAACTAGTCAAGTTTCACGTTTCAAGAACGTTGAAAACAACGAACAAAGGGAAATAGAACCTCGAAGAGGTAAGAGAGCACGTGTTGCTAAAGACTATGGACCAGATTATTTGGTCTATACATTAGAAGAGGATCCAATGAGCATTCAAGAAGCATTGTCTTCTTTGGATGCAGATTTGTGGCAAGAAGCCATCAATGATGAGATGGATTCTCTAGAGTCTAACAAGACATGGCACTTAGTGGACTTGCCTCCTGGTTGCAAACCCATTGGTTGTAAATGGATTTTGAAAAAGAAACTAAAACCTTATGGCACTGTTGATAAATACAAGGCTCGCCTTGTAGCCAAAGGTTTTAGACAAAGAGAGAATATAGATTTCTTCGACACATATTCACCCGTTACTAGAATTACATCCATAAGGGTACTAATTTCGTTGGCCGCAATTCACAATTTGGAAGTACACCAAATGGATGTTAAAACTGCTTTTTTAAATGGTGAATTAGAAGAAGAAATCTATATGGAACAACCTGAAGGGTTTGTAGTTCATGGGCAAGAACACAAGGTCTGTAAGTTGGATAAGTCTCTGTATGGTCTAAAACAAGCTCCTAAACAGTGGCATGAGAAGTTTGATAATCTAATTGTATCGAATGGGTTTTGATAAACTCTAATTTGGTGCATTTTTAGAGATACATTTGAGTCTTTTTCTAGAGTAATTATTAGCAATTATATAAATCACTGACTTAATTTATTTTATTTTTGCAGAAAGAAAGAAAATATAAAAAGAAAGGAAATAGTTTATATTATTAATAAATATATATATATATATATATATAAGGGGAGGTTGAAGGAAGAAAATAAATAATTAAGCTAACAAGGCCCAATTGTTTGAATATCCAGCCCATGAATTGAAAGGAATGGAACGTGAGATGAAGAATTGAATTTAGAGGATTGGCACGAAACCCTAGGCGTGAGGTGATTTGGAATTGGCTTGCATTATTATAAAAGGAGAGCTGTGCATCATCACAAAGGGGAGACTCATCATATACTGATGGCATGACGGGACATTGAGAACAAAAAGAGAGGAAGACCGACGTGAACGGAAACGCTGAAGTGAGAGAGGAAGATTTGGGTACCCGTTCTTGATACTGTGAGAGAGCTCTGGAGCAGAAAAAAGAGACTGAAGACTCAGAATAATAATTTCTCTAATTTCCGGGTTATTTTTATTTCTGTAATTCATGACTCTAATTTCTATTTTATTGTTCTTGATACCTATGGATACCTAAATCCTCTTCTAGGGTCTTAGGTGGATCTTACTTGATTAGAGACCTTTTTATGTTTTAATTTATACTTTGAATTCCTGTTTTTATTTCAATTAATATTATCCTATTGCTTTATCACATGATTAGGATTAGCTACCCTTTGCATGTTTATAATCAATTAGTTGATCAGCGACCGTACTGCAATTAGTTGGTGGACCTATAGGATAATTGAGGCTATAATTAGGGCATGACCAAACCATAATTTAGTCTTCCAATCATTCAACCTTTTTGCACTTTATGCTTTTCTTGAATTTAAATTCTTGCATGACCAAACGAGGGTTAATTTAGGAAAAAGAATATTAATCGCGAATGACCAAACGGATTAATAGTTTTAGTAAAGGGATTGGTAATTAAATAAAATAAGGGAATTCAGGTAGAGTTAGACATAGAGGAATCGAAGCTTGCAAGTGAAACCGTGACTCTAGGTCTCTCTCCATTGCTTTAATATTGCATTTTAATTATTGTTAATTAGTTCTTTTTATTTTAGCTTCTATAACACTCAACTTTATTGGTTCGTCTAAACAATAGAATATCTTGATTAGTTTGGTACTTGTTAATTAATCCCTGTGGAGACGATAATTTTTTATACTACTTCCGCGATAGAGTACACTTGCTCTAAGTGTGTTTTTAACGCAACAAGTTTTTGGCGCCGTTGCCGGGGATTAATTTAGCAATATTAAACGAAAAAGATTTTTATTGCTTTAGACATTTTTTTTTGTGTGCTTTAGTTTTTAATTTTGTTTTTTTATTTATCTTATTAAAAAGTTAAGAAAAAAAAATTGCTAATACTTTCCAAAGAGATTGTTGCAGTTCACCTGTTTTGCAGATAAAAGTCTAAATCATGGTTAAGACCCTTGGAGATTATATTAGAGAGGCAGGGGCTCAAAGAAATTTAGAGAACTCAAATTGGTATGTGGCTCAGTGCCAAATCCCAATTTATCCTCCTCCTTATGACCCTTATTTGGATTATTGTGATGACTATGAGCCACCTCCTTATTCCTCCCACTGGGATAATTATGAGCCACTACAAGTGCAAAGGCAAGAGGAGGAGATACCATACACCAATGATGTATTGGAGCGGATACATGCAAAGTTTGACCGCATGGAGGCCAAATTGGAGTCATAAACGGTCATATCTCAAATATCATTGCTTTATTATCTCAAGAGGCCCAAGAAACTCATTCACAAACCTGAGCAATACAAAGATAATATTCTTAGGAGTGATGAAGAGTTCTCCGTGGAAGATAATATAGAGGAAGAATCTCTCGAGAAAGATGAAGAGACTCCTACCGGAAGGGAGTCAAATAAAAATAATAGCTCCTACTAAAGGGAGTTATATTGAAATAAAAGATGATACTGATGAGAACGCTTGTGAGGAGAATGAAAAAGATCCATTGGTTCATGAGTTCAAGGAAGAGGAGAAAGCCCCATTGGTTCATAAGTTGGAGGAAGAGGAGAAAGCCCCAATTTTTGGGCAAGTTGTTTTAACCATTGGTGATCTTTGTAATTGAGGTTAATAAGGGAAAGGTAACTAACTACGGAGTGGTAAAGAAGATGATGTTATTAAAACTTTAAATTCCAACGAATATTTATCTTCTTTAACCTCTCCTTATTTTGATGATGTGGTTCAAACTAACATTGTTAGTGATTTAAAGATGCAGGACCTTTCGGAAAAAATTCTTATTTTGCAGGATTCTAGCATAGTGGTGGATGAAGATAAAACAAGAATTCCACAATCCTTTGAATTTCAACCACCACATGGAAAAAGAAAAAACAATGTCAATCACATGGTTAGAAAACTAAGAAGATGCAACTGCGTTAGATGTAAAATTTGCTCTTGGAGAGCCACCTGATTGAGCACCAACTATCGTCAGGCTCATGACGTTAAACAAGCACTTCGCGGGAGGCAACCTGTGTTTTATTTTCAGTTATTTTTGTTTTCTTTTTGTTTTCTTTTGTTTTTAGGAACAAGCTCCAACTACAAGCTCTCTCGGGAAGTCACTCTTACTCTCTCTCTCTCATTTATTTATTTTTGTGTTAATCTAATATTTTGCATTGAGGACCATGCTTCATGCTAGTGTGGGGGAGGATACTATATGTTGTTACTTGATCTCTATTAATGCATATACCCACTACATATGTTGATAGCATTTTTTCTAGCTTGTTTTGCATGAACTATGCTTAAATTGAAAACAAAATAGAGATTATGCCTTTAGGGGATCCCATAATTAATTTACTTGACAGGACTTGTGCTTAATTGTAATCTGTGAGGATGCCCTAAGGAAGTCGATAATTAGCATTTGTCTCTCTTGAGTACTTTTTGTGAACTAGCTTCTAAATGTGAGATCTGAGCCTTTATAAGGGGATTGCTACTAAATCATAAATTTTTACCCCTTTTCTTTCTATGAGTGTGTTTCCCAATTTGCTACATTCTAGAATTTGTCTTTTGACCATTTCAAGGCGAAAAGTGATTTGCATCATGTAAAAAGATTTGGGGAATTTAGGTATTTTTCTAGCCACAGAGTTGCTTGTTGAATTTATCCCTTAGTTGCCCCCTTTGAGCCTAATTGTTATAATTTTTGTTCTTTGGTACCCAGATATATTTTTCTTTTTTCTTCTTTTGGTAACCATTTGGAATTAAATGTGGAGCAACTATTGAAAATTACAATTACGTCCTATATTTTAGTTGTCTATATTGTCAGGATTGGAATTTCGTCCTATACTTTAATTGTCTATCTTGTTAGGATGAAGAAAACAAAAGGAGTGAATCATGTGCTTACAAGAAAACTTTCTTACAAAGGAAACAAAATAGAAGTTGTCATGTACTTACCTTTTCCTCCTAAGAAAAAATAATAGAAAGAGAATTTGAAAAAAAAAACAAGAAAGGAAGAAAAGACACATCAAAAGAATGAAAGAGCCAAAGTGGCAAATCCAAATCAAAAATAGAAAATGTCTACTCAAGAGAAAAGACAAATCAAAGAGAGCAAACCCAATAGAAGAAGAGTGAAGAATGAAAGTGAAATTAATTTGGAGTTTGGACAAAAGCTCATAAAATAGATAGGAGCTCCATATTTGGTTTCAATGGTTCTTGTTTGCTTCTTGTTTTTCTTTTAGCCCTTTGATTATCTCCTCTTCTTATTTCCTACCCCGCATGAATTCACCTTGGCCCCATTACAACCCATGAAACCCCATCTTTTGCATGCATGTGAACTATTTAGTGGAGATTTGGTCAAATTACAAGCTTATGGTAATGTGCATTTTGTGGAAACTTGAGTGTATATTTTCACTAGTCCCTAAACACTTAGAGAGATTGTGAGCGAGTGCCCTTGTTCACGTAAATGTATTCTTCAGGACTTTAGCCTCTAATTGGGCAACCTTTTGACACCTCATATGTGCTATATTCTCTATTATTCTGTCATTGTACTTCTAACTTTGGGTCCCTTTTTTAGTGTCTCTATTATTTGTTTGAAAATTTTGTTGTGCGAGAAAAATTGCTGAGGACAAGCAAAGGTCAAGTGTGGGGAGTTGATAAACTCTAATTTGGTGCATTTTAGAGATACATTTGAGTCTTTTTCTAGAGTAATTATTAGCAATTATATAAATCATCTGACTTAATTTATTTTATTTTTTGCAGTAAAGAAAGAAAATATAAAAAGAAAGGAAATAGTTTATATTATTAATAAATATATATATATATATACATATATAAGGAGGTTGAAGGAAGAAAATAAATAATTAAGCTAACAAGGCCCAATTGTTTGAATATCCAGCCCATGAATTGAAAGGAATGGAACGTGAGATGAAGAATTGAATTTAGAGGATTGGCACGAAACCCCAGGCGTGAGGTGATTTGGAATTGGCTTGCATTATTATAAAAGGAGAGCTGTGCATCATCACAAAGGGGAGACTCATCATATACAGAGTGAGCATACACGGACATTGAGAACAAAAAGAGAGGAAGACCGACGTGAACTAAACGCGGAGTGAGAGAGGGAAGATTTGGGTACCCGTTCTTGATATCGTGAGAGAGCTCTGGAGCGTAAAAAAGAGGCAAGACTCGAATAATAATTTCTCTAATTTCCGGTTATTTTTATTTTCGTAATTCATGACTCTAATTTCTATTTTATTGTTCTTGATACCTATGGATACCTAAATCCTCTTCTAGGGTCTTAGGTGGATCTTACTTGATTAGAGACCTTTTTATGTTTTAATTTATACTTTGAATTCCTGTTTTTATTTCAATTAATATTATCCTATTGCTTTATCACATGATTAGGATTAGCTACCCTTTGCATGTTTATAATCAATTAGTTGATCAATGATCGCATCGCAATTAGTTGGTGGACCTATAGGATAATTGAGGCTATAATTAGGGCATGACCAAACCATAATTTAGTCTTCCAATCATTCAACCTTTTTGCACTTTATGCTTTTCTTGAATTTAAATTCTTGCATGACCAAACGAGGGTTAATTTAGGAAAAAGAATATTAATCGCGAATGACCAAACGGATTAATAGTTTTAGTAAAGGGATTGGTAATTAAATAAAATAAGGGAATTCAGGTAGAGTTAGACATAGAGGAATCGAAGCTTGCAAGTGAAACCGTGACTCTAGGTCTCTCTCCATTGCTTTAATATTGCATTTTAATTATTGTTAATTAGTTCTTTTTATTTTAGTTTCTATAACACTCAACTTTATTGGTTCGTCTAAACAATAGAATATCTTGATTAGTTTGGTACTTGTTAATTAATCCCTGTGGAGACGATAATTTTTTATACTACTTCCGCGATAGAGTACACTTGCTCTAAGTGTGTTTTTAACGCAACAGGTTTAAAGTGAATGAAAGTGACAAATGCATTTATTACAAAACCGAAAATGACATTTGCACTATCATATGTCTCTATGTAGACGACTTACTCATATTTGGATCAAACATTCATGTCGTAAATAAAGTGAAATCACTGTTGTGTAACAACTTTGATATGAAAGACCTTGGAGAAGCAAGTCTAATACTTGGCATCAAGATCACTAGGTCGGAGAAAGGAATTTCTTTGGATCAATCTCATTATATTGAGAAGATCCTAAAGAAATACAATTATTTTGATTGTAAACCTGCATGTTCACCATACGATCCGAGTGTCAAACTTTTTAAGAACATGGTGGACAGTGTAAGACAAACGGAATATGCGAGCATCACTGGCAGCCTAAGGTATGCCACTGATTGTACTAGACCCGACATTGCCTATGTTGTGGGATTATTATGCAGGTTTACTAGTCGACCTAGTATAGAGCATTGGCATGCTATTGAGAGAGTCATGAGATACCTTAAAAGGACCATGAATCTCGGATTACATTATCAGAGATTTCCAGCTGTACTTGAAGGGTACAGTGATGCTGATTGGAATACTCTATCTGATGATTCCAAAGCAACCAGTGGCTATATATTTAGTATAGTTGGTGGAGCTGTATCTTGGAAATCTAAGAAACATACCATATTGGCTCAGTCCACTATGGAGTCTGAAATGATAGCACTAGCAACTGCTAGTGAAGAAGCTACTTGGCTAAGATGCTTACTAGCAGAGATTCCCTTATGGGAAAAACCAATGCCAACTGTGTTGATCCACTGTGATAGTACCGCGGCTATTGCAAAAATAGAGAACCGTTATTATAACGGTAAGAGACGACAAATACGTCGTAAGCACAGCACTGTGAGAGAATGTATCTCAAAAGGAGCTATGAGAGTGGATCATGTACACACTGATATGAACTTAGTTGATCCTTTGACGAAAGGATTAGCTAGGGAGAAAGTCCAAAATACATCTCAAAGGATGGGACTACTGCCATTAGAATCATGAGTCACTCACGATGGTAACCCGACCTAAAAGACTGGAGATCCCAAGAATTAGGTTCAATGGGTAATAACAAGTTGTGAAGTGATACGAGATGAACATGCTATAATAAATAAAGAAGCATGATTCCTGAAGCAACTTAATGTTGAGGTAATAGAAACTCTTAATGAGATCTATACTCTATGTGGAGTGGAGTACCTAGCTACAGGAGTACTCTTGATAGACTCACCTTTGTGAATGTGGAAGTGGGGCCGCTTCCTATGGAATCGTTGGCAAGATTCCTAGAGCGTTCACTAAACTGGGATAGACGTGCAAGGCCATAAAAGCACGGGCTTATAAGAATACACCCATAGAAAAGGTTGTGTGTGGTTTTGATGTTCGAGATAGAGTTCAAGACTACGAGTCACTCTTGTTGAATCGAAATCCTAACCACTATGTAAAGGTTCAAGTCGTAGACACCTTTGCTTATGCACAATCTTATAGAAGCGTTTGACGCTATCTCTTAAAACTTCTTTTTAAATTCAAGTGGGGGATTGTTGGAAATTTCAATGAATTGTGTGAATTGAAAAAGTCCCACTCTTCACCCTAAACAATTTTCTAGTTCTGGTTCTTTTTGAAAGCTTGAGATATTTTCCAAGCTAAGAGTGGTTTTTATAACCATATAGAGTGGTTTCCATAAACCATATTGAGGGTGTATTTCTAGAGCGAATTTCTCACAGTGCAGTGAAAATTCGTAACAGTGTAACTGGGTTGTTTTATCTTGGGGACGTCGTGGTTGATAGCCTACTTGCACCTTTGAGTAGTGCCACGAAACGTCTTAAAGAGAGCGACCTAGTATTTAAGTGTGAATTGAAAAAGTCCCACATTGCTTGGAATAGACACTATGTGAGTGTTTATAAGTGGGAACTTAATCCATTGGGCTGGACCCCAAGGGGTACCCAATTTTGTGGATGGGTGAGAACACACACTGTGACCACCACACACGCTTGCTGCGTCGCCGCCGCCGTCCGTCCGGCCAGCTTAGCTTGGCCGTCCGTCCGTCCGACCACCACACATTGAGGAGATGTTAATCCGAGTAGGTTCCCAGGAAAGGGAGGTGGGTCACAATGGACACACTTAAATACCAAGTCTTTCCTTAGCCAGAACTTTCCCCAATGGATTAAGTTCCCATCAATGGAATTTGTTATCTCAATTTGACTCCCCTCAGTAGGATCTATTATTTTGATTTGACTCCCTTCAAAGAGGAGTCTCTTCATCTTTCTCGAGAGCTTCTTCCTCTAGATTATCTTCTTTGGAGAACATTTCATCACTACTAAGAATATTATCTTGATATTGCTTAGTTTGTGAATTAGGAGTTTCTTGGGACTCTTGAGATAACAAAGTAATGCTACTTGAGATTTGGTTTGTCATGGTATCAAGTCTATCCCCCCAAGTATCAATTATATCACCCAAGGTATCAATTCTATTATCAATTCTTCTCTCAAAGGCACTGTATTGCTCAATTTCCACGGTCGAGGTGCACTTAGTTTGTGAAAACTGAGTTTCTTGAGCCAACTGAGTTGCCAGTGCTATCATATCACTAATTTTTGACAACCGATTCTCTATATTATTCTCAAATCTGTCAAGTCTTTCAATTATTTGCTCCACTGGTTTGGGCAAGACCTCATTGGCATCTGACTTTTCCTCTTCTTGCCTCTGCACTTGTAGTGGATCATAATTATCCCAGTGGGGGGAATAAGGAGGTGGCTCATAGTCATCACAATAATCCAAATAAGGGTCATAAGGAGGAGGAGAAATTGGGATTTGGCACTGAGGCACATACCAATATGAGTTCTCTAAATTTATTTGTGCCTTTGCCTCTCTAATATAATCTCCAAGGGTCTTAACCATGATTTAGACTTTTATCTACAATCTCTTTGGAAAGTATTAGCAATTTTTTTTTTAGTATATTTTTTTTAATAAGATAACAAAAAACAAAATTAAAATGAAAGCAAAAAAAATGTCTAAAGCAATAAAAATCTTTTTCGTTTAATATTGTTAAATTAATCCCCGGCAACGGCGCCAAAGACTTGTAGCGTCAAAGACACACTTAGAGCAAGTGTACTCTTTCGCAGAAGTAGTATAAAAAAGAATATCGTATCCACAGGGATTAATTAACAAGTACTAAACTAATCGAGATTATTTAATGTTTAGACAAACAAATAGTTTGAGTGATGTAGAAACAAAAATAAGAAGAAGTAAATGACAAGAATTAAAAATGCAAGATATAATCAATGGAGAGAGACCTAGGGTCACAGTTTCACTTGCAAGCTTCGATTCCCTTATGTCTAATTCCACCTAAATTCCCTTATTCTATTTAATTACCAATCCATTTACTAAAACTATTAATCCGTTTGGTCATTCGCGATTTGGTTCTCCTTCTTGAGTTCCTTGCTTGAGTTCCTTGATTGATTTTGCCATCTAGTTTTAACCACAACACAATGATGGAAACTTTAGAAATATAATCATCCAGATATGATTCAAGCAAAGATGACTTGAACAAATGACTTATTTAAGAGAAATTAATTGTATTAATCCGTTTGGTCATTCGCGATTAATATTCTTTTTCCTAAATTAACCCTCGTTTGGTCATGCAAGAATTTAAATTCAAGAAAAGCATAAAGCACAAAAAGGTTGAATGATTGAAAGACTAAATTATGGTTTGGTCATGCCCTAATTATAGCCCCAATTATCCTATAGATCCACCAACTAATTGCAGTCAATCGTTGATCAACTAATTGATTATGAACATGAAAATGGTAGCTAATCCTAAGAATGTGATAAAAACAATAGGACAATATTAATTTAAATAAAAATAGGAATTCAAATCAGAAATTAGAACATGAAAGGTTTCTAAATTGCAAGATCCACCTAAGACCCTAGAAGAGGACTTAGGTATCCATAGGTATCAAGAGCAATAAACTAGAAATAAGATTCATGAAATACAAAGATAAAGAATAACCGGTAAATTAGAGAAATTCTTTATCTATGTCTTCAATCTCCTCTTTCAGCTCCAAAGCTCTCTCACGATGTCAATAACGACACCAAAGTTTTCCTTTTTCCCTCTCCGCATGCGTCAGTGTTGTTGTGTTTGTTCTATATGTGGTGTACTGCCTCCTCTATTTTGATGTGCAGCACCCTTCACTACGCCAGAATTGTAAAAAGAGATCGCCACCTTTAGTAGCGTTTATAAAAAAACGCTAGCCATTTTAATAACACGCTACACCATTAGTAGCGTTTTAAAGTAAAACGCTACCTATTAGGTAACACGCTAGACAGATCCCTAGCGCTTTTACTCAAAACGCTAGCAAATTAGAAAACACGCTAGACAGATCCCTAGCGCTTTTATTAAAAACGCTAGCCAATTAGAAAACACGCTAGATAGATCCCTAGCGTTTTTTAGAAAGCGCTAGCTATTTAGAAAACACGCTAGACAGATCCCTAGCGCTTTTATTCAAAACGCTAGCCAATTAGAAAACACGCTAGATAGATCCTAGCGTTTTTATAAAACGCTAGATATTTAGTAAACACTCTAGACATATCCCTAGCGCTTTTACTCAAAACGCTAGGTATTTAGAAAACACGCTAGATAGATCCCTAGCGTTTTTAGAAAACGCTAGGTATGGTTAAATAATTTTTTTGTTTCCCATTGAGCTACTTCCTCTTTCACCTAACACTCTTACCCTAAACGCAAAATCACTCACCCGTAAACGCAAAACCCTAACACCCTAACTCAAATTAACATCATCTCTCTCAACGAAAATCATCTCTCTCGGTGAACATCATCTCTCTCACTCGCACAACATTGGTGAGTTTTACTGTTCCTTTCTCTGTTTCTTGTTAGATATTAATTGTGGGTTCTAGTTTAGAAATATATTAGTTTTGTCACTTGTGCACACTAGACTCTTCTTCTTTTTTTTCACCACTAGCCTCTTGTTACACATAAATTAATTGTTTGGAAGACTAGACTATATGGTTCCTTTGTCTTGACCAAAGGACCGAGAATAGAAATAGAATATGATATAGATATAGCTTGGGAAAATAAGGAGTGGAATTGAAAAAAATTTAAAAGAGGAAATTTTGTTTGTTTTTTTATATGAATTGATTCTTCATTATATTCGAATTGCTTGATGGGTCATATGTTAAAGTTCTCTTCTCAGGATTTTATTATAAATATTTGGCAATTATGGATAGAAATTGGATGTCTGCCAATCATCTGTCCAAGGAGTATGCCGCTGGAGTGGATTATTTTGTGAGCTGTGCTGTTGAACGTTTAGGGACTTCTAGTGGTATGAAATGTCCTTGTTTAAGGTGTTGTTATGTAAAATCGCCATTCTTTGCAGAGGAGTTGACACGACATTTAAAGCGAATGGAATTGATCAAAGTTACACTTGTTGGATAATGCACGGTGAGAAAAAGGTGAATCTTCAAATATGAATGATATTAGTAAGAGATATGCGTCGCCGGTTGACAGGAACACATTCATTTGATGCGAACGAATTTGAAGAGATGGCAAAGGTGGTTGAAGAGGATCTTAATGATTGTCCTGAAATGTTTGAGAAGTTGATAAGCGATGCGAGAGACACCATTGTATGCGGGTTGTAATGAATTCACAAAATTATTGGTCGTGATCAAGTTGTATAACTTGAAAACTCGCCACGGATGGACGGATAAGAGCTTTTACCGATTTACTCTCATACGAAAGAAATGTTGCCGAATGATAATGTGCTTCCTTCTCGGACGTATGATGCAAAGCAAATGTTGGGGTCTATTGGCTTGAACTATGAGAAGATACACGCTTGTCCGAATGATTGCATTTTATTTCGGAATGAACATGCGTTGTTAAAGTTGTGTCCTAAATGTAATGCATCATGCAGTATAAGAAGAAAGAGTCTGCTCCACAAAAGGTGTTGTGGTATTTTCCTATAATTCCTCGATTTAGGCGCATGTATCGTAGTTCAGAAGATGCAAAACACTTGACATGGCATGAGGATGAAAGGATTAAAGATGGTATGCTACGACACCCGGCAGATTCTCCGCAATGGAAAAAATCAATATTGAGTATCCTAATTTCGGGGATGACCCGAGAAACCTACGCCTTGCATTGTCTGCTGATGGATTTAACCCGCACGGTATCCAGAGTAGCTCCCACAGTACATGGCCCGTGATTTTGGCGATTTATAACTTACCGCCGTGGCTTTGCATGAAACGCAAATATATGATGCTGTCTTTGTTAATTTCTGGGCCCAAACAACCAGGAAATGATATTGATGTATACTTGGCTCCTTTAATTGAAGACTTGAAGCAAATGTGGGAGATTGGGGTAGAGGTGTATGATGGGTTCAGAGAAGAAAGTTTCACCCTGAGGGCTATGATCTTTGGCACAATTAACGACTTTCCCGCATACGGCAATCTATGCAGGTACAGAACAAACAAAGGCGTGTGCATGCCCTATATGTGAAGATAAACGCATTGGATGTGGTTGGAACATGGTAAGAAGAATATCTATCTTGGTCATCGAGATTTTTGCCATCAACTCATCACTATCGATTGTGGAGAAAGGCATTTGATGGGAATACTGAAACACGTAGAGCTCCCGCCTTTGTGGCGCGAGCAGTATTTGAAAAGGTGGAAGATTTGAACATTAAATTTGGGAAGCCTTTTGCAGGAGAGATTGCCAAACGGGGTGGAAGAAAAGTCGATTTTCTTTGAGTTGCCATTTGGAAGTCATTATATGTAAGGCATTTCATTGATGTGATGCATGTTGAAAAGAATGTCTTGAAAGTGTCATTGGTACCTTACTCATATATGGGTAAGACTAAAGATACCATCAACTCAAGGTTGGATTTGGTTAGTATGGGTTTGAGACCTGAATTGGGTCCCAGAAAGAAGGGTACACGTACATATCTACCTCCGTGCACTCATACTCTATCTAGAAAGGAGAAGACTGTCTTTTGTGAGTTTCTTCATGGAGTTAAAGTTCCAGAGGATACTCTTCAAATGTGGCGACTCTTGTATCGATTAAAGACCTCAAGTTAAAGTCTCTAAAGTCCCACGATTGTCATGTTCTCATGGAGAATTTGCTACCCATTGGTATACGATCCATTTTGCCTAAGAAAGTGCGTCGGACCTTAACCAAACTTTGTTTATTCTTTAAGGCGATTTGTAGTAGAGTGATTGACACTGGAAAGTTGCCAACATTGCAAAGAGAAATTACTTGTCACTTTGTGTGAGCTTGAGATGTATTTCCCACCTTCCTTTTTGACATAATGATTCATCTAATAGTTCATCCGGTTGAGAGACACAATTGTGTGGCCCATGTTACATGAGATGGATGTATCCGTTTGAGCGTTACATGAAGATATTAAAAGGATATGTGAAAAATCGATCACGACACGAGGTTGTGTTGTTGAGCGCTATATAGTTGAAGAGGCTATTGAGTTTTGCACGGGCTATCTATCTAGTCTTGAATATTCTGTGGGACCGCCAAGGTCTCGTCATGAAGGAAGAATTAGTAAAGGGATGACGGGAACTAAATTAGTGATGGTATCAAGGAAAGAACTAGAGCAAGCACACTTGTACGTTCTTCACAATGATAGTGAGGTTGATTCATATGTTGCCAAGCACAAGGAGATTCTTAAGAGTCAATTCCGGGAAAGAAGCAAGTTTGGTTAGCAAAAGAACACAATAGGAGTTTCATAGTGTGGCTAAAACATCACATTGATGGTGAGTGTGTTTGAATCCTACTTGATTTCAAAAAGATTGAGATGGTTAGCAAAAGGTCCAAATATACATGTCTTCTCTTACAACATTGACTATCTAATGAACGAGTGCACTTTCTATACAAAAGAACAAGATGATCGAGTAAAATGCAAAATAGTGGGGTGACTCTTGTAGCTCATTCTATGCATGCATCCAAAGTGCAAAGATAGAAATCCCATATATGCGAATATGTCTTACTTTGGCTTCATTGAACACATATGGGAGTTGGATTACAATATGTTTCGTGAGCCCGTGTTCAAATGTGAATGGGTTGACAATAATATCTTGGTTCTGATTGATGAATTAGGGTTCATGCGGGTGAATTTCAACAAGTTAGGATATAAAGATGAACCTTTTATTTTAGCATCGCAAGCTCAACAAGTGTTTTATGTCACCGATCCATTAATATCAATTGGTCTATTGTTCTATTGATCGACAAAAAATTTGTGTATAACAACGATGATGATGAAGCACCCGATGATGTTGGTGTTGAGGACGACCCTTTCTTCGTAACATCGTAACCAATAATAGGGGAAAATACTTCTATAGAGGATGTTGTATATTTTAGAAAAGATCATAATGATGGAATTATTATTCGTCGGAAAAAAATACCAAGACTCGAATTGCAAACAAAATTTTATCTAGGAAAAGGAAAAGGTAATATAGACTTAATGATATCTCGTTATTTTTATTAATAGATAATATTTATATTGTTTTTGTAAATTTAACAATAACATGGATTATATATGTTATATTGCAGTCGATGGCATCACTTAGTGATCATGAGATCTAGTGGTCAAGAAGTAGTCATTGAGGTTGTCTTTGTTATATATGTTTCTAGCTTTAATTTGTAGCTACTTTTGAGTTTCATAATGTAAGTTACTTATTATGTTGTATGATTTGGATATATATTAATTATGTTGTAAGTAATTGTTAGTTTAATATGGTCTTTTGGTGATATGTACATATGTGTGTGTATCTATATATTGGTTTGTAATGATATATTGGTTGAATTTTGTTGGAATGTATTTTCTGAATTTTGTTGGAAGGGAATGAATTTATAGGTTGTAATTAAAATGGAGAACAAACCAAAATAAAAAAATATTTAAAAAAATTCAGATCAATAGGTAGCGTTTTAGAGTGAAAACGCTAGAAATAAAGTTAAAAATTCATTCAATACCTAGTGTTTTATAGATAAAACGCTAGGAATTGTAAAGAGGAGCTAGAGGATCCCTAGCGTTACGTAAAACGCTAGGAATGGTAGTAAAAGGTGCTATAGCATCCCTAGCGTTTTTACATAAAACGCTAGGAATGTTAGTAAAAGGTGCTATAGCATCCCTAGCGTTTTTATATAAAACGCTAGGAATGTTAGTAAAAGGTGCTATAGCATCCCCAGCGTTTTTATATAAAACGCTAGGAATGTTAGTAAAAAGGTGCTATAGCATCCCTAGCGTTACGTAAAACGCTAGGAATTGTAAAAAAGCGCTTATAGCATCCCTAGCGTTTTTACATAAAACGCTAGGAATGGTAGTAAAAATTTTAATAGCATCCCTAGCGTTTTACAGAAAACGCTAGGAATTGTAAAGAGGCGCTATAGCATCCCTAGCGTTTTATGTAAAAACGCTAGGGATGCTATTAAAATTTTTACAAGGCGCGCTCTCTCATCTCTCTCACACACACTCACGCTGTCTCTTCATCTACCTAACTCCTCTCTTGCGAAAACCCAGCGAAAACCCGAAACCCGAAACCTCTTCGCTCATCCCTTCGTATGAGACCCAGGCAAACCAAACGACCCATCCTCTTCGCTCATCCTCTTCGCTCATCCTCTTCGCTCATCCTTGCGAACAACCCACACTCCACGTATTCGTTCATCATCCAGAAACCCATAAACGCGCGACCCAGGAAACCTAAAACGCAGAAACCCATCCTCTTCGTTCATCCTCTCTCTCCTTGGTGTTATCTTACCACGCAGCAAGCACCCATTTGTTTCCTTTTTCTACGCACTCTCTCCCTTTCAAAAGGTATTTCTGCAACATACTCTCACTGGTTTTTTTGTTGTTTGTTATGTATCTTTTGTATGGCTTTCTCTGTTACTTAGCTCAATGTTATATTTAATTAGTTGTTAGATTAGTCTGGCTTAGATAGCATTATTAACTTTCCTAGTGCATGGCTTTCCTAGTGCATGCATGGCTTTCTCTGTTTAGTGCATGGCTTTCATATATATGTTTACTCTAGGTTCTTAGTGCATGGCTTTCCTATATATGTTTACTCTAGGTTATATACTTAGTGCATGGCTTTCCTATGTATGTTTACTCTAGGTTATATACTTAGTGCATGGCTTTCACTGTTACTTAGTGCATGGCTTCTTCTATATTTTGTTAAGTGTTTGTTGGTTCTAAACAATTAGAAAGCTAAAACTCAATGAGTCTATTTCATTTGGGTCATTGCAAGTGAGATGGCATCACATAGTGATCATGAGAGTAGTCAGGGTGGTGATGGGAGTGATAGAAACACAAAGAAGTTCACTCCCCGAGGAATTACATCGAAAAAGAATATCGTCCATCGGATAAGTAGAGGACACGAGAAATATAAGGTAAGTTAATTACTAATTATTAATGTTGTTCTCTACCTTTCCAAGTTATCTAATTATTTAATGATTTAATTATTTAAGGTCCGATGGAGTGTTAAAGGTTTGCCAATTGGAGACAACGGCACAAATTTAATTAGCTTTATTGGTACTAAGGTGAAACAAATCTTTCCAATTTCAATAAAAGTTGGAATGAGAAAGATAATACGCTTTTGCCTAAACTGAAAGATGATTTTTGGTCCTTAATACAGGTATATAATTTTAGACCTCTTTAATAATCTTATTTAGTGAATTTTTAGTTGTATTTATTTAATCTGGCCATTTTTATGTATAAGTAGAAACACTTTGATGTCGATGATGCCCGAAGAGATAGGATACTCAAGGAAGCGGGAAGGTTGCATCGGGCATATAGAAGCGATGTGGGGAAAAAGTATCCAAACGGCTGATGGGACCATCGACAGAGCCTCAAGCATCGTATGCGGAATTATAACTAAGGAGGATTGGACCAAATTTGTAGATATACGCACTCTGAGATCCGGATTTCTGGTTAGTATATTAATTATTTAAGTTATATATATATATATATATATATATATATATATATATTTCACAACAAGATATCATTCATTAATGTATACTTATGTTTTTAAATAGAAAAAAAGCAAAGCCAATAAAGTGAGAGCTTCTATCCCGAAAGTACCCTTATAGAGGAGGTTCAAGTGGATATCAAATTCTTGAAGAAAGATTGGTAAGACACAATTAGTTTAATTTATTATGATTTAACGAATCTTTTAATTTACAGTTGATTAACAATTATTAAACTTAAATAGTTATCTTGCAAGAGGGGAAAGATCCAACTCAAGAATCCCTTGATCGTTGTAATCGTATGCGGTTAGAGGCCCGACAAAACAAGGATGGGGAGATTGTGGATCCGAAAACTAAGGAGGTCAAGGACAAAATTGTAAGTATTCCAAAATTCATGTATTGTAATTTTAATTTTATGATTCCTAGCAAGTTGGAATTTGTGTCGACTATATTTTTTAATCTGTTACTCGATTTTTTTGACACGTGAACATATTTTTTATTGTCGATTAAATTTCTTTGACACTTGTTTATTATTTTTATCCGTTACTCGATTTTTTTGACACGTGGACATATTTTTATTGTCGATTAAATTTCTTTGACACTTGTTTATTATTTTTATCCGTTACTCGATTTTTTTTTGACACGTGAACATATTTTTTATTGTCGATTAAATTTCTTTGACACTTGTTTATTATTTTTATCCGTTACTCGATTTTTTTTGACACGTGGACATATTTTTTATTGTCGATTAAATTTCTCTTGACACTTGTTTATTAATTTTATCTGTTATTTATGTTTGTGCATCAGCAAAGCATATCACAATCTGTATCACAAGGAGATTTAGCAGATTGTGATGGTCAACAAGATGTCCTTGCTCGTGCCTTGGGAAGGGAAGAGAGACAGTGGTCGGATTAGAGGTTATGGATATGGGATTCCTCCTACAACCGTGTTTGGGCCAAAGAGCCAAAGCAAGGGGTGCGGGATTGTAAAGTCATGGCGGCAAAGTATGACGAGCTATCCAAGAATGTTCTTTGTATTAATGGAAGAGAGACAGATGTTTAAGCGACTCTTGGCACAAAGGATTGGTGCACCATCCCGCTGCACCACCCCCTGCTGAACCTATATCACCTGCTGCACCCCCCCCATAGCGCCCGAGATAGCTGCACCATCCCTTCAACACAGGTATTTAACAAAACTTGACCTGCTTTTTTGTACATATGTATTTGATAAAATTATCATGTATATTTATTTTTCTTTATAATTGATTTAGGATAATCGTGAATGTGAGCTATATATTGCAAACCCACATCGAAAGGTTGCAGTGGGTTTGATATGTAACCAATTGAGTGCCACATCGCACAATTTACCCATGCCCGAAAACCATTTGAGAGTTAGGGTAGACTATTCAATAGAGGGTCTGCACCATTGCTCATTCCAATTGCTAATGCGGATATATTTAATGTGGATCAAGCACTTAGTACTTTTGTAGCATGGCACGAACAACTTGTCGTTGTAAGTGACAATATTTTTGTTAATAAGTTGATGACTATAATGTGTGTTAACTAACTAATTAATCATTTTTTTAATATATACTAGGTACCCCAAGTGTCCCGACCTTCCCCTTCCATAAAAGTGTCCCGACCTTCCCCTTCCACTACCAAACTCTCCCGACCATCTACTTCTATACAAACCAGTCCAACATGTTGGTCAATTTCCCATTGATGAATTCGAAGTACATCGATTCTCTAAAGGTCCACATCACTCAAAAATGAACCGGACGACCAAATTTTTTTACCGGCCGATAACATTGTGGGACTGGAACAGTTGGTAATGATCAACATGGAGGATCTGAAAGCTATAGTTGAAATGGATTGGGCCACTGCCACTGATATTAGAGTATACCAGAGGTATGTATTAAATTATTTGTACACAATAGTTGTTTATATTAGAGTATATATTAGAGTATATATATGAGGATCACGAAAGTTGTATATATATTATTTATAGGTTTTTGTACAATCGTCTTCGGTCCTTTTTAGCGGATTACGTAAGTATTTCTTCTTGTGTCCAGCGTGTATCGTTGTGTTTCAAAGAAGGTAATACAGAGGAACGTATTATGGCTATTAAGAGTGAAATACAAAGTTATATCCATTCACGCTTCATGGATGCCAAGCATTTGAAGGGCGAATCTTTATTTTTGGCACCACTCAATAATGGGTGAGAAATTTAGTCTTCAATCACTTGTTTAATTATTTTGAGGATTGTATTATAGTGTAAATTAATGTGTACTCATTCGTGATTCATTTACTTGCAGGCAACATTGGGTACTCTTTGCAATAAACCCTAAGCAAAATGTTGTCTACTATCCGGATTCACTTCAAGGCCATTACAACGTCTCGTGAGACTTCGTAGAGATGGTTGAGAGGTGTGTATGTGTAACCCTCTCATTTTAATTTGTATAATTTAATATATGTATTTTGTTCAACTTAACGTTATATATATATGTATGACGTTACAGTGCTTTGAAAGAATACTTGGGATTATCTACGAGTAAAACAAGATGGCTACCCATAACTGTAAGCTTTTTAAGAATCATTCTTATAATTTTAATTGAATTTTTGGTCATAAAATGTGACAATTAAGTTATAATCTTTTGCTTTGTAGTGTCCTAAACAACCAAATAACAATGATTGTGGGTACTACGTTATGAGGTATATGAAAGAGATTATCACTCATGACAAAGTAACAATCCCAACCAAGGTAACTACTTAGATTTCTTTTTTATATTGATATTATAATACTTACTCACATTTAATAAACATTTTAATTCTAATTTTATTTCATTTTATTTTTCAGTATTTTTCCAACTTTAAAAATATCCGAATTACTCTATTTGAACAACTTACAGTATAGGGGAGTGGTGCGATTTTGTTTCTAGCTTTTTGTAGCAAGTTTTGAGATTCATAATAGTTTAGTTATTATATATGTTGTATATATTGGATTTATATTATGTTGTAAGTACTTCTTAGAATGATATATATTGGATTGGAAATATTATTTGATGAATTTTGTTGACTGAATTTTGTTTGAATGATATTGGATTGGAATGTATTTTTCTGAATTTGTTTGGAAGGGAATGAATTTATAGGTTGTAATTAAAATGGAGAACAAACCAAAATAAAAAAATATTTAAAAAAATTCAGTCAATAGGTAGCGTTTAAGAGTGAAAACGCTAGAAATGAAGTTAAAAATTCATTCAATACCTAGCGTTTTAAAAATAAAACGCTAGGAATTGTAAAAAGAGGAGCTAGAGGATCCCTAGCGTTTCTAAAAACGCTAGGAATGCTAATAAAAGGTGCTATAGCATCCCTAGCGTTTTACATAAAACGCTAGGTATGGTAGTAAAAAAGGGCTATAGTATCCCCTAGCGTTTTAATTTAAAACGCTAGGAATGGTAGTAAAAAGGAGCTATGGGATCCCTAGCGTTTTTATTTAAAACGCTAGGAATGGTAGTAAAAAAGAGCTATGGGATCCCTAGCGTTTTACAGAAAACGCTAGGAATTGTAAAAAGGCGCTGGGTCAATGGCTAGCGTTTTATATAAAACGCTACGTATGTCTAAAACACGCTGGGTCAATGGCTAGCGTTTTTTAAAACGCTACTAATGGGGTGTACGCATTAGTAGCGCCAGCTTCTCTAGCGTTTTAAAACGCTACCAATGCCCAAAAAAAACGCTACCAATCCTAATACGCTGGCGTAGTGCTTTTATATTTTGATGCCTAGGGTTGTGTGTGCCTTTACTTTCTCTCCAAGTCATGTGCTTCCTTTTTTTTCTCCCTTTTGAGTGCTCACCAACGGATTCACAGGATCCCTTTCTCTCTAAGTTTGTTGCTCACGTGTTGCTCCAGTTTGAAGCTTGAAATGTCAATGGGCTGATCTTCTTCTTTTTTAGATTAAGCGCTCCATGTAGCAACAGCCTATATATATATATATATATATATATATATATATATATATATATATATATATATATACACACTAGGACGATTACCCGTGCGATGTGTAACGCCCCAAATTTGATTAGAAATTATTTAGAGTTGATTTGATAGGGTAGCGGACCAAATTGGGGAGTTTTTGGCATAGGGATCATGTTGAGAAGGACTAAAATTGATGTTAGAAATACTTAATATATGATGATGATGATGATTATTATTATTATTATTATTATTATTAATAATATTATTATTATTATTAAAAGCAAGTTTCTAGTGAAAACCAAAGTCGTTATGGGAGGGAGGAAAAGTAGCGTATGGTTGGGAATTAAAAATCAAATTAAAAAGGGTTAGAGTGTTGATGCTCATTTAAAAAGAAATCAAAAATAGAAAGAGGAGAGAAAGAGAGAGTGTGAGTCGAAATAGAGAGAAGAGAGGGAGAGTTGCGAAGAGAAGAGGAAAAAGAGGAATAGGAGTCGCACAAGGAGAGGGAAGGGTCGTGTGTTGTCGTGGTTCGTTCGTGTCGTCTTCATCGTGGTCTTGGAGCTTACGTTATTCGAGGTAAGGGTGGGTTTTAACACTAATAATGGGTTATGATGAGGGTATATGGGTAGTTAGGGTTTGGTTGGATTATTTGCGATGTTGGATTGCAATTGATGATGGTGCGATGTTGCTATTGTTGTTATTTCGCATGATATGTTGTTATTGAGTCTTCAATGGTGTTTGTCTTTATGTGATGATTGATTTTGAGGCAAAATAGCATCTGGGGTCCTTTAACTTATTTTTCGTTTTCGCTTAGGTCCCTTAACTTTAAAAGCTAACGTTTAGGTCCCTTAACTTTTAAAAACGTGTCATCGTAGTCCCATTTAACGTTTTTAAACTAACAACAACTGGGACTTAAACGTTAGTTTTTAACGTTAAATGGGACAACGATGAAACATTTTTAAAAGTTAAGGGACTTAAACGTTAGCTTTTAACGTCAAATGGGACTATGATGAAACGTTTTTAAAAGTTAAGGGACCTAAACGTTAGCTTTTAAAGTTAAGGGACCTAAGCGAAAATGGAAAATAAGTTAAGGGACCCCGAATACTATTTTGCCTTGATTTTGATGATATATGATGTTGATGATGATTCTTGATAATGGCGTGATGTTGTGGTTGCTTTCGCAATGATGTTGATGTTAATTCCTTATTATTGTGTGTGGTTGCGTCTTATTAGTTGTTGTTGCGAGTCGTTGTCATTGATGGCAGCTGTGGTTATTTGCGTGGGTGTGCGGCGATGACGATGATCGTTGTTGCCGTGTTAAGTTGTCGTTTCGTGTTGTCACGGCGTAGAGCCCCTAGCCTTGACCGTGTGTGTGCGAGTGTGGCTTCCTTGGGTGGCGCCACAGGCGTGCGTGCGTGTGGGTTGTGTTTGTCGATCATATCGTGATGTTGATTCGTTAAAAACCTGGTTTCTAGTGGTTGTTGTACAAAGAGGGAATTGATGTGCTGAAATTTCGTTTTGAAACCGTTTGATAGGTGTCCAGTATTTCTGTGATTGTGACTTCATTATTGGCCCGAATTGCGTGGGGTTTGTTTCATTGGAAATTAGACACGATTTCCTTCACTTTAGGCACTGGTTTCGCTAAATTTGAGTCAGTATAACTGGAGAAAACATTTTTACAATATAGGTAAAAGAATCTGAAAAACTGCATGAACCCGTATGGGTATAGATTCAATGTTTTGTTCATAACTCTTTCCACCGAACTCATTTTCGAATGATTTTTATCTCATTGTAAACTAGACTCACGGGGCTTCAATTTAGACACGGATTTCGTTTCATTTGGTTGAGAATTCAAAGAGAAAACTGGGTTACAATTTAGTTAACAGAAGCTGTCGAACTTCTGTACCCTGAGAGGTATTTTGCAAAACTGTACTATTTGGGTACCTAAACAAATAAATAAAAATTATTTCTAGAAACTAGACATCTTAAGCTTTCCAGAGGATATTTGTTTGCAAAATTCCGACATCGTTTGATATGCTAAATTAATTGTCGGAGTTTGTGCACAGTTGCTGAAAAATACTGCTCCTTAGCTGTTTGGTAAAATGATCGAACGAATAGGACGTTGTGTTGGTTATTGTCGCTGCCCTTGTGTCCTGTGTGTGGGCGTGCCTAGTGCGTAGGTTCAGGCATTGTCTAGTGGTGCTGTGCACCAATTTGTGGTGTTGCGTGTGTCTGTGGTGCTGGTGTTGTCTGGTGGTGTTGTGCGCCAATTTATGTGTTGTGTGTGTTTTGGTTGTGCGCGCTGTTTGGCGTGGTGTGTACAGGTGATATGTGGCAGCTGTGATGCTGTAAACAAGTGGGAGTTACGAGGTAGCTATGAAGCTACAACACGTGGTATTTCTGTGTGATAATAATTTCGGTGGTATGGTATTTATTAATTAAATGCTCTGAGTATGTGTATCTATGCATGAATCATGAGTCGCATTGTCATATGCATCTTCGAGGTAGCTGTGATGCTACAACACGTGATTATTTTGGTGGTATGCCCGTCGTGGCCTTTTACGAGATCGGTACCGCATGCATATGCCCAGAGGGGTTGCATTCATTCATGAGTCCATTTATAACGAGTATTGGTATCTATTTACTAATGGAGTTTGTACCTTGTGCCGTGCTATGATGTGTTGAGTTTTATGTGCTTGCTGTGAGTTACCTGCTACTTATTTACTGCTGTCATTGCTTATCATTTCTGTTAATGCTAGCAAAAGCAACGTAGTTCTAATTTGAAAATATTTTTGAAAGGGTTTTGGAATGGGGAAAGAGCTTTCATAATGACCAAGCAAGCAAAAGCTTTGAGTGGCCATTACTAATAACTCTTGATAGCTTTCATGACAATCAAACAAGCCAAGGCTTTGGGTGATAGTCACTAATAACTTGTATTAATTAGAAAGGAGTTTGAAAGATTTTTGGAAAAAAATGTGTGAAATAGTAAAAGGGGTGTAACTAATTACAGGAGGTTGTATTATTAACGGAGGGGGTGTTATTAGCGATCAGTTGTTAAAGAACTTAAAAAAAGAAAAGAAAGAGAAGCCCATAAACGCAAGCCTTATCCAGCTAAAAAAAAAAAAAACCCTAGAACCATTTCCCCTCCTCATGCGCCGCTCCCTTCTTCATTTGGCAGGGGGAGAGAAATCGATTGAGAGAGAGAGAGATAGCATATCGAGAGAGAGAGAGAGAGAGAGAACGAACCGAGAGGAAGGAAGAGGAGAGGGTCTGTTCACGGAGGTGAGGGGCGGAGGTAATGGCGGCGCGACGGAGAGAGAGAAGCGACGGCGTGGTGGTGAGAGAGCGAACCGAGGGAAGGGAAGAGAGAGAGAGAGCGAACCAAGTGGGAAAGAGAAAACAAAATTGTGTTAGAGAGAAGGTCATGGCGCTGGAATTGTGGCCGGCGACTGCGCCGGTGAGGACAACCTCCGTGAGCGGTGGTCCGTCTTCCAGGTTCATCATTTCTTCATTTCTTTTCTACTATTTTCATTTTTTGGTGGTTGTGGGTGGCTGTTTTGGATGATTTGTGGTTTTTTTGGTTGCTTCTTGTGTTTGTGTTTATGTATGTAACTGTGTGTTTTTTTGGTTCTCTCTTTTTTCCAGATTTTCGTTTTCCTTCCCCCCCTCTGTGTTGTGTGTTTTTGGTTGTTATTTCCCCCTATCCTTCTCCTTTCTCCTTGCTGTCTCTGTGTGTGTGTGTATGTTTTTTGTATCTATTGTGTGTGTATATTGGTGCAGCGTGTATGTGCTCTGTGTTGTGTGTGTTTGTGTGTTGAGTTTGTTGTGGTCTCTGTGTGTTGTTCTCTGTTTTGTGCTTTTGTTCTTCCTTGGTTTTTTTTCTGTGTTTGTTGTTCCTGTTTTTCTCTCTCTTGTTCACTATATTGAAGCTGAATTTATAGCCAGAATTACATAGGTAGCTGTTGTGTAATGTCAATTTTGGTTTGTATTTGTTCAAGCTATTTCATGTTTTAAGGCTTAATTTTCTGAGCAACCTTTCTTCTCCTTTCAAGACTCCACTAGATTCACCATTTGGGATATTTGACTAAAATACTGAATTTGATTTTTATTCTTGTATAGGAAAGTTCTTTTTGGGGAGATGACTCTACCTATTTGAAGCTTTGGAGCTAGACCTATTGCTGCACAATTTTGGCTTCATCTCTTTGTCATGTGGGATAGAGTATCACGTGTGTGTGTGTGTGATGTAGAGGTGTGGTCTCTTGTATGCTGGGATGTCTTTGTCAATAAACAAACAGATGTAGTGAACATGTATAAGGCATCTTGACTCTAATACTACAAATGTACCAAACAAGTCTATTATGTTTATATTATTTCTGATTTCTATTTTAAGAGTTGATGAAGGGAAAGGAATTGTGACTAAAAGCAATATCATTGCTAACTGATTCACGTATGTAGACTGTACAAAACAAACTAAACTTCAATACCTCCAGCACAATGCCTTAGTAGTTTATTAACAATAACAATAAAATAGAGAAAAAATAAAAGGGATTCAATATGAAAGAAATCAATTTATTTTTGGTTAAGAGAAGAAAAAATTTCTATTTATTAACAATAAAATAACAAGCACCAAAATGACCAGGTGTATATAACGAGAACAAAATGGTGTGAGATCGTTGACAATAACACTCATGCACAACGAACTATATTTTTGAAGACTTTTGCAAACGAGAAAAATACCCATTTAAAATTGGGTATTTGCAAAAATACAATTTTTATTTGATTTTCAATTAGTCGGACAAAATTGGGGTATGACAGCTGCCCCTCTTTATTTGGATTTTATCAAGAAATATGAATTGGCCGAGACATATTTCGAAGATAAAATAGAAATAAAGAATTCAGAAATTATACCAATTTTGTCCACTTGGGGAAATTCGAATTTTCTTTTTCTTTTTCTCTCTCTTTTTTTTTTCGGAGAGATAGACACTTTCGTTCCGACTCGAAAACAGTAAATGAACACTGACGTGCAGACAGAAAAGGTAAAATGGGCACTTGCGTGCAGAAAGCTGTAAATGAGCACTTGCATGCAGAAAGCGGTAAAATGAGCACTTGCGTGCAGAAAGCGGTAAAATGAGCACTTGCGTGCAGAAAGCGGTAAAAGAGCACTTGCGTGCAGAAAGCGGTAAAATGCCCAGGCTGCCTAAAACCGGTAATCCTTAAACGAACTCTTGACGAATCCGAGTTTGCACGTGGCTTTGAGGAGCACGCATCCTGTGAATCTCTGGTCTTTCGCGCATCGGGGATCGTTATCGGCTCCGAATCGATATCTGATCAATGCACGGCGCCCATCGTATCTTAGGCCGATACAACTATTCCGTTGAACCTCACATGGGGCCGCGGTCCATCGCGTTGCTCGCATACGATGTGAGACACGCGCGAAAGGAGCGATGATCTCTCCGGGCTCCAAATCAGAATGCGCGCGTGAGCGCTCTCTTTTCTTTTCTTTTTGTTTCTCTCTTTTCTTTTTTTCTGAACTCCCCACTTGGGGGAGCATTTTCTGGAATCTGAAGGCGAGCATTAACACTGCGGTGTTTATCCTCTCTCTCACTTGTCTGCAGTTGAAAAATGAACCAATGCATGCAATGCAAATGCCATGATTGCCATTTTCTTTTTCTTTCTTATGATGATGAATGTAATGCAAATGCCTGAATTTCTCTTTTCTTTACTTTATTATTATTTTCTATGTCTGACGAGTGCATGATTTTATGCTTGGTGAATGTAATGCATGAGTTTCTTTTGCTGTTTTGCTCTTTTTCTCTTTCTTCTAGCTTCTCTTCTTTCTCTTCTTTTACTAGTTGTTGCTCTTTTGGCTTTTCTCTTCTCCTTTTCTTTTGCCCTTTTTACGAAGTGCAGGTATGCGAATGCAAAATTTTGGTGTTTGATGATATGTAATGCTCTTGTGTTTTGATGAAATGGCAGATAAATGAACACTTGGCGTGCTGAGAAAATGGTAAATGAACACTTGGCGTGCTGAGAAAACGGTAAATGAACACTTGGCGTGCTGAGAAAACGGTAAATGAACACTTGGCGTGCTGAGAAAACGGTAAATGAACACTTGGCGTCTTTGAGAAAAGCGGTAAATGAACACTTGCGTGCTTTTAATGAACCACTGGGACCCGAGGGCATTTGAACTCCGAATCGAGGAGCGACTAAACTCTGAACCGAAAGGACATTCGAACTCCGAGCTGAAGGAGCGACTGGGAATGAGATTTTGAGACTGACAAGTCCAGGATGACTGACTTGAGAATTAGATTGAAGACTGACACTTGAAGTGCTGATTCTTGGAACTAGGCATGAGGATTAACATCTTGTGCTCGTCCGCATTTTGCTTAGCAATGCAATGAATGACACATGTAATGCAAACATATGCCATGATTGATGTCTTGAACACTATGGAATGCTTTTGTTCTTTTGTATTTGCTTCTTCTTTGTAATTTATGAAATGCAAATATCAACATAATGCTTTGATGTTTGAATGCAAGTGTATGCGGTGATTGATGCTTTGATGAATTGAATGCTCCTGTTCTAACTTCTGTTTGTTTCTTTTTGCTTCTTCTATGAAATTCAAACATTAATATGATGCAATGCTCTGATGTTTGAGGCAATGATTTTTGTTCTTTTTCTTTTATGGAAATGCTAACATTAATATGATGCCAATGCAATGAAAAGATTTCTGCTTTTTCTTATTTACTATTTTCCTCTATGAAATGCAAGTATTAATGTGATGCAACTGACCTGGACCGTTTTTTTTTTATGAATGCACCAAATGTGAAGATGCAAATGTAATGCTTTGATGCATATGCCATAATGAATAGATTGAAATGCCTAGATGCATGAGGTAAACATTTTTGTGATGATGAGATGCGAGACTTTGGATGCAAGGAATTGAGATAATTATTGACCATTCTGTTGAAAAAAATTGAATTTGATTCAAACTCCGGTGTTCTCAAGGTTTTTATTTACAAACAAACTCACTTGTTTTTCTTCCTTCCAATGACGACTGAATCTTAGATATCGCATGACTAACCTGTGTTCTCTCTCTTTGAAGCATTGTCTAGTAAGCATGCATAGGAGTGCAAATGTGAATGAGTGAGTCAGTTAACTTGAGATTGGTTTAGAACATGTATGATATGTGAAGGGATGACAGACATGATTATTGCCGACGCTCATGAGGGACCAAGGGATGCAAGACTGACCCGGTTCGAGGCTTTTGATGAGTGAATAAGCTTGCCCCTGCCTAGTGGTGACAACAACTAAGGGTAGAAGATGATGAATTGGGAATGCTTTGGCTTTTGAAATGAAGGGTGGAGCAAAAGAGATTTTGTCTCAACTCATAGAGTTTAGTGTTGCCCCTGGTCATGACGAGACAAAGTTGCCCCAATTAGAATGACGAGGCCTTGTTTAGGATAGTGAGTTGAGAGATTGCCCCGATGAGTTTTTATGGCAATGAATGAGGTGAAGGAATGGGAATGCACTTGCCCCACTTTGGAATGACATTTCAAATGGTTTCTTTGAGTGAGGTTGTGAAAGGTGACAGAGTTATGGTGATGGTTATGAACTGAGGGTGATATATGAATGGGGTGGGCAATGAACAAACCTCCCCAAAGTTGAGTGGAGTGAGAGGTGAAGGGAATGCCCCCTAGTACACACTTCTGGTTCTCTTTAAGAACAACTCAAATGCCATGAAATTTTTGGCTTTTTATCATGAGGAGAGGCTCCACTTGGTGACCACTAGACCTTGTTTTAATGCTACATGAATGCATCTTGGAGTGCAAGTCCTTCTTCTTTTTTGATTGTTTGTTTTTTTTTCTTTTTGAGCAGCTTTCTTTTTTCTGCTTGTTTGTTTTTTCTTTTTGAGCAAACACGTTGTAAATAGATAAACTTATTTGTCCTAAGGTTAAAACTTGAGAAAACGAAAGCAATTAGTCATTGATCGGAATGGACTTTTTAGGGTTGTGATGTGGAGAAGGGAATGATTGAGCTTAATGAAGTGTTTGGGGTTAATGGGGAGGATGGGTCTTATTCGGTGTTGGCCGTTGGTCAATGGTTTATGAAGGAAATGGTTATTAGGTTTGATGAGGTGTTTGAAAGTTTTATGAAAGAAGAGATGGTTAAACCCAATGAATCGAGGCCCTTTTTTTTTGAAAGGGGAAATGATTGAACCCATTGAATTTGAGGGTCTTTTTGGAAGGGGAAATGATTTCTGAAAGAGAGCTCTTATGCTTCATAGCAAAATGTATTGACTCTTAATTTAGACACCCTTTGTCTTCCCTTCTTTGTTTTGGGATTCTCCTTTTTGAAACTTTGTTATTCCCCTCCTTTTGTGAATTTTCTTTCCTTTTGACTTGGGTGAAAATGATATACCATCTTTGATGTGGAATTAACCCTTGTCTAGGGTGATGGGGATATCTTGGGATTTTCTTGGCTTAAGATGGGTGACAAAGGGTATTTTTGTGATTTTGAATCTTTGGCTTAAGAGGGGTAGGAAGTGGACTTTCTGGGATTTTAGGTTTTTGAGGGTATGGAGAGATGACCAAATTTCATTTCAAATACCGATTGCTTATTTCTGTAAGTCTTAACTTTAGGACGATACTTTATCTATCTTCATGTGTTTGCTCTTCTTTTTTTTTTTCCTTTTTGTGCCCTAACTTTTGCCTGGGCCGCTCTTTGCGAGTTTTCAATCCACCGGGCGCTCTTTCTTGCCTAGGCCTCCCTTTGCGGGTTTTCAACCTAGCGAGCTTATTTTATCTTTTTATTTATTATATATTTTTTAGAAAGACTTGCACTAAAGGAATATGATACTGACAAGGGACATTAGTGATCACAGAATTGCCCCAGCATGGAGGACTTAAAGTGTTAGCGAGAATGAACCAAAAAGTCAAGTTATGCACTAATGGGAGAGGATATGCGCTTTAGGGGTGGACGAGGCGGGATTAGACTTGGATGGGGAATGATGATAAATGAAGGAAATTGACTGACTCAAACAAGAGACACTGCACGTGGTATGCATACTTACTAGAAGAACGCTTCACAGGGAGTTAACATTGGTTAAAACATGATATAAAAACTTTTTGATGAACTGTTTCAGTCTTTTATCATGGAAAGGATGAGAAGCAATGCCTTTTTTTTTTTGAAGGAAATACAAATGAGCTATTGATGTGAAAACTGAGGGCCTTGGAACACCTTGAGTTTGCAAATGAGCGAGGTTAACTTTTCCAAAAAAGAAAGATTACTTTGCAATAACATCTCGTCTCTCATCACAACATTTTTGTTGTATGCAATGCATGGATGAAAACGTTATGATGTATACATGATGAAAATGAAATGCATGAAAGCATGTTCACTTGAAAAGTGTGATTATTCTAAAAGTTTTTTCTTTTTGATGTTTTCTTTTTATGCAAGACGAAATATGAAATGCCAATGCATTTTTGGATGATGAATGATGCAAGAATGATGCTTCTTTTCAAAATGATTTTTATAGAGGCGAGACAAGATATGAAATGCCGATGCCCCCTTTTCTTTTGAATGATGAAAGATGCAGGAATGATGCTTTTTCCTAAATGATGATTTTTTTAGAGGCAAGGCAAAGCATGAAATGCCAACGCCTCTTCCCTTTTTTGAAAGATGCACGTATGGAGGAATGATGTATTTGAACTAAAGTGATGAGGTTAAAGAAATGATGCATGAATGCTACATTTTGAATAAATTTGATGGTGATTATGAATGAGATGCTTTCTTGTTTTCATCATTTTTTTTGTGCAATGAAATGCATGATCACGATCATTTTTTTTGAATGCATGGGAAGACATAATTTTTATTGAATGGAATTGCACGCAAAATGAGAGGTTAATGTATCATTTTTTCATGATGCGTGAAAAAGGAAAATAATAATGCATGAGACGCGCCCCTAATAAGACACGATTTTTTTGGATCTTTCGAGAAAATTAGAGGACAAAGCCTTAGTGAATGGAAACACACACGTGCGGAGAATGCACTCTTGACAAACCTTAATGAGATAGAGAAAAAGGCATGTATGAATTTTATCGAGTTTTTGTTTTATGCAATGCAAATGATGTCTTTATATGAAAATGATGGCGATAATGCGACTTGACATGCATGTGAAAAATAAGATGAAAACATTTTTTCCGAGTTTGGTGACTGAAATTTTGGGAACATCACCTCATATAGCCCGGTAAAAGAAAAGACTATGATGATTTTTTTGAAAGTTTTGCTTTTTGTAATGCAAGGATGTATGCAAATGATGATGATGCTCTATGTGCATGCAAGATAAATGAAAGAGTTTTTATTGTCAATGATTCAAGTTTTTTTTTTTTGGAAAATGCGGGCAGTACGTGGCTTCATATGGACCTAGTAAGGGAAAGGCTACAACTGCAGCTCTTTCTCTCTTTTTTTTTTTGAAAAGAGTGAACCACATGCTGCCCCGTACGGACCGGCAAAAGAAATGCTACGACGGTAGCTCTTTCTCTATTTTCTCTTTTTTTTTTGAAAAATCTCCTTCTCCTTTTTTGAAAACATGCCTAGATTACAATGCAACACACAATTTGGTATGCCCCTTGTGTCCTACGAAGGGTGGGAATCCTAGAGTCTACAATCGATTTAAAAGGGTAATCTCTCCATGTAGGTTCCGATCACTTCCTCACAATGGCAACCAAGAGCTAAAGTCTCTCTCATGATGACACCCACAATCGTAGAAAGCTACCGAGTGTGAGGCACCATGACAAAGCGCACTCTTGGGCGGAACTTTCATGAGAGCCATACAGACAAAGGTCTACGAATGGGCGATCACTAATCGTTCCCACTCTCCTAGGTTTTCGTTCAGACCTTGGGTTTTAGGCCCCACTCAATGCTCACAAGTATAGGGTGTGAAGTGTGTGTTGAGGGCACGACACCTAGAAATAACTACCCTTCCCTACCTGCAAATGAAAACCCGCAGCAGTCCGCATGAAGCAAACAATAACATGTCGTCTACCCTAGGGTTTAATATCAAATAAGCCAGCCTAGGGTTTTTAACAACAACCAAGTGCATTGCTTACCTCAAGAAGGGGAGCCAAGAAGAGGGAACATGATAGAATTGGGGAATATGCATGAGCTTACCTTGAAGAAAGGGAGCAAAGAAGAAGGGATCATGATTGGGATTGGGGACATGCATGAGGGTACTAAGCACATAAGAAAAAAGAAGGAAGGAAAACAAACTTGGAAGAAGAGAAAAGAAATGCACCTGCATACAACATGATAAAAGAAAAGGAAACAGAAAGAGATAGAAGTAAACAAGGTATCCAAATCAAATCACAAACCACACATTTAATTAGTTAGGCTTGACCCACTTAGAAAAAGTCCCCAGTGAAGTCGCCAGCTGTTGCACCCGAAAAATCCGGTTTGGGTTTCTCAATGTACAACGTGGAAAATTTTGAAGCCGCCACCAATATTTTAATTTTAAGACCAAAACATTGAAAAAAGATCTTTTGAACAAGGCAGATGGTCTTTTGAAAACTAGAGATATAGGTTCGGGGGTCGATTACGTGCGAGGAAGGTACTAGCACCGCACACGTCCTTTCTACCGAAAGGGAACCTCTAACTAAATGTGTGGTTTTAACGTTTGATTTGAAAAATACCTAGGTTTGCCTATTTATTTCTTGTTTGAAGATGAATGGGAAAACTTAGTGAAATTTTTTATTTTTGGCGCTTGACGAGAGTTAGACTCTCGCTCCTACGTATCTCCCGGTGCGATGGAGAATTCAAAGCTACGTAGTTCTCGTTTGTCATGAAAAGGTTTTTGTCTTTTATCTTTTTAGTGAGTTTTCGAAATATGACGAGTATTCTGCGAATGATTAAACTAATAGAGGTTATGGGTAATCACCGCTAAATATTCTTGAAAATGAGAGTCACTACCGCTGGTCAGACGAACGAAGGTTCTGATTGACCGTTAGTAGCAACTCGTTTTTACTTGATCTTTTGAAAATGGTTTTCGAAAGAGATTAATTGGCACGAATGATCAAACTAACCAGAGTTATGGGTGATCATCGCTTATTGTTCTTTGGAAAAATACATTGCCGTCAATGGCTAGACGAACACAGGTTCTGATTAGCCACTAGCAACAATGGGTTTAAAAATTATTTTTGTTATGAAAAATATTAATGTTTACGGTTATGAAAATGATTTTATTCGTTGCGCTTGACGAGAACGTGGCTCGCTCCTACGTATCCCAAATGGGAATCAAAGCAACGTAGTTCTAATTTGAAAATATTTTTGAAAGGGTTTTGGAATGGGGAAAGAGCTTTCATAATGGGTTTTGAAAGGGTTTTTGAAAGGGTTTTTGGTGGTTGTGGGTGGCTGTTTTGGATGATTTGTGGTTTTTTTGGTTGCTGCTTGTGTTTGTGTTTATGTATGTAACTGTGTGTTTTTTTGGTTCTCTCTTTTTTCCAGATTTTCGTTTTCCTTCCCCCCCTCTGTGCTGTGTGTTTTTGGTTGCTGTTTCCCCCTATCCTTCTCCTTTCTCCTTGCTGTCTCTGTGTGTGTGTATGTTTTTTGTATCTGTTGTGTGTGTATATTGGTGCAGCGTGTATGTGCTCTGTGTTGTGTGTGTTTGTGTGTTGAGTTTGTTGTGGTCTCTGTGTGTTGTTCTCTGTTTTGTGCTTTTGTTCTTCATTGGTTTTTTTTCTGTGTTTGTTGTTCCTGTTTTTCTCTCTCTTGTTCACTATATTGAAGCTGAATTTATAGCCAGAATTACATAGGTAGCTGTTGTGTAATGTCAATTTTGGTTTGTATTTGTTCAAGCTATTTCATGTTTTAAGGCTTAATTTTCTGAGCAACCTTTCTTCTCCTTTCAAGACTCCACTAGATTCACCATTTGGGATATTTGACTAAAATACTGAATTTGATTTTTATTCTTGTATAGGAAACAAATGTACAGGTTCTTTTTGGGGAGATGACTCTACCTATTTGAAGCTTTGGAGCTAGACCTATTGCTGCACAATTTTGGCTTCATCTCTTTGTCATGTGGGATAGAGTATCACGTGTGTGTGTGTGTGATGTAGAGGTGTGGTCTCTTGTATGCTAGGATGTCTTTGCCAATAAACAAACAGATGTAGTGAACATGTATAAGGCATCTTGACTCTAATACTACAAATGTACCAAACAAGTCTATTATGTTTATATTATTTTTGATTTCTATTTTAAGAGTTGATGAAGGGAAAGGAATTGTGACTAAAAGCAATATCATTGCTAACTGATTCACGTATGTAGACTGTACAAAACAAACTAAACTTCAATACCTCCCGCACAATGCCTTAGTAGTTTATTAACAATAACAATAAAATAGAGAAAAAATAAAAGGGATTCAATATGAAAGAAATCAGTTTATTTTTGGTTAAGAGAAGAAAAAATTTCTATTTATTAACAATAAAATAACAAGCACCAAAATGACCAGGTGTATATAACGAGAACAAAATGGTGTGAGATCGTTGACAATAACACTCATGCACAATGAACTATATTTTTGAAGACTTTTGCAAACGAGAAAAATACCCATTTAAAATTGGGTATTTGCAAAAATACAATTTTTATTTGATTTTCAATTAGTCGGACAAAATTGGGGTATGACAGGCCTACAGATGTAGTATTGAAAAAACATCAACATTTTATAAGGGGGTATAAAAATACGCAACACATATATATAAGACGAAGAGGCAACAATAGCCCTTGGTGGGATGAGGCAACAATGTCGGTCCAAAAATATAGAGTGGGGGTATATTGGTAAACAGTGGGGTACAAAATGGGGGGTACATTTTGATAATAAAAAAAAGTGTTGGACAAAAAAAAAATTGTCAGGGGTATATCGGTCCACCAATATAGAGTGGGGGTATATTGGTAAACAGTGAAATAATCCAACACATATTGTAAGATTATATTTTTGATGAAAAGACTTGTAAGATTTTTAAGTGTAAACCACCAAAGAAACAGTGGCGGATCTTGCCAAAAAAATTGGAGAGAGCCAAAATAGTAACAAATATATAAAATAAAATTAATGGTGTATTTATAATAGTTTGTTTGGTTTAGTGGTCAAAATTATCTATGTCAATTTTAATGTCCTAAGTTCAAATATTGCTTAGTGCAGTTTTTATATTAATTTTTGAGAAAAATATACAAATAACTACAAAAAAAGAAGTTTGACCATCACAAGAATTGAACTGGGGACCCTAAATACACAAATAATGCTCTTACTTAGTTTGGATTTCATCGATACCTTTGTTGCATAGTGTTCATTTGGTTCTATATATTCTAACTTTGAGTATAAAATATATCTATGTATATATTAACTTAATGGGAGTCGGGGGGTACCGTGGCTCCCCCCGGCTCCTATAAAGATCCGCCACTGCAAAGAAATGTCTTGTATATCACATGATCTTATTACGTAAAGATAATAACTATAGATAAAGGCAAGAAGTCCTTTAAATTTGACATCATTTATTTTATGGATTGTGCTTCACATGGCCGGGAAAACTCTTGAAACTTCTCATTAACTCTTCACACTCAATCAACATAAACCCGATGACTCTTTGTAAGCATCATACACTTCAAATACTGCTCTGACTTCACGGGCAATCAACATTTCTTTTTTGAAGGCAGGAATAAGCGTGTCCAAAATGATGGGTCCTTTACAATAACATGTAACATGAAAGGAAAAAAAATTGATGCATTGGCAAATTTGGTTGACCAAAAGAAAAGAACAAATTGCAAAATATCAGATATTACAAAATTCACTAAAAGAGGTAAATTTTTTGTGCCTTAAAAGCAAGAATGACAAGGTCTACAAAAATAGATGTTATGCCCAGTTTATAAATGTTAAAATGGATAAATGATATTAATATAGCAAAAGAATCACATCATGCACGTTCCCTGACAAACCAAGCCATTCACTAGAATCACCACTATGGCCAATAGATATAAACAACACATTAGAAAGATATATTTCCTTCCTTCCTTCCTTTTTCCACAAGTTACTTTTTGAAGATGTTAGAAAGTAGCTTTTCTACATGTTGGAATTGAGTTATTGCTCTTTTTCTCAGAGGAACTTTGCTTCCTCTCTGCCTGAAATGACCGGCATAACGATTCGATTTTTTCTTTCTGATTTTTTGTTTTCTCCATTTGTTTATTCATGTGCTCAAGCTGCTCACATAAGCAAAACTCAACATTTTTTGTCAATAAATTAACGCGTGCTACCACTGCATGATACTAACAGGAAATTCAAGTGCAACCACCAAACTGTTATACATATTGCTGATAATCTTCATATTTCAACAAAGTACGTAGAAAAGCTTTACCGGGTGCTGATTTTGTTGAAACAATCTTTTATGTATGCAGAGTTTTAAAATCAAATCCAAACCAACCAAACGGTTAAACAATAAACCGATACAGTCTACAGTTCAGTTATTTATAGCCAATTCAATTTCCCTATCTGTATTATAGAATGGTAAATGGCCAAAGAACAAAACATGAAACACAAGCTATATACCTCATCAGCTAAGTATAAGCGTGATATCAGACTTCTCGGATTTACTCTTCAAGATTTGGTTCTCCTTCTTGAGTTCCTTGATTGATTTTGCCATCTAGTTTTAACCACAACACAATGATGGAAACTTTAGAAATATAATCATCCAGATATGATTCAAGCAAAGATGACTTGAACAAATGACTTATTTAAGAGAAATTAATTGTATTAATCCGTTTGGTCATTCGCGATTAATATTCTTTTTCCTAAATTAACCCTCGTTTGGTCATGCAAGAATTTAAATTCAAGAAAAGCATAAAGCACAAAAAGATTGAATGATTGAAAGACTAAATTATGGTTTGGTCATGCCCTAATTATAACCCCAATTATCCTATAGATCCACCAACTAATTGCAGTCAATCGCTGATCAACTAATTGATTATGAACATGAAAAGGGTAGCTAATCCTAAGAATGTGATAAAAACAATAGGACAATATTAATTTAAATAAAAATAGGAATTCAAATCAGAAATTAGAACATGAAAGGTTTCTAAATTGCAAAGATCCACATAAGCACCCGCAGAAGAAGACAGGTGATCCATAGGTATCAAGAGCAATAAACTAGAAATAAGATTCATGAAATACAAAGATAAAGAATAACCGGTAAATTAGAGAAAGTCTTTATCTATATCTTCAATCTCCTCTTTCAGCTCCAAAGCTCTCTCACGATGTCAAGAACGACACCAAAGTTTTTCTTTTTCCCTCTCCGCATGCGTCAGTGTTGTTGTGTTTAATCTATATGTGGTGTACCGCCTCCTCTATTTTGATGTGCAGCACCCTTTTATATTTTGATGCCTAGGGTTGTGTGTGCCTTTACTTTCTCTCCAAGTCATGTGCTTCCTTTTTTTCTCCCTTTTGAGTGCTCACCAACGGATTCACAGGATCCCTTTCTCTCTAAGTTTGTTGCTCACGTGTTGCTCCATGGGCTTCACTTTGAAGTTTTAAATGCTTTTGGACTTTGGTGGATTTTAAGTTGCACAAATTGAAGTTTTTGTGTATTGTGCCCAAGTGACCTCAAAACCTTTGATTTGGATGGGAAAAAGCTGGATGGTCACGATTAGAGTAGGCAACCTATCGACCAAGTTTTTCGTATATAATACTATTAATTGCAAAATAGTATTTTATAAATGTGTTATTTACGTTTGGTGTGTTGTTAGTTTTGTCTTGATATTAGTTGTTTTTATTAGCTGTCAGATTTGCAGCTTTGTTGCGGATATATTAAAACAACATTATTTGGTTGTTAAAAAAAAGACAAAATGAAGAATGATTATAATGTATTCATTTAAAATGAGTATAAATAGTGTTTTGAAGTATTATTGATTAAAAAGAGTAAGTATTTGTTGTGAAAAATTAAAACATATAACTGGTGAAAAAAATATGATTAAAGGAGTTTTATCGTTGGGTGTTTTTTTTAACAGTTCTCAATCGGAGAATTTGCTTTTTTAATAGTAGTACAAAAATATTATACTCTACGATGTTCTCATAATCCCATTATGAGTATGGTTTACATCACTAAAAGGGTTATATATGTAAAGGGTTATATATATAAAGTACTAATTAATTAAAAGCGAATATGTTACAATTAGTTTTTATTTTAGTTCTTATTAATTAGGCAAATTGTTTGGAATTGATTAAAAAAGAAACACTCCAATAACTCTCCCACAAAAAGGGAGAGCTGTAACTAAACAATCCCAACATCCAAATCCCTAAACCCATAAACGAGAACCCCAAAACGAGAAACGAACCCAACAACTAATCAAACGATGGAATTTGGGATTCCGTATATTTTTCGGGTTTAATGGATGTGATTTCATTACGATCGGAGTAGGTGTCTTAAAAACCGATTTTTAGCCTAAAATATTCGTTCGACGCCTAACATAAATCGCGTGTTAACGAAATACACATTAAGCCTATTTTCGTGCCTTATTTAATTTTTATTTGACTTAAAAAAAAATACAAATCGTATATACACCTTGGGGGTATATATACGACCCTATGTTATAAGGCATCGTATATACAACCCCAGAATGGATGGGTATTTTGGGATGCCTAAACGTAGGGACATTGTGCTCCCTTATAAGTTGTCTAGTGTTTTTAGCATTCATGTGCCAATGTCCAAGGATCGCCTACAAGGTTGATGCGTCGTCAACTCAGGGCTCTTGTAACATCCCTAATTTCGTTAATTTCAAATTAAGAAATTAACGAGTGAATTGTTATGAGAATAAATAATGAGACACAATTTAAAATGAGTTTGTCCCGAAATTAATGAGTCCTCGTTAAATTATAGGATTAAATAGCTTTATTGATTAAATTGTGTTAATTGAATGTGAGACTTTTGGGGTAAAAATAGGATTAGTGAGATTGGTGAGCCAAGGGCATTTAGGTCTTGATGAATCCGCATCACATGATGTGTTTCATTGGTTTAAAGAGAGTTTTTAAGTGGAAATGGTGATGAATGAATCAAAAGTGTGATGAAAAGATAACAATTTGTGCTATTAGAAATCGATTTGCTATGCAGTGTTTATGCTGGGTTTGGCTGTTTTTATGCACAGGGACTAGGTGGAATTGAAGAACAAAGCAGTGCAGGCAAATGGACTCAACGGTGCAATGTTAGGGAGGAATCCGCAGAATGGCGCGCGAGTGGCGCGCGGCGCGCAAGTGGCGCGCAAACTCACAAAGCAAGCAGCAGCGCGCCGGCGGCGCGCAAGTGGCGCGCGGCGCGCGAGTGGCGCGCGAACTGGCAGCAACAAGGCGCAGAGTGGCGCGTAAGTGGCGCTCCCAGCGCCAGTGCAGCGCCAAACTCCTGATCCGCGTTAAAACACGACCAGGACGCGTTTTGAAGCACAGTTTTGGACGTTTGGGAAACCCTAGCACGCGAAGAGAAGACGGCAGCTGACGGTGATTGAAGAATCAAGACTTGGGAACAAGGATTGAGGATTCTAATGCATTCATCTCCACTTTCAACTTGTAATTCTCCTTTTTCCTCTCTTTTTATCATGTGTAACTAAACCCCAATGTTAGGGATGGATGAATTTTGATGTACAAATATTGTTGCTGATTGATGTTAATTTGTGAATTGAATTTCAGTGCTTAACATTTCTATGATTGGAAAATTGTAGAACTTATCTTTATTCAACGATCAAATGGAAATTTGATTGTTAGAATGTTTGAATTTCAATTCCTTCAATTTGTAGCTTAGGAATAATCTATGAATTGATGTATGTTGCGAATCCTCGTTGTTATTCCTTGTTGTTAGTGGAAGTGCCTAAGGGATTAGGGCTTTTATGAATCAACAAAGGGCTATGCACCTAAGGGATTAGGATTGGTTAGAATTGTGGATTCGATAGCAAATGAAAGAGAGAGATTATCTTTTGAAAATAAATCAGTGACAATAGTGTGAAATCGAAAGGGCATTCATCCCTAGCGTCTCCTCATCATATTTTTCCCCAAACGTTCCGTTTCTCGTAATAAAAACCAAAAAATATTTTATTGCTTACCTTCGAGCTTCATAGCTCAACCATATCAATCAAAATTTATTTCAATTTGGTTCATATTAGTGGTTGTTGACGTAATTAGTAATTGAGTTCGATCCTTGAGGACGATATCCGGTTCTTACCGGTTTTATTACTTGAACGATTTGGTACACTTGCCAATATCTTAACAAGTTTTTGGCCCCGTTGCCGGGGATCGAATTTACAATTACTAGAAGAATCATGGGAGAAAAAGAAAGATGAGAAAAAAATAAGAATTGAACGGGGGGATCCTCTTGTCTGGAAGGAAGCTAAAAACTCTCAATCTTGGGAAGGTATGGAAATCCAACAAGAAATCACCCAACAAATCATTTTCCCCTCTCATCTTTTGAGAAGCAAGGAAGATGGGAGTGAAGAGCTTGATCGATATTTAGACTCCTTCTATGCCTTACATATTATTGATAATCCCAAAATACCCCTGAAAAAAGGGTTTTTTTAAAAAAATAAAAATAAAACCAATTGTATATATGTATTTAAACATATATACAACATTAAAAAAATATGAATCGTATATACGTCAGGTGGGGGTATATACGACTTGTTAAATTTGTATCCCCACCGTATTAAAAACACAAATCGTATATACACAAGTGTGGTATATACGATTTGTAATTAAACAAGTCGTATATACAAGTGTGGTATATACAAGTGTGGTATATACGATTTGTAATAAAAAACACGGGGGCAACTTCACGCACTACACAGAAAAAATTGCAAAATGTAAGTGTAAAAGTCTAGGTGGTGGGGGCGACTTCTACACTTTAAAAAAAAAGTGTACTACTTTGGTAAATAGCCCAAAATGTGTACAATTTTGGTAATTTTTTTTTGCAATAAAGTGATTCTTTTTGTCGGAAAGAGTGTATTGAAAAACTTTGTTGGTTACTCCCTTCGTCTCATATTAAGTGTCTTGTTTGAAATTTTTCTTTGTCTCAAATTAACTATCACTTTAAAATCTCAATACAACATTTATTATTACTTTCCAACAATACTCTTACATTAAAATATCAATAACGGTGTCTTTGCTCCAATCGAGAAAAGTGTAAGGGTATTGTAGTCCTACCATATTTTTCCACCATAGAATTTAGCATATTCAATCATTTTTTTAATACCCACGTATAACTTTAAACGACAATTAATATGAGACGGAGGGAGTAATAGACTCACGAGAGTGATAGAGAAGTAAGAAAAAAAAAAGGTTCAAAATTACACTCTATGGTCACTGAAATATCCAACAGATCATAAATGTGTCAGCATAATTAATGGTGTGGGGCTTACCTTCATATTATTAAATTTTTTGGGGCTGGAGTTTAAAATACTTAACTACCGTTTGGAAATTCTTCAACCTGCTGTACCAGGTAAAAGGCCACTTTTGCACAATACACAAATTCATTGATTTGTGCAACTTAAAAGGCACCTTGGACTTTGAAGTTTTAAGCTTGAAATGTCAATGGGCTGATCTTCTTCTTTTTTAGATTAAGCGCTCCATGTAGCAACAGCCCTATATATATATATATATATATATATATATATATATATATATATATATATATATATATATATATATATTTTTGTTTTTGAGTGACTTTTATTGTTTTTATCTTTTCGTCTGTTCTGCAAAATATAGAATAAATTAAGTCAATAATTTCCATAATTGATAATAATTACTCTAAAAATGACTTAAGAACATCTCAAATAATGCATTAAATTGGAGTTTATCACGGATACCCTTCATAAAGGCCTTTACGAAGAAACGCTCGTCCGGGTCATCTACCAGGACGGTTGATTTGTTGAAACGCTCCAAATAAGCCTTCAAAGATTCCCCTAACTCTTGCCGAACGTCAAACATGTCTTCGGCCATCATCCGTTTCTTCTTATTAGCCGAGAACTGTTGAACAAACCGCCCGGCCAAATCATCAAAGCTGGTCACCTAGCGCTCTGGTAACCCCTTGAACCGTTTCAACGCTACATCAGCCAAGGTTCCAGCAAACATCTTGCAACTGATAGCATCATCTCCCCCACTAATCATCATTTGCGTCTGAAAGGCATCTACATGGCTCAGAGGGTCGCCGGTGCCATCGTATGTAGCAATGGATGGTTCTCTGAAACGAGTCGGTAATACGACAGCTTGGATAGTGGCAGAAAACGGCTGAAATGCACGCAATGGAGTCCTAGTTGCATCAACTACCTGAGCAAAGTGTCGCATCTCAATAAGTTGAGCTTGTAACTGTACCTCCCTCGCCTCTAGAGCTTGAGAGCGAAGGACCTGCTCCTCATTCCTACGAGGTCGATCGCATTTTGGGCTGCGGTGTTTGAGCAATGACAGCAGTACCGCTTCAACTCAGGGTCTGCAGTGCTAGATGAGGGTGTGGAATGTGCTGTGTTTCTGGTATTTACCATGATGATGATAAACCAAAGAAAATTTGAATGTGGGACGTACCCCACGATGGGTGCCAATGTTCCCAAGTATTTCTTAAGATAAGAATAATCAAGAACAAATGTGATCTGCTTCGCGTGAATAGCAAAATGATCCACCTTCTATTAGCCTCTTTGGGCGATTTATATAGTAGTACAATCATTAATGCCTAATAATTGATAGCCGTTACATAATAATAACATCCGTTACATAATAGTACGACAGTTACACACTAGGTGGACCGAGTATTCTGGCAGAGCCGATCTCAAAGACCTGGTCGAGTGTTTGAGTGATCCCTAGATAAACTTGGGCTCAGTCCCTCGAGCTTTGTCTGGTGCCCTCGGTTGGAGAGCAATACTCGACATGGTCGTGAACAAAAACAAATCAAACTAAACCAAAAAAACAAAATCTTCACCTCCATTGATAATCATACCATCTAACAAAACCCTTATCTTTCCACCACACACACACACACACAAATATATATATATATATATATATATATATATATATATGTATTACTATATGGTTTATAAATTCGGTGGGATATATGGTTCATCTATTTAATGTCTCCCGAATGGTTTTCATTTCAATGCAATATCTTTGTCAAAAAAATATTCAATGCAATATCAAAAACAAAAATTAATTAGTTCTCATCTTTTGGGGTGACTCTTCATCTCTCACGTGCATCACTGGTATTGAATTTTAAGGGTATTGATTTTCCTTGGAAAGATCACAATTCTTAAATTATTTAATGAATATGAATTGGGAAATGAATTGTAAATAAATGCGCAACGGAAATTGGATAGGGTGTTGACCTATTGGTTTACTTAGATAATAAAATTAATAACCTAAAATTGGAATTCCTATAATACCTTCAGTTTTGGCTGATTTATTCCCGCCTAAATTACATCTATTTTGTCTTTATTTGCATCCAAATTTTATATATAAAAAAGACTTTTTTACGGTAACTACATATGTCACATCTATAAAATATACAATTGAGAATGTTCCTCAAAGCCATTTTTATGAGTTGTCATTCTCTCAGCTTGTCCACGTAAGATTAATGAACAACTTTAATGAGGTGGACATTCCTATTACTACATGGCATTCAAATTGGATGTTTCCTAAAATGTCTCCTTCATTAAAAGAAACCCGCAATTTTAAATAAAAATTTTCGAATACCATTATTTTATAAAAATTTCATCAATCTGCACAGTGATTAAGTAATTATATCAGTTTATTTTGTGCTCTAAATAAAATCCCATGGAGTATAGTCGAGTAACTGCTTTGTTATTTCCTATAACTATAACGTTTAACATGTTAAATGTTGACCATTTAATCCAATAATAACTAACATTAAAATCTATAAAATATACAATTGAGAATGTTCCTCAAAGCCATTTTTATGAGTTGTCATTCTCTCAGCTTGTCCACGTAAGATTAATGAACAACTTTGATGAGGTGGACATTCCTATTACTACATGGCATTCAAATTGGATGTTTCCTAAAATGTCTCCTTCATTAAAAGAAACCCACAATTTTAAATAAAAATTTTCGAATACCATTATTTTATAAAAATTTCATCAATCTGCACAGTGATTAAGTAATTATATCAGTTTATTTTGTGCTCTAAATAAAATCCCATGGAGTATAGTAGAGTAACTGCTTTGTTATTTCCTATAACTATAACGTTTAACATGTTAAATGTTGACCATTTAATCCAATAATAACTAACATTAAAATAATATTTCCTCAATTAAAACATTTAAATGATATTAATTACGGTCATTTCAATTTTGACTCATCAATGTATCTCCAGGCTATAGCGCTTGCGCCTATCTTATAGGATCATTTTGATCAAATTCCATACCTTAATCATGAATTTAATTTTTTCATATGTCATTTATAATTGAAAATCATTCTTCGTATCAATTAATTTTTCAATGTATAAGTTATACCACTAATTTAATAATAATTGACAATACCAAGGATTACAAACTTTAAAAAATATGTTGCACTCAATATGTTATTTTTTTATGATAATCGAAAATATTTCAACGTTTTTAAATTCCACACATGTAGACTATCATATAATCATATTATTCATATAAATTGCAACATATCATTTGAATCAAGGAGTTATTAATATATTCATATCTATCTATTTATCAGTAATACAAAAATATGTTACTCAGAGTCCAAAATCTTAAGTGTCTCACTCAGAGCATTTCATGGGCAAGGATTTTAAATACCCTGACCATTTAAATTCAAATTCAAAAATATCTAATTTAAACTCCATTTAATGATACAAATGATTAGTGACACTATCCTGACCAAATTCTAGAATTTGAGAAATATCTCTCTACCATTAATTATTCAAATTGAAGAATTTGATATATATCAACAAATTGGATTCTGCTTCAAAGAAAAAAACAAATTGGATTCAATATTTATACAACTTTTTCAAATCCATCGACTCCACACATACACACATAGTAAGAGAAAATTCAAAATTTAAAATATGTAAATAGATTCTTGCTATTCAACTCTTCCTTCTTCATGATTGGGTTATTTCCATCATCTCTTCTCAATTCTCCCTCTCACTTTGTTGTTTTTTTCCTTTACTCATTTTTTGTTCTCTGATTCTATTTTCTTTTCAGATGTGAAAGGTTATTTTTTTATCTACAAAAGATTCGTAGATGGAGCTGAAGAAGAGGAAGGGGAAGAAGACGAGTTGTGTAAAGGGGATTATAAATCAGAATTGGTAGCATGCTACTTGGAGGATTGGGCCATTGTGGTACGCTAATTTATCTCATCTATCCATATTTAGTGTTTTTGACAAAAAAAAACATATTTAGCGATTTTGACAATGCCCCAAAACATCATCACTCATATGTATCATCATCACTTACCCATCAGTTTGCTTTTATTTAAATATTTTTAGTTGTTAAGATCAATGTTACTTCCTCTTTGTTTGTTTGCTTTCCTTCGGGCACTTGGACCAAGGTTATTTCCAATTCTATGGACAATATTTGAATCATTTCGTTATGGAGGTGTGATTTTAGAAACGTTAGTTGTCACACATATATTTTTGTTTTAATTTTTGGTCTATAAATATAGGGAAAAAATCATAAAGTCATGTTCAATAAAAGTAGAGTGGTTCTGGATCATTGGTTTCTTTGATTTTCAAAATTTAGCGATAAATATAAAAAATCAGCATGTAAGTAAAGATTGAACTAACTTAAGCAAGAGTTACATATCATATTCTGCACAATGACAATATGAACCCGCTCAAAAGCAAGAAAATGGGAGTAAAATATAAAACCAAAATACTTTGCTTTGTTGTTACTATAATATTTACATTGTTTTTAATGAATTTCTTTTTCACAGTACATTTTTTATTTTTACATGGTGGATCTATTTTGTTTTTGCCATATGAGTTACTTGAGATTGGAAAAATATTTCAATCGTGGGTCTTTAAGGTGTTTAAATTTTCTTCTAATTGTCCATATTATTCTACTTTAATATGCTCTTTTTTTCCAGAGGTCAATTACAATCCTTTCTCAATCACTTTTAAAGCATGGATATTGCTACAATGTTTCAAAAATTTATATAGACTAGCCCCATAACCCGTGCGATGCACGGGGTTGGCTAAATTTAATCGTATAATCGAGTAATTAATTTTTTTCGAAAGAATAATATCGCATCGTACTTGAAAGAAAATTTTGTACTGGTCAACATCGAGCTTGTCAACTGTGATATAAAATCTAATAAATAGCTTATGCCATTAGGCAAATGATGTTACTTTGCAAAATATAAAATCTAATAATTGTGAATAAAAAATTAAATTATCAATATTAATTAAATAACAAATATTATAAATTTAAAAGGAACTTTAATAAAGACATTTAAATTGAACATCCTCCGTAGATAAAATAAGAAGAAAAAGTCTAAAGAACTTTAATAATTATCAACATTCATTAAATACAAATACAAAAAATGAACCCATAATAAGAAAGAAAAATTGAACATCCTCCGTATATTTTTTTTCTCTCATTGTAAGGGATGGACACTCCTTGTACTCCTTTCAATGAAATTGGTTATCGAAAAAAAAAGGACAATACAATGAAAAAGTGAAGCACTCATGATAAAATAGCAGCAGTTATACAAAGTTGAAAAAGAATATGGAGGTTTTATTGTAAATGTGACTGAAGGTCTCGTTGAAAGAAGATGATGAAGGTTCTATTGTAAATGTGGCTGAAATTCCCACGGGGAGTCAATGCAGCAACACTGCATGTACTCGAATATTAAAGAAAGATAAAAATATAAAAACCAATTAAAGAAAAGATTTAATACCCGTTGGTGCAAAATGACCAAAATAAAGAAGACAATAAAATAGAAAGTGATACACGTGGTATCGTGATGGACTTGATGGAAATTACAAATAAAATAGAAGCAAATATAGAAAGTTGAAAGAGTACGATTGATGATTTATTGTAAATGCGGCTGAAGTTCCCGTAGATAAAATTAAATTAAAACTATAAATTAAATAAGAAGATTATATAATCAAAAAGAGATGGTTATTGAGGAACACACTTCGTGTATTTGAACATCTACAATTTTTTAGGGTCCTAAAGTACCCCAAAATACACTGCTAGCATCCCACTTGATACGTATTTTAATTTTTCACAAACTTATTATTATATTTTACCAAACTTCTGGTATTTGAAGAGTTAAATTTTTTTTCAAATCCCAGAAGTACCTCAAAACACACTACTTAACATTTCACTTTAGACATTTTGTTACAAAATAAAAAAAATTCACGATCAAGTACACCAAACCACACTTTTTAGGATCTGACTTTACGTAGTTTTTCATGAAATGAATTTTTTTTACCGAATCGATTATTGAAGAACAAAATTTACATATTTAAGCATCTAAAATTTTTCGAAACAGTAAATCACTCCTTAAAATATAAGAGAAGAAAAAAATTGAAGAAAAACCAAAAAGAAACAAAAAAAATGGAAAAAAAAAGAGAAAAAAAAAAACAAAAACAAAAAAAAAGTTGCAGATTGCAAAAAAAAAAAAGGAAACCAAAAATTTTTGGCATTTGGCGCTGAAATGCCAAGCCGCATTACAAGATAAATTGAAGCCAATATTCCGACCCGATATAACTTTGCCTTTCAAGTACAAATCTGCCAAGGAGGGTTATCATCAGCCGTGTCCCTTTGCATAAATCTGTTATCTGATCCATGTTTCTTAGTAGCATAACTGGAACAATTACCTTTAGATGTAACCTGTGACTGGGCAACCCCGATGATGATATTGTGTTTAAGATCAATCTAAATCTATAGAAATCTAGCCAAATTAATAGATTTTGGTACTTTCCCATATAACGTTAGAATAAACAACCTCATTTGTTGGATTTTTTTTCCACCCCCATCCATATATCCTATACACCCATATTGCCATTTAACCCAGAATACCCCTGATTTTTTATAAATAAATAAAAATATTTTTTTAAAGATTCTCGGATTTATCCTTAAATCTAGAACCTTAATTTTTGAGATTCCCAAAAATACCTCAAAAATAGGTATTTTGAGAACCTTAAATTTTGCCTCCATACCTATTTTTGAGGTATTTCCGGGAATCCTAAACCTCCTTCCCGAATTTATGTGTAAATCCAGGATATTTTTAAAAAATTCGGAGGGGGGGTTTAAAGGATTCCCGGATTTACCGCATTTTACAGTAAATCTGGGACATATTTTACAAACCGAAAATACCGTAAAATAAGGTAAATCCGGGAAACCTAAAAAATTGGCCTCCGGATTTATCTATTTATGATATATTTCCGGGAATTGTTTGGATATCAGGGGTAATCTCGTCTATTTGGATATTTATGGTGGTATGGGGTATATGGAGGGGGGTGGGAAAAAAACTCATTTGTCAACGTGGTATATTTTCCTTCTAAGATGCTAGCCCCATAACCGGTGCAATGCACGGATTGGCTAAATTCTTTCGTGTAAATGAGTAATAATTTTTTTATACATTTATTAGCAAACTTCCTTATAAAAATAATACTCAGTTTCTTTTTTTAACTGTACAAAGCTTGTCCACTGCGGGAATTGAATTCAGGAGCACTAAGTCGACCCCGTTTTCCGGAGTACCTTATGGCAATGGAACAATGGTGTTGATTTGTAAAATATATAGTCAAATAACTGTGAATAAAAATTAAATTATAACTATAAATTTAATAAACTTCACCCAATTGATTATTGAAGAATAAACATCACATATTAAAATATCTTAAATTTTTGGGATTGCAATGTACTCTTTAAAATATAAAAAAGAGGGTCCCTTAACCATTTGGTCATGGGTTTGATCACTAACTGATACGTATGAAAAAGCATTTGTTGAGAGAGCTCAACCCCTTAAATGGATCTCTGATACTTCAAATAGATTAGTCTCCACAATTACCTGGAGGATACCTTGATTTATAAAAAAAAAATATAAAAAAAAGACAACATTAAAATATAAAAGATAAAAAAGGAAAAAAAAAGGGACAAAAAACTGAAGAAAATAAAAGAAGAAAAAAAGACAAAAAAAACAAAAAGAAAACATAGAAGAAGGCATATAGAGACAACACATATAATGTGATGAAGTGTTAAAAATGAGATTCACGATTGGCTGACGAAATTTCAAGTTTTTTAAAACTAATGTTCCTATATCCTACGGTTCAAACAGGTGTAAATAGGAAAGGAAGGAAATAATTTTTCGGGGAAGCTCTCAAAGCAGACAGACACGTTATCATGTCAGGAAGATGGGAAAGAGAAAATGCATTTTTGTGGAAGAAAAAAAAAACTACATTGGCGCCAATTAAGTGACAAGCTGCATACATATAAGATGATAAAATATAGGTGTACTGAAATTGATTTATTTATGATATGAATATTGAAGCTCAAATTTTTAGCTATTTTGCCCACACTAGGGAAAACTCATTTTCAAAGGAGCATACACGACACAATGTGTCAAATATACTTACACTGTTTCACTTTCATTCACGAATAGATGTATTGTTTCTGTCACTCATGGAATTTGTGTCCAGTATACACACACATTCCATTATTTAGTTTATTTATTATTTTAGGTTATTTTAAAACAATTTCTTTTTAATAAAGTTTAAATTTAATTATATTCCCGTGCATCGCACGGGTTACATACTAGTTATTATGAATTGTGGATGATTATGAGTATAAAAGAATTTTTACACCCAATAAGGAATAATAATTAAGCTCTTTTTTATGACAAAATATAAAGTTAATTAAACTCTTTTTTTTCTTCATAGAATAATAACTAAACTCTTGTAAACTATAAATTACGTTGTATGAGTAGGTCACGGTCGTAGTCAAACACCGAGCAAACCTACTTTGTTGCTCTTTTAAAAAATAGAACGATTAAGAACACTCTTTTAAACACTCTCTCAACCACACACTCGTTGTATGATTGTTTAGATGTCATATGGTCTCACTAAATTAATGTATCCCAATTTCAAAGTTGTGGGATCCAAATAAAATTTAATCAATCATAGAGTGTGTATTGGAGAGAGTGTTTAAAAGAGAGTGTTAATAACGGATGAGGATCCTCTCCATTTCTTAAAAGAAACGAAAGTGTCCATTCGAAGAGAAACCGACACATAGTTCATAGTGGGTTATAGCATTAATTTAATTGTTATGATGTAATTTTTGTGTCTATATCTCCCTATCGATTGACTATCAATTTCATTTGAGGGAGGATCCTAACCCAACAACGGTTAAAAAAAAGTTTATATATACTCTCTCTGTTCTGTTCTGTTTCTGTTCAAATTCTATACCATTTAAGCTCCCCGACGCAACTCACCATGACTGTTGAAAGCCACAACGGCAACGCCAACATCAACCCACCACACATACTGGTAATTCCATTCCCAGCACAAGGCCACATGATACCCCTTCTCGATCTAACCCACAAACTCGCTACCAAAACCCCCAATCTAACTATCACCATTCTCACCACTCCAAAAAACCAACACCTCCTAACCCCTCTCCTCAACTCTCACCCTTCCACCATCCACCTTTTAATTCTCCCATTCCCTTCTCACCCTTCTCTTCCCCCTGGCATTGAAAACGCAAAAGACATGCCAAACTCCTTTCGTACAATCATGCTCTGTCTCTCAAATCTTTACACCCCTTTAATTCATTGGTTCACCTCCCACCCTTCACCTCCTCACTACATCATCTCCGATATGTTCTGTGGTTGGACTCAAAATCTTGCTTCTCAACTCAACATTCGTAGACTCGTTTTCTCTCCTTCTGGTGCTTTTGCTTTCTCCACCATGTGTTTTCTCTGGACCCACCACCCAACCCGTGTAAATGAAAATGATCAAAACGAAGTCGTTTCGTATGATGAAATTCCGAATTCCCCAAAATACCCTTGGTGGCAGGTTTCTAATTTGTTTCGTACCTACGTTGCGGGTGATCCCGACTCGGAGCGAATTAGAGATTGGTTTATTGGGAATGTTCAAAGTTGGGGACTCGTTGTTAACTCGTTTGATGAGTTAGAAAAGCCTTATCTTGATTATCTGAAAAAAGAGATGGGTAATGATCGTGTGTGGGCGGTTGGACCATTACTCCCTGGGGATGATTCGTCTTCTACTGCTATGCGAATGCAAAGAGGTGGGTTAACTTCTGTTTCAGCAAACGACGTCGTTTCATGGCTTGATCAACGAGAGGATCGAAAAGTGGTGTACGTTTGTTTCGGCAGCCAGACTATTCTAACAAAGGATCAGACGGTTGCTATTGCATCAGGATTGTTGAAAAGTGGGGTCCACTTTCTATGGGCAATAAAAGACGATGCGAAGACCAAAGACGCTGTTCCATTGGGCTTTGAGGATTCAGTTGCTGGAAGAGGAATTGTAATTAGAGGGTGGGCCCCACAGGTTGTGATACTGAGACATAAAGCTGTGGGCGCGTTCTTGACTCACTGTGGGTGGAACTCGGTGTTGGAATCGGTGGTGGCTGGGGTACCGTTGCTAGCGTGGCCAATGACGGCGGATCAATTCGTGGATGCCACGTTGCTTGTGGATGAGTTGAAAGTGGGTAAGAAGGTTTGTGAGGGTGAAAAGGTTGTTCCTGACTCGGATGAGTTGGGTCGAGTTTTGGCTGAGTCAATTAGTGGTTGTGGAGTCGAAATGAAACGGGCGTTGAAATTGAAGGCTGCGGCGCTTGATGCTGTTAGAGAAGGTGGAAGTTCTTACAAGGATTTGGGGTGTTTGATGGAACAACTTGTGTGTCGGTTTTGATAGATAACTGTATGATGTGGAACTTTGTCCTCCTTGTTTTCTGTAAACGGAAGGTAAAGACGTCATTAATTTTTGTAACGGTATGCGTTGAGAGTTATTAATACTACTTTAATAGTGACTCATTGTCATTTTGCATGCAAGGGAAAAAGAAGATCGAATATAGCTGTTGTCGTACAATACAATGTGTTTGTTATGTTTGGAGCCTGTCTGGAAGTGTAAAATAATTTTAAATCCTTATTATATTTATCAAAAATAAGAATTTAATTACTCTCTCCGTTTCAAATCTTTTTGATGTTTTAACAAATGCACTTGGAATAAGAAAATATTACTCCCTCTGTTCTTAAACTTTGGTCCTTTTGGCCTATTTTTTTTGTTCCAAAACTTTGGTCCTTTTGAGATACCAATGTACAATTTATCTAATTTTTTCAAGTTTACCCTTTATCAATTAATTGTCACTATTCACAATATGAACTCATTTGGATTCCCAAGTCAGTGGGTATTAATACTACAAATGAGTACTTTAGTCTTCAGGTATTACAAATTTATGACTTCTTAATTTGTGTGAAACACTTTAAAAGGATCAAAGTTTAGGATCGGAGTGAGTAATTAGGTAAAACATAGTCTAAAACACCCTCCTTTAATATCTTGTTATCTACAACTTTACTTTATTAAATGTATTCTCCACAATTAATACAATTATATTCCCTCTGTTACACAATATAAGCAAAAATGGTTCAATAAAAGTTGATGTATCTAGTCTCAAATGTGGGCTAAATAAATCAACTTTTGTTGACAAAGGTTTGCTTTTATCACGTAACGGGGGAGTAATTATTAAGAACAAAGTTGGAAGAAAGTAGGTAAAAGAGCATTGAGTTTATATAACATCAAAAGTTTTGAAACAAAACTAGTATTTTACCTGTGCATAAGCACGGGTGATACTGTATTTGTTATAATTTGCTATGAAATTATAGATACGTTGAAAGTTGAAAAATGTAATAAAAAAAAGGAAAAAAAATTGATAAAAGGCTATAGTTTCAAATATATTAAAATAGTTGTGTTTGAAAAAATTATAAAAAAAAGTCGGTATTTCTTATAATGTTAATGGAGTAAAAATGAAGAAAAATGAAAATGAGATTTTAGGTAAAATATGCATCTCTGTTTGTCCTCCCGTTTGCATCCCCGTTGGCCCTCCCATTGGCCCTCCCGTTGGCGCAGTCAGTTATGTCTCTCTTTGCCGCTTCCGTTGCCACATGTTATTAAAAAAAAATTAAAAATTATTTTTTCAAAATAGTATAGTGGAAAAGTTTTAAAAAAAAGTCAGTACTCCCGTTGGCGCTCTCGTTGCCACTCTAGTTGACACTCATGTTGGCAGTCCCACGGACGGTCGTTGGCACCCCGTTGGCATTTTACTCCTTTTTAGTAGTGATGAGATTTTTATTTGGTATTTTTTGTAGTGGTTAAATTGATTGATTTTATTTTTTATGAAAAAATTGATTGATTTTAGTAGTTTTAATAGTGAGATTATAGTAAATAATAAATTTTTGATTATTTAATTGTTGAGTATAATATCTATATAATAATTTAGTATTTTGCAAAAAATGTTTTGAAAATTTTGTTAAAGGCATAAGTTTTTTTGATAATTAGTAGTGCTTAAATTTATTGATTGTAGTAGTTTGAGTAAATTATAAAAATAAATTTAAATTTAATTTTTTAAAAAAACATTGACAGGAAAATGGGAAAAAAAAGGAAATTCAGAGAAAAAAATAAAAAACTGAAAAAATAAAAATCATTTTAAATTAAAAATAAAAAAATAAAAAGGAATTTTAGAAAAAAAAAATTGACAAAACAATAATTTTTTTAAATCAAAAATTGAAAAAAAATTAAACCTGACACGCGTCAACGCGACAGTCTGCACGCGTTAGCGCGTCAGTCATTTATGTTTTTTTTATCAAAAAACTGTGCAGTTTTGTCTTTTGCAGTGAATTGTCTATTTTGCCCCTAATTTTTGACAAATAGCAAAAAGTTAAGATGTCTAAATTAAATTTTCTGTTGGTACTTGATTTTTGATCAGCGGTCGTACGCGGGTCAAAATAATTAAAAAGTATTCAAATATAGTATCAAGGTAAGTTAACCTTGATCGTCTCACAAGGACCTCTAAAACTAAGATTACCAAAATCAAGAACGATCAAATAACAATAAAAAGGGGAGTTTTGTGAAGAGTTTGTTGTTTAACAAAGAAAATCAATTAAGGAGAGACAATCAATCTATTGTTTCCGGGTGTGTTTCTCGGATTTATCATCGGTTCTAAAATAAAGATTTGTGCAAGGTTTGATAACTCTTGATTGATCATAAACTAAGTGAACAAGCGTCGATCGGTTTATATGAATTCACACGCAGTTTTAAAGCAAGCGTCAAAACAAATATGTGTTCAATCAATCGTGATAGTGAACAAGCGCCACTAACACAATTAACATCATAATCGAATTCTTTCAATCCTATAAACAAGCGTCATAGACTCTATCAATTCCTATCCAAACTAGATTAAACAAGCGATAAAATAGTTTGAATAATGAAAGTTGCAAAACAGAATCATGATTAAGTGATTAAGCAAAACTGAATCATAAAACGAATCACATAAGCAAATCACAGAGTTTGAGTAATTAAGCAAAACACAAACCGAATTTGCAACAAAAATTACGGAGATGGAATTGATAGAGAAAGAATTAAAACCATAAAAACTAAATAAACATTAAGCATTGAACCTCAAAATCCTTACAAAGAACACCCTTCACCAATAGATTGATCTGTGGTCTTAAGCTTCCATGGAGGTTAGGACACAAAACGTAAAATTGAAAGTAGGAATGCGTAAGATGGTCCAAGACGGCTGCTCCAGCCAAGTCTATAAGAATAAAACGAAAAACCTAATCCCTTAATGGGTTCTTGGATAAAAAGCCGTTAACAAACTAATATTTGGCCGAAACCCGTTTTACATTAAACTGCTTCGGTATTTTGCAGTTTTGGCCTTCAGTACTTCCGAATTGGGTTTCGCGCTCAACAGAAGAATTGTAGCTCTGTTCCTTAGCTTTCCAACGCATACTTGCACGCCTCAATCGGATAAACGTGGCCAAAGTTATGACCTGCAGAGTAGACAGGGATCAATATGCAATAAAAGTATGAATTAAGCAATAAATTGCTATCTTTGCTCAAATAAGACCCTAAGTCTAGAAACGTGCTAAGACTTAAATATTAGGCACAGAACACAATTAAAAACACTAAGTGAAAAGCTATAAAGAGTACATTAAAATGCACCGATCAAATTCCCACACTTAAGCTTTTGCACTCTCGGGCAAAACACACAAAACAAGACAAAAGCAAAACATGAGTTTCCAATGAACCCAAAGAATGCAAAGTCATAAGAGAGATGCTTTTCATAGGATTCAAGGAGAATGACATTCAGAGATAGCACTTAATTGCAACCTAGGTAAACAAGAGGTAAGAGCACCAACGAGTGAATCATAAGTGATGAGTCCTCACAGGATTTATATAAGTAATGCTCTCAATCACTCAAGTGTCTAGGCTTGTGTGTTTACTCTCATATATATAATAAGCACATCAATGAAAGTTAGTACTACCATATGCTTGACAAGCTTCTAACATCCACACTTAAGAACACATGCACATAAGATCAAAAGGTCTTTATAAGGGTTGTAATGGGGCCAAGGTCAATGTGGAATAATCCTAAGGGGGAACTAAGCTAAAAAGAATCAAAGAGGGCAAAGAAGCAATGAAAATCAATTGTAAGGTGAGCATGAGAGGGTTCAATTTGAACAACATATGACAAACTTCTCTATTTTGAGACTTCTCTCCATAACTCTCTTCACACAACATTCACTCTCCTTGATACAAAAATATAAATATATATACACTTTCCAATTTTTTTCTTTTTGACTTTTTTTTTCTTTTTCTATTTTTTTTTCTTTTTTTTTCATTTTTTTTCCTTTTTGAGAAGTATTTTTCTATACAAATGTACTTGCCAAACTTTCCTTTGAAAACCCAAGAATCAACCCAAGTGAGAACCACAATTACACAATTTGGACACCCCCACACTTATGGATATGACAATTTTCAAATCAAAGCTCTTTCACCCTCTAAGATTGGGTAATATCATTGTTTTTCTCTTTTAGGCTTGTAATGAGCTATAAAACAAAGAATGGGATAGAGGAAATAATATAAAAGTAATAGAGGAATAGAGGAAATAATATAAAAGTAAGAATTTAACTTTTTATATTTATGGTGTTCCGGCCTCCAAGTTGATTGAATAGTGGTGGGTGTGAACATGCAAAGAGCCAAAGACACTTCCATTTAAGTTTGAAAGTATTTTAACCTTCGGCTAGAAAATAGGAATAACGGTGTTGTGATTTTATTAAATTAATAATATTTCAAATATTTCAAAAGTGGGAATAATTTTCTTTAAGTAAATATAATATATTTTAGCGTTTCAATATATCTGGTTATTCATTACTAACTTGTTGCATATATACGTTTAAATATATAAATGTATTCTTTAATCTCTAGTTTTTTGAAACGTTGATATCATTATAAAAATATTCTGTTATTGTTTGATTTGATTCTAATAATATATGTCTTGCTTTCAAGTTTACGTTGGAAAATAAAATTTAAGCTTACGTTTCTTTTACCTTCACTTTAATCAGTTCCGTTTTGTTTCCTTTTTATTATAACATATAATTCAGTTTCAAATTCAATTGTTATATGCATTAGTTCCGTTGCTCTTGATGATCATAATATATCATTATTATGTGCCAACGGACAGACAGGAATTTTGGTTTTGAATATATAAATGGAAAAGTTTTGGAACTGATATAGGAATACACAGTTTTAACAGATCAGTAGAATTATTTCTTCTCTTCCAAATACACTGTCCTGGGTTCATCTCCTGTTAGAATAAAAATATTCATTCTTGCTAGTTCTGATTCATCTTTCGTTACTAGCGATTGAGACGGACCGGTTGTATCTCGGGGAATTTGCGTTGTAGAGGCGGATAAATTCTTCAGGACAAGTCACCAGACGCCTCCGGTTATTTTTCCTAACGTTTTCTGTGTTCGCAGGTACTCACTGTTGTTACTGTGTCAAAGCGCATATTACTACAATCTGAAGAATTTATCGTCATGGCTAATGAGACCAACAACAACAGCGATACCTATGTTCCTGTCAACAACAACCTATGATACCTAGTGAAACCCATTGGAGGATAGATGAAATCAAATATTTACCTCTTGGTCTATTATCTTCCTCATTGGTTTGTAGTAACTTTTGAACCCTACAATATTTGTGTTGGCTTTCTTGATATGATGAATATGAGTTGTGATCGAGATAGATAAGCTTGGAATCCAAGTAAGTACCGTGAACTAAAAATATTTACTCATATTGATTTTAAAGCGATGTGATTGTATGGTTTTGGTTGCATACAATTATATGATATATTTTTACTAGTGAAATATTTGGAAAAAATATTTCTATGATTAATGAAGTTGTTGTGAAGCTTTGGTATGCTAATAAGTGGTTCCAAATTGTGACCTTGTTGGAAATTACAAGTTGTTATGTTTTCATTTGAAAATGATAAAACAACTTAAGAAAGGATTATATGAAAAGTATATGCATCATTTTTGTCCTTATAATGTATTAGAAATATTTTGTTAATATTTCAAAATAGTCTATGAACTTTTTCATGTTTATACATGATTATCTGAACAAGTTGTGTGCTTTTAAGATTGTTCTGAATTTTTTGGTCTCTTTGGTGACGACTAAAAATGAAACAAAATTAGAGGCATGCATTGGATATGTAATTGATTTTCTATAAAAGTTTCTGAATTTTTGAAGTTGAGCAAGAAAATTTTGATTCTCTATAAGATAGAAAATGACATCACTTATTGATTTGTTCAAAGTGATTGAATCTAACAATCCTTTAGATTAAAAAATGACATTGATAATTATCACATATGAGAATTTTGTTTTGGATATATGTGATATCCATATTTTGAGATATTTGATTGTATGAGTCTAATCTTTTGAAAGATTAGTTTTGCGAAGATATATTTCTCGTAATTTTGGACTATATTTGAATGTATGAGACATCATTAACATACTTGTGAAATTCTGTAAATATTTTATGGAATTGTTGTCGCTTAGAAATTATCTAAGTAAACCTGCACGGATAAATATGTTTTGAAAGTGATGTGGCTTGGAATTATCCAAGCATTTATATACAATTATCTATGGAGGTATATATCATTGGGTATATTACTATATATAGTGAATATCCATGATACTATGATGATAGCCAAGTTTATTCACATAAGAATAAATCTATAAGTGGATTTATTTATGAATGTTGTCACTTAGAAATTATCTAAGTAGACTTGTATAATTACCTTATAGAGATTAAGGTTATTACTCAAAGCTTGATGATATATGAGATTGAGTTTATTACTCAAGACTTTGTGATATATGAAATTGATTGACTAAGAGACGTCTTGGTCAATATTGTGTAAAGTAGCTACTGATAAACGAGAAGGATTATATCCTTAATTTATGTGAAATCAGAAGTGATTCTAATCAATCTTCTGAAAAACCCCTAGGGAATAAACTAATTTGTGAAACATCGAGAGGAATGAGACTTAAGCCAATTTAAATTAAGAAGTGATGGTAACCCAACCTTTGTGATTGGAGATCCCATGAATAAGGTTCAATGTGGTAAAAACAAGTCACTTCTTGATATTTGCTAGCACTAAAAATTAATTCATGTAATAAATTTTATTATTGTCCCTTCCTATGGTGTTATTGTGATAGTGCTAGACTGCAAGGTTAAAAGGTTAAGCTTAAAGCTTTTAATGATTTTCATAGCCCTTATGGGTGGTGTATGACTTGCAGCATACAATTGATGAAATCACCTATATGAGTGTCAAGGTTAAAGCAATCCCTCGTTTTATTGGTCCGTACCAGATTACTGAGAGGGTTGGAAGTGTTGCCTATAGGGTGGCTTTGCCGCCTAATCTTTCGAACTTGCATGACGTGTTTCACGTGTCGCAACTTCGAAAGTATGTTCCAGACCCGTCTCATGTGATTCACATGGATGATGTGGAGGTACGAGATAATCTCACTGTGGAGACTATGCCGGTGAGGATTGAAGATAGAGAAGTGAAGGTTCTGAGAGGGAAAGAGATTGCTTTGGTAAAAGTGGTTTGGTTGGGAGCTGCTGGTGAGAACATGACTTGGGAGCTGGAAAGTAAGATGCGGGAGTCTTATCCAGAGTTGTTTGAATCAGGTAAGAATTTCGAGGACAAAATTTTCTAAGTGGGGGAGAGTTGTAACACCCAAAGTAATTTAATTAATTATTTGATTAAATTATTTAAGTGTTGCATTATTATAGTTATATTAAATTATTAATATAGTCTTTTATTTTAATTGAAGGGAGTAGTAACCAGTAAATCCAGGATGGCAAGGAATGACCCAAGAGCCCAAGCCCATTGACTTAGGCTCCTAGGCATTAGGGAGTGATGCAATTCGCATCATTTGTGAAAGAAAGAAAGAAAACGAAAAAAAAAGAGAGAAGAGAAGAGAAAGTTGCGAAGAGAGGAGAAGAAAGAAGAGGCGTGATCGGCCAAGGGAGAAGAGGAAGGGAAGGAGCTCGGTTGCTGGGGTTTTTGGTACTTCGCGGAAGGATCATCATCTCCATCGAATTCCTAAGGTAAGGGTGGGTCTTGCCTTATAATAAGGGGTATAATGGGTTTCATGTTAGGGTTAGGATATATATATATTACTCTTGATTGTGTTTTTGATGTGTGCTTGATGATTAGAATGTGTTTATAATGATCCTTGATTAATTGTATGTTGTTAGTGCGTTGTGGATTATGTTTGATCATGGAAAAACTCAAAGAGAAATGAAATTGAAGTGTGTGAGGCGCCTAGGGCGCCAATTCTTGTGTAATGTGGCCTTTGTGTTCTTGTGTGTCCCAGCATGTGGCGCCAAAATGTGGCTGCCCATGCGCCTGTGTTGCTGTGTCTAGGCACAAGGCGCCAAAATGTGGCTGCCCATGCGGCTGTGTGTGCTGTGTCTAGGTGCAGGGCGCCAGAATGTGGCTGCCCATACGCCTGTGCGTGACGTGTCTAAGTGCTGGGCGCCAATGTGGCTGCCCCAATGCGCCCAGTGTGCGCCTGTGTCTAGGCAGAGACGCCAAGTTGCTGATTTTTAGCGCTGGCGCGCAACACAAAGTTTGCTGCCAGCGCCCATGTGTTGTTGTTTTTTGGCGCGCTCGCGCAACGCAATTCTTTGTCAGCGCCAAGTGTTGCTGTTTTGGGCGCCCAGAATGTGGCGCAGGATGCCACAGGGTGCCATGTTGCTTGTATGCGCCTGTGTGTGCGCGTTGTGTCTGTGTGGGGCACCAAATGTGGCTGCCCAAGGCACCTATGTGCAGAGTGTTGCACAGGGGCGCCAGAATGTGGGTGCAGTGGCGCCTGGTGTAACACCCCCTTCTACCATAACTACTATTTAATTAATTTTGAAAATCAGAGTGCGTAAAAACTTTTAGTGCGACCACTCGAGGGTGCCACATTTTAAACACCAAATCAAAACTCCAAAATATTAATCAAAATAAAGTTAAGTATATGATACATAGCACCAATTAACTCCGGGAATAAGTATTACAGCAGTGGAAAATAATAACTTAACATCTTAGTTCAAAATATAAAAGAAATAACAACTAAACACCCCCCGATGCTACATATCAGAGCCGACTCGACCACACTAGAAGAATGACCTCTAGTCACCTTCAGTCACCGTCACCTGCAGGTTGCCGACATACGAAGCAACACGACGCAGTAGGGTGAGTCTCTATACATAGGAAATAATAGATAAAACAAGAAACACAGTAGAATAGGCACACCCGAGATACAGTCAATTCAGATACACCAGAAATACACAATTAAGTCAAGTACACCATAATACAGTTACACCAGAAATACAATTACACCAGAAATACAGTTACACCAGAAATACAGTTCAATCAAATACACCATTGATTTATAAACACCCAATCAGTCACCAGAACATGTATGTAATGCATGAAATGCAACCCAATACTCCACGGGCATATGCATGTGGATCCATCACCAAAATAGCCTTGAGGGCATTCACCAATAATTTAAGAGGTCGAGGCCTATTCACCAAAATATGCATATGATAATGCGACACCATGACTATGCACCAGAAACACCAAATCACCAAAATAATGCAATAGCATGCTCACCAATAGCCTTGTAGGCTCACCAACACCAAAGAAAGGTCATAGATCCCCAACTCACCAATATTTATTCACCAATAATACACCACAGCATAAATAGAAATTCTTATAGGGACTAAAAGATCACCAAGACTAATTCTATACCAAAGGACTAAGGTCACTCCAAGGACTAAAGTCAACGCTAGGGACTAAACCCACACCTAATGACCAATTTGACACCTTGGGGACTAGAAAGTTCAGAGGGACCAAAACAGTATTTTTGACACTTTGGGTAACATTGGCAACACCCGCACAAAGTGCTGGATTCCTACAGCAGTACTCCTACTTCGGCGAATTATTTAAAATAGCAAACGACATCGAAAAATTACAAAAGACCACTCATTGGAAAGCCCTCTGAGTGTAGTTTCTACCTATGATTTTAGTTTTTAAAAATAAGTGTCCAGTTGGTACAGTTTTTCAAAACACTACACTGAGGTACCAAAATCGGACAGAACGCTTTACCCAACTTGCAACCAAATTGTCTTTCTCATTTCTTAATGAAATTCAATGAAATCAGTGCCTATTTCGTAGAGAATTAAGTCTATTTTTCAATGGAAAAAGAATCACTCAAAACGGAGTTCAATTGAGCACACAAAACCTGCAAAAACTGAACCTACTCCCAGTTTGACTCCAGAAATTTGACCCGACTTTAGAGACTCATAACTTGAACTACACAACTCCGAATTGAACGAAATCAGTGCCAAAACGACCGCCCTTAAGTCTATTTTCACAAACAATTAGCCACACAATTTTTGGATCAACCAAACAGTACCAGTTGAGAAAAACCGAAACAGTGTCCAGAAAACACACAAAAACCATAAACAAGTAAAACTCATCATCAACATACACACTCCTACTCAACTCTAATTCAAACAAATCTATCAAACACCTAACAAGCACCAATATTTCTCCTATTCAATTATATCAATTTAACAACCAATCACCTCCATATTAATTAACGCATATTACACATCATATTGCATTAAATTCATGTAACTCACCTTAACACCAACAATCAAGAACAACATTCACATGCAAAACACCACACCATACAATCTTGTAAAACATTATCATGTTCATTCAAGCAAATCATCAAACACCTAGCCATCACTTTAATTCTACCTATTATTCTTCATTAAAATCATGTTATAACACCTTAATATCAACAATCAATGCAATAACATTTCAATCTCCATACAACAATTAATATAATCACATATAAAATCAAACAATCACCCAATCACTCAAATACTTCATGAATCAATTTAAACAACTACTCCTAACACCTAATCCCTATGATTTCATGGTTTATAGATTATTAACTATGAAAGAGAGCCTCCATACCTCAAAATTGACAACCCAATAAACCCCTCCTCAAACAACCCAAGAACCACCAATTAATAGCTTTTCTCCTACACTTGAGCTTCAAACTCATCCATGGAAAAGAGAAAATGAGACAAGATTAGTGTATGAAACTTACACTAAATGATAGAGAAAGAAAAATGGAGTGGTTTGGTACCAAAATCACTTACCCAAAGCAAGAACAATGAATTTCTCTTCTCCCCCCTTTGATGTGCAGATCGTCGGCTCTACTACTCCCTCCCTCTCTTCTATTTTTTTCTTTTCTTTGTTCTAATGAGGCTAAAACCCTATCCCTAGCTTAAGTCATGAATTTGGGCCTATTTAGTGGGCTTGGGCCCCTTATTTACACCCCTTAGGTACTTACACACATCCTCCCAATTTAACTAAAATGCTCCCCATTTATTTACCACACTCCACTCCTTGATTAAATTAATTACCTTATTATTATTTTAATATGGCCAACTAAAATATTACTTAATTAAATTAGTTAAATAATCACTTAATTAATTTTGGGGTGTTACACCTGGCGCTGCGCCAGTGTTGCTGCCCAGTGCGCCTTGTTACTGTGTTGTTGCTGTATTGTGTTGTGTTGTTGCTGTTGCTATGCTGTTGCTGTTACTGTTTCTTTTAATTGTGGTTGTTGCTGTTTTTTTTTCTTGATGTGGAAAATTACCTATGATGATGCAAAAGTGTGGGATGTGGACTATATATTATTAATAGTGACGATGGGTCTATTGACTAAATAAAATGACGATGTATTGACGATGGGCTTAATGGCCAAAATGAAGGTGATTATATTGTTGATTGTTCATGAAGTCACATGCATACATGTGCATATTTAAGGACGATGTAAGGCTTCGGCCTCGAGCTAAGGACGATGAATAAGGCTCAATTATTGACGATGTGCCTAATTGGCAAAATTAAGGACGATGAATGGTACCACATACATACTTGCACTTCATACATCCATTCTCATCATTGTCGAGTTTTATTTTGGTGGGTGTGAAATATATTTTGTGTGGAAAATGTAAATGTTGAAGTGATTGTATAATGAGTGCATATATATATATATATATATATATATATATATATATATATATATATATATATATATTCTTATGGTTATAAATATGTGATGTTATAAATGTATTACTATAAATGTTACATATATTTATATAAATTGGTGAAGTTCGTTACTCGAGCATATTACTTATTATGGCCTTTATTATACGATTTGAGACTCACTCCCTTATGTTGATTATTACTACAGGTACCCGTGACTGAAGGCTTTTGAGTCCTTCATCCCTCGAGTCGGTCTTGCTCTGATACGTAGCACCTAGGGGCGAATATTAGCTAGTAGTCATTGTCTTATAGGATACTGTTGGAGTATCTTATGTTGATGCTGTTTTGTTTTATTTGAACTGTTTTCCTTTTTTTCCGTTGCGTGATGACGAAGTAATTGTTATGTGAACTAAAACTTTTTTTTTTGAAGTTTCGCCTACTTGTTATGTGCCACGTATCATGATTTAAATTATAAATGAGCATTCCCGTTTTGATGAATTTAAAAATAATTTTTAAACTCTGATATTTTTAATTAAAATTGTCGGGTAGAAATGGGGTGTTACATTTTCCGTTCTAGGGACATGCTTCACTTCGGCCAATTGAAATCGTGCTGACAACTCTCGCACATGGGCCAAGTACTTCTGGAGAATTGCGTCCTTTGTCTCGTACTGCCCTCTGATTTGGGAAACTACCAAAAGAGAGTCGGTATTTAAATTAACATGAGTAACTCGTAAGATACAAGGCAAGTCGGAGACCTGCGATGCATGCCTCGTATTCCGCCTGATTGTTTGATGTTGAAATCCTGAAATTGAGTGATACTTCAATGACTACTCCAGATGGACTTTCTAAGATTATTCTAGCTCTACTCCCCTTTGGATTTGAAGAACCATCCACATGGAGATGGTAGATAAGGAGAAAGGCTGAAGAAAAATAAGATTCAGTGAGAGAAAACACAATAAAGGTCGGACCCGATCAGATCATTGGGTTAATGGTCGGACCGAGGGGTCATTAGTTAGCCCGCATGACCCGTGACAATACTAATGATTGATAAAAATAGGCATAGTATGTATAAAATCACAAATAACATTTTTTTGTCATACCTAAAAATGCCCAATAAATTATTTTTAAACTTATTTTTGATTCCATAATCTTAAATAGACATTTGGGCATCACTTTGAAAAATCTAGTTTCATATAACATATAAGAATGACAAATCTATTTTTTAAGAATTTATAAAATATTTGTGCCCCACATTTATTTTGTTTAAAAATGTATTTCTTAAAAAAATGTATTTTTAAATATTTTTATGTCAATATTTATGTTACAATTGCATAGCTCATGAAATAATGGATAAAGATTGCAATTGACGTTTGTTTTCGAAAGCTGAGAATAATAGATTGTTTTAAATAAAATGTATTTTGTATTATATCAATGTTGAATTACAGCTCAGTTGGCTAAAGTTGCTTCTTCCACCAATAGGACAGGGGTTCGATGCTCACTGCTTGTTTTCCCTTCGTTAAGCTTAGGGATGACAAAAAAACGCAATAAAGGTCGGACCCGATCAGATCACTGGGTTAATTGTCGGACCAAGAGGTCATTAGTTATCCCGCATGACCCGTGACAATCAATACTAATGATTGATAAAAATAGGCATATGTATAAAATCACAAATAACATTTTTTTGTCATACCTTAAAAATGCCTAATAAATTATTTTTAAACTTATTTTTGATTCCATATTCTTAAATAGACATTTGGGCATCACTTTTAAAAATATAGTTTCACATAACATATTAAGAATGACAAATCTATTTTTTAAAAATTTATTAAATATTTGTGCCCACATTTATTTTGTTTAGAAATGTATTTTTAAAGATTTTATAAAAATGTATTTCTTAAAAAATGTATTTGTAAAGATTTTTATGTCAATATTTATGTTACAAATGCATAGCTCATGAAATAATGGATAAATATTGCAATTGACGTTTGTTTTCGAAAGCTGAGAATAATAGATTGTATTAAGTAAAATGTATTCTGTATTATATCAATGTTGAATTACAACTCAGTTGGCTAAAAGTTGCTTCTTCCACTAGTAGGACAGGGGGGTTCAATGTCACCGCTTGTTTTCCCTTCGTTAAGCTTAGGATGGCAAAAAAAACGCACTCGTGAGTACCCGCGGGTACGTGGTGGGTAGCTTAATGGATACCCGCGGGTTACATAAACAGATAGTTTAACTACCCATTAATAAATGGGACAGGGTCGGATATTGAGGTACCCGAACCCACTGGTACCCGTTTCCGTAATACATATATTTATTTGGAAAATGTCTATTATTATTAATTTTAGTGGTATTTATCTTCTTTCATTAACTACTATAAGCTAACAAATAGATGTATAATGAAATGTCTAATTTTTTTTATATGAATGAAGAGAAAAAATGGTGTTCAAAAAGTTAGTTTTGTTTGGTATTTCGAATTTATTCTCAAAAAAAAAAATCAATTAATATTATATGTATTTATAATAAAATGCCTAATTTTTTTATATGAAGGAAAATAAAAATGGCTCAAAAAGTTAATTTTGTATGATATTTGAAAATTTACTTTCAAAAAAATATAAACAATCAATATTAAAAGTATATGTAGGTACTCGCGAGGAGACAATACCCGTGAAAACCCGCTACGCAGGTACCCGCACGGTTATGGGTAGTGTTTATATTAAACGGGACAGGTAGCGGGTAACTACTACTCGTGCCCGCCTCGCCCCGTTTACATCCTTAGTTAAGCTAAGTCATTGTTGCTGCTCCCCAGTCCCCACCTCCAGCTCTCTTCTTCTCGTCTTGAGATATAGGGTTTTCTTCTAATGTTGGAGATGCTGTTGGCTGTGCTTTACGCCTGCCTCCTTTCCTTCTCTGTTCTTCCCTTTTAACTGCCTGTCCCCGTCAAGGCCACCCATCTTCAACATTGTCTCACCTCGTCCCTTCCCTAAACCTCCAAATCCCCACCAAAGCTGGCTAGCAATGGTTGCTCAGTTTCAAGGACGTGAGTCCCCTCGGCCGATTGACCATCAAATACAAGGAAAGCTTTTATCTTTCCCCCTTCACCTTCTTTGTGGGTCTCTATTGTTCTTGATCGTGATGCCTTTTTCCATACCCATGTTTGGAAGTTTGCCTTTAAGTTCATCAGCAATGGCTTATCCATTAAGCCCACTACGCCAGCGTACAAGCTTTGTCAGCGTTTTTTTGGGCATTGGTAGCGTTTTAAAACGCTAGAGAAGCTGGCGCTACTAATGCGTACACCCCATTAGTAGCGTTTTAAGAAACGCTAGCCATTTACCCAGCGTGTTTTAGACATACGTAGCGTTTTATATAAAACGCTAGCCATTGACCAGCGCTTTTTACAATTCCTAGCGTTTTTCGTTAAGCGCTAGGGATCCCATAGCTCATTTTACTACCATTCCTAGCGTTTTAAATAAAAGCGCTAGGGATCCCATAAGCTCCTTTTACTACCATTCCTAGCGTTTTAAATTAAAGCGCTAGGGATTATAGCCCTTTTACTACCATACCTAGCGTTTTATATAAAAACGCTGGGATGTCAGAGCACCTTTTTACTAGCATTCCTAGTGTTTTATATAAAACGCTAGGGATGCTATAGCATTCCTAGCGTTTTATATAAAACGCTAGGGATGCTATAGCACCTTTTATTAGCATTCCTAGCGTTTTATATAAAACGCTAGGGATGCTATAGCACCTTTTATTAGCATTCCTAGCGTTTTCTGTAAAAACGCTAGGGATCCTCTAGCTCCTCTTTACAATTCCTAGCGTTTTATCTTTAAAACGCTAGGTATTGAATGAATTTTTAACTTCATTTCTAGCGTTTTCACTCTAAAACGCTACCTATTGACTGAATTTTTTTTTAAATATTTTTTTTATTTTGGTTTGTTCTCCATTTTAATTACAACCTATAAATTCATTCCCTTTTCAACAAATTCAGAAAATACATTCCAATCCAATATATCATTCAAACAAAATTCAGTCAACAAAATTCATCAAATAATATTTCCAATCCAATATATATCATTCTAAGAAGTACTTACAACATAATATAAATCCAATATATACAACATAAATAATAACTAAACTATTATGAATCTCAAAACTTGCTACAAAAAGCTAGAAACATAATGGCACCACTCCCCACTCTCTCTTTGTAAGTTCTTCACAGAGTAATTCTGGATTTTTTGAAGTTGGGAAAATACTGAAAATAAAATGAAATAAAATTAGAATTAAAATGTTTATTAAATTTGAGTAAGTATTATAATATCAATATAAAAAGAAATCTAAGTAGTTACCTTGGTTGGGATTGTTACTTTGTCATGAGTGATAATCTCCTTCATAAACCTCATAACATAGTACCCACAATCATTGCTATTTGGTTGTTTAGGACACTACAAAGCAAAAGATTATAACTTAATTGTCACATTTTATGACCAAAAATCAATTAAAATTATAAGAATGATTCTTAAAAGCTTACAGATTATGGGTAGCCATCTTGTTTTACTTGTAGATAATCCCAAGTATTCTTTCAAAGCTAATCGTAACGTCATACATATATATATATAACGTTAAGTTGAACAAAATACATATATTAAATTATACAAATTAAAATGAGAGGGTTACACATACACACCTCTCAACCGATTCTACGAAGTCTTCGTGAGAGCGTTGTAATGGCCTTGAAGTGAATCCGGATAATAGACAACATTGTGCTTAGGGTTTATTGCAAAGAGTACCCAATGTTGCTGCAAGTAAATGAAGAACGAATGAGTACACATTAATTTACACTATAATACAATCCTCAAAATAATTAAACAAGTGATTGAAGACTAAATTTCTCACCCATTATTGAGTGGTGCCAAAAATAAAGAGTCGCTTCTTCAAATGCTTGGCTTCCATGAAGCGTGAATGGATATAACTTTGTACTTCACTCTTTATAGTCTTAATGCGTTCCTCTGTGTTACCTTTATGAAACACAACTATACAAGCCGGACACAAGAAGAAATACTTACGTGTCCGTTGAGAAGGGACAGTAAGACGATTGTACAAAAACCTATAAATAATATATATACAACTTTCAGATCCTCATATATATACTCTAATATAAACAACTATTGTGTACAAATAATTTAATACATACCTCCGGTATACTCGATATCGATGGCGGTGGCCCAATCCATCTCAACTATAGCTTTCATATCCTCGATGTTGATCATTACCAACTGTTCCAGCCCACAATTTTATCGGGCGGTAAAAAAATCGAGTCGTCTGGTTCATTTTTGAATGTGGACCTTTAGAGAATCGATGTAGTTCTGGAATTCATCATTGGGAAATTGACCAACATGTTGGACTGGTTGTATAGAAGATGGTCGGGAGAGTTTGGTAGTGGAAGGGAAGGTTGGGAGACTTTCATGGAAGGGAAGGTCGGGACACATGGGGTACCTAGTATATATTAAAAAAATGATTAATTAGCTAGTTAGTTAACACACATTATAGTCATTTAATTATTAACAAAAATATTGTCACTTACAACGACAAGTTGTTCAAAGCCATGCCACAAAAGTACTAAGCGCTTGATCCACGGTAAATATATCCGCATTAGCAATTGGAGCAGCAATGGTGCAGACCCTCTATTGAATAGTCTACCCTAACTCTCAAATGGTTTTCGAGCATGGCTTCGATTGTGCGATGTGGCACTCAATTGGTTACATATCAAACCCATCGCAACCTTTCGATGTGGGTTTGCAATATATAGCTCACACTCACAGTTATCCTAAATCAATTATAAAGAAAAATAAATATACATGATAATTTTATCAAATACAATTGTACAAAAAAGCAGTCGAGTTTTGTTAAATATACGTGTTGAAGGGATGGTGCAGCTATCTCGGGCGCTATGGAAGTGCAAAGAGCTCAATAGGTTCAGCAGGGGTGGTGCGGCGGGGATGGTGCACCAATCCTTTGTGCCAAGAGCTGCTTAAACATCTCTCTCTTCCATTAGCACAAGAACATTCTTGGATAGCTCGTCATACTTTTCCGCCATGACTTTACAATCCCCGCACCCTTTGCTTTGGCTCTTCTTTGGCCCAAACACGGTTGTCGGAGGAATCCCATATCCATAACCTCTAATCCGACCTGTCTCTCTTCCCTTCCCAAGGCACGAGCAAGGACATCTTGGTGACCATCACAATCTGTTAAATCTCCTTGTGATACTGATTGTGATATGCTTTGGCGATGCACAAACATAAATAACGGATAAAATTAATAAACAAGTGTCAAGTGAAATTTAATCGACAATAAAAATATGTCCACATGTCAAAAAAATCGAGTAACGGATAAAAATAATAAACAAGTGTCAAAGAAATTTAATCGAGAATAAAAAATATGTCCACGTGTCAAAAAAATCGAGTAACGGATAGAAATAATAAACAAGTGTCAACGAAATTTAATCGACAATAAAAATATGTTCACGTGTCAAAAAAATCGAGTAACGGATTAAAAAAATACTTACAATTTTGTCCTTGACCTCCTTAGTTTTCGGATCCACAATCTCCCCATCCTTGTTTTGTCGGGCCTCTAACCGGACAATCGTGCGATCAAGAGGATTCTTGAGTTGGATCTTTCCCCTCTTCCAAGAACTATTTAAGTTTAATAATTGTTAATCAACTGTAAATTAAAAGATTCATTAAATCATAATAAATTAAACTAATTTCTTACCAATCTTTCTTCGAGAATTTGATATCCACTAGAACCTCCTCTATAAAGGGTACTCGGGATTAGAAGCTCTTTCTTTATTCGCTTTGCTCTTTTCTATTTAAAAAGATACTACTACATTAATGAATGATATCTACTTGTGAAATATATATATAACTTAAATAATTAATATACTAACCAGAAATCCGGATCCAGAGTGCGTATATCTACAAATTTGGTCCATTCCTCCTTAGTTATAATTCCCGTGATCTGATCTTTGGAGGCTCTGTCGATGGTCCCATCAGACGTTTGAGATACTTTTTCCCACATCGATTCTGTAAGCCCTATGCAACCTTCCCGCTTCCTTCAAGATATCAATCTCTTGGGACTCATCGACATCAAAGTGTTTCTAGTTATACATAAAAATGGATTAAATAAATATAACTAAAAATCACTAAATAAGATTATTAAAGAGGTCTAAAATTATATACTGTATTAAGTCCCAAAATCATCTTTCGGTTTAGGCAAAACTCGATTATCTTTCTCATTCCAACTTTTAATTGAAATTGGAAAGATTTGCTTCACCTTAGTACCAATAAAGCTAATTAAATTTGTGCCGTTGTCTCCAATTGGCAAACCTTTAACACTCCATCGGACCTTAAATAATTAAATCATTAAATAATTAGATAACTTGGAAAGGTAGAGAACAACATTAATAATTAGTAATTAACTTACCTTATATTTCTCGTGTCCTTTACTTATCCGATTGACGATATTCTTTTTCGATGTAATTCCTCTGGGGAGTGAACTTCTTTGTGTTTCTATCACCCCATCACCACCACGACTACTATCGTGATCACTATGTGATGCCATCCGACTTGCAATCACCCAAATGAATAAGACTCGGTGAGTTTTAGCTTTCTAATTGTTTAGAACCAACAAACACTTAACAAAATATAGAAGAAGCCATGCACAAAGTAATGATCAAAGCCATGCACTAAGTAACCTAGAGTAAACATACATAGAGTAAACCTAGAGTAACCTAGAAGCCATGTGCAGACTAGTATCAAGAGTTCATCTTTTGTTCAAAATGCCAATAATGAGAACATTGTTATAACTAACATGCACTAAGTAACCTAGAGTAAACCTAGAGTAAGAGTAACCTAGAAGCCATGTACATGGACTAGTATCAAGAGTTCATCTTTTGTTCAAAATGCCAATAACAGAACATTGTTATAACTAACATGCACTAAGTAACCTAGAGTAAACCTAGAGTAAGAGTAACCTAGAAGCCATGTACAGACTAGTATCAAATCTTTTGTTCAATAACAGAACATTGTTATAACTAACATGCAAGTAGTGGCAATCTATGTACAATACAATCGGGAGAAAAAGAAAATCCATACACGAGAAATGTGCGTGGAGATGAACGAAAATGGGTAACCTTGGTTGTGCGTGGAGATGAAAGAAATGGGTAACGGGTTGTGCGTGGAGATGAACGAAATGTGCAACGGTGATGAACGAAGATGAACGAAGAGTACGATGAACGAAGATGAACGAAGATGAGTTCGGGTTGTTCGTGGAGAAAAGTTAGGTAGATGAGTTCGGGTTATGCGTGAGTGTGTGAGGAGATGAGAGGCGCGCTTGTAAAAATTTTAATAGCATTCCTAGCGTTTTTACATAAAACGCTAGGGATCAACTAGCAGCGTGTTTACCATTCCTAGCGTTAAAGAAAGCGCTAGGAATGCTAGTAAAAGGTGCTATAGCATTCCTAGCGTTTTCAGAAAAACGCCAGGGATGCTATAGCACCTTTTTACTAGCATTCCTAGCGTTTTATGTAAAACGCTAGGGATACTATAGCACCTTTTACTAGCATTCCTAGCGTTTTATGTAAAACGCTAGGATCAACTAGCGTGTTTACCATTCCTAGCGTTAAGAAAACGCTAGGAATGCTAGTAAAAGGTGCTATAGCATTCCTAGCGTTTTCTTTAAAAACGCTAGGGATGCTATAGCACCTTTTACTAGCATTCCTAGCGTTTTATGTATGTAAAACGCCAGGGATGCTATAGCACCTTTTATTAGCATTCCTAGCGTCAGAAACGCTAGGGATCCTCTAGCTCTCTCTCTTTACAATTCCTAGCGTTTTAACTTTAAAACGCTAGGTATTGAATGAATTTTTAACTTCATTTCTAGCGTTTTCACTCTAAAACGCTACCTATTGACTGATTTTTTTAATTATTTTTTTATTTTTGTTTATTCTCCTTTTAATTACAACCTATTAATTCATTCCCTTCCAAAGAAAATTCATCAAATATCATTCCAACAAAATTCAGCCAATATCATTACAATCCAATATATAGATACACACAAAATTCAACCTATTAATAGATATTTTTGTTTACAAATCATACAACATAATAAGTAACTTACATTATGAAACTCAAAAGTAGCTACAAATTAAAGCTATACCATATATGACTACTGTCTTGACCACTAGATCTCATGATCACTAAGTGATGCCATCGACTGCAATATAACATAATCCATGTTATTGTTAAATTTACAAAAACAATATAATAATTATCTATTAATAAAAATAACGAGAAATCATTAAGTCTATATTACCTTTTCCTTTTCCTAGATAAAATTTTGTTTGCAATTCGCGTCTTGGTATTTTTTTTTTTCCGACGAATAAAAATTCCATCATTATGATCTTTTCTAAAATATACAACATCCTCTATAGAAGTATTTTCCCTATTATTGGTTACGATGTTCTCAAGAACGGTCGCCCTCAACACCAACATCATCGGGTGCTTCATCATCATCGTTGTTATACACAAATTTTTTGTCATCAATAGAACAATAGACCAATTGATATTAATCTGGATCGGTGACATAAAACACTTGTTGAGCTTGCGATGCTAAAATAAAAGGTTCATCTTTATATCCTAACTTGTTGAAATTCACCCGCATGAACCCTAATTCATCAATCAGAAACCAAAGATTATTGTCAACCCATTCACATTTGAACACGGGCTCTCAAACATATTGTAATCCAACTCCCATATGTGTTCAATGAAGCCAAAGTAAGACATATTCGCATATATGGGATTTCTATCTTTGCACTTTGGATGCATGCATAGAATGAGCTACAAGAGTCACCCCACTATTTTGCATTTTACTCGATCATCTTGTTCTTTTGTATAGAAAGTGCACTCGTTCATTAGATAGTGTTGTAAGAGAAGACATGTATATTTGGACCTTTTGCTAACCATCTCAATCTTTTTGAAATCAAGTAGGATTCAAACACACTCACCATCAATGTGATGTTTTAGCCACACTATGAAACTCCTATTGTGTTCTTTTGCTAACCAAACTTGCTTCTTTCCGGGAATTGACTCTTAAGAATCTCCTTGTGCTTGGCAACATATGAATCAACCTCACTATCATTGTGAAGAACGCACAAGTGTGCTTGCTCTAGTTCTTTCCTTGATACCATCACTAATTTATTTCTGTCATCCCTTTACTAATCCTTCCCGCATGACGAGACCTTGGCAATCCCACAGAATATTCAAGACTAGATAGATAGGCGGTGCGTAACTCAACGCCTTCTTCAACTATGTAGCGCTCAACAATACAACCCTCGGGTCGTGATCGGTTTTTCACATATCCTTTTAATATCTTCATGTAACGCTCAAACGGATACATCCATCTCATGTAACATGGGCCACACAATTGTGTCTCTCAACGGATGAACTATTAGATGAATCATTATGTCAAAAAAGGAAGGTGGGAAATACATCTCAAGCTCACACAAAGTGATGATAATTTCTCTTTGCAATGTTGGCAACTTTTCAGGTCAATCACTCTACTACAAATCGCCTTAAAGAATAAACAAAGTTTGGTTAAGGTCCGACGCACTTTCTTAGGCAAAATGGATCGTATACCAATGGGTAGCAAATTCTCCATGAGAACATGACAATCGTGGGACTTTAGAGACTTTAACTTGAGGTCTTTAATCGATACAAGAGTCGCCACATTTGAAGAGTATCCTCTGGAACTTTAACTCCATGAAGAAACTCACAAAAAGCAGTCTTCTCCTTTCTAGATAGAGTATGAGTGTCACGGAGGTAGATATGTACGTGTACCCTTCTTTACTGGGACCCAATTCGGTCTCAAACCCATACTAACCAAATCCAACCTTGAGTTGATGGTATCTTTAGTCTTACCGGCATATTGAGTAAGGTACCAATGACACTTTCGAAGACATTCTTTTCAACATGCATCACATCAATGAAATGCCTTACATATAATGACTTCCGATTATGGCAACTCAAAGAAAATCGACTTTTTCTTCCACCCCGTTTGGCAATCTCTCCCGCAAAAGGCTTCCCAAATTTAATGTTCAAATCTTCCACCTTTTCAAATACATTCGCTCGTCAAAGGCGGAGGAGCTCTACGTGTTTCTGTATTCCCATCAAATGCCTTTCTCCACAATCGATAGTGATGAGTTGATGGCAAAAATCTACGATGACCAAGATAGATATTCTTCTTACCATGTTCCAACCACATCCAATCTGTGTTATCTTCACATATAGGGCATGCACACTGCCCTTTGTTACTGTACCCAGATAGATTGCCGTATGCAGGAAAGTCGTTAATTGTGCCAAAGATCATAGCCCTCAGGGTGAAACTTTCTTCTCTGAACCCATCATACACCTCTACCCCAGTCTCCCACATTTGCTTCAAGTCTTCAATTAAAGGAGCCAAGTATACATCAATATCATTTCCTGGTTGTTTGGGCCTAGAAATTAACAAAGACAAAGATCATATATTTGCGTTTCATGCAAAGCCACCACGAGAAGTTATAAATCGCCAAAATCACGGGCCATGTATTGTGTAGGAGCTACTCGGATACCGTGCGGGTTAAATCCATCACAGACAATGCAAGGCGTGAGGTTTCTCGGGTCATCCCGAAATTAGGATACTCAATATTGATTTTTTTCCATTGCGGAGAATCTGTCGGGTGTCGTAGCATACCATCTTTAATCCTTTCATCCTCATGCCATGTCAAGTGTTTTGCATCTTCTGAACTACGATACATGCGCCTAAATCGAGGAATTATAGGAAAATACCACAACACCTTTTGTGGAGCGGACTCTTTCTTCTTATCTGTGGTGCATTACATTTAGGACACGACTTTAACAACGCATGTTCATTCCGAAATAAAATGCAATCATTCGGACAAGCGTGTATCTTCTCATAGTTCAAGCCAATAGACCCCAACATTTGCTTTGCATCATACGTCCGAGAAGGAAGCACATTATCATTCGGCAACATTTCTTTCAGAAGTGAGAGTAAATCGGTAAAGCTCTTATCCGTCCATCCGTGGCGAGTTTTCAAGTTATACAACTTGATCACGACCAATAATTTTGTGAATTCATTACAACCCGCATACAATGGTGTCTCTGCATCGCTTATCAACTTCTCAAACATTTCAGACAATCATTAAGATCCTCTTCAACCACCTTTGCCATCTCTTCAAATTCGTTCGCATCAAATGAATGTGTTCCGGGTGTCAAGCGTGGCGCATATCTCTTACTAATATCATTCATATTTGAAGATTCACCTTTTTCTCACGTGCATTATCCAACAAGTGTAACTTTGATCAATTCCATTCGCCTTTAAATGTCGTGCCAACTCCTCTCTGCGATGAATCGATTTTACATAACAAACACCTTAAACAAGGACATTTCATACCACTAGAAGTCCCTAAACGTTCAACAAAGACAAACTCACAAAATAATCCACTCCGGTGCGTATACTCCTTGGACGAGACGATTGGCGGACATCCAATTTCTATCCATAATTTCCAAATTATATTTATAATAAAATCACGAGAAGAGAACTTTAACATATGACCCATCAAGCAATTCGAATATAATGAAGAATCAATTCATATAAAAAAACAAACAAAAATTCCTCTTTTAAAATTTTTTCAAATCCACTCCTTATTTTCCCAAGCTATATCTATATCATATTCTATTTCTATTCTCGGTCCTTTGGTCAAGACAAAGGAACCATATAGTCTAGTCTTCCAAATAATTAATTTATGTTTAACAAGAAGAGGCTAGTGGTAAAAAAAAAAAAAGAAGAGTCTAGTGTGCACAAGTGACAAAACTAATATATTTCTAAACTAGAACCCACAATTAATATCTAACAAGAAAGCAGAGCAAGGAACAAAAAACTCACCAATGTTGTGCGAGTGAGAGAGATGATGTTCCTTTGAGAGAGATGATTTTCCTTGAGAGAGATGATGTTAATTTGAGTTAGGGTGTTAGGGTTTTGCGTTTACGGGTGAGTGATTTTGCATTTTCGGGTGAGAGTGTTGAGTGAGAAAGGAAGTAGCTCAATAGGAAACAAAAAAATATTATTTAACCATACCTAGCGTTTTCTAAAAAACGCTAGGGATCTATCTAGCGTGTTTTCTAAATACCTAGCGTTTTGAATAAAAGCGCTAGGATCCGTCTAGAGTGTTTACTAAATACCTAGCGTTTTATAAAAACGCTAGGGATCTATCTAGCGTGTTTTCTAAATACCTAGCGTTTTGAATAAAAGCGCTAGGGGATGTCTAGAGTGTTTACTAAATACCTAGCGTTTTATAAAAAGCGCTGAGGATCTATCTAGCGTGTTTTCTAATTGGCTAGCGTTTTGAATAAAAGCGCTAGGGATCTGTCTAGCGTGTTTTCTAATTTGCTAGCGTTTTAAGTAAAAGCGCTAGGGATCTGTCTAGCGTGTTACCTAGTTGGTAGCGTTTTACATTAAAACGCTACTAATGGTGTAGCGTGTTATTAAAATGGGTAGCGTTTTTTTATAAACGCTACTAAAGGTGGCGATCTCTTTTTACAATTCTGGCGTAGTGGCCGCTACCTTGCTAGGCAGAGAAGGAGGGCAAATTGGTCTTTTATGAGGAAGGCTAGTGGTAACCCTAGTGGACTAGTCAATAGTGTTCTTGTGCTTAGTAAATGGGTCTATTAGGGTCAAAAGTGGATTTGAGCCTTTATTTTAATATTTTAAAGTTAGCGGATTTAGTACTATTTATTTAGTTCACGTAATCCTTATGCTAAGTGTAGATTCTTAGAAGTTTAAACTCATCCTGATGGTACTCATCTGTGGGTTGTTTCGATGCCTTGTTAGTGAGCAATTAGGTTACACTCTGTCTAATGTTTTTGTGATCTTTGCCAATTATCCATAAAATATTACACATTTGGAAATGAAAAAAAAATAGTTACGATAATACTTTTTTGGCTTGTTTTTTTTGACCCCCACCCTCTCCCCTTAAACCCCCACTCACTCTGTGAAAAGACAAAAATACCCTGCGCTTTTACAAAATCACATTTTCTTCACATTATTGGTCATACCTACGATTGACCACCTTCATTCGCATATACGTCACAGAGACGTATATACGATCAGCCCAGAAATCAACCACTCACATATACCCCACACCAACCATATATACGACGTGCAATTTGTTACTCATCGCATATACCCCTTTTCAGGCGTATATACGATTAAACAGAATTCATCCACTCGCATATACGCCCAGCAGACCCTATATACGACGAGTTAAAAAGTATGCATCGTATATACCTCCTTTTTTATGTAAATACGATGAGCAATTTTTTTTTTTTAGTAATTTTTTTTTCCTTTGCTTGCAGTGTCCAGTAGGCATCGCAGAGGGACATGGGAGGTATCTCCTTTCGGAGAGAGAGGAGTCATCTCCATCGCCCGAGTACGAGGACTCGGAGGCATAATCAGCTCCATGCTTCAGCGAGGAGACAGGATAGGAGACACGCTGACCCCGGTGAGTATCAGCCCCAGCCAGTTGAGCACCATGACGCAGCTCAGTATCAGGACGCTGGAGATTTCTATCACGGGGATTTCTTACAGCAGAGTCAGCATGAGGATTGGTATCGTGGGAGGTCGGTTCCTCAGTACCATTCACAGCCTCATCCTCAGTACCATCCACAGTATCCTCAATACCATCCTCAACCTCTTCATTACCATCCTCCGCCTCCCGAGTATCAGCAGCAGTAGCCTCAGACTGATTCGTCGTTCTCAGATGAGTCTATGTCTGAGCAGCCTCAGCAGTATCAGGAGGAGCCTCAGGAGGAGCCTCAACCCTCTCTCTTCTTCACCGACGGACAGATCATGTGCTGCGATTCGATCTACAATGACCGGTAAGTTGAATTGTTTTGCTTAAATAATTTATTTAACTCACATAGTCTGCACTTTTTGCTTACATCATTTATTTATTTTTAATTCAGGAGTATCTACGGGTTGTCAAAGTATGGGCTCATGGCAACAAAGTCCATACTAGACTCCATCTACATTACCCGACCCTAGTTCAGCGCACCACAGTGGTCAAGGGACAGCAAATTGGCCCCACTTCTCCAGACTGGCCACGCCACAGTAGACCATGAGTTGCTGTCGGCTTTTATTGAGAGATGGCACTCAGATACTTCGTCATTTCACTTGCCATTTAGTGAAATGACGATCACTCTGGATGACATCTCCTGCCTGCTGCACCTTCCCATCCAGGGGAACTATGTCACACCTCCCACCATCACTGTGAGCTTAGAGTATGCCACACAGCTTGCTGAGACATATCTGGGTGTGTCACGGGTTGAGGCTGCTAACAATACCCGTGGGGGTCCGTATTACAGTTTCAAATGGCTGGAGCAGGTTTATGAGCGTAATTTGGAGGAGGGGGGTGACATCACGATTCTTTGTGAGGGCTTATCTCGCTTCGGCCGACTACAGATATCTTCACTACGAAGACTGGAGACAGGGCTGAGGCTAAGTGGTTGATCTACCTGCATGATCTGAGTGCAGATGTTCTTGGAGGCTATGCATGGGGTGCAGGTGCACTAGCTGCCATGTATATATGAGTCCTTGAACACTGCGTCTTTGAGGGTCACACAGCAGTGTGGAGGGTATGCCAGCCTATTTCAGGTACACATTTTAACTTTATTTTTTTTGTTAAATCACACTGACGTTGGGTAAAAATTTTTGAATTAAATATGTTGTTTATTTTTGCATTTCAGGCTTGGATTATGTGGTATTTCCCTCGGATGGCGGAGAGGTTGCCCGGTCATATTCGAGTGTGAGCCACCGGCCGGGCTTCTGAGGAAGAAGAAGTCAGACCACCTGAAGCTGAGCCACTACAGGAGGATGCTTGATGAGCTGAGGCTGGAGGATGTCTGCTGGCGACCATTTGAGGAGGACAGGGCTGGTAGACCATTTGAGCAGATCTCCCTCTACAGAGGCTTCATCAGCTGGGCTAACTTCAGAGTTCCCTACATGCCTGATAGGTGCCTGCGACAGTTTGGGTACGCTCAGATCATCCCGCGTGACCCTCTCAGAGGTCGTCCGAGTCATACTGACTGCGTCTTTCAGATCGTCCACTTCATGGCATCTGTGGATGACATCATGCGCACTACTCGGGTTGCTCGGCGGCCGGATGAGACTGTACATAGGTACTTAGAGTGATACGTCTGTGCATCTATCCCCAGACTATTATCGGCTCCACCATCACCGATGGCGAGGCTGGACACCTCCCCCAGAGCTACGATCACGACGATCTTTGAGTGGGTGAGGAGGTTGGATGCTTGTAGGGAGGGATTTGTGATGGCGAGATCACGCATGGCGATCGGGCGATCGGGCACTCCATAGGGTGGTGGGGATGGCAAAGACCGGATGACATTCTTTGGGGAGCTTAGGCGAGCGGGGGCGAGGACGAGGCGACGAGGAGGCGTTAGGGATTTTTTTATCACTTTTTTGATGTATTTGATGTTGGCACTTTATTATTAATTTTTTTCGGATGTTTTATTTTACGAGTTTTCATAAATTTTTGATTTCATTGATTCGATAAAACAAGGTTACACAAGCGATACAACATAAACAACTAGAATAAAAATAGATAGATAGAATGAAAATACAATAGAAACTACTGAGCTGGTGGAGTTAATCGACGAAGGATCTTAGCGACGGTCCTTCTGGTTTCGACGTACAGATGAATGCAACTCTTCCATTTAAACATAATATGATTGGACATCATCTGTCGGATGTCATCCTCAGTGTTGACATCCACAGCAGACCAGTGAAGACCTCCATCAGTCCATTCCGGTTTCCGATAAACGATACGAATTATCTCATGCTCATCATTCTTTGGTTGAACCATCCGCAGTAGTTTCTGCTTAAGAGCAGCAAATGATATGCAGTGTTTTAACCTACACGATACAACATCTCTCCCATCGAAACTTATACCATCATATTTCAAGATGATGCCCTAACGATCAGCAAACCCCATATTAAAATGAACGAGAGTGAGGGAAGAAGGCTCGTAGTATGACATTAGCGAAGCCTGCATCATCTTCACTTGTGTTGTGTGAGAGGAGGTAGTTGAATTTTTGGTGTGAAAATAGTGATGGTAGAAGTGAGTATTTATAGATGAGGTAAAATATTATCAACCGTTGATCAACTTTGAAAGTGAAATCATGACCGTTAAAATTTTTTTTTACAAAAAAAAAAAAAATTTAAGACTCATCGTATATATGTCATTTGGGACATATATACGATGCGTATTTTAACACATCGTATATATGTCCCAAATGATATATATACGATGAGCCTTTTTAAAAAAAAAATAGATTACAAAGGACATTTTGGGAATTTTAGTGTGAGTGGGGGTTTAAGGGGAGAGGGTGGGGGTCCAAAAAAAAAAAACCTACTTTTTTTTTTTGATGAACTACAACGGCCAAGACTTTTTGGCAATATACAATGGACGTTCATTTCATCTAGGCTTTCTTGCATTATAAATTGATCCATCATTGTGGTGGCTTGAACTTGAGAATGCTCCACGGCTCCACGCCCCTACTTCCAATGGGTCATTATCATAAAAATTCTTAGCTTCCAAACAGGAACCTCTATATTAAGACAACCACCATATATTTATATAAATAAAATAAGCCTGATTTCTATAAAACACCCAATCTTGACAGTTGATCTCAAGCTGAACTACATGACATCTCTATCATCAAAGTAGAAAATTGTCTTCACTTGATAATGGTCTTGGAAAATGGATTTTTTGATCTAATTGGTTGCTCCAAACTAGCCTGTGATTTGTCAATTCCATCTTTAGCCCCCTCGGGTGCTTTTTCTTTCTTTATGAACAACGGTGCAGATAATTTTGGCAATGATGTCAAGGTAGATGTTTTTGATGTTTCAGTCTGAGGTAAGGCTTTGCTTCCGCTGATTAGAGAATCAGCTTTAATGGGTTCAGGACAGTTTTCTTTGAGGTTGGTTTCCGTAGTTTTCTTCACTTCTTGAAGTAGCCTTCCCTGTTTTAAACACAGATGAATTGCAAGGTAAAGATGACATAGAATTGATATCCTTAACGTACGATATAAACTGTTGAAATACAGAATGCTTACCTCCAATATGCTGCTGAACCTTTCTGCCAAGTTTGGAAGCTTCAGAGCCGTAACAAGTTTTATTGCAGCTTGCATTGATTTTTCTAGTGTCAAAAGCTTCACAAGTTCAGTAGCTCTTTCAAGCTTATCACCTGAAATACCCATGGTGAGGCATGACTAATGTTCACTCTTACAATTTAGGTTATACAAAGTGGAGAGAGAGAGAGATGGCATAGAAACTCACCATTGCAGCAAGATGCTATAAGCTTAAGTATGCATTTATCTTGTGCTGCTTCCAACTTGAAAGCATCATCATCAAGTGAACTAGCATCCAAACCAGCATTATCCATTTCTTCCATTCTTTTCTGAATCTGCATGAAAATATTTACTACTTCAGCTATTGGACAGAAGTTAGAAAAAAAATCCAAACACAAATTAGAGCCAAAATGTTAAAACTGTGCCTATGATGGATTAGATGGATGTGAACCAGGACTAATTGTTGGCTGGTTAGAAGTTACAGAAATAGTGACCATTATGGTTGAAAAGGTTGCAAGAACAAACCTCAAAAAGATGCATGCCGTTCATCATGTACTCATTTTCAAGGGCATCTGCTCCCAAATCAGAGGAAGCAAGAGGAAATGAAAGATTCAGTAGAGTGAGAATTGGTTTAGGCACCACCTGACATGCAAGTGAATAGCAATTGATGTTATAGTCACATAGGAGAAGATGGGAAATAATACATCCAACTTTCCACATACCTGTGGGAAGGCTTCTGGCTTTTTGCATACTACACAAACTAACTTGTTTGTATTTAAACCCACCACCCAATAGTTTTCATCTGACTTCGCTTTAATACCACTGCATTAAAATTTTCAAAGACAAAGCATCAGAGGTCAGGCCTAAGAAGAAAACTAATCTCATTAGACTAATGCACGTGGTTAAACCAATATCGAACCTAAAGACTGGGAGCCAGCTACCACCAAATTGGCTCGTATATAATCTTAGTACACCCTGCATATTATATTTACAGAATCAACAGCATAACAAGATGCATCATAAGCAGCATAAAATTAATACTAAACATCAACGCTATAGTGTAAACACAGTCAATACCTTGGAATCATAAGAACACAACCGGCCCTCTTCACTAAACCCAAACCATTTTAGAGAGGAACCAGGAGTTAATGGCAAGCGACCACAAAGGGGTTGGATCCCATGTGGTATATTAAATAATCTAAACTCTAACACCTGCATGAAGAGATCATTTAATGTTTTATAACCAGATTGATCATGATTATGCTCTAACAGGAAGATAATCTTTTCAAAAAGGTCAAAAATTAAATAGAAAAGGTATAGTGAAGAACTTTGGATACTTGTAGGAACTGTAATCCTATATACTAAACTAAGAAAGACCACACATTACGTGCCAATATCAGACGGAACAGCTATCACGAAGGCTGAACCGACCTGATCATTTGAGGAAAGGCAATCAGAAGCATGAGTGACAACTGCAAGCTCATTCTTGAAACCTGATGCAACCACCACTGGCCCATCTAGTGAAAAAACATGTCTCTGCAATGAAATAGTCAAAAGTGTTAGCAATGTTTCATGCTAACTACCATCAACAGATTCTCTTTTCACGTGTTAAAACAAAAAAAGAAGTTAACACTTTAAATGAAAGGCTAGAAAGTACATATTTATCTACCCTTTTAAACCCAATCCCATAGTTCTTTTACTTTTGGGGAAGTATCATGTCCCAGGCATTCAGTTAATGAGAAAGCACCTAAATAAGCTGTGAATATGCGACATACCTGTAAGCCACCCTCAGTAAAGATGCGGAGATAATTTAAACTGGTCACTGCAGCCACCCAAGCAGCTCCAAGTGCAACAGCCTTCACTTCTTCTCCTTCAAGGCGCATAGACCACTGCCAAATTTTTCAACAAAGTGAGCATGCAGCAAAATCTCATACGATATCATGTCATGCACTCACACTGTTAATCACAATATCTGAAATGCAGTCCTTATAGTCATTATAACTATAAAGTTGAACGAAGGTGTAATTACATAACTTCTTTAAAAGATCCATAAACAGTGTCAATTTTTTAACATAGGAGAAGCACAAAATCTGACCTCACTATTACTAGCCCAGCTACTAAATGGACGATACATGAGGGTGCTCATGTTCTTCTCCCCCTTGCAAGGATTCGCAAAGACACTTCCACTCTCATTCAATGCGGCCATTGTAAATCCAAAATGGTCAGTCATTGATGGAACTCGGGGAGTGCTTCCAGTATCATGAAAATCAATCTGTAACAAAGACATGTCAACTCATTAATATATATATGATACATGTGATGAGTTAACTAAACTCCTCATGAAGATAAACCTAAGTTTTATCAGCGATTCTCTTATGTATTACCTCAATATGGGAGTACCCATCATGTTCAAAAGTGGTTATACTTCCAAGCATATTGTAGCACAAAAAGCGCCTTTTTCCAGGCTGCACAGGAGTAGAACCTGGGTGAAATGCCTCCTGCAATTTTGCCTTAGATGTTACCACCGTGCTTCTAAATCCGACATTACCACTATCTAAATTTTCCTTCACTGAACGGTTCTTTTTCTTGTGAGTCTCAACCTTTGGACACAGATCTAATTCATCTCCTCCATCCTCATCCAAATTTTCCTCACTCAAAGACTGTTTGCGCAATCTTTTCCTGCTAGTTGGTGGCTCAGACTCATCATTACTTTTCTCACCAAGATCACTCAAGCTCCCACTTGCACTATTTTCCTGATACTCCTCATCGAACAAAAGAAGGCCATTACTGTTATTGCCCTGCACAGGTATATCTGCAGTTGGAGATTTCATTGATGAAGGAATAACATTGTCCCAAATACCATACTTTCCCATAACATCAATAACAGCCAAGGCATTCTCAATTGGCTTCCAAGCCATGCAACACACTCTTTCATCAAACTTCTGTCTGTCAATGTCCTGCTTCCTATCAACATCCCATATCAGAATCTGCTTGTCGAAACCAGAAGTAGCCATGTACTTGCCATTTGGTGACCAACACAGGAAACATACAGGTTGATTGTGATCACCCCTAAGAGAAAACAATTTTTCAGCAGTATCCCTATCATACATCACGACGTCGTTTCTCAACCCAGGAACTGCTAAGGTCTCACCATCCGGACTCCAGCAAAGAACATTGATGGTCGAAACATCTATCCCAGTGTCAGGAGCTATGCCTTTGAGGTTGTGAAGGACTATCCCAGAGTGGAGTTCCCAAATAATAACGGTTCCAGTTGAATCTAGTGATGCTAGGTATTCACCATTGGGGTCGAAGGCTAAGCCAGTGACAGGCCCTTTATGCCCTTTGAGAACCCTTGCAATGGAACCATCAACTGTGTTTATAAGCTTGATACCCTCATCATCACCAGCAGCTGCCAACATGCTTCCTTTCTTGTTAAATGCAAGAGAACGAATTGGAAGTGTGAACCTTGTAATATTTGTTTCAAACTCTCCACCTGCCAAAAACCAGTCCTAAAATGGAATCAAATTGGCACATATACTACAACAAGTAAACAAAAGCAAAATCAAAATGCTAATATTTCCTATAATGTGAATTACAAGTCTAATATAAATTCTTCTTAGTGAAAAATGAAATGTATGTTTCATAAAATGCTAGTATTTCCTATAATGTGAATTAGTAGTCTTCTTAATGAAACAATAACAATGTAATTAACAAATGTAATACAGAAGTGAAATTCGCGTCAATAATCAAATTTCATAACTAGTATTAATATACATAATTACAAATGAAAACAAGAAAAGACCAATTTTGTTTCAGAGTTTCTAGTCAACATCTTAATAAAAATATTAGTGAATACCCAAATTAGTCCCCATTCCCAAAAAATCAGGGAGTCCAATTCGGTTCATGAAAATTGATAAATAACAATATGATACTTAAGAATTTGAAATGTAGGTCGAATTAATTTCAATAGTACTAAACTTTCCTAAAGTTATTCTGAAAATGACTATTTTGAATCATATTTGAGATGCTAAAGTACAAAATTGTTATTTTTCATTACACAAATACAACTGATATGTACTCTAAAAATAAATCTCAAAAGAGAAAAGAAAAATACAGCGCAGCAAGTTAAACTAAGTGCAAAAACAAAAACAAAAAACAATACCAGGAAACTTGTAGAGCTTAACGGATCGATCAACAGATCCAGAAGCGAGGCAAGTAGAATTAGGGCTAAGAGCCAAAGCAGTAACCCCATCGCGGTGGTGGCGAAGGATTCTAGGAGAGACAGAAGGAAAAAGAGGGTCGTGAATGGAAACAGAGGCATCAGAAGAAGAAGCAGTGACGAGACGTTGACCTTGCTGGTCCCACAAAACCGAGCAGAAAGAACTCCGGCCACCCTTCTGGTTGTGAGCATCCCTAAGCTTAATCGACCGGACTTTCATGGCGTCTTTTGATTTTCCTTGAAATGAGTTCGATTTTGGATTGAAGAATTGGGAAGAAGTGGGGTTTTGATTTTGAGGGTAATAATGGGAATGGAATCGATTTTTTAGGGCGCCAAATGAGGTTTGTGTTTTAAGGTGTTGGCGGGAGGGGAAATAGACTAATTGGACTAAAGTGATGTTGTTTTTTTTGTTGCTTTTCCCACGCCCCCTGCTACTCAAAACACCTCCTATAAGGGTGTGAAATGACTAAAAGACTAGCCAAAACGCGTCTTTTTTCAAGAAATTTCACGTGTTTGCACACGGGGCTTTGAACAGGTTTGAATGACATCGTTCGAGTGTGTTAAATCTTGACTTCACACCCTCTTGTGCGTAATTTCATCTGTTCGCATGGGGTCATGCGAATAAGTTCGCATGAGGGTGTTCGAACACCCTATTTTATTACAAAAAATGAACTCTCACACCACATTCACCATTTTTATTGCGTTCGCATGATGTTGTTTGAACGTGTTCGAACAAAGTCGTTCGAACAGTCATAAAACACGTCTTCACAGCGTTTCACGCGAGGTTATTTTTGGAATAAAATTTGTTAAGGGGTGTGAAAGAGTAGGACGGGGAGTGAGAAAAGCAAAACCTTTTTTTTGGACAACAACTAAAGTGATGTTTGGTTCTCCATGGACATATTATAGGTCGTTGAAAGATTGATACGGACCGTTGAAAAGATACTCAAGAGACACCCCCTCTCTCCTTATGAAAAGACAAAAATACCCCTTGTATTTTGAAACCCAATCCTATCCTTCTTCTTTCTTCTTTACCTCTCTTCCAACACACCCCCTCTCCTAAACCCCTAAACCTCTCATCGTTCTCACTCCACACCCTCTCATCTTTCTCACCTATTTTGCTCAAATCAGCCTCCCATTGTGAAGGTTTGTAGCATATATTGTCATCCTTTTCCTTTATTTTCACGCATTTTGGTTCGTATGTTTTTTTTTCTTCTGAAATCGCGCCCAATCCAAACATAAAAGTTCGAACTGGTTCGAATCTTTAATGTCTGGACCTGTTAAGGGGGTCTGTTAAAGGGTGGTTCGGTGTGGAAGTTCTGAACTGGTTCGAACTTTTGGGGCTGAACCGTGTTGTTTGACAGATTATGACAAATTAGGCAGAAATTCTGTTTTTAACCTTCTTTTTTTTTCACTTTTTTAGTTCCTAAAATGACTAAAAGTGGTTCCCAAACAGATTTAGGGGTTATGGATCATACGAGTTCATTCCAAATTGATCAATTTTTTGTTTCTCGTGATGACTTGCTCGTATATGTACGTTCTATTCTAAATTTTGTTCTCTGCCTAGATTTGTGCCCACTGTTCAGACAGCCAAATTTGCGTTTTCTTTACCAAACTTCTCACTGTTCGTGCCTCTTGAAGGGCTTTTCATCAATTTTCGTTGACCTTCTCCAATCACCAGCCACACCGGTTCTCAAGACGATTCTTGAGTAGGGCGGTTATAGGAGTCAACTGGACCGGATAGGGGTCTGGTTCCCGGTTAAACTAGTTGAATCGCCGATCCGACCCGGTTTTGATAACCTTGTTTTTTATCCCACATCCAAACATCTATATTTTGGTGGGTTTCTTAATGCTTACATTTTTGTCATAAATATAACAATTTCGGACACTGTTATTCTGTTTTTTTGCTGTTATTGCACATGATTTTGTTGATTGTGGTTACAAATGGGTGACAGAATTGCTATCGATTATTCTTTATCATTCACCGAGGATGAGTTTAATCGTTTAAAGGCTCTATTAGACTCCATTAGTAAGCCTTTTGGAAGTTGTACTGTACGAACGACTGGTATGAGTGTATGCTCCCACTCCTTTAATGTTTGAGGTAAAATCCCTAATATATAAGGCTTGGATTTTGGACTCTGGTTCCACATACCACATGACATTTAATTCGACTTTATTTTCCTCATATACCTTGTCATACCCATATTTTGTCCGATCAAAAATAATAATGACTTTTTTATGTTATTTGTAGTTATATATCTTATTTTGTGGAAGTTGAAAAATATAGTTATTTTCAGGTTATACCTTATTTTCTATTTAGTTAGTACATATATTTAGTGGCATAAAAAAAAAAAAGAAGAAGCAAAAAAAGAAAGACAAAAAAGAGAGAGGGTGGCGATTTATTAAAACAAAGGGGTGTAAGCAATTCTTTTTTAATTTGGTGTTGTAACCGATTTTGGGCCATTAGAGGCCCATGTTTCAGCCTGACCCGGTTGGCATATCACTCACCTCTCCTTCTAGCCCTAGCTGCCTCATTTCCATCAGAACTGAAACATCACTTCCCAACAAACATCCAGCCGCCCAAGTCTCTTTCCCACGCCTCTTTCTCTTCTCTCACACGAAATCACCATTTTTGTTCACCTCGTTCTTTCATCACCACACGCAACCCCCATTTTTGATACCAACATTCAAAGAGCCATTGGTCTCTCAGAAGATTGTTGGATTATCGTTTTTCTGCTCGGTTCAAGTCGAAGACAAAGCGATTTACACAGATTTTCAAGTGTTAGCGCAAGGCTCGGTGAATAAAATGAAGAGGAAGAAGCATCACTGCGAGATCGAGTTTTTTAGTATAAATAGGGGTTACGGTTTTGGGGAGGAGGGGGATTCTTTTTTGGAGAGAGGAAGAGGGAAAGAGGTCGAAACTTTGTGGAGGTCCAGAAGCAAAAATCTGTTCTTGAGATGTTTGAGTTGTTTGAGTGAATGAGAGTTCTGAAATTTTTGTTTCTCTTTCTTCTTCTGAAATTTTCATAGTTTTTTCTTTGTTGTTGCTGTTGGTGAGTTCTTGTGAGATCTGGAAACGTGATTCATTGTACAAACGCATTAGGTATAATTTTATTTTTATCTCATATCCATTTTTCCATAAATCATGCCTTATTTATTTTATGATTGTCTTAAGTTTTTATCATATGCTGACAAAATAAAATTGGAGAGGTCGATTATATGGTCTTAGTAATGATGCATTGATAGATTGTTTTGTTAGTGGCTTAAAAGATGAGTTAAGGCGTGATGTTATGCTGCATACCCCAATTTCTATTACTAAATCTGTGTCACTTGCAAAGTTATTTGAAAAAAAATAAAAGTTAGAGGGAGAGACGCGTGAAAGAGGAAGGCGCGCTTGTGATTCTGTGGCGCCCCTCCCCCAGCCGAGGTGGCCTACTTATTAGCCGAGGTGGAACCCCTCCTCAGCCGAGGTGGTACCACTCTCTCCCTAGCCGAGGTGGCACCCCTCCACCTCTACTAGCTGCGACGTAATCCCTTATAAAAGTGTAATACCCAGCCGAGGTGGTATCTTGGGTGTGGTAAGAAAGATTTAAAGTAATACCTTATAAAAACGTAATCTGTTGCCTACCGGCCGAGGTGGTACCACTCTCCCCAGCTGAGGCGGCACCACTCTCCCCCAGCCGAGGTGACACCATTCTCCCTAGCTGAGGTGGCCTGCCTACCAGCCGAGGTGGCACCACTCTCCCCCAGCCGAGGTGGCACCACTCGCCCCCCAGCCGAGGTGACACCATTCTCCCTAGCTGAGGTGGCCTGCCTACCAGCCGAGGTGGCGCCACTCTCCCCCAGCCGAGGTGGCACCACTCGCCCCAGCCGAGGTGACACCATTCTCCCTAGCCGAGGTGGCCTGCCTACCAGCCGAGGTGGTACCACTCTCCCCCAGCCGAGGTGGCACCACTCGCCCCCAGCCGAGGTGACACCATTCTCCCTAGCCGAGGTGGCCTGCCTACCAGCCGAGGTGGTACCACTCTCCCCAGCTGAGGTGGCACCACTCTCCCCCAGCCGAGGTGGCACCACTCTTCCCCAGCCGAGGTGGCCTGCCTACCAGCCGAGATTGCACCACTCTCCCCAGCCGAGATGGCACCACTCTCCCCCTGTTTTCATACACAACCATCTAGCAGCTAATTAGCACCCCATTTTTACTAGTATCCCCCTTCCACTTAGAACTATGTCGCTTTGATTCCCATTTGGGATACGTAGGAGCGAGTCACGTTCTCGTCAAGCGCAACAAATAAAATTCTTTTCACAACCATAAACATTAGCATTTTACATAACAAAAAGAATCATTTTTAAACCCATTGTTGCTAGTGGCTAATCAGAACCTTTGTTCGTCTAGCCATTGGTAGCAATGCCTTTTTCCAAAGAACAATAAGCGGTGGTCACCCATAACTTTGGTTAGTTTGACCATTCGTGCCAATTAATCTCTTTCGAAAACCATTTTCAAAAGATCAAATAAAAAATGAGTCGCTACTAATGGTCAATCAGAACCTTTGTTCGTCTGACTAGTGGCAGTGACTCCCATTTTTCAAGAGTACTTAGCGGTGATTACCCATAACCTTTGTTAGTTTAATCATTATTTGAATACTAAATCTTATTTCAAAATTCACTAAAAAGATAAAAAACAAAAAACCTTTTCATGACAACCAAGAACTACGTAGCTTTGAATTCTCCATCGCACCAGGAGATACGTAGGAGCGAGAAGCCAACTCTCGTCAAGCGCCAAAAATAAATTTTTCATTAAGTTTTTCCCATTCATCTTCAAACAAGAAATAAATAGGCAAATCCAGGTATTTTTCAAATCAAACGTAAAACCACACACTTAGTTAAAGGTTCCCTTTCAGTAGAAAGGACGTGTGCGGTGCTAGTACCTTCCTCACACGTAATCGACCCCCGAGCCTATATCTCTAGTTTTCAAAAGACCATTCGCCTTGTTCAAAAGACCTTTTTCCGATGTTTTGGTCTTAAAAATAAATATTGGTGGCGGCTTCCAAATTTTTCCACGTTGTACATTGAGAAACCCAAACCGGATTTTTCGGGGTGCAACAGCTGGCGACTTCACTGGGGACTAAAAAACATTTTTTTAAAAAAAAAAAAAAAAAAAAAAGTGGGTCAAGCCTAATTAATTAAGTGTGTGGTTTGTATGATTGATGGTTTTCATTTCAGGTGGGGTAGTGTTAGGGAAAATGCCCTTGACACACACTACACTTGTACCTTGTGATTACATGTTTTGAGTGGGACCATAACCCAGGTCTGCAAAATTTAGGAGAGTGGATTCGAGTAGTGAGGGCCCATCCAGGACCTTTGTCCGTTTGGCTACTTGCGAAAGTTTCAACCAGAGTTGTGCTCTTTCATGATGCCTCACACCTAGCAGTTTGCTGCATTTGTGGGGAGTTTTGTGAAAGGGACTGTGGCTCTGGTGGCCTTGTGAGGGAGTGAATAGAGCTACGTGGAAGGATTACCCTTTAAATTGCCCTAGATCGTAAGTCTCACCCCTTTTTTTAGGTCACAAGAGCGTTTCCAAAATTGTGTGTTGCATTATTACATCTAGTTTAGTTCTTTTCCTTCAACAATTTTCAAAAAAAAAAAAAACAACAAAATCAAAAAGAATATATTTTTTCCTTCTCTTTCATAAATACCTATATGAGGTAGCATGTAGGGTATACTGCCCTAAATTTTCAAACCACTACCTGTAAATATCTTTCTTTATGAAAATAATATGAAAAAGCATCATCCGCACTTTGCATCATAACATCATGCATTACATAAACAAAATTCTAAAAAATAAGGACTTCATGTAGCATTCTTCATGCATCTAAATTATTTGCCGGTGATCTTGGAGTAACTTTGAATCTTGTCATAGGCGTGAAAAAAAACGAGATAACATGGGATCAAGGAGCGAGGGTATGCTAAATTCGAGATTTCCAGTAGTAAAGAAAGCAGATGTGACCAGTTTGACAGAGTGCGCCTCTCTGATGGGACCAGATGAGTGTGGGATGTTTGAAAAGGCTTATGGGAATATTCTTCGGTTACTACAATTGGATCTTCAAGAAAATGCTGTGAAAGCCCTCAGTCGGTTCTATGACCGGATATCCCGTGGTTCATCTTCAAGGATTTCCAACTCTCACCAACTTTAGAGGAGTATGAGCAAATTTTGGGTTTTTCTAGGTCGGAGGCGACGCCTTATCAGTGCCCGGGGCATCAATATTCGAGATAAAAGACTCTCGCTATTGCAAGTTGGAGTGGGGAGTTAGAGCTTCAAAAGAGAAAAAGAACCGCAGTATAATGGGGTTTCCACCGAGTTATTTTGAAGACTTAATGAGGTCCCATGCTCAAGCTAACGGATGGGGTCCATTCAAAGCGATTCATCGCACTAGCCATTTTCGGGATTGTCCTTTTCCCACAAGTTGAGAAGTTCATTGATGAGGCGCCATTGGGGTGTTCTTAGCCTTCATAAGCAAGGATAATCCAATCAACCCATACCGGCCGTCCTTGCGGACACTTACTACTCCTTTACTCATCATCGGGTGTTGGGGAAAAAGAAGATTGCCCGCTCTCTTCATGTATTATATGCCCGGTTCCTCAACCATGTCATTGCTCTCGAGGGCAAGCTACGAGATCTGTTGGGTTATGCCTTGAGTTGTGAGGTAGAGGTCAAAAGTGCTCGGGAGTGGGTGCATACCTTAGGGAGTCTCAATGCCCTCAAGGTCCGCTGGTTCACTCATTCATGTTGGAAGGACAGACCCTCCGTTGATTTTCAGTGTGGAGACTTTCAGAATGTGCCCCTAATGGGGACTCAAGGCTGCATCAACTATAACCCTTCCTTAATTATCCGACAACTTGGGTACCCTATGAGGAATATGCCTACTGAAGACATGTTGGCTCCCGTTTTCCTTGACAGAGATGATCCAAAGAACAAGGGTTTACTTCGAAAAATCTCAAAGGCATGGGAGATTGTGGTCCGTAAAGATAAAGATGAGCTCATGAAAAAGGTTGGTGATGTCACTTTTTACCAATGGTTGCATGAAAGGATCCAAAGTGCTCGCCCACCTTCCCAAGAGGCACTACCAGTCGAGAAAGAGATGCCAGAGCCTCGCCTTCCTACCCCTGAGGAGTTGAATGAGGTTAAATCTGCCTTAGCAAAAGCAGAGGAAGAAAAAGGCGTTGCAAAAGCAGAGTTGGAGAAAGTAACCCTACAGAAAAGGAAGTTAGAGGAAGAGAATGAGATTAAGATGATAGCTGTTGAGGAGAGTGTCAAGCGATTCAAGGCGGAAGAGAAGACTAAACTGGAAACTCAAAAATACCTAAGGGGGGCTAGAGATGAACTCCAAAGATACAAGCGAGAGAAAACAAGAAAGGCCCTTGAAGAAGCCAAAGAATGGAAGATTGTGGCGATCGAGCCTGCACAAGAACCTCGCTTGGTGGTGGAGTTGAAAAGTCGGTGATGAGTCTTGAACAAGAAAGAAATTCCATTGGGAATGTTCTCGGGAATATCAAGAAATCTTTGAGGTATGAGCAAGGAAGGTCCGATGAACTGGAAAGGAATCTCTCGGGACCTAGGGAGTCTTATATAGCAGTGCAAAGCGAGAGCCGATCTTGGGAGCAGCATTTCCTAGCACTAATTGGCAAGATAGAAGAGCAAGAGATTGTTAAAGAGTTAAGAGATGAGGTCCAGCTTTGGAGGGGTAAATTTTCAAGGTTGGCATGGCTAGCTAATCAAGCCGTGAGGATGTCCCAGTAAAGCTAAGGAGAGGTCGAGAGGTGAAATGTTTCCTTTCAATACCCCAGTACATGTGTACGAGTTTGTGAACTTCTGCAAGGCCCTGACTGAGGAGCTCATGGAAAAGGCTGAGGGAGTCTCTGCTGCAAGCAAAGAAAGAGCAAAGAAAGAGGAGTTGAAGGCCATATGTTCCCTTTAGAATGTTCTTTAGGAAGTTGTAATTTTTCTTTGGAATATTGTAATTTTCTAAAGAGCTTTGTATTTTTCTTTCTTATGAATGGTTTAAAACTCGAATGAAGTATGCTCATATCGCTTGTTGATTCCAATTCTCGTTACGCTTTTAAAATGTTTCGATATTTGCTTATGACAAGAGCGAGTTGTCTCACGATTCCCGGGCTAAAATAACATAAAGTCATGTGCATATGCACTGCATTCATCTACGCATTCATACTTGTACTCATAAAAATGTTCTACCAACAGAAAAGAAAGGCAAGCTGGTTCGCCAACACCGATATTACACCCGTCTACAAGCAAGATTGATGGTTAGCAATCAGGATTTCGAGATTGAGGACTGCCCGATTCAAGATGAGTTGGCTGTGGAGATTCTTAACCCTGAGCAGCTGGCTCAGGAGAATCAGGCTTTGAAGACCAAAGTTGAGGCCATGGAAGCACAGATGGCCGAAGTAATGAGTATGCTGCTAGAGACCCGGGGCGGGGCCGCCACTGGGGCTGCCTCTCTGTGAATCGGGGGTTGTTACTTTCGTTTCTCCTCCGGTGACCGGCTGAGGTTACAACCACTCACACTCCTCCCGACCGTGGGGGTCGCCGCTTTGCCCATTCTTCAGGGGTGAGCGGACAGAGTCATCCGAATGCACAGATATATCCCTGGGGGATGCCAATGGGTCATGTGTCCGTTCTGCTGCTGAAGCTATTCCTGTGGGGTCGAGTCAACCTGCCACGGTCCTACCTAGTGGAGCTGCTATTGGACCACAAATTCATACTCCTAGTCCCGGTATTGTGCTGCCAAGAAGTTCACCTAGTCCTACTCTGGGAGCTGCCGTAAATCCTCAGAATGCTGTCCATCATATGGGGAACCCTGATCAGTATGGGGGTTATTATTACAGTCCGGGGAACTATCCACAAGGTCATTTGTTTGAGAACACTCAGCATAGGGATCGGTATCACTTGCTGGAAGAGCGTTTAAGAGCTATGGAAGGATCGGGTACTAGAGCCAAAGATGCCCGAGATTTGTGCCTTGTCCCAGATGTTGTCATCCCTCCTAAATTCAAAGCACCTGACTTTGATAAATATCGCGGCACTGGGTGTCCATCTAGCCATTTGACGATGTATGTTAGAAAGATGGCCGCTTATGCTCACGATGACAAAGTGCTCATTCACTATTTCCAGAACAGCCTGACCGGGGCATCGTTAGATTGGTATATGCAGCTACAATCCTCCGACATTCACAGTTGGAAGGATCTCTCAAGCATTTTACGAAACAATACCAAGATAACATGGACCTTGCTCCGACCAGGTCTCAATTACAAAGACATGAGTAAAGGAGATAGAGAATCATTCAAAGAATATGCTCAAAAGTGGAGGAGCACAATTTGCTCGTGGTGAAGCCGCCATTGATCGAAAAGGAGATGGTATACATGTTTATGGAGACTCTTCCGGGGCTATATTATGATAGGTTGGTGGGGAGTGTTTCATCCCAGTTTCTCGATATGGTTGTCATTGGAGAACGATTAGAGCACCTGGATTGCGAAATAAAAGATTCTTTGGAGGTTTTAGCAATTCTTTCGGACAAAAGAAACCCTTTTCCAACTTCCCAAGAAGAAAGAAGGGGAAACCAATGTTATTACTGCAGGGGGAGGCCCATCCTTCAGCTCTCCACAGCAAAACGATGCCATTTTCTGTTCCGGCTCGCCCACAACAAACTAATTCAGTCACAGAGCCCAGAACTATCAAGAGAAGAGGCGTGCCAGTTTTGATCCGATTCCGATAACTTATCTTCGAAATGTTTCAATCACCTTGTCTCAAAGAATTTGATCAATACTCGCCCCATGAAGCCTATGCAACCTCCCTTTCCTAGGGGATACAATGCTGATGCTACATGTAGCTTTCATAATGGAGGGGTCGGTCACACGGTGGAAGATTGCAAGGCTTTCAAACATGTAGTCCAGGATTTGATTGATGCCAATTGGCTCTCTTTCAAGCAGAATGGTCCAAGCACAACTACAAACCCCCTGCCGGGACATGGGATACCATCCGCTAATGCAAAGAGAAGATTCGTAGAGGCGCATAATGATAAAAGATGTTAAGTGTATCCAGACTCCTCTTGAAAATATACATGCTGAGCTGTGCCGTTGTGGTGTTATCAAGAAAGGTTGTGTATGTGCTGATCCTTCATGTGTAGGCGCTTGTGAAGTTTTCAAGCCAATTTTGCAAGACTTGATGGATCGTTATGTGGTTCGAGTGGGAGTGGTTGAAAGGGAAGAAAGTGTGTTGATGTTGCAGTCTAATGATGGTAAAGAGGCTAGGAAGCCAATTGAGATATTGTACAATCCAAGACCAGCCCAAGTCAAGCCTCAGCCAGTGGTTATTGAGATTCCTGCTCCATTCCCATATGAGAAGGACAGTGCAGTGCCATGGAAATACAGTACCCTGCCTCCAGTAGAGAGTTCTCCAAACACCTCTGTTGTTACCAATATAACTGGGGCAAGTGGAATTACAAGGAGTGGTTGTATATATGCCCCCGAGTTCGTTCGGGGTGAATCATCCAAAGAAGTCAAGAGCGGGGCTCGTAAGGGGAAGGATAAAAAGCGGAGAATGCTTAGAAAAGAAAGTGGCGTAACAAGAAATTGATGAGTTCTAAAAATTGTAAGGCAAAGTGACTATAAGGTGGTTGACGGATGAATCGGACCCAAAGAAAGATCTCAATGCTGTCATTGTTGCTAAGTTCAGAAGCGCATCGAACTGCCCTAATGAAAGTACTGAATGGGGCTCATGTTGCTCAGAATATTTCCGTGGGCCAATTTGACGAAATAGTCGGGAATATCGTGGCTGCAAACCATGTGACTTTTGCTGATGACGAGCTTCCCCCAGAAGGAAGGAAACACAACCAAGCCCTACACATCTCTGTTAAATGTGGGGATTTCGTGCTAGCTCGTGTTTTGATTGATAATGGTTCTTCTCTAAATGTGATGCCAAGGTCCACTGTAAGCAAGTTGGATGTGGATTGTTCTTTCATGAAGCCTAGCTCGACATTGGTGAGGGCGTTTGATGGATCGAAGAAGGAGGTAATAGGGGAGATGGAGTTCCCCATTCAGATAGGTCCCGAGACTTTCTGCGTTAACTTTCAAATCATGGACATCTCCTCGTCGTACAGCTGTCTGCTCGGAAGGCCATGGATTCATATGGCGGGAGTGTAACACCCCCCTCTATTTAATATTAAATTAAACTAATGAAAATCAGAGTTTTTCAAAATTTGTCCACGCACCTCAAAGAGGGTGATACATTTCATCAAAACATAGTCAAAACATAATTAAAAATTCAAACGCATCTAGTGCGTAAACTGCATATCATAGTCACATGGGATAAAACCCTAAACCTGTTTAATGTTTACAGTAATCCAAAAATAGTTCACAGCAGCGGAAAATAAAATCAAGTTCAACACCCTCACTACATAATTTAAAACAGTTTAGTCCAAAACATAAGATAGTAATACTAAGACCCCAATCCCGGGTGTTACTAGATCAGAGCCGACTCAAACCCCAAAAAGTCTAGATATCTTCACTCAGATTCACCTGCATGTCGCCACGAGAGCAGGCAACATAAAAAAATGCTAGGGTGAGTCTCTTTACATAAATAATAACAAGTAAGATAAGCATCATATTCGGAAAACATCTAGTAACAACAATCCATAACAATTAAGCATTCACCATTCAATTAGATCATCAACAAGTCACAACAAGGATTAATTAAGCATCAATGAGAATCCAAGGGATGCATGATTGTATGCATGTATGCAATATGCATGTGGATCCATAATCACCTCAAAAGCCCCGTCGGGTAACCACCAACTGTTTGGCCGAAGCCACTCACCAACTGTTTGGCCGAAGCCACTCATCAACTGTTTGGCCGAAGCCATGCATATGATTTATGTGATATTATGACAATGCATCACACCGCAATAAGCACATTACATCAATTATTAACCACCACCCCATCAATTGTTAACCACCACCTCATCAATTGTTGACCACCACCTCATCAATTGTTAACCACCACCTCATCAATTGTTAACCACCACTTGGTCAATTATTAAGTTACTTCCCACTTAAAAGTCCAACCACTCCATAAGGACCTTTTCTACACTTAAGGACTATTTTGACCCCCAAAGATTAATTTTATACTCAAGGGATTATTTTGGCACGTTATGAATAATTTAGTATTTAGGGACTTATATTAACCTATTAGGATTAATTGGACTCTAAGGGATTATTTTGTCACGCCAAGGATTAATTTAATTCTTAGGGACCATTTAGTCACGCCAAGGATTAAATTAATTCTTAGGGACTAAACCATCACTTAGACGCATTTTGGGCACCTAGGCGCCAGGGGCAGCCACTTTGGCGCCCCACTTAGCGCAAACACACACACACAGCAAAGAAGACACACACCCACAGCGCCAAGTTTCTAGAAAGCGGCGCTCCCTCTGCCGTGCCACTGGGCTGCAAAGACACACACGCCTTTGGAGCAGAGCACACAGCGCCATTTGCCTAGGCATTTGGCGCCCCTCACCCGAACACCTCCCCTAAACCAACTTACACCTCATTTTTAATTCAACAACTTAATTCCACATAAACAACACACATATAGGTATCAAATCAACTCCATTAATTTATCATGTTCACATACTCATCTTCATGGAAACATTTCCTCAAACATTTAACATGCATAATTCACAACACATATTTTTCCAAAATCAAGCAACATGATATCAACAAATTGGGCATCTCATACATCAACCAACACATAAACAACATCAAAATCACACAAACAATTCATGCTAGGTTATTTCCTACATAACACATATTCTACAAGCTATTATAAACATAATGAGAATCCCCTAACCTTGGGTGAGCTAAGATTCCCAAGCAACCACCAACAAAATCACCAAAATGAGTACTCCTCCTCCTAAACAAGCTGGCCGAATACTCTCTCTCCTTGGGTAACCATAGAGAAATCAAAATAGTAGAAATGAGCTTATGGAACTCTTAGAAATGGAACAAGGAAGAGAAATGATGAAGATTAAGACCAAGAATTCTCTTACCCACCAAGAATCAAAGGAAAAGTTCTCACCTTTCCTCCCTCTCCTTCACGCCGAGCTGCTGTCCTCCTCCCTCTCTATTCCTTTCGTGGGTTTTCTCTTCAAATGAGGGTCATGTGACCTTGTGTAGGGTTTTTGGGGTTTTAAGGTAATTGGGCTTGGGTCATTAAGTGACTTGGGCCCTTTGTTTGCATCACTCATTTTACTTATTTACATACCCCCTGAAATTAAAAATAAAAATGAACTCTAGCTCAATTATTCCACTTAATAAACTAGACTCCTTTTTGATAAAATAAACCCAACTTAATTAATTAACTTAATTAATTGTTGCAAGTCTTAAATAATTTAATTAGATAAATAATTAAATTATTTTGGGCGTTACAGGGAGCCATTCCTTCCTCTCTACATCAGAGAGTCAAGTTTGTGGTCGATGATAAAATTGTGGTAGTGTTCGGAGAGGAAGAGATGTTAGTTAACAAACCTTCTCCTTTCCGCTATGTAGAAGCAGCCGAAGAATCCCTGGAAACTTCTTTTCAATCTCTCGAGATTGCCAATGCTGTGTTTGGAGGGAGTGAATTGCCATCGCCCGTGATAAAGTTGTCGAAAGATGAAGAGATGGTTGCAAGGATCATGATGGGTCAGGGATACCAGTCGGGACGTGGTTTGGGAAAAGTAGGTCAAGGAATTCTTGCTCCTGTCCAGCTGAAAGAAAACAAGGGTCGTTACGGGTTGGGATACCACCCAAGTGAGGCTGAAAGAAAGAAGTTGGCTGAAGAGAGAAGATGTAACACCCCAATTCTACCCGGCAGTTTAATTCAAAAATCAGAGTGTGAAAATCATTTTTCTCATTTAATGGAGTGTTACGCTCATCTCTTAAAAATATCAACAGTCGTTTCAGCTCAGAAAAATGCATAGATACATAGCACCATACAACACGTGGGATAAAATCTCATGTCACGCAGCGGAAATAAACTACATCTCAAAACAAGTACTCAGTAATCTCAAATAGTACACTATACACATGAAGGCTCACAGTGAGCGAAATAAAATCAAATAACGGTCTAAACCCCAACCCCTAGGTGCTACGTATCAGAGCAGACCGACTCGGGGAGTGGTGAAGGTAGAAAGCCCTCACTCATGACTACCTGTGGTAAACAACAACAGAAAGGGTGAGTCTCGAACTATATAATAAAAGTGATAATAAGCAATATATACAATCATAGTTTACAGCATAATCAAACACACCAATCATCACTCAATAATATTCATGCACTCATGAGAATGTATGCAATGTAGTTATGCATGTGGTACCATTTGCCCTCCGGCGTTCTCAATATTTGCCCTCCGGCATTCTCATCAATAATGGAGTCCTCATGACTCGGCCCTCCGCCGCCCTCGAGCTTCACAATCATTTTATAAGCTCTACGACCGCAGCCGAATGTATGCATGAGACTCCATGTAACAACACAACCACATTCTCAAACATCTCAATGCACGCACAAACTCTTACCTCAGTATTAATCTCATTTTATAGCCCTCATGGCTTGGCCCTCCGGCTCATGCTCCCATGGCATCCTCAGTCATCTCAAGATACACTCTCAACTCAATTAAGTCCCAAAGACTAATCTCATCTAGAGGACTCAACCTCGCTCAAGGACCTAAACCACCATTTAGGACCAAAACAATCATCTAGGGACCAAAGCTGTCACCTAGGGACCAAAACAAAGACACTCCTAGGCACTTGGCAAAGACTAGGCGCCATTTTCCCCACATTCTCGCGCGCCCGGTGCAACACAAAGACTAGCGCGGCTTCAAAGACTTTGGCGCCCGTGGCAACACAATGACCCACTGGCGCCACTTTTCTAGCAACTGGCGCCCTGCTGGGCAACACAGACCTGAGACACAAACTAAGACACGCCTGCACACGACGCCGAACACGAGCACCGGCCTAGGCGCCTGGCAAAGACATGGTTTGGCGCCCCAACCGACCCAAAGCACAACACTTGCAAACCAAAAACCACTCGAGCCAAAATGTTTAAAAATGTTTTTGGCGTGTAAATACAAAATATGGCACGGTGAAATATGCCCGAAATGTAAGTTTCACCCAACCCACCCCCTTTACACACACAAAGTCACCCCCACCGAGACATTTTTAAAATAACACTGTGACTGAGGAAACCACCTCGAGCCAAAACACTTAAAATTGAATTTTGGGCGAGTGAATACAAAATTTGACATGATAAAATATGTTGAGACATGTGAGTTTCCCTCAACCCACCCCATTTACACACACAAAACCACCCCACAGGACATTTGTAAAATGACACTGCAACTGAGAAAACCACTCGAGCCAAAAACACTTAAAATTGAATTTGGGCGGTGAATACAAAATTTGCACGAGAAAATGTGCCTGAAATACAAGTTTCACTCCCGGGCCCCAAAATACCCACATTTCGCGCCCGGACAAAGCAAACACCCACTCACAAGATTACTCAAGCGATTGCACTGGGCGCCATTTCCCAACAATTTGGCGCCCAGCAAAGAACACCGCACACAAACACAACTCCAAAGACATGAACAGTAACCCAGCGCCAATTCCCGGCAAAGTGGCGCCGCGAGCAAAGAACACAAAGACCATAGCCTCATCACATCAAGGCAATGTGGCGCGAGAATCCTAGCCCTGGCGCCCTATACCTCAAAAATCCCCAATTCTCAATTCCTTCCAATTCTAACCACCATATATCATTCAAATTCACTCTATAATCATTTTAACATATTCAATTTCACATTTCAAACATCAATTCACACCAAAACACGAAATCAAGCACATAAACCCTAACATTAAGCCCTAAATCAATTTCTCATGCAATTTCATCAAATTCACTCAATCAAATTCAATCAATCATTCAATTATCAACAAATAGGGACACTATGACTCCTATACAACCTATTATACCCTCTATTATAGAGTGAGACTCCCCTTACCTTGATTTAACCGTAGAAACTCTCTTTCTCCGAGTCACGTACAAGAACCACAACAACAAATCTCCTTCTCCTTCCTTTCTCCTTGGTGCGATCCAATCCCTTCTCTCCACACTAGGGTTTTTGCCGTATTTCTTCTCCTCTTCTCTCTCTCTCTCTCTTCGCAAGTTTCTTTCTTTTTCCTTTCTCTTGCACAATGATGCGAAATGCATCACCCAAGGAGCCTAAGTCATTGGGCTTGGGCTCTGGGCCAATCTTGCGATTCGGTATCTCCAATACCACTCCCTTCAATTAAAATAAAATACTAAATTATAAACACCATATTATAATTTAATATAATTAAAAATAGTGCAACACTTAAACAATTTAATCAATTTAATCAATTTCTTAATTAAATTATTTGGGATGTTACAGAAGAGGTGAGTGGTTGGCCAAGCTGAGAGGTCAGGACCCACGGTCAAAGAGGATCCCCATCTGTGACATCCGTCAGAGCTTCAAGAGTGCAGGGTTACTAGACCCGGATCAAATTACTGCTGTTGAGGATGGTTTAGAGGATGAAGAAGGCGGTACTAGCTTAGTCCGTCGTTGCCCTGCTAAAGAAGAGCTCAAAAATTGGGAAGCTGTCGACTTGCCCATCACTTTTAGTTCAAAGTAATGATTGTAATGCACCCCTTTGGCTCGCCAAGGCCTCGGGATAGTTTGTTAGGGCATGCATGTTTTTATTTTCAATGACACCATCATCAATAAAAACGCTTGTTTTGAATTCCATCAATAAAATCTCTTTTCTTCATTTATCTTTTCTTTCTTTTCTTTTCGCTTTATTTTGTTTGTTTCGCTTTTCATTCTACTTTCTGCTTCCACGAATGCAGATCAAAAGTAATTATCTCACGAAAATAATAAAGTGCCAATGAATCCTATTATGACTTTGATCACCCAATTAACCAAAGCTGAAGGGGTGTTGAAGGAAGTGGAAACTCCTCCCGGAATTGATGAGACTAATAGAAGCGGGAAGAAAAGATCATTCAAACCTCATGGAGAGTCGATTGAGATAATCAACTTGGAGTACAGAAGAGGATAAGAGAGAGGTTAAGGTTGGTAATGCGCCATGGAAGATAGTGAGCATAAAAAGGCTAATCCAACTCTTGCATGATTATGCCGATGTCTTTGCGTGGTCATACAAAGATATGCCGGGGCTAGATCACCGAGCGTTGTTGAACACAGGTTGCAGTGAAGCAGTGTCCACCGGTCAAGCGAAGTTGAGAAGAATGAAACACGAGATGTCATTGAAGATCGGGGATGAAGTAAAAAGCGATTTGATGCGGGATTTCTAAAGTGGCCAAGTATCCACAATGGGTAGCAAATATTGTCCCCTGTTCAAAAAAAGACGGCAAGGTCGGGATGTTTGTCGATTCTGAGAGATCCGAGCAGAGCTAGCCCCAAAGATGACTTCCTACGCCTCATATTGATATTCGGTAGACAAGATGCCCAACATTCTCTATTCTCCTTCATGGATGGGTATTCGTGGTACAATCGGATAAAAATGGCTCGGAAGATATGGAAAACCACCTTCATAACTCTCTGGGGACATTTTGCTACAAAGTGATGCCTTTTGGACTCAAGAATCTTTGGTGCAACTTCTCAGAGAGCAATGGTGACATTATTCCACGACATGATGCACAAGGAAATTGAGGTGTATGTAGATGATATGATTGCAAAATCCAAGACTGATAAGGGGCACATTGTTAATCTGCAAAAACTCTTCGAACGACTACGGAAGTTCAAGCTCGAGTTGAACCAATGAAATGCACCTTGGTGTGAGATCCGGAAAGTTACTGGGATTTATCGTCAGTCAGAAAGGGATAGAGGTCGATCCAGATAAAGTCAAAGCAATCCTTGAAATGCCAGCACCAAAAACTGAGAAAGAGGTCCGTGGTTTCCTTGGGAGACTGAACTACATCTCAAGGTTCATATCCCAATTAACCGACACTTGCGAGCCTCTCTTTAAGCTGTTGTGCAAGAACCAAAAACTAGAGTGGAGCGATGATTGCCAAAGAGCCTTTGAAAGGATTAAAGATTATCTTCAGAACCCACCAATCCTGATGCCGCCGGTGTCCGGAAGACCACTTATCTTGTATCTAACTGTGTTGGACAATTTGATGGGATGTGTGCTGGGGCAGCACGATGAATCAGGAAAGAAAGAACATGCTATATACTACTTGAGTAAAAAATTCACTGATTGTGAGACGAGATATTCAATGCTAGAAAAGACTTGTTGTGCTTTAGCATGGGCCGCTCATCGTTTAAGGCAGTACATGTTGAATCATACAACCTGGTTGGTATCTAAAATGGATCCCATCAAGTACATTTTTGAAAAGCCAGCACTCACAGGACGGATCGCTCGTTGGCAGATGTTATTATCAAAATATGATATCCTGTATGTCACGCAGAAAAGCAATCGCGGCGGTGCACTTGCCGAAAGTACTTAGCATGTCAGCCGATTCCAGACTACCAACCAATGCGGCATGATTTTCCTGATGAAGATATCATGGCACTGTTCGACGAGGGGAAGTCTCAAGAAAGTGAAACGTGGAGAATGATATTCGACGGTGCGTCAAATGTATGGGGGCATGGGGCAGGAGCTGTGTTGATATCTCCTGACAACCGCTTCATTCCTGTCACTGCAAGGCTAAGCTTCTATGTCACAAACAACATAGCAGAGTATGAAGCGTGCATCTTGGGTATTCAAGCAGCCCTAGAATGGAAAGTTAAAAGGCTAGATGTGTATGGGGATTCAGCCTTGGTTATTCATCAAGTAAGAGGCGATTGGGAGACCAGAGATCCCAAACTGATTCCTTATTGCGATTATGTGCAAGAGTTGATGGAGTCTTTCGACGAGATCACCTTCAAGCATATCCCTCGAGATGAAAACCAGTTGGCCGATGCATTGGCAACACTGTCTTCCATGTTCAATGTTAGCTGTGACAAGAGCTTGACCAATATCGTAATTCAAAGACCGGAGCTCGCTGCGATCACTATCGCCTGCAAGAATAGATGAAGAGCCCGACGAGAAACCTTGGTATCATGACATCAAGCAATACATCATCACAGAGAATACCCTCCGGGGCATCGAAAATGACAAAAAAAAACCCTTCAAATTTGTTGAGGAACTTCTTCTCGAGTGGTGAGGTCCTTTACAAGAGAAATTATGACATGGTTCTCTTGAGGTGTGTTGCGAAAGAAGAAGCCGAAAAGATCATGAGAGATGTGCATGAAGGCTCATTTGGAACTCATTCTAGTGGGCACACCATGGCTAGAAAGATCTTAAGGGCGGGTTACTACTGGTTGCAGATGGAATCAGACTGTTACAGCTTTGTAAGAAAGTGCCACAAATGCCAGATCTATGCCGATCGTATCCATGTGCCGTCTGCCAAACTAAATGTTCTGACTGCATCTTGGCCGTTCTCAATGTGGGGGATGGATGTTATTGGTCCTATTGAGCCTAAAGCATCGAATGGGCATCGCTTCATTCTGGTCGCAATTGACTACTTCACCAAGTGGGTTGAAGCGGCTTCGTACTCCAGTGTAACTAGTGCTGTAGTTGCCAAGTTTGTAAAGAAAGATCTGATTTGTCGCTATGGTCTTCCAGACAAGATCATCACTGATAATGGCAGCAACTTGAACAGCAAGATGATGAAGGACCTGTGCAAAGAATTCAAAATTCAGCATCATAATTCCTCTCCCTACCGCCCGAAGATGAATGGGGCGGTCGAAGCAACCAACAAGAACATCAAGAAGATTGTGCAATAGATGGCGGTAACCTACAAGGATTGGCATGAAATGCTTCCTTTTGCTTTGCATGGCTACCGTACTTCAGTGCGTACCTCAACCAGGGGCAACTCCTTTCTCTTTGGTGTATGGGTCAGAAGCAGTGCTCCCTATCGAGGTTGAAATACCCTCCCTGCGGGTACTAATGGAAGCTAAGCTGGAAGAAGCAGAGTGGGTACAAGCTCGCCTAGATCAACTAAATCTCATCGAGGAGAAGAGAATCACAGCCTTGTGTCATGGGCAGCTATACCAGCAAAGGATGAAAACCGCTTTCGACAAGAAGGTTCGTCCCCAAGAATTCAACGAGGGAGACCTAGTGCTCAAGAAGATCCTGCCTATTCAAAGCGATCCCCGTGGAAAATGGACTCCCACCTATGACGGCCCATATGTAGTCAAGAAAGTCTTTTCTGGAGGAGCGCTGATACTTACAAACATGGACGGAGAAGATTTAAGGAACCCAGTCAATTCCGATCAAGTGAAGAAGTATTATGCCTGAAAGAAATAGATAAAAAAAGAGAAAGATGAGCCACGTAAGACTTAGCTCGCTAGGCTGAAAACCCGCAAAGGGTGGCCTAGGCAAAATCAGAGCGACCCGGTGGATTGAAAACCCGCAAAGGGCGATCCAGGCAAAAATTAGGGTCAGAAAACTGGGGCATGAAAGGTAAGAAAAGGCATACAACTTCCCCGAAGGTTTGGATGAAGGGGTGATCAAGGTTAAGGACATAAATGGTTGGCACCGCCCCCAGAGATGGACGAATGTAAATTAGCTCCTCTCTTTTTTTCGTGTCTTTTTGTAGTTTAAACTTTCAAATGTATCGGACAGTCGGCGTAACTTTCTGTACGACCGGTTTTCACATCAATAAAGTTCACTCTTTCTCATATCTGTTTGTTTTTCTATTTCCCTGCTTTTTTCTGCTCAAATAAACGTTTTATGATGATGGTAACACTGATCAGTAAAACATGTGCATAAATCATAGAGCATCACAATCATGGCGAAATTTCTAAAAGTCATGGGAAGGAAGCAACTTCTCAGAGCAAATTAAGGTTGCAAGGAAATAATTGCACTCATAGGCCATTTCAGATGGCAAAGCACAAAACAACCGGCACTTGGCTTATATGCCACCACAATGCTAATCGGTCCCTCAGTCTCGCCGCGGGTGGTCGAACCAGCAAAAGAAAATAAGCCCAAAGAGCAAAAAAAAAAAAAAGCAGATGATCGAAAAAAAAGAAAACTGATCAAGATCGTTCAAGAAAAACAAACTAAGAAAAACAAGGGGTCAGAAAAAGAAAGCTGATCAAGAGAAAAACAATAAATAGATCAAAATGGGAATTTCAGGAGCATTCCACCACATTCATCATTACACCAAAATCATAGCATTGCATGCACTTGCATAACACGCCCTTGCATAACATGCCCTTGCATAGCATGCACCCATATTCCATGCATCATTCCTTGCATCAAGCGGCGTATGCAGTAACTCAATCAATGCGACAACATTGGCTATTTCAATCAATCAGTCAACAGGATTCGTGAATCCCTTCAGGACCCAAGCGTCCCTTCACAAAGCAGACTTCACCTTGTATTCGAGCTGCGGGTAAGTCCTTCGACCCCATTGGGTCCATCGAAAAAGGATAGGCCGTGTGTTGGCCTAAGACATGGTGCGATCTGAGGAAGTATCGAGATCTAGACTTGATACGGTCCCCCCCTCGTCGCGCTTCTTGAAGACCACCATGCCCAAGTGCAAACTCGGACCGTTCGTGGTTCGTTAAAAAGCGTTAAGCGCCTCGATGTCGCCATCGAGGGTCTGGTACCTTCTTTATTGCTTTCTTTATCGTTTTCTTTCTTTGCTTTATTTCACGCGCTGCGCCCGAGGCTAGCACCAATTTATTTCTCGCTTTTTCTTTGCTCGAGGCTAGCACCAATTGATTTCCGCTTTCTATATCGTTTCGCCTTGACTCACCGAGGTTGGTACCAAGCTTATTTTCTCGCTTTTAATGGCCGAAGGTTGACACCCATTCGAAAATTCGGATTTCCCCAAGCGGACAAAATCGGTATAATTTACGAATTCTTTATTTCTATTTTATCTTCGAAATATGTCTCGGCCAATTCATATTTCTTGACTAAAATCCAAATAAAGAGGGGCAGCTGTCATACCCCAATTTTGTCCGATCAAAAATAATAATGACTTTTTTATGTTATTTGTAGTTATATATCTTATTTTGTGGAAGTTGAAAAATATAGTTATTTCAAAGTTATACCTTATTTCCTATTTAGTTAGTACATATATTTAGTGGCATAAAAAAAAAAAAAAAAAGAAGCAAAAAAAGAAAGACAAAAAAGAGAGAGGGTGGCGATTTATTAAAACAAACGGGTGTAAGCAGTTCTTTTTTAATTTGGTGTTGTAACCGATTTTGGGCCATTAGAGGCCCATGTTTCAGCCTGACCCGGTTGGCATATCACTCACCTCTCCTTCTAACCCTAGCTGCCTCATTTCCATCGAGCCCGAAACATCACTTCCCAACAAACATCCAGCCGCCCAAGTCTCTTTCCCACGCCTCTTTCTCTTCTCTCACACGAAATCACCATTTTTGTTCACCTCATTCTTTCATCACCACACGCAACCCCCATTTTTGATACCAACATTCAAAGAGCCATTGGTCTCTCAGAAGATTGTTGGATTATCGTTTTTCTGCTCGGTTCAAGTCGAAGACGAAGCGATTTACACAGAATTTCAAGTGTTAGCGCAAGGCTCGATGAATAAAATGAAGAGGAAGAAGCATCACTGCGAGATCGAGTTTTTTAGTATAAATAGGGGTTACGGTTTTGGGGAGGAGGGGGATTCTTTTTTGGAGAGAGGAAGAGGGAAAGAGGTCGAAACTTTGTGGAGGTCCAGAAGCAAAAATCTGTTCTTGAGATGTTTGAGTGAATGAGAGTTCTGAAATTTTTGTTTCTCTTTCTTCTTCTGAAATTTTCATAGTTTTTTCTTTGTTGTTGCTGTTGGTGAGTTCTTGTGAGATTTGGAAACGTGATTCATTGTACAAACGCATTAGGTATAATTTTATTTTTATCTCATATCCATTTTTCCATAAATCATGCCTTATTTATTTTATGATTGTCTTAAGTTTTTATCATATGCTGACAAAATAAAATTGGAGAGGTCGATTATATGGTCTTAGTAATGATGCATTGATAGATTGTTTTGTTAGTGGCTTAAAAGATGAGTTAAGGCGTGATGTTATGCTGCATACCCCAATTTCTATTACTAAATCTGTGTCACTTGCAAAGTTATTTGAAAAAAAATAAAAGTTAGAGGGAGAGACGTGTGAGAGAGGAAGGCGCGCTTGTGATTCTGTGGCGCCCCTCCCCCAGCCGAGGTGGCCTACTTATTAGCCGAGGTGGAACCCCTCCTCGGTAGAGGTGGTACCACTCTCTCCCTAGGCGAGGTGGCACCCTCCACCTCTACTAGGCTGCGACGTAATCCCTTATAAAAGTGTAATACCCACCGAGGTGGTATCTTGGGTGTGGTAAGAAAGATTTAAAGTAATACCTTATAAAAGCGTAATCTGTTGCCCTCTCACGAGGTGGTGGTACACTCTCCCCGGTGAGGTGGCACCACTCTCCCACCGAGGTGACACCATTCTCCTACCGAGGTGGGCTGCTGCCACCACCGAGGTGGCACCACTCTCCCCCAGCCGAGGTGGCACCACTCGCCCCCAGCCGAGGTGACACCATTCTCCCTAGCCGAGGTGGTCTGCCTACCAGCCGAGGTGGTACCACTCTCCCCAGCTGAGGTGGCACCACTCTCCCCCAGCCGAGGTGGCACCACTCGCCCCACCGAGGTGACACCATTCTCCTAGCCGAGGTGGTCCGCCTGCCACCACAGAGGTGGTACCACTCTCTCCCGAGGTGGTGGTGGCACCTCTCTCCCCCAGCCGAGGTGGCACCACTCTTCCCCAGCCGAGGTGGCCTGCCTACCAGCCGAGAATGCACCACTCTCCCCAGCCGAGATGGCACCACTCTCCCCCTGTTTTCATACACAACCATCTAGCAGCTAATTAGCACCCCATTTTTACTAGTATCCCCCTTCCACTTAGAACTACGTCGCTTTGATTCCCATTTGGGATACGTAGGAGCGAGTCACGTTCTCGTCAAGCGCAACAAATAAAAATTCTTTTCACAACCATAAACATTAGCATTTTACATAACAAAAAGAATCATTTTTAAACCCATTGTTGCTAGTGGCTAATCAGAACCTTTGTTCGTCTAGCCATTGGTAGCAATGCCTTTTTTCAAAGAACAATAAGCGGTGGTCACCCATAACTTTGGTTAGTTTGACCATTCGTGCCAATTAATCTCTTTCAAAAACCATTTTCAAAAGATCAAATAAAAAACGAGTCGCTACTAATGGTCAATCAGAACCTTTGTTAAATCTCGACTAGTAAGCGGTGACTCTCATTTTTCAAGAGTACTTAGCGGTGATTACCCATAACCTTTGTTAGTTTAATCATTCGCTGAATACTCGTCTTATTTCGAAAATTCACTAAAAAGATAAAAAACCAAAAACCTTTTCATGACAACCAAGAACTACGTAGCTTTGAATTCTCCATCGCACTGGGGAGATACGTAGGAGCGAGAAGCCAACTCGTCAAGCGCCAAAAATAAATTTTTCATTAAGTTTTTCCCATTCATCTTCAAACAAGAAATAAATAGGCAAATCCAGGTATTTTTCAAATCAAACGTAAAACCACACACTTATTAAAGGTTCCTTTCGGTAGAAAGGGCGTGTGCGGTGCTAGTACCTTCCTCACACGCAATCGAATTTCGAACCTATATCTCTAGTTTTCAAAAGACCATTCGCCTTGTTCAAAAGACCTTTTCCGATGTTTTGGTCTTAAAATTAAAATATTGGCGCGGCTCCAAATTTTTCCACGTTGTACATTGAGAAACCCAAACCGGATTTTTCGGGGTGCAACATACCTCCTCTGAGAGGAATTGGTATCTTACCCGATCGTACCTTGACCAATAGAAGGACTGGGTCGTTGAGGACTGGGTCGTAGAGGACTGATTTGGAAACTGGGGGTCTTGGCGCACGCGGGTGGTACCGCAATGACACCGACGCCTAGTCGTGTGGAGTCGCCGGGCGGGATTCACAAGGTGAGATAACGCACTGATGCCATATGCGAATGGCGTATATATATCGTGAGGTCCGACCGTTTTGGGCGGTTCTGTTGCTGGGTGGGCCGTCGCCCAATTGCTATTGGAAGCTCTTGTAATTCTTGATACACCCGAGCAGTTGCCCCCAAAGCTCAGTCGCAAGAGCGGCCGAGGCTTGAATCGCTGCCCCGTGTCGTGTTGTAAGCGGCCGGGTTGCATTGCGCAATTGGTCTCCATCTCTTGAAGTGTGTGGTTGCTACCACGCTAAGTCGCGGTGGTCGCCGCCATCGCCGAGGTGTGGTCGCCGCCATCGAGTGCATGTGGTCGTTGCCATTCATGCTTGCGATAGTTGTAGTCGGTCTCTTCCGCCGTGTTCGGCGATCAATGCTCGTTATTGGGTCATTGCTCGACCTCGGTCATTCGATGACATCGATGGTTGTGCCAACTCGGTGGCACTTGGCGACGAGGTCAGCGGTGACATTCGATTGGGCAACTCGATGGCGCTCGATTGGGCCAACTTCGGTGGCGCTTGATTGTAGACCGCTCGGGGCCTACACTTGGTGGTGGGTCCGCCGACACTTGGGCCATTTCGATGGCGCTCGATTGTAGACCGCTCGGGGCCTACACTTATTCTTGCCGGTCCGACCGACTTGGGCCATTTCGATGGCACTCGATTTGTAGACGCGCTCGGGGCCTACTCTGTTTGTGGGTCCTTCGACCCTTGGGCCATTTCGATGGTGCTCGATTGTAGACCGCTCGGGGCCTACACTTGTTGCTGGGTCTTCCGACCCTTGGGCCATTTCGATGGCACTCGATTGTAGACCGCTCGGGGCTACTGCTTTTGTGGGTCCGCCGACCCTTGGGCCATTTCGATGGCGCTCGATTGTAAACCGCTCGGGGCCTACACTTGTTGCTGGGTCCTTCTGACCCTTGGGCCATTTCGATGGCACTCGATTGTAGACCGCTCGGGGCCTACTGCATTTGTGGGTCCTTCTGACCCTTGGGCCATTTCGATGGCGCTCGATTGTAGACCGCTCGGGGCCTACGTTCTTCGTTTGTAGGCCGGACACCCTACTTGGATGACCCGAAAGGGGTGTAGAATATCTGAATATAACTTGGAGTTTAACATGAAAGTTGTAGCACTGCATCTCAGCTTTCCAACGCATGCTCACACGCCCCCATCGGATGAACGTGGACGAAGTTATGGTCTCCGTACTGGACAGACCTTTTGGGTCGCTCACGGGCGACCATCTTTTGGACGCCCCACTTTGGGCGAGCAGAAACGGGTGGAAGACGCCCGAATTGGATTTTGACTTCAACATGAAAGCTGTAGATCTACTTCTCGGCTTTCCAACGCATGCTCACACGCCCCCATCGGATGAACATGAACGAAGTTATGGTCTCCGTACTGGACAGACCTTTTGGGTCGTTCACGGGCGACCAGCTTTTGGACGCCCCACTTTGGGCGAGCAGAAACGGGTGGAAGACGCCCGAATTGGATTTTGACTTCAACATGAAAGCTGTAGATCTACTTCTCGGCTTTCCAACGCATGCTCACACGCCCCCATCGGATGAACGTGAACGAAGTTATGGTCTCCGTACTGGACAGACCTTTTGGGTCGCTCACGGGCGACCGGCTTTTGGACGCCCCACTTTGGGCGAGCAGAAACGGGTGGAAGACGCCCGGAATTGGATTTTGACCTCAACATGAAAGCTGTAGATCTACTTCTCGGCTTTCCAACGCATGCTCACACGCCCCATCGGATGAACGTGAACGAAGTTATGGTCTCCGTCTTTGGACAGACCTTTTGGGTCGCTCACGGGCGACCGGCTTTTGGACGCCCCACTTTGGGCGAGCAGAAACGGGTGGAATACGCCCGGGTGGATTTTGACCTCAACATGAAAGCTGTAGCTCTGCTTCTCAGCTTTCCAACGCATATTCGTATGTTTCAATCGGGTCAACATGGCCAACGTTATGGGCTGCAGACTAAGGCGACCTCCGCCGTTTGCGCTTTGTTTAGGCGTCCATGCTCTTTAGGTCGCCCACTTTAGGTCGTCCAACATCTTAGGTCGCTCAACAAGCATGGTTGTAATGATGTCGGGGTGGTCTTCAGCGTGTAGCCATAGTTGAAGTAGGATAGCGCTCGGGCCTCCATCGTGGTGCTTGATTGATCGTACCTTGACCAATAGAAGGACACGGGTCGTTGAGGACTGGGTCGTAGAGGACTGGCTGGAACCAGGGGTCTTGGCCGCACGCGGGTGGTACCTGCAATGACACTCCGACGCTCTAGTCAGTGTAGGTCGCTCGGGCAGGATTCACAAGGTGAGATAACGTACCTGATGCCATATGCGAATGGCGTATATATACTGTGAGGTCCGACCGTTTTGGGCCGGTTGCGCTGGGCTGGGCCGTCGGCCCAATTGCTATTGGAAGCTCTTGTAATTGCTGATACACCCCGGAACATTACCATTGCTAATGGTTCGTATGCCCGTAATGATGACTCTAGTAGTGTTAACTTGCAACCTTCACTTCAATTACAAGATGTGCTACATGTTCCTACACTCTCTCACAATTTAATATATGTTCGAAAACTCACTATGATCAGAACTGTAAAGTAACATTTTTCACTTCTCACTTGTGTTTTTCAGAATCTTACCACAGGGAAGACAATTGGAGTTGCTAAGGAAAAGGGAGGGTTACTTGCCTGATGAACAATATGGTTCAAAGGTGTTGGCTTCCTGCTTCCAAACTAAGTCTTCCGAGTCTTCTCATTCTTCCGCATAAATTTGGCTACAACACAAGCGTCTTGGTCATCCTCCATTCTCCTTTTTTAAGTCTATGTTCCCTTCCTTGTTTTTACATCATTCAGTTGAGTCTTTTAAATTTAAAGTTTATGAGTTAGCTAAACATCACCGTGTTTCTTTTACTCATAGTTTCAATAAAAGTGTTGAACCTTTTGATCTTATACATTCTGATGTTTGGAGACCTGCATTTATTTGGAATGTTTTGGCTGCAAAATGATTTGTATCATTTATTGATGATTGTACTCGAGCGACTTGGATTTTCTTGATAAAGGATAAATCAGAAGTACCAAAACTATTTATTAGATTTTACCACATGGTGCAAACACAATTTGGCAAAGATATTAAAAGAATTCACTCTGACAATGGAAAAGAATCTGCCAATCATAACTTTTCAAATTTCACTAGTAAACAAGGAATATTTCATGAATTGGAATCTGAGTCTGAGTTTCTAGTCCTACTTCTATGTGAGTCGGTGGATTCGCCCAACCGGGCAACTCGTCATCAGCTTCAGGGGGAGAATATTCATGATTTGGAATCTGAGAGTGAGTTTCTAGTCCTACATGAGTCGTCTGTGACTCATATCTTAAGTCCTACCACTGGTCCTACTTCCACAAGTCCTACATATGAGTCTTCTAAGGCGCCTATGACTTTTGTATCAAGTCCTACTTTTATAAGTCCTAAATCTTAGTCACTTACCTCTATTGGTTAGAGTTATCAAAACCAGACCGCCCAGTCCGGTCAAACCGATCCGACCAATAACCGGTGCCCTTCGCAGTCCGGGTTGCTTGCATAAACGGCTCAATTGCTTTTAATTTATTTTTTCACGTTTTTTTGTTATAAAATGGCTTCCTACGGGAAGCGAACCCTGCAACAGAAGGTGGTGCCACACCACTTAACCACTGCGACAGCTTCATATATTATTGATAAGCTTACAAACATTATATATATTATATATCTTACGTAAAGTATATGTAATTAGGTACTAATTATGAATTTGGATATGTTGAGACTATTATTATTATTATTTCATCGTTGTTTATTTAATTAGGTACTTATGATGTGGTTATGGACTTATGGATTTAAACTTGTATAGTAAATTTGAAGAATTTTGTTAATTTTGTGTTGAGAATTTGTTTTGTAGATTCTAAGATATATTACAATTTTTTGATGGCTTTGTTATGTACAAATTTATACATATCAGGTCTATTTTTAGTGTGTCCGGCTCATGCGGTTCGACCAAAGACCTAGTGACCTAGTGCCTTGACCGGCTCGGTTATGATAACATTGGTCCCTCATTTGCCTTCTGTTTTGCAGTAAATATCATCTTTTACACCAGCGAAAACTAAAGTTGGTCAGCCAACTTTAGTGTATCAGAGAAGAAGTAAGCCTAACTTGCTCCAGACACAATCCCAATTGCCTAAAACGGAAGTGAGTACTGAAATTAACCACTCTGATAGTGATTCTCAGATTTCTAATACTTGTGATACTGAGTCAGATGATTTGCCTATTGCCTTGAGGAAAGGAAAAAGGTCTTGTGTCAAATATCCTATTTCTCAATTTGTCTCTTGAAACCTCTTTCCTTGCAGCATCAATGTTTTATTTCAGCGGTTGACTCAGTGATAACCCTATCATCTGTCCAAGAAGCATTCGAAGACAAAAATTCGGTCCAAGCTATGGATGAGGAAATGAAAGAACTTGAGACAAATAGAACGTGGGAAATTGTTGAGAGACAATGAGGCAAGAAACTTATTGGTTGCATGTGGATCAATGCAGTCAAGCACAAACTAGATGGTACTCTTGATCGATACAAGGAAAGACTAGTGGTGAAGGGATACACCCAGACCTATGGCATTGATTATGAGGAGACGTTCGCTCATGTTGCAAAGATGAACTAAGTTCAGATCTTACTATCACTTGATTCCCACTCAGGGTGGGAACAAAACCAATTTGATGTCAAAATGCATTCTTGCATGGAGACTTAGAAGAAGAGGTGTATATGGATATTCCTTCGGGATTTTGCCCCACAAGTGGAGCAAACAAAGTGTGTCGACTAAGGAAAGCCTTGTAAGTGCTAATGTAGTCTCCCGGAACGTGGTTTGGTAGATTTACAAAAAGCAATGGTGTGCTTAGGCTATAAGCAAAGTCAAGGAGATCATACCATTTTCTTCAAGCACTCACATGATGGAAAGCTAACTATTCTCATTGTTTATGTTGATGATATCATTATTACAGAAGATGACTTGACTAATGCTCAAAGAGAAACTATCAACGGAGTTTGAAATGAAGGATATTGCACATCTCAAGTATTTATTGGGAATTGTGGTCGCCCACTCCAAGCAAGGTATTTTCATATCTAAGAGGAAGTATGTACTTCACCTTTTGCAAGAAACAGGAAAACTAGAATGCAAACCTACAAGTGTTCCTATAAAGCAGAATCACAAGATGAGTTTCAAAGAAGAAAGCGTCAAAGTTGATAAGGCCTAAGATCAAAAACTATTGGGAAAGTTGATTTACTTTGGTGCACACTAGACCTGATTTGGCTTATGCAGTAAGTGTGGTGAGCCAATTCATGCATGACCTGAGGGTGAGGCATATCCAGGCTGTTGACCGCATTCTACAATATCTCAAAGCCACTCCATGAAGAGGACTATTGTTCAGAAGAGGTAGGAGCCTAATTATGGAAGCTTATACTGATGCTAACTATGAACGTTAATAAGTGATAGAATATCTACTTCAGGCTACTGCACCTTCCTATGTGGGAACCTTGTTTGCTTGGAGGAGTAAGAAGCAAAATGTAATGGCTCAATCAAGTGTTGACACTGAATTTAGAGCTTTGACACAAGGAATCTGTGAACTACTATGGATGAATATTGAACTAAATGACTTGAAGATACAATGTGAAGGTCCTATTAATTTATTTTGCGATGATAAATCGACTATCAATACTGCTCATAATCTCGTTCAGCATGACAGGACAAAGCATATAGAGATAGCTTGTCACTTCATTAAGGAAAAGCTAGAGAGTTAATAACTACAACTTACATTCCTTTTGGACACCAATTAGTAGATGCGTTAACGCAGAGCTTGCCAACAAGACATTTCAAAGAACTTACATCCAAACTAGGAATGATAGATATCTATTCACCAGCTTGAAAAGGAGTGTTGTAAATTGTGTACTATCATTGTAATTATTTATCCAGTCCATTTATTAGTCCCGTTAGGATTAGATTTAAAATAGCTTATTTAAACAAATTAGTGTTCGTACTCTAGATACAATTACAATAGTATTAAGAAATTATTTTTCCACATTTGTGATCATCTCAACTCGGCTCACAAGATTAAAGACCCAATAGCTTGGCCCAATGCAACAAGAGGTCGGGCAGAGGGTGTCGGAGGCCCAGAGATAGTAACTGAGCTCTTAGGCGGGAAAACAAGTAACCTCCAAAGAGAGGGATTAATAAAAGTCGAGTGGGGGGAAAGAAAGAAGATAGACACAAATTACACCAGAAAGAGTCTGAGGGCCAGATAGACAAAAAGCTATCCAACCACAATTGTAATCGACCGACTTGATCAATAAAATCTATTCAAGTACAGTCTTGTTTACTTTATAATCAGTATACTGAATCATATGAATAGCAGCTCTCTTTACACATAATTATAACCCGCTTACAAATCATCACGAGGAAATCCTTTTCAGACTGGGATTTCGATGGTTTTGAGGCCATAAATATTTTGTTAAGTTTCAAGACTCCTGGTGATAACACTTTGATTTGTGTTAGTTTTTTCAGAGTCGTATGCACTGATACTTCTCCATCCAAATTCAGTTCTTTTTGCCCATGTGTTTCCCATTAGGGATGCTTGCTTGTGTGTCTGCAGGTGAAGATGTTCCATTGCTGCATCGGTCTTCAAAACCTACAACAGGATCAGCGCATGATCGGAGACACGGTAACCTATAAAAGACGTCCCAGTGTGGATTAGTTTCCAGAATGTTGGTTGTTATTTATAAATGCACTGATCTTTATTTTTCCATATAAATATAGACACAGAAAATAACATTGAACGATTCAATCTCATCCTTCTCTTGATTTTCACTAACATTTAAAATGTGAGATAGTTGTTCATTGCACATGCTTACCTGCTTGACTTTATAGTTTGATCACCTACAGTTATTTGCTCATCAAATATGTTGCCTGCAAAAAATGATAATTACTATCAATTGAAACTGTATTTTTGTGTAACTCAACATTTTTATTTCAACTTGCAAAATCAAGACTTGTAAAGTTGGGAAAAAACAAAGCATGACAAGAAGTTCTGTATTTTGCTTCTACCCCGCTATCAGATGCAATGCAAAGACTTGCACCGGATAAAATACGGTAAGCTTTAGTATGAGTGGAGATTATAAATTAGCATATGAGAAGTTGCAGTAGAGATTATGCAATGCACTGCTGAATCATATCATAATAGATAGGCTAATTACATAGTGATGCTAAAATAATAAACCATGACTCAAAGCAAAAAATTATATGAACTGATATCAGATATTCATCAAGGGAAGCACAATGGGATCTTCAAGCCTAATCAAGGAATCTATCATACCAGTCACAAATCTAACAAGGAAAGTAGGCACCATATATCGTGTGTATATAGAGATTTGCATATCCCTTTAAATGGCTATTGTTGCATACCTCCAAGTAGGCTTTTTGAAGAGAAATATTTAGCTAACAAACGTCGACTGTATTCAGCATCATATTTTTTGAACCTCTCAATGAACTGAGTGCTGTCCAAGTGACTGCAAAATGAATAGTAAGACAAAATATCTTAATCTGGGAAAATAACTTGCAGCAAATAACACTTTCCATCCCAAAAATCTAGACTTATTTAATGCATTGTAAAATAAATTTTTTATGCCAAAGTAAATAAATAAAGGGGAAGAAGAATTAAATCTGACAATAGATCAGATAGATGAGCAAAGTTTAATTTTTATGGAATAGCTTCAAAGGGGGTGATCGCAACTGTGCATATTCGCTAAACTATTAGCTTTGTAAATGAAAATTAAGTTATATGACTAAGGGAAACTGAAGAATAATTGAATTCAACTGAACATATATTCATCTAAACATACACAAATCTCATTAGTTTTCCTCAATCACTATGGCCAGGAAGAATTAGAATGGTATGCAAGTTAAACAGGTGATAAAGAAAATAACTTGTGTTTTTCAGTTTCCAAACTAATGCACAGTGGAGAAACTAAATTAGTAATTATAAGATACAGAACCAACCAAGAAGGGTAACAAAGTATAACCCCACATGGAGCAAAGATTGTGGCCAACCCAAGTCACAACCACACTAGAAAAAAGGTACAACAGTATGGTCAATCGGATGAATATCATGAAGTTCAATTAATATCAAAGGGATAAGTCTGATACTTTCTCCGAACCCTGTCTTCAGCAAAAGGAAGAAGTGAAGTGTTTACATGAACTATTTCCAGATGCAGATAGAAGTGTAGCAGGGCCAGTTCCAACACAAAGGGCTGAACTTTGGCTCTTGATCAATATCTCAAATATAGCTCGGAGTTCTACTATTGATCACTTATATAAGTTATATTGCCACAGTGAGATAACTTTCTAATATCTTCCTGCCACTGAGGCCTGAGCCTTGGAACTATTTCCCCCGAATACTTATCCAAATTTCTATGACTATCCATATTTGAATGCTCTCACTCTCCTTTGTTTATCTATTATTTCCAGTTTTAATTCCTCAGTATCTCTGCAGTTTTTGAACTTGTTCTCCACGGTTACAGTGTCTGATCCTCCTCCACAAAGGAACCAGACAAGACAAACATGTTGTTTGTATGCATCAATTCAGCATAAACTCTGAGAAAATCAGCCATGGGATGTTGTTTTCTACTAGTTACATATTTACAAGTCAACATCATTCGACAAAATAACGCTTTAGAGTATGTCTGTTTTAGCAGTTCAGCACCCAAAATCCAGTTCGCATATATTCCAGTATAACAAACTCTAGGTGGGCTTTTGATTTCCAATAAATTTGTGCATTGAGCTATGTTATTTTCTTGTCCGGTGGGGACAGTCTAAAACAGAGGGCCTTGCTAATATGTAATATGTATATATATATAGAACGTATTTGGTGAGAACTAGTGCTTACCGTGACAAATGAGAACTCTTAATTATAACCGCTAGATTAAAATTAATGGTTCAAATTACGTCATTAATTACAATATCTCATATGATTGTTTCCTTATTAATTATAGATCATACAATATCTTGTAATTAATGACGTAATCTATACAAGAATTGGTTATTAATGATAATCTAAAATGTTAATTTTAATCCAACGATTATAATTAAGATTTCTCATTTTAGAAAAGATGAAGTATAAATATCAGCAGTCTTACTGATTTTATAGACAGCAGCCAACCGATTTACAATTATAAAGCCTAGCTTAGATTTCAAAATCCATAGAGAAAACCTAAAAGAGACAGATCCAATTGTCAGGTGTGATTTGATTTGAGGCAAGTTCATTATATTCCTTTTTGGTTACAAATAAATGAACAAAGTAAATGCAAACTTCATTTTGTTTTAATGTTATCATCATTACAATAATATACATGAAATCCACTACGAAATTTCTAATCTCTATAAAATGCACACAGCAAACAACAAACAAACACGCCTTGTTATTTCTACACCAAAATCAAACATTTCAATAAGGGGTGTGAGAAAACTTACTCAAGATTATCAGCAACGAGAGGTTTATTTTCATCGGCATTAGAAACCCCATTATTGGAAGCACCTTCGTTGAGGTTGTTGTTCTCGTTCTTAGGGGTGTGAGAGATTGAGTTTGTGGAATCAGAAGCAGAGAGATGCGGGCGTCGAGGTGAAGTTACGCTAGCCATCTTCTTTTTCTTCTTCGTCTTCTTATTTGGTTCCTAAACTTTTCCGAAACTGAATTTTGGTATTTGCTGCTGCTTTTGCATTTTGTTATTGGAATTGCAATTCTTTCTTTCTTGTTGTTTGTTCCGTTTCAGTTTTCACTGCGTTTTCCTTGAGACTCTCCTCCACTACAAAACAAAACTATTATTATTATTTTATTATTATCAATGCCTTCCACCCACCAACACAACACCACCTAATTTTAAAATGCGTTTAAACTTTAAACTTTGTGAAACGGAGGGGGAATAATGGAAAGGATAATAAATCTTTATCTTTATCTTTATATTTATTTTTATCTTTATAAAAGAAGAATGTACGGTTGGCGGACTGTTTGGCACTTAAGGGATAAAATTGTCAATTTCAAGTTCCTTTTCTCGCTTAAGGGCATTTTTGTCTGTGAAATAACAATGTCTTTTTGTGTTCCAGGCAATGTAATTAGGGCAAATAGAGATAGGCAATATGGGAAACATGTGCTACTGCTTCTCCTCTCCTTCCATGTCTCACAAGGAAGCTGCGATACCTAGCTTCGAATTCTCAATCAGTTTGTTCCAGGTTTCATACTCCTCTCTTATCTTTTATTAACGATTTCTAGTCTCTCTTTGCTTCCATTTTTTCCGCTGCTCTCTCCCCCCTTCTCTTTTGCGTTTAGGATTTTTGTAGTTGTGATTATTTTCTGATTGTAAGATTTTGATTGTTGAAACCCTACTTTTCTTATTCCAATCGATTTATGTTTTTTTCCCTCAAAGCCACTATTAACGCATGAATCGCTCTTTGATGCTATTTTTCTCTGTGGAGCTTTATTTCTCTAATTCTTTTTAGTTTTGTCATAAAGGGGAGTAGGAAGGAGTATGACGCGGGTAGAATACATGATGGAGGGTATGCTGCCATTTGGTGGCACACTTGCGCTCGACATAGGTATGGACTCAGATTGAAGTATATCATTTTGTTATCTTTAAAAATCTCATTAGCAACTTGCGGACATATGATAGTGGAACTACGTACACGAGCGATGTCGACCGTTGATCTGTTCAATGGATTTCTCTTTCTTTCTTTCTTCTTGATCTATTTAGTTTTCAATAATTTTGTTGATTTGGTGTATCTTGCAGCAGATATGTTTTCAATAACGTTTTTAATAATGTATTTCTGAATTTCTGTTTCTCTAATATTAGTGTATTTTTTCTTTCATTTGTCTTTCTTGAATAACCAGAAAAATCAGGAAATGATTCTTCGAAAGATTCTTAGTTCGCCACCAAAATTTTAGTTTAAGAGGCAAATTCGGAAAATCCCTTTAAGTTTTAGGATGAGGCGTTGTTAGGGTTAGGGAGTCGTTATGTGTGGGAAGGTATTAGACCTCACGACATCCTATTGTCTAATTAATTTAAGATTTATTTAATTATTACCCTTTATTTATAAAAAGAAGACTTATTTTTAAAGATACGTAGTTCTTCCTGAAAAAAGTTTGTGGGTTGGTGTTTTTAGTGTAGTACGAGTCACGAAAAGGTTTTGGGTTGGTGTTTTTAGTGTAGGAGCAGGATTCTTGAATGCATGATCATCGATCACAGGACACCGATTAACCCTTGGATTATACAACCGACTTAGTCACTACTTTTGAAAATAATTTTAGAGTTTTTGAAAGAAATTGGTTTGGTGTGAGGTGGGTCCGTTTTAGAATAGGTATTCAGAACTCCCGAACTGCATCTAATTCATTAGTTTAGAAACATTGACTAACCTTAGGTTATACAAATGACTTAATCCCTATTTTTTTGCGGAAAATAGTTTGTTCGCATTTATTAAATTTTCGAGTTCTTATCGAATCAGTATATATTTCATTGGTTAGCCTAAGATAATGACTTAGGTTGTCTGTACAACCGACTTAGCCGTTATTTAGGAAAAAATAATTTATTTGTATTTATTAAGTTTTGGGGTTATTGGTATGCATATTTCATTAGCGCGAGTAATAATATTACTGAGATTATCTAACCGAAACATTGTTTATTTAATTTTGAGAGAAAAAACATTTATATTTGAATTGGAAAAGAATTAAAATGGGAAAAGGGGGGTGAAGATTGTAAATTGGCGTTTTATTAGTTGCAGGGGCTGTATAACTAATAGGGGGTGTAAAAGGAAGCCTTTGCATAGAGAGGCGAGTATCAAGGCCCAGGCTTAAGTGAGGGGAGGTGTGCGCGTCAAATTGGAGGGCGCAAATAGTGTTCTGAACAAAATAATAAAAACATAGAAAAATACTACTTAGGCCCAACAACAGAGAAACCTAAACCTAAAAATCACCTCCCTTCCTTCCACTTCTTTGCACACAATGGCTCTTGTGACCTTGAGAGAGAGAGAAGAGGCGCCGTTTCCGGCGAGACCTCGAGGAAAGAGAGAGAGGCGCGTTTAGGCGAGATTTTTGGCGAGAAAGGTGGCGGAGATCCTACCCATTTCGGTTCCTACCTGAACATTATTCTTTCATCCCCCCTTTTTTTGTTGTTCGGTTCCTCTTCTTCATCCCCTCCCCATTTCGTTTTCCCCCTCTGTATATTGTTTTTAAGCTTCAACAATGGCTTTTTCACATATTTACATGTATGGTCCGATTTGTTATCTAATGCTGTTCTAAATGCAATGGAGTAATTAGAACATAAATCCTTTGTGAATAGATCTGATCTTGATGGTTCTTATTATTATTTTTCTATTTTTATTCTGATCTGGGTTTATTCAAAGAAGAAAAAGGAGATAAATCTAACTTAAATTACACAGAAAACCAGTGCTTGATTTCAGTATGCTCTATTTTATTTTTAACAGATCTGTCACAGGTCATTATTCAAAACCAGTGTCTCTAACAAAACATATTATACATCGACAAAACGAGAACTACTCTAAATCTGTTTCAAAATTAGTAAGCTAACATTATATATATATTTACCGCAAAAAGGCTAAACAAAACGAATTAATAGTAGTCTACTATACACCAACCTGTTTTCCTGCCACTGAAAGTAAGAACGGATCTGATGCTTATTTGTGCACTAGTGTTTGCTGTTTGGATCTCTGCTCTTCCTTTTCTTCTCAAAAACAAAAATTCAGATCTAGAGTCTCCGTGATTAGGGTTTCAATGCAAAACCCTAATCCTTTGTTTTGGGTGATTTTTACCTCGAAATTCCGTCCTTTTTTCCTGACCCTTGACAGCTCTTTTATATTAAAATACTAGGCTTCTGCATTAATTTTTTTTGACTGGGCTTTGACTCTTTTCAGATCTGGAGTGGAGCGGACCAGACCCAGCTACTTGGAGAAGCATTCTTTGGAATCCTGAGATTCTTTATTCTTTGTATACATTATTTATTTTTATGTAATTTTCGGATTTAATTATTTTTGTACATTTTGTGTTATTATTTTTGTATTTTCTGGACATTTGAACTCTCCCAAGTTGTAATAAAAATTAAATAGATTTTTTGACATTTTTTTTTGGAATATTTATATATGTATATGCTCAAAATAAGGACAAAATTATAAAATAGAAACGAAATCGGAATGATGAGCCCAACTGCGAGAAAACAACTCGAATAAGCCTATTTGCAAGGAAATGACTCGGATGAACCCCACTAAGCTTGACTAGGCCTAAATACGAAAATTTAACTAAAGAATGTGCGAAAAGATCGATCATTCGCGCGCATTCTTAATTTAAACAACGACATGTCGACTTAGTTGGAGAGGTTAGTTGAGATTGGCTTGAGGGAGACACTTTTTAATAATTCTCGTAATTGCGCGACTTCAGAACAAATAATAAAATAAACGGCTAAAACCAAGAAAAGAATACGGACAAAATTGGGGTATAACAGCTGCCCCTCTTTATTAGTATTTTACTAGAAAGTGATGAGTTCTCGAACTTTCGTAGTAGAAATAGGAATAAAGATAAGATAGACGCTAATTTTGTCCGTTTAAGGGGGAAGTGGAAGGTTTGAGAGATAAGAAGGGAGCGGTTAATACTTGGCGCATTAACCGAGAGTTGAATGAAGCGGTCAACAAGGACACGAAGGAGCACTAAGGCTCACGAAGGACCACTCGGAGTCCGAAGGAGGCGACGAGGCTCGAAGGACCACTTAAGGTCCGAAAAGTCGCCAGGCCTTAATTGAAGGACCATCATCGTGGTGCGAAGGAGCGCAACTAGCTACGGTACTAGTTAAGCGGTGCAGGGGCCTTTATACTCGGCGGCCATGATGGGTCAAGATCGGTCTAGAAGCGATATGTTGACCATGAAGGGCGTACCGCGTGTCTTCAGGCCGACACAACTAGTCCGAAGGACCGCGCGAGTGCGGAAGGTCCGCCGGGCTCGACTCGGCGTTTGCGACACGGGCCACTTAGGGCCGCGAAGGGCGTAGTGCTCTCGAAGGACCACTCGGGAGTGCGGGATCGGCTCGGTGATCGGTGATGCGATACGGGATCAACGGCAGAGCTTTGATCTTAGAGGAACAAAATATGGGTATCGACACTTGAAGTCGATTCAGAGGCAATACATCATGTAATGGACGTACAACGCCAATGCACATGCAACAGGTGATTTTTGGTGGGGTGATGGATGAAATAGGTGGTTCCTTTCTCTTTTTGTTTTTTTTGTTTTTTTTTTATTTTTTTTATTTTTTTTTTATTTTGCTTTTTGCTTGAAGTATGAATGTTAATATGATGCAAATGAAATGTTTGAATGCAAATGCTATGGTGCATGGTGTGATGATATGAAATGACTGATTGAGTGCAGAAACATTTTTTTGTGATGATGAAGATGTGAGACTTTGGATGCGAGAGGCGGAGATGAATATTGATAATTCTTTGGAAAGATTAGATTTGATTCAAACTTGGCAATCTCAAGGTTGTTATTCTGAGACATCGATGTGAAAAAGTACTTGCAAGCTCGCTTCTTTTTCTCTTCCATTATGATGCACCACGATGGCCAGAAATTTAGGTCCACAAAGTTAACTAAGTGGATTTCGAGATCGCATTATCAACTTGTGTGTTCTATCTCATTTGAAGCATTGTTAAGAAAACATGTATAGTAATGCAAACATAGATGAATGAGTCTCGTTAACTTGGGGTTCTAAAGACCTAGGGTGTGGACATTTGTGGCGCATGAAGGGGGTGAATGGTGATTGGTCTTTGTCAAAGGTCATGAAAGGTAGGTTTTTCCAAGCCAAGAAATGTAGGATTGCGCCCGATTTAGATTTGATGACGGTGAGTGAATAACACGCTTCTGTCTAGTGATGACAAGCTAAGGGAATAGAGGATGATGAATTGGGAATGCATTGGCTTTGGAATGAAAGGTGGACAACAATAGATATTGTCTCAACCCATAGAGTTCGGTGTTGCCCCATTTATGGTAGGGACAGGATTGCCCCAGACTAGAGTAGCAACATATAGGGTAATGAGTTGAGAAATTGCCCGGTATGGTTTTGGTGATGTGGATATAACAAAGGGATGAGATGGGTGTATGGTGAATGTCCCCATTTGTAGGTGGAGAGAAGGGTGTGAGGTTGCCCCACTTGATAATCTGGGACTTGAGACGGTTGTTTTGGTGAGGTTGTGGAAAGTGAGCGGAGCTAGGGTAATGGGTTTTGGACTTTATGCAGGTATGGCTATAAATTTGTGTGTGGTATGGGATGGACACTCGCACAAATTTCCCCAAGTTCAAATGGAATAGATGGTGAAATGGATGCCCCACTTTAGGATCTAGGTGACGATCCTAGTATAAACTTGTGGTTATCTTTAGAATGACTCTCAGACTACAATAGTCTTGAGTTTGCTATGATGAAAACTACACTTGGTGATCCCTAGACCTTGTCTTAGTATAACTGTAACTTGAATGAATCCTGTGGTGCAAGCCTTTTGATTTTCTTTTCTTTTTTTTTTTTTTTTTTTTTTTTTTGAGATATATTTTTGTTGAGCAAACATATTATAAATAAATAAACTTACTTGTCCTAAAATTAAAATTTTGAGAAAACAAGAGCAATCAGTCAATAATCGGAATGGATTTTTGGAGTTGTAAGGTGGTCGATGGTTAATGGTTTATGAAGGAAGGGATAATTGGGTGTTTGAGGATTGATGGGACAGATGATTTATGAAGGAAAAGGGCTATTAGGCTTAAATGAGTGTATGAGGTTTTATTTAGGCAACAGTTGACGTGCCTCATGGTAGAATGGGCCTGTTTAGAGATGTAACTTGGCCGAGGGTTTATGAAGGATATGATATTGAGGACAAGGGAAGTGTTTGGGGGGTTTATTTCAGACAAGGACCTCTTATGCATTTAATGGTAGGAAGTATCAGCTCATAATTGTACCACTTTTGCTTTTTCCTATTTTTGATTTCACTTTCTTTTTTTTTTTGATTTTGATTTTTTCTTTTTCTTTTTTTCGAGCTGAGTGACTTGATAAAAATGATACACCATTTTTGATGTGGAATTGATCCTTGTCTAGGGTGATTGAAAGGTTTTTAGATTTTGGCTTAAGGTGGGTAGCACGGGTTTCTTTCGAGGGTATGGGAAGATGGTCAAACTTCATTTCGAATCAACAATTTATTTACTTTTATATATTTGCTCTTTTCCTTTATTTCTCTTTTTTATGCCCTAATTTTTGCTTAGGCCGCTCTTACGAGTTTTCAACCTAACGGGCCTTTTTGAAATTTTTTTTTGTAAAGGGCTTGACAAGGTATTTTAGAGATCACACATTTGCCCCAATATGGAGGGTCTCAAGTGTTATTTCATTAGTGAGAACAAACCAAAAAGTTGACTAGGTAGGGGAGTATGTACTTTAGGGTGGTCGGGGTGGGATTAGACTTTGACAGGGGATGATGGTAAGGTAGGGACGCTAACTGACTCAGACAAAAATAGACACACATGCTACCCAAGTCACTACACAAATGCTTAACATGATAGAAATTTTTGATGGGCATTTAGGTCATTTATCATGGGATGGAAGAGATGCAACGTTTGGTTAAAAAATGTGAGCAAGCTAAAAATTTGAAAAACTGAGTGACTTGAAACACCTTGAGCTTGCAACGAAGTATGGCTACACTTTTTCAAAAAGAATTATTTACCTCACAAGAATGCCTCACCTCTCATCACAATCTTTCTCTCAAAATTATGTTTTTTCGTTTTTATAATGCATGATGTCAGTATGCAAATGAATGAATGCGCATGAAATGAGAATGCGAATGAACGAATGAATGTATGTGAAATGCGAATGCGATGTATGCGCATGAAATGATAATATATGATTTTATTCGTGTCGGGGAATTATAAACTTTTCATTGGAGAGTAAAGTACAAAGTTTAATTTTGACTTCAGCGTGCACGGCTTCTCTCCAAGGTAAAGATTTTAATTCCCTGACGGTCATAACAGTAGATGTTTATTTGTTGTATGCATGTGGTATATTTTCTAAAAGAAGTAGTAAAAGAAGGAAAAAAATGATTTTGGTTTTTTTGGTTTTTTTGATTTTTTTTTCAATAAAAGACGATATGCATAAATATTTGTTTGAATGCAAGGGTATAAAGCTCCTTTGTGACCCTAGAAATGCATCTTACAGAGTGGGTCTAAAGTTTTCTTTATAGTGAACCTCGCAAGGGTGGTTCTAAAGAATCCTACACATGGTTCCTAGAGCCAAGGACCCCAGTCAAAAACACTGACCCCAACAATAGGCAAGCTATTGGAAGGGATAGCATCCTTAAAAGGAATCGAACTCTAGGTGAGATTTTCATGACCACCCAACGAGACGTACGTCCCGCAGGCCATCACTACGCAATCTCGTTCTAACTTAGGTTTGCACTCGAGTCCGGGTAGAGGACTTTTCTCACATGTGTGTGATGTGTAGAGGTGTAGTGTGTGTAGGAGCAGTTCAAAACAAACCCAAAGCTGCAAACAAAGCAAACATTCATGCAAAATAAAGTCTTCTATCCTAGGGTTTACACATCAAATAAATAATATAATGTGCAAAGATAAATAAATAAGAGAAGGGTAAAAAAATTAAATTAAATAGATCCTATAATTAATTAGACTAGGTTTTGACTCTCTAAAAAGTTAAGTCCCCAGTGAAGTCGCCAGCTGTAGCGACCGAAAAATCCGAGAAAGGATTCTTCGAAAGGTTCTTAGGAAGCCGCCACCAAATTTTAGTTTAAGGGCAAATTCGGAAAATCCCTTTAAGTTTTAGGATGAGGCGTTGTTAGGGTTCGGGAGTCGTTATGTGTGGGGAAGGTATTAGCACCCCACGACATCCTATTGTCTAATTAATTTAAGATTTATTTAATTATTACCCTTTATTTATAAAAAGAAGACTTATTTAAGTTTTTATTTTTTAGTGCTTGACAATGGTTGAGTCTTGCTCCTACGTACCTCCAGATGCAATGGAGGAATCAAAGCTACGTAGTTCTTCCTGAAAAAAGTTTGTGGGTTGGTGTTTTTTAGTGTAGGGGTCCTAGGATTCCTTGAACTGTACAACTCACTGATCCCTAGGACACTGACTAACCCGATTGTACAACCGACTTAGTCCCCTACTTTTGAAAATAATTTTAGAGTTTTTGAAAGAAATTGGTTTGGTGTGAGGTGGGTCCGTTTTAGAATAGGTATTCTAGAACTCCTGAACTGTACAGCTCATTAGTTCTAGAACGCTGACTAACCCGGTTGTACAACCGACTTAATCCCCTATTTTTTTTGGGGAAAATAGTTTGTTCGCATTTATTAAATTTTCAGGGTTACTGAACTTTACAGCTCGTTGGCCCTAAGGTAATGACTAACCCGGTTGTACAACCGACTTAGCCGTTTATTTAGGAAAAAATAATTTATTTGTATTTATTAAGTTTTCAGGGTTATTGAACTGTACAGCTCATTGGCCCTGAGGTAATGACTAACCCGATTGTACAACCGACTTAGTTGTTTATTTAATTTTGAGAGAAAAAACATTTATATTTGAATTGGAAAAGAATTAAAATGGGAAAAGGGGGGTGAAGATTGTAAATTGGCGTTTTATTAGTCGCAGGGGCTGTATAACTAATAGGGGGTGTAAAAAGGAAGCCCAGTTTGCATGGGAGAGCCCAAGTATGCTGGCCCGGGCTTAAGTGGAGGAGGTGTGTGCCAAATTGGAGGGCGCAAATATTGTTCTGAACAAAATAATAAAAACATAGAAAAATACTACTTAGGCCCAACAACAGAGAAACCTAAACCTAAAAATCACCTCCCTTCCTTCGACCCTGTGACTGCACACTCTGTGACCTTGAGAGAGAGAAGGGCGCCGTTTCCGGCGAGACCTCGGGGAAGAGAGAGAAGGGCGCCGTTTCCGGCAAGATTTTTGGCGAGAAAGGTGGCGGAGATCCTACCCATTTCGGTTCCTACCTGAACATTATTCTTTCATCCCCCCTTTTTTTGTTGTTCGGTTCCTCTTCTTCATCCCCTCCCCATTTCGTTTTCCCCCTCTGTATATTGTTTTTAAGCTTCAACAATGGCTTTTTCACATATTTACATGTATGGTCCGATTTGTTATCTAATGCTGTTCTAAATGCAATGGAGTAATTAGAACATAAATCCTTTGTGAATAGATCTGATCTTGATGGTTCTTATTATTATTTTTCTATTTTTATTCTGATCTGGGTTTATTCAAAGAAGAAAAAGGAGATAAATCTAACTTAAATTACACAGAAAACCAGTGCTTGATTTCAGTATGCTCTATCGGCTCTCCGTCGTTACTCCGTCGTTATTTGATATGGAGACCGAAGTCCTACCACATCCGAGGTCGAAACCTGTAACAGCCCAGGTCCACCGCAGCGGCCACCCCAGCGCTATTACCTCACGATCTTTTCTACCCCCCTTGTAGAATTTTTGCCTTCCGTGGGATTCGAACCTTGTACATGGGGCTCAAATACAAAGTTCCACTCTTTCCCACTACCAATTGAAGTTGTAACACCCTAAATAATTTAATTAAGTAATTGATTAAATTGTTTAAGTGTTGCATTATTTTAATTATATTAAATTATAATATAGTGTTTATAATTCAGTAATTTATTTTAATTGAAGGGGATGGTGGAAGAAATGGAGAGGGGGTGTAAAAAGGGCCCAAGGTGCGCTTGGCCCAGTGTACATATATCCAAAATTAGAATTTTCTCTCAATTGTGAAAAGAGAAAGAAAGTTAGAAGGAGAGAAGAGAAAGGAGAGGAGAACTCTAAGTGCAAACCCTAGGAGAAGAGGAAGAGAAGAAGAATTCGTGACTTGAAGGCTTGGATTGTTGCAAAGTGGTTTTGTTCGTGACTCCATTTCGGTTCTTCTCTACGGTTAATTTGAGGTAAGGGAGTCTCACTCTATAATAGAGGAGATAATGGGTTATATGTATATCATAGAAATTTGTTTTATGTTAATTGATGATTATATGATGATTTGATTTCTTGAATTTGATGAATTCCTTGGTAAAATTGATTTAGAGCTTGAGTTAGGGTTTTATAATATGTGATTTCGTGATTTTGATGTGATTGATGATTTAGACGTGTAATTGGTTGTTAATTCGTGAAATTAGAGGTGTTAGAATGATTAAAGTGTGGATTGGTTTGAGAGGATTTGGAGAATTTGGGATTTTTGAGGTTGGGGGCGCCAAATGGCTAGGGGAATTGTGCGCCCCAGTGTGCTGTGAGGGGTTTTTGTGATGTGTTCTTTGTGCAGGCGCCAATTTCCTAGAGAAATGGCGCTGTGTCACATATGCTTGATGGACCGGGTGAGTGTGTTCTTTATGCAGGGGCGCCAAGTTCTTTGTGTCTGGCGCTTGAGTGCTCGCTGTTTGAGTCTTTGTGAGTGTGTGTTCTTTGTCGGGCGCGAGAATGTGGGTATTTTGGGGCCGGGAGTGAAACTTGTATTTCGAACATATTTTACCGTGCCAATTTTTGTATTCACCGCCCAAATTCATTTTTAAGTGTTTTGGCTCGAGTGGTTTTCAGTTGCGGTGTTATTTTGAAAATGTCCGGTGGGGCTCGCTTTGTGTGTGTAAATGGGGTGGGTGAGGAAACTCACATTTCGAACATATTTTATTGTGCCAAATTTTGTATTCACTGCCCAAATTCATTTTAAAGTGTTTTGGCTCGAGTGGTTCCTCGAGAGTGCAGTCTTATTTTAAAAATGTCTCGGTGAGGTGCTTTGGTGTGTGTAAATGGGGTGGTTTGGGTGAAACTTACTTTTCTAAGCATATTTCACTGTGCCAAATTTTGTATTTACACGCCCAAAAACATTTTTAAACATTTTGGCTCGGGTGGTTTTGGTTTGAAAGTGTTGGGTGTCTTTGGGTCGGTGAGGGCGCTAAATTGTACGCCAGGCGCCTAGTCACGCTCGTGTATCGAGATTGTGTGCAGGCGTATGCGAGTTTGTGTCTAGGTGCGTGTTGCCCGGGCGCGCAGTTGCTAGAAAAGTGGCGCCATGGTCGTGTGTTGCCACCGGGGCGCCAAAATCTTGAGTTTCTGGCGCTTAGTAGTCTTTGTGTTGCACCGAGCGCGCTGAATGTGGGGAAAATGGCGCCTAGTCTTTTGCCAAGTGCCTAAGAGGGTGTCTTTGTTTTGGTCCCTAGGTGTGATTTGGTCCCTAGATGATGGTTTTGGTCCTAAATGGTGGTTTAGGTCCCCAGTGAGGTTGAGTACTCTAGAGGAGATTAGTCCTTGGGACTTAATGGTGTTGAGAGAGTATAATGAGGTGATTGAGCATGCCATGGGGGCATGGGCCGGAGGGCCAAGCCATGAGGGCTATAAAATGAGATTAACTAATGAGGTAAGAGTTAATGTGTGTATTGAGTTTATTTGAGATTGTGTTTGTGTTGTACATGGAGTCTCATGCATACATTTGGCGCTGATCGTAGAGTTTATAAAATGAATTGTGAAGCTCTGAGGCGGTGGGAGGGCCGAGTCATGAGGACTCCATTATTGATGAGAATTGGGAGGGCAATATTGAGAACGCCAGGAGGCAAATGGTACCACATGCATAATTACATTGCATACATTCTCACGAGTGCATTGAATGTTATTGAGTGTTGATTGGTGTGTTTGATGTTGCTATGAGCTGTGATTGTATATATTGCGTATTATCACGTTTATTATATAGTTCGAGACTCACCCTTTCTGTTGTTGTTTACCACAGGTAGTCACGAGTGAGGGCTTTCTACCTTCACTACTCCCGAGTCGATGCCGCTCGACACGTAGCACCTAGGGGTTGGGGTTTAGACTGTTATTGCTTTGTTTTGCTCCTTTGTTGAGCTCTCATATATGATTCTCTATGTATACTTGAGATATAACTTTGATTTCGCATTGCATGCTATGAGATTGTTTACCACGTGATTTATGGTGTTACGTATTTTTGATTATGTTTAGGAGATGAATTAACTGTTGAGTGTTTTAAGAGAGAGGTGTGACGCTCCATTTTATTGAGGAATGATTTATGTTATACTATTAGTGTGCTGAATGACTATGGCTAAATTGTGGTTCGCCACTAAGGCCAGAATTTCTTTCACTGGTGCATTTACAAGGGCATCACTGAGAGCCTTGCAAAGGAGGTCAATGCCTGTTGCAAGTAGTACCAGTTACCTGAGTAATCCCATAGTCAATCAGTCCACTATCTTATAACACACTAAACCAAAAGATGACCAGAATAGATTTTTTTTATAAACTCTGATTTTGATTTTAATTACCGGGTAGAAATGGGGTGTTACATTAGTGGTATCAGAGCAAAAGTTCGGTCTGTCCGACCAAGTGTGTCTGTTTGTCATGTTGTGTATGACAGTTAGGAGTCTTGAATTAGTTACGAATGGTTGTTTATCTTTGCGGTGTTAGGTTGATATGGCGGAAGAGTCGATCTTTGCACTTGGCCGAGGCGCCGCAAGCCATAGCACAAGTTGTGGGGCGCAAGAATCATCGAGACCCGCATGATGCAGAAACATTCCGAGAGAGAACCCCTACCTTGAGGGGAGGTACAACCCGGATGGTGCCTTGACTTGGGTGAAGGAGATTGAGAGGATCTTCAGGTGATTAGCCGTGACCGATGAGCGAGAAAGTCGAGTCACAGTACTCATACTTTATCTGAAGAGGTCGATGGTGGTGGCTAGAGACCGGTGAGAGGTGGAGTCCGCCACGAGGAGAGATCACTGGCCGTGTTCGAAGGAATTCTTGAGAAAGTATTTCCGGAGGGCGTTAGAGGTAAGAAAGAGTGGAATTCCTTGAGGCGAGGCGGGGAGCATGTCTCATTCATCGAGTATCTTTGCCAAGTTCACGGAGTTGGCCAAGTTCTATCCCCACTATCTTTGAGGTGAAATTTGAATTCTCAAAGTGCATTAAGTTTGAGAATGGACCGAGAGTCGATATCAAGCAGTGTGGGGTATCGGAAGATTAGAGTGTTCTTGATCCGGTTGATTCTTTGCAGGATTTACGAGGAAGACAATGAATGCCCGCCTAGTGGTCATGAGAGACCAGAGAGGAAATTTCATAACGAGGTAAGCCTTATGAGGCGTCTGGCGATAAGGGAAAACAAAGGTATGCGGGTAGTAACAAGTATAATGGTGGAAGCAGTCTGCCGAGGTAGGAGGTACCATGAGGGCAAGAAGCCAAGTGGGAGACGCCCCATCCGATGTTGTGTGTTTCAAGTGTGACAAGCCAGTCACAAGAGCTTTGATTGTAAGATGGAAGTGAAGAGATGTTTTAAGTGTGGGAAGACTGGTCACATGGCATCCGAGTGTGATCGCAAGGAAGTCGTGTATGTTTCAATCTGTGGTGAAAGTGGTCACATTAGCTTCAAGTGCCCCAAGCCTAAGAAGGAAAGATCTTGGGAGTGGTGTTTGCATTGGCGGGTTGAGAGGACCTAATGATATCGTGAGGTACATGTTTCATCTCTGGCACACCTTTAGTTGCTATTGTTGACACGGGTGCTACACACTCTTTTATTGCATCTGTTTGTGCTGAAAAGTTAAATTTAGTATTGTCCACTATGGAGAGAGGGATGGTTATCGACACTCCAGCTAAGGGTCCGGTAACTACTTCTCTAATGTGTGCTAGGTGTCCTCTGTCGCCGTCTTGGCATGGATTTTACGGTTGATCCGATTTGTTTGCCTTTGGGTGGGTTAGATGTGATTCTGGGCATGGACTGGTTAGTAGATAACCATGTTCACATCAACTGTTCTAATAAGTCTGTTAGTTTCCTTCTTCTACGAAGAGGAAGAGTCGCTTTTATTTGTCTGTGAGCAATTGCGCGCAGGTAATGAAAGAGGGTGGTCGGTTGTTTGCTTTGATGGCGTCTATGTCTGCCGAGAACCGAAATTTGTGGTTGATGGGTTACTGGTGGTGTGTGAGTTCCTGAAGTGTTTCCGGATGAGATTCCTAGTGTGCCCCAGAGAGGAAGTTGAGTTCGGGATTGAGCTTGTGCACAGTACTAGGCACGTGTCTATGGCACCGCTGGGATGTCCGCTTCGAGTTATGCAGATTGAAGAAGCGATTAGAGGAGCTTCTTGAGAAGAAATTTGTGAGGCCTAGTGTGTCACCATGGGGAGCTCGGTTTTATTGGTAAAGAAAAAGGATGGGAGTATGCGTGCGTGCGTGGACTACGACAGTTGAATAAAGTGACTATCAAGAATAAGTATCCTCTCCCGAGGATAGATGATCGATGGATCGGTGGTGGGTGCTAAAGTGTTTAGCAAGATTGACTTGAGGTCGGGTATCACCGCAGTTAAGGTGAAGGATGAGGATATCCAGAAAAGCAGCGTCGAGAGCGAGGTATGGGCATTATGAGTACTCTGTAATGCCGTTTGGTGTCACAAATGCACCAGGGGTGTTTATGGAGTACATGAACCGAATCTTCCATAGTTATCTGGATCGGTTTGTGGTCGTGTTCATTGATGATATTCTAGTGTACTCAAAATCGAGGAAGAGCATGCGAGCACTTGAGGTTGGTGCTAGAGGTCTTGAAAGAGAGGAGTTGTATGCCAAGTTGTCAAAGTGTGAGTTACGTTGCATGAGGTGAGCTTCTTGGGTCATATTATTTCTGGTGATGGTATAGCTGTGGATCCAGCCAAGGTTGATGCAGTGTTGCAGTGGGAGAGCCCAAAGTCTGTGACTGAATTCAGGAGTTTCTTGGGGTTGGCTGGTTACTACAGGAGGTTTATTGAAGGGTTCTCTAAGCTAGCCCTTCCATTGACTCGATTGACCTGTAAGGGAAAGGCATTTGTGTGGGATGCACAGTGTGAAGAGAGCTTCCAAGAGCTAAAGAGGAGGTTGACCACGTCCCCAGTGTTAGTGTTGCCTGTGCCAGAGCAACCATTTGTTGTGTACTGTGATGCTTCCAAGATGGGTTTGGGAGGTGTATTGATGCAGGATGGGAAGGTAGTTGCTTATGCGTCCCGACAGTTGAGGACTCATGAGAAGAACTATCCTACTCATGACTTAGAGTTGGCTACTATTGTGTTTGTACTGAAAATTTGGAGACACTATCTCTATGGTACTAGATTCGAAGTGTTCAGTGATCACAAGAGTCTGAAGTACTTGTTTGACCAGAAGGAGCTGAATATGAGGCAGGCGTTGGTTGAAGCTGGCTTTGAAGGACTATGATTTCGGCTTGAACTATCACCCCGGCAAAGCTAATGTCGTGGCTGACGCTTTAAGTCGGAAAACTTTGCATATGTCAGCTATGATGGTGAGGGAGTTGGAGTTGATTGAGCAATTCCGTGATTTGAGTCTGGTTTGTGAAGTGACACCCCAGAGTGTCAGATTGGGCATGCTGAGGATCGGGAATGACTTCTTGGTTAGTATCAGAGACGCCTAGAAACTAGATGTGAAGCTGGTAGACTTGCTGGTTGCCGGTGAGCAAGCTGCAGAGGGGGATTACAGGTTGGATTCCCAGGGTGTGTTGAGATTCAGGGACAGAATTTGTGTTCGAATGATGCTGAGTTGAAGAAGATGATCCTTGAGGAGAGCCATAGGAGTAAGTTGAGCATTCATCCAGGTGCTACTAAGATGTACCATGATCTGAAGAAACTATTTTGGTGGCCTGGTATGAAGAGAGATGTTGCGCAGTTTGTGTATGCATGTTTGACTTGCCAGAAGTCAAAGATTGAGCACCAGAAGCCTGCGGGGTTGATGCAACCTTTGGAGATTCCGGAATGGAAGTGGGACAGCATTTCCATGGATTTTGTGACCGGATTGCCAAATACTGTGAGAGGGTCTGACACTATTTGGGTGATTGTGGATAGGTTGACCAAGTCTGCTCACTTTATTCCTATCAACATCACCTTTCTGTGACCAAAGTTGGCTAGAATTTACATTCAGGTGATTGTGAAGCTTCATGGGGTTCCGAAGAGTATTGTGTCTGATAGAGACCCGCGGTTTACATCAGAGTTTTGGGGGAGCTTGCAGGAGACTTTGGGGTCCAAGCTGAGGTTGAGTTCAGCTTATCACCCTCAGACTGATGGTCAGACGGAGAGGACCATCCAGTCCTTGGAGGATCTTTTGAGAGCTTGTGTGCTGGAGCAGGGAGGTGCGTGGGATACACATCTCCCGCTGATTGAGTTCACTTATAATAACAGCTATCATTCGAGCATTGGGATGGCTCCTTTTGAGGCCTTTGTATGGGGAGGAGGTGCAGAACTCCTTTGTGTTGGCATGAGTCCGGTGAGAGTGTTGTTCTTGGACCAGAGTTGGTTAGGGAGACTACGGAGAAGGTGAAAATGATCAGGGAGAAAATGAAAGAGTCCCAGAGCCGACATAAAGTTATCATGATAGGAGGAGAAAGGACTTGGAGTTTCAGGCTGGTGAGCATGTGTTCCTGAGGGTCACGCCTATGACTGGTGTTGGGCGTGCTCTGAAGGCAAAGAAGTTAACTCCAAGGTTTATTGGACCGTACCAGATCACTGAGAGGGTTGGAAAAGTTGCTTATAGGGTGGCCTTGCCGCCTAATCTTTCGAACTTGCACGATGTTTTTCACGTGTCACAGCTTCGGAAGTATATTCCAGACCCGTCTCATGTGATTCACATGGATGATGTGGAGGTACGTGAGAACCTCACTGTGGAGACTATGCCAGTGAGAATTGATGATAGAGAAGTGAAGGTGTTGAGAGGGAAGGACATTGCCTTGGTCAAGGTAGTGTGGTTGGGAGCTACTGGTGAGAGCATGACTTGGGAGCTGGAGAGCAAGATGCGGGAGTCATATCCAGAGTTATTTGACTCAGGTATGAATTTCGAGGACGAAATCTCCTAAGTGGGGGAGAGTTGTAACACCCTAAATAATTTAATTAAGTAATTGATTAAATTGTTTAAGTGTTGCATTATTTTAATTATATTAAATTATAATATAGTGTTTATAATTCAGTAATTTATTTTAATTGAAGGGGATGGTGGAAGAAATGGAGAGGGGGTGTAAAAAGGGCCCAAGGTGCGCTTGGCCCAGTGTACATATATCCAAAATTAGAATTTTCTCTCAATTGTGAAAAGAGAAAGAAAGTTGCGAAGGAGAGAGAAGAGAAAGAGAGGGAGGAGAACTCGGCGCAAACCCTAGGAGAAGAGGAAGAGAAGAAGAATTCGTGACTTGAAGGCTTGGATTGTTGCGATGGTTTTGTTCGTGACTCCATTTTGGTTCTTCTCTACTGATTAATTTGAGGTAAGGGAGTCTCACTCTATAATAGAGGAGATAATGGGTTATATGTATATCATAGAAGGGCATTTTATGTTAATTGATGATTATATGATGATTTGATTTCTTGAATTTGATGAATTCCTTGGTAAAATTGATTTAGAGCTTGAGTTAGGGTTTTATAATATGTGATTTCGTGATTTTGATGTGATTGATGATTTATGCACGTGTAATTGGTTGTTAATTCGTGAAATTAGAGGTGTTAGAATGATTAAAGTGTGGATTGGTTTGAGAGGATTTAGAGAATTTGGGATTTTTGAGGTTGGGGCGCCAAATGGCTAGGAATTGTGCGCCTGCATCAGTGCTGTGAGGGGTTTTTGTGATGTGTTGTTCTTTGTGCAGGCGCCAATTTCCTAGAGAAATGGCGCGCTGTGTCACTTATATGTGATGGCCCAGGTGAGTGTGTTCTTTATGCAGGGCGCCAAGTTCTTTGTGTCTGGCGCCAGATGCAATTGTTTGAGTCTTTGTGAGTGTGTGTTTCTTTGTCTGGCGCGCGAATGTGGGTATTTTGGGGCCCGGGGAGTGAAACTTGTATTTCTGAACATATTTTACCGTGCCAATTTTTGTATTCACCTGCCCAAATTCATTTTTAAGTGTTTTGGCTCGAGTGGTTTTCTGGTTGCAGGTGTTATTTTGAAAATGTCCCGGTGGGGCTCGCTTTGTGTGTGTAAATGGGGTGGGTGAGGGAAACTCACATTTATGAACATATTTTACTGTGCCAAATTTTGTATTCACCTGCCCAAATTCATTTTAAAGTGTGTTGGCTCGAGTGGTTCCCTGAGTACAGGTCTTATTTTAAAAATGTCTCGGTGAGGGTGCTTTGGTGTGTGTAAATGGGGTGGTTTGGGTGAAACTTACTTTTCTAAGCATATTTCACTGTGCCAAATTTTGTATTTACCTGCCCAAAAACATTTTTAAACATTTTGGCTCGGGTGGTTTTTGGTTTGAAAGTGTTGGGTGTCTTTGGGTCGGTGGGGCGCTAAATGTACGCTTTGCCAGGCGCTAGTCTCTTGCTCGTGTGTGCGAGATTGTGTATGAGGCGTGGTGCGAGTTTGTGTCTAGAGGTCTGTGTTGCCTGTGGGGCGCGAGATTGCTAGAAAAGTGGCGCCCGATGGTGTGTTGCCACCGGGGCGCCAAAATCTTGAGTTTCTGGCGCTAGTCTTTGTGTTGCACCGGGGGCGCGAATGTGGGAAAATGGCGCCTAGTCTTTGCCAAGTGCCTAAGAGGGTGTCTTTGTTTTGGTCCCTAGGTGATGATTTGGTCCCTAGATGATGGTTTTGGTCCTAAATGGTGGTTTAGGTCCCAGAGTGAGGTTGAGTACTCTAGAGGAGATTAGTCCTTGGGACTTAATGGTGTTGAGAGAGTATAATGAGGTGATTGAGCATGCCATGGGGGCATGGGCGGAGGGCCAAGCCATGAGGGCTATAAAATGAGATTAACTCACGAGGTAAGAGTTAATGTGTGTATTGAAAGTCATTTGAGATTGTGTTTGTGTTGTACATGGAGTCTCATGCATACATTTGGTCATGATCGTAGAGTTTATAAAATGAATTGTGAAGCTGAGGGCGGCCGGAGGGCGAGTCATGAGGACTCCATTATTGATGAGAATTGGGAGGCAATATTGAGAACGCAGGAGGCAAATGGTACCACATGCATAATTACATTGCATACATTCTCATGAGTGCATTGAATGTTATTGAGTGTTGATTGGTGTGTTTGATGTTGCTATGAGTGTGATTGTATATATTGCGTATTATCACGTTTATTATATAGTTCGAGACTCACCCTTTCTCGTTGTTGTTTACCACGGTAGTCACGAGTGAGGGCTTTCTACCTTCACTACTCCCGAGTCGGATGCGCTCGACGATCGTAGCACCTAGGGGTTGGGGTTTTAGATTTATTATTGCTTTGTTTTGCTCTTTGTTGAGCTCTCATATATGATTCTCTATGTATACTTGAGATATAACTTTGATTTCCATTGCATGCTATGAGATTGTTTACCACGTGATTTATGGTGTTACGTATTTTTGATTATGTTTAGGAGATGAATTAAGCTGTTGAGTGTTTTAAGAGAGAGAGTGTGACGCTCCATTTTATTGAGGAATGATTTATGTTATACTTTTAGTGTCTTTGAATGACTATGGCTAAATTGTGGTTCGCCACTAAGGCGTAATTTCTTTCATGGTGCATTTACAAGGGCATCATCGGAGAGCCTTGCAAAGGAGGTCAATGCATTGCAAGTAGTACCGATTACGAGTAATCCCATAGTCAATCAGTCCCACTATCTTATAACACACTAAACCAAAAGATGACGAGAATAGATTTTTTTATAAACTCGATTTTGATTTTAATTACAGGGTAGAAATGGGGTGTTACATTAGTGGTATCGAGCAAAAGTTCGGTCTGTCCGACCAAGTGTGTCTGCATTTGTCATGTTGTGTATGACGATTAGGAGTCTTGAATTAGTTCGAATGGTTGTTTATGCTTTGCAGTTGTTAGGTTGATATGGCCGGAAGAGTCGATCTTTGCACTTGGCCGAGGCGCCGCAAGCCATAGCACAAGTTGTGGGGCGCAATGAGATCATCGAGACCCATGATGCAGAAACATTCGAGAGAGAACCCCTACCTTCAAGGGGAGGTACAACCCGGATGGTGCCTTGACTTGGTGAAGGAGATTGAGAGGATCTTGGGGTGATTAGTTTTGATGATGAGCGAGAAAGTCGTCACAGTACTCATACTTTATCCGAAGAGGCGATGGTGGTGGCTAGAGACCGGTGAGAGGTTGGAGTCTTTGCACGGGAGGAGATCACTTGGGTTTGTGTTCGAAGGGAATTCTTGAGAAAGTATTTCCGGAGGGCGTTAGAGGTAAGAAAGAGTGGAATTCCTTTGGCGAGGCGGGGGGGAGCATGCATTCGCATCGAGTATCTTTGCCAAGTTCACGGAGTTGGCCAAGTTCTATCCCCACTATCTTTGAGGTGGGGCTGAATTCTCAAAGTGCATTAAGTTTGAGAATGGTGAGAGCCGATATCAAGCGGTGTGGGGTATCGAAGATTAGAGTGTTTCACGATCCGGTTGATTCTTTGCAGGATTTATGAGGAAGGCAAAGCAATGCCCGCTCTAGGGTCATGAGAGACCAGAGAGGAAATTTCATAACGAGGGTAAGCCTTATGAGGCGTCTGGCGATAAGTGGAAAACAAAGGTATGCGGGTAGTAACAAGTATAATGGTGGAAAGCAGTCTGTGAGGGTAGGAGGTACCATGAGGGCAAGAAGCCAAGTGGGAGACGCCATCCGATGTTGTGTGTTTCAAGTGTGACAAGCCAGGTCACAAGAGCTTTGATTGTAAGATGGAAGTGAAGAGATGTTTTAAGTGTGGGAAGACTGGTCACATGGCATCCGAGTGTGATCGCAAGGAAGCTGTATGTTTCAACTGTGGTGAAGCTGGTCACATTAGCTTCAAGTGCCCCAAGCCTAAGAAGGAAAGATCTACTGGGAGGGTGTTTGCATTGGCGGGTTCAGAGGGACCTAATGATATCAGAGGTACATGTTTCATCTCTGGCACACCTTTAGTTGCTATTGTTGACACGGGTGCTACACACTCTTTTATTGCATCTGTTTGTGCTGAAAAGTTAAATTTAGTATTGTCCACTATGGAGAGAGGGATGGTTATCGACACTCCGGCTAAGGGTCCGTGAACTACTTCTCAATGTGTGCTAGGTAGGTGTCTCTGTCGGTCTTGGCATGGATTTTCTCGTTGATCTCGATTTGTTTGCCTTTGGGTGGGTTAGTTGTGATTTGGGGCATGGCTGGTTAGTAGATAACCATGTTCACATCAACTGTTCTAATAAGTCTGTTAGTTTCCTTCTTCCGAAGAGGAAGAGTTTTGGCTTTGTGTCTGTGAGCAATTGCGCGAGGGTAATGAAAGAGGGTGGTCAGTTGTTTGCTTTGATGGCGTCTATGTCTGCTGAGAACCGAAATTTGTGGTTGATGGGTTTACGGTGGTGTGTGAGTTCCACTGAAGTGTTTCGGATGAGATTCCTAGTGTGCCCCTGAGAGGAAGTTGAGTTGGGATTGAGCTTGTGCTCGTACTAGGCACGTGTCTATGGCACCGCTTAGGATGTCCGCTTCTGAGTTGTCTGAATTGAAGAAGCAGTTAGAGGAGCTTCTTGAGAAGAAATTTGTGAGGCCTAGTGTGTCACCATGGGGAGCTCCAGTTTTATTGGTAAAGAAAAAGGATGGGAGTATGCGTCTGTGCGTGGACTACAGACAGTTGAATAAAGTGACTATCAAGAATAAGTATCCTCTCCCGAGGATAGATGATCTGATGGATCAGCTGGTGGGTGCTAAAGTGTTTAGCAAGATTGACTTGAGGTCCGGGTATCACCAGATTAAGGTGAAGGATGAGGATATCCAGAAAACAGCGTTCAGAACGAGGTATGGGCATTATGAGTACTCTGTAATGCCGTTTGGTGTCACAAATGCACCAGGGGTGTTTATGGAGTACATGAACCGAATCTTCCATAGTTATCTGGATCGGTTTGTGGTCGTGTTCATTGATGATATTCTGGTGTACTCAAAATCTGAGGAAGAGCATGCAGAGCACTTGAGGTTGGTGCTAGAGGTCTTGAAAGAGAGGGAGTTGTATGCCAAGTTGTCAAAGTGTGAGTTCTGGTTGCATGAGGTGAGCTTCTTGGGTCATATTATTTCTGGTGATGGTATAGCTGTGGATCCAGCCAAGGTTGATGCAGTGTTGCAGTGGGAGAGCCCAAAGTCTGTGACTGAATTCAGGAGTTTCTTGGGGTTGGCTGGTTACTACAGGAGGTTTATTGAAGGGTTCTCTAAGCTAGCCCTTCCATTGACTCGATTGACCTGTAAGGGAAAGGCATTTGTGTGGGATGCACAGTGTGAAGAGAGCTTCCAAGAGCTAAAGAGGAGGTTGACCACGTCCCCGGTGTTAGTGTTGCTGTGTGCGAGCAACCATTTGTTGTGTCTTGTGATGCTTCCAAGATGGGTTTGGGAGGTGTATTGATGCGAGGATGGGAAGGTAGTTGCTTATGCGTCCGAGCAGTTGAGGACTCATGAGAAGAACTATCCTACTCATGACTTAGAGTTGGCTACTATTGTGTTTGTATCTTGAAAATTTGGAGACACTATCTCTATGGTACTAGATTCGAAGTGTTCGGTGATCACAAGAGTCCAAGTACTTGTTTGACCGAATGAGGAGTGAATATGAGGCAGGCGTTGGTTAGAGTCTTTGAAGGACTATGATTTCGGCTTGAACTATCACCCGGCAAAGCTAATGTCGTGGCTGACGCTTTAAGTCGGAAAACTTTGCATATGTCAGCTATGATGGTGAGGGAGTTGGAGTTGATTGAGCAATTCCGTGATTTGAGTCTGGTTTGTGAAGTGACACCCCAGAGTGTCAGATTGGGCATGCTGAGGATCGGGAATGACTTCTTGGTTAGTATCAGAGACGCCTAGAAACTAGATGTGAAGCTGGTAGACTTCTTTGGTTCTCACGGTGAGCAAGCTGCTGAGGGGATTCTGAGTTGGATTCCCGTGGTGTGTTGAGATTCGGGGGACAGAATTTGTGTTCCGAATGATGCTGAGTTGAAGAAGATGATCCTTGAGGAGAGCCATAGGAGTAAGTTGAGCATTCATCCAGGTGCTACTAAGATGTACCATGATCTGAAGAAACTATTTTGGTGGCCTGGTATGAAGAGAGATGTTGCGCAGTTTGTGTATGCATGTTTGACTTGCGAAGTCAAAGATTGAGCACCGAAGCTGCGGGGTTGATGCAACCTTTGGAGATTCGGAATGGAAGTGGGACAGCATTTCCATGGATTTTGTGGACCGGATTGCCAAATCATCGTGAGAGAGGTTCGACCTTATTTGGGTGATTGTGGATAGGTTGACCAAGTCGCGCTCACTTTATTCCTATCAACATCACCTTTCCTGTGCCAAAGTTGGCTAGAATTTACATTCGGTGATCGCGAAGCTTCATGGGGTTAGAAGAGTATTGTGTCCGATAGAGACCCGCGGTTTACATCGAGTTTTGGGGAGCTTGCGCAGGAGACTTTGGGGTCCAAGCCGAGGTTGAGTTCAGCTTATCACCCTCAGACTGATGGTCAGACGGAGAGGACCATCCAGTCCTTGGAGGATCTTTTGAGAGCTTGTGTGCTGGAGCAGGGAGGTGCGTGGGATACACATCCCCGTGATTGAGTTCACTTATAATAACGGCTATCATTCGAGCATTGGGATGGCTCCTTTTGAGGCCTCAGATGGGCGGAGAGTGCGAGAACTCCTTTGTGTTGGCATGAGTCCGGTGAGAGTGTTGTTCTTGGACCCGAGTTGGTTAGGGAGACTACGGAGAAGGTGAAAATGATCAGGGAGAAAATGAAAGAGTCCCAGAGCCGACATAAAGTTATCATGATAGGAGGAGAAAGGACTTGGAGTTTCAGGCTGGTGAGCATGTGTTCCTGAGGGTCACGCCTATGACTGGTGTTGGGCGTGCTCTGAAGGCAAAGAAGTTAACTCCAAGGTTTATTGGACCGCACGGATCACCGAGAGGTTGGAAAAGTTGCTTATAGGGTGGCCTTGCCGCCTAATCTTTCGAACTTGCACGATGTTTTTCACGTGTCACAGCTTCGGAAGTATATTCCAGACCCGTCTCATGTGATTCACATGGATGATGTGGAGGTACGTGAGAACCTCACTGTGGAGACTATGCCAGTGAGAATTGATGATAGAGAAGTGAAGGTGTTGAGAGGGAAGGACATTGCCTTGGTCAAGGTAGTGTGGTTGGGAGCTACTGGTGAGAGCATGACTTGGGAGCTGGAGAGCAAGATGCGGGAGTCATATCCAGAGTTATTTGACTCAGGTATGAATTTCGAGGACGAAATCTCCTAAGTGGGGGAGAGTTGTAACACCCTAAATAATTTAATTAAGTAATTGATTAAATTGTTTAAGTGTTGCATTATTTTAATTATATTAAATTATAATATAGTGTTTATAATTCGGTAATTTATTTTAATTGAAGGGGATGGTGGAAGAAATGGAGAGGGGGTGTAAAAAGGGCCCAAGGTGCGCTTGGCCCAGTGTACATATATCCAAAATTAGAATTTTCTCTCAATTGTGAAAAGAGAAAGAAAGTTGCGAAGGAGAGAAGAGAAAGGAGAGGAGAACTCTACAAGAAACCCTAGGAGAAGAGGAGAGAGAAGAAGAATTCGTGACTTGAAGGCTTGGATTGTTGCGGTGGTTTTGTTCGTGACTCCATTTCGGTTCTTCTCTCTGATTAATTTGAGGTAAGGGAGTCTCACTCTATAATAGAGGAGATAATGGGTTATATGTATATCATAGGGGCTGTTTTATGTTAATTGATGATTATATGATGATTTGATTTCTTGAATTTGATGAATTCCTTGGTAAAATTGATTTAGAGCTTGAGTTAGGGTTTTATAATATGTGATTTCGTGATTTTGATGTGATTGATGATTTGTACGTGTAATTGGTTGTTAATTCGTGAAATTAGAGGTGTTAGAATGATTAAAGTGTGGATTGGTTTGAGAGGATTTGGAGAATTTGGGATTTTTGAGGTTGGGGCGCCAAATGGCTAGGAATTGTGCGCCCTGAGTGCTGCTATGTGAGGGTTTTTGTGATGTGTTGCTGTGCAGGGCGCCAATTTCCTAGAGAAATGGCGCCTGTGTCACCGTGATGTTGATCGGTGAGTGAGTGTGTTCTTTATGCTGGGGCGCCAAGTTCTTTGTGTCTGGCGCCAGTGCATCGCTTTGAGTCTTTGTGAGTGTGTGTTCTTTGTGCTGGGCGCGAGAATGTGGGTATTTTGGGGCCGGGAGTGAAACTTGTATTTCGAACATATTTTACCGTGCCAATTTTTGTATTCACCTGCCCAAATTCATTTTTAAGTGTTTTGGCTCGAGTGGTTTTCTGGTTGCAGGTGTTATTTTGAAAATGTCCCGGTGGGGCTCGCTTTGTGTGTGTAAATGGGGTGGGTGAGGGAAACTCACATTTTCGAACATATTTTCTTGTGCCAAATTTTGTATTCACCTGCCCAAATTCATTTTAAAGTGTTTTGGCTCGAGTGGTTCCCTGAGTACAGGTCTTATTTTAAAAATGTCTCGGTGAGGGTGCTTTGGTGTGTGTAAATGGGGTGGTTTGGGTGAAACTTACTTTTCTAAGCATATTTCACTGTGCCAAATTTTGTATTTACCTGCCCAAAAACATTTTTAAACATTTTGGCTCGGGTGGTTTTTGGTTTGAAAGTGTTGGGTGTCTTTGGGTCGGTAGGGGCGCTAAATCATGTCTTGCCCAGGCGCCTAGTCTGTGCACTGTGTGCGAGATTGTGTATGCAGGCGTATGCGAGTTTGTGTCTAGGTCTGTGTTGCCTGTGGGGCGCAGTTGCTAGAAAAGTGGCGCCGATGGTGTGTTGCCACACCGGGCGCAAAATCTTTGAGTTTCGCGCGCCTAGTCTTTGTGTTGCACCAGGGGGCGCCAGAATGTGGGGAAAATGGCGCCTAGTGCTGCCAAGTGCCTAAGAGGGTGCTGTTTTGGTCCCTAGGTGACAGTTTGGTCCCTAGATGATGGTTTTGGTCCTAAATGGTGGTTTAGGTCCCAGAGTGAGGTTGAGTACTCTAGAGGAGATTAGTCCTTGGGACTTAATGGTGTTGAGAGAGTATAATGAGGTGATTGAGCATGCCATGGGGGCATGGGCCGGAGGGCCAAGCCATGAGGGCTATAAAATGAGATTAACTACTGAGGTAAGAGTTAATGTGTGTATTGAAATTTATTTGAGATTGTGTTTGTGTTGTACATGGAGTCTCATGCATACATTTGGCTGCGGTCGTAGAGTTTATAAAATGAATTGTGAAGCCTGAGGGCGGTCGGAGGGCCAGAGTCATGAGGACTCCATTATTGATGAGAATGCCGGAGGGCAATATTGAGAACGCCGGAGGGCAAATGGTACCACATGCATAATTACATTGCATACATTCTCATGAGTGCATTGAATGTTATTGAGTGTTGATTGGTGTGTTTGATGTTGCTATGAGCTGTGATTGTATATATTGCGTATTATCACGTTTATTATATAGTTCGAGACTCACCCTTTCTGTTGTTGTTTACCACAGGTAGTCACGAGTGAGGGCTTTCTACCTTCACTACTCCCCGAGTCGGTCCGCACGATCACGTAGCACCTAGGGGTTGGGGTTTAGACTGTTATTGCTTTGTTTTGCTCACTGTTGAGCTCTCATATATGATTCTCTATGTATACTTGAGATATAACTTTGATTTCCGCTGCATGCTATGAGATTGTTTACCACGTGATTTATGGTGTTACGTATTTTTGATTATGTTTAGGAGATGAATTAACTGTTGAGTGTTTTAAGAGAGAGGTGTGACGCTCCATTTTATTGAGGAATGATTTATGTTATACTATTAGTGTGCTGAATGACTATGGCTAAATTGTCGTTCGCCACTAAGGCCAGAATTTCTTTCACTGGTGCATTTACAAGGGCATCACTGAGAGCCTTGCAAAGGAGGTCAATGCCTGTTGCAAGTAGTACCAGTTACCTGAGTAATCCCATAGTCAATCAGTCCACTATCTTATAACACACTAAACCAAAAGATGACCAGAATAGATTTTTTTTATAAACTCTGATTTTGATTTTAATTACCGGGTAGAAATGGGGTGTTACAAAACCTCCTCCGTCGTTATATGCACATGAACATGTGACTTCATGACAAATGCAATCACACACCAATCAAACATAACGCATTTGAATGCTTACACCGTCGTTACTCCGTCGTTCACACTGACGTCTACACCATCTAGACATCATCACAGTGCTAAGGTCGACCCTACTACACCGGTAGAATCACCCTAGGACCTACAACCGACTTCTCAATCACCTCGGCACTCAACAACCGACCTCTCAATCACCTCGGCACTCCATTGTGGACTAATTGTCACACCGAGGACCGCAACGACACTTAGGGACCAAAATGTCACCTAAGGACAAAAATGGACTTAATCGCTCCCATACTTGGCACACTTGGTGCTAAAATAGCACTCACAGTGGCGTCCCACAATGTGCTAGGCAACATTGGCGCCTAACATCACCTCGGCACACTATGTGTGTACCTCGGCTAACTACTCAACATCACCTCGGCACACTATGTGTGTACCTTGGCTACTTCGGCATTCTACATCACCTCGGCACCTAGCTCAGCTTTGGCACCTCGACATGTTACACTCAAACCCTCACTTCGGTAGCGCGCTCATAGTTACGCATTCCCTTACACTAAAATCGTCTAACTCATGGGGATTCACTTCTCGGTATTCCCTTATTCAGTTCACCTACACTTAGGCATTTGGGCGTTTCACCTTGGTGACGCTACCTCGGCCTGAGGACCTCAGTTCACTACCTCTACACCTCGGTTCACTCCCTCTACACCTCGGTAACCTTAAGGCGAAACACCTACACTTCGGTTTATGCGTCCCTACCCCTCGCTAATGGTGTTTAGACACATACTCTCCCTCAAACTCACCAACAGACTCTCAACACTAAGACACTCTAGGCGTTGACTTCCCTCAACTCGGTTTCTCTCACTCTAAGCTTAAGGGTACTCGGTTTGCTCTGTTTCTTGACTTAAACCCAACATGCAACACATTTCCAGCTCACCACACTCATGCACACTCGGATACTCACTCCATTGGCTCCGATCCTCTCCCTAACTCTACATGCAAGCTCATTTTCTTCACACTACACCGATTCACACTCTAATGCCTCACCATGCAATGCTCTCTTCATACCACACAGAATAGAGAGAGTGTTACACTCCTCTCTCTTTCCCAACCGATCTACCATCATATATTCACCACAAATCACAGCAAGAGCAAAACACAGCAAAAACATGTTATGAACAACACATAAAATACACATGCAAGGTGATCAGAACCACTCACACCAAAACACTATCAAACACAAGACATTACAAGGATTAAAAGAGCCCCCTAACTTGATTATAACCGTAGACACACCCTCTTCACAAGCACTTCTAGGAATCCTTGAAGATTCAGCTCACTCTTCCCTTTGGTTCTCTTCCTTCTCTCCTCGGTTCTCTTCCTTCTCTCTAAGTCTCACTTCTCTCTCTACTTTCTTAATTTGGAAACTTAACTATTTTGGAACAAAGGAAATGGTCTCCCTTCGAAGGATCACCATTTAACATGTCCTAAGGGACTTAAATGAGGCCTTGGCCCTATTAGGCCGTGGGCTTCCTCTACCCACACCCTTTCCTAACTTAGACATTTTCCTAAAATGCATCACATGCTTAACCTTCACTTAATGAATTACTTGACTTAAAAGTAAAATGTTGCAAACCCTTAATAACTCAACTAAGTTAATTAATTGAATTATTTTGGGGTGTTACAACCCTCCCCTACTTAGGAGATTACGTCCTCGGAATCTTACCTCAATCAAACAGCTCGGAATAGGCTTCCTTCATCTTGCTCTCTAGCTCCCAAGTAACATGCTCACCAGCAGCTCCTACCCAAACCACCTTCACCAACTTGATTTCTTTTCCCCTAAGAGTCTTTACTTCTCGGTCTTCAATTCTGATCGGCATTGTCTCCACAATGAGGTCGTCTCTCACTTGCACATCATCCATTTGAATGACATGGGGGGGGTCAGAACATACTTCCTCGGTTGAGATACATGGAACACATCGTGCAAATTTGTGATTGGGTGGCAATGCAATTCGGTATGCCACCTTCCCAACTCTCTCCAAGATTTGATAGGGTCCAATGAAACGAGGTGATAGTTTCTTGGACCTCAGAGCTCGTCCAACTCCAGTCACAGGGGTGACTCTAAGGAATACATGGTCGCCGGCTTGAAATTCTAAGTCTTTTCTCCTTTTGTCATGGTAACTCTTACATGCGCTTTGTGGACGCCTCATCTTCTCTCTCGATCATCTTAACCTTCTCGGTAGTCTCTCTAACCAACTCGGGTCCTAACACAACCCTCTCTCCTGTTTCATGCCAACATAGTGGAGTCCTACACCTACGACCATACAATGCTTCAAATGGTGTCATTCCAATACTTGAATGATGACTGTTGTTGTAAGTGAATTCTATCAATGGTAGATACGAATCCCACGCACTTCCATTCAGGAATATGCAACGGTTGCATCAACCCTGCCGGCTTCTGGTGCTCCACCTTTGACTTCTGGCAAGTCAAACAAGCATAGATTTAAACGAGCTACATCCTTCTTCATTCCTTGCCACGTAATAATTTCTTCAAGTCTTGATACATCTTCGTAGCTCCTGGATGGATACTCAACCGACTTCTGTGACACTCCTCCAGAATTGCCTTCTTGATTTCCTCATCATCAGGTATACATATCCGACCTCTGAACCTCAACAATCCTTGCGCATCCAACTCAAAATCTTTGTTATCAGCTCGGCCAACGCTCACAAACATATCAACCAACTTCACATCAACCTTCTGTGCTTCCCTTATACTAACCATGAACTCATTGGTGATCTTCAGCATCCCCAACTTAACACTCCGAGGTGTTACTTCACATACTAGGCTCAAATCTCTAAACTGCTCAATTAGTTCTAGCTCCTTTACCATCATTGATGACATATGCAGAGATTTCCTACTCGGTGCATCGCCTACAACATTGGCCTTCCCCGGGTGATAGTTCGCACCAAGTCATAGTCCTTCAATAACTCCAACCATCTCCTCCGCCTCATATTCAATTCCTTACGATCAAACAAGTATCGCAAACTCTTGTGATCACTAAACACCTCGAACCTCGAACCATAAAGGTAATGCCTCCATATCTTTAATGCAAACACTACGACAGCTAGCTCTAAATCATGAGTGGGGTAATTCTTCTCATGAGTCTTCAGTTGCCTTGAAGCGTACGCCACTACTTTACCTTCTTGCATCAAAGACACATGCCCAAACCTAACATAGATGCATCACAATAGATCACAAAAGGATCCCTTGGATTAGGCAACGTCAAGATCGGCGACGTTGTCAATCTCCTCTTCAACTCTTGGAAACTCTCTTCACATCGGTCATCCCATACGAAAGCCCTATCTTTACATGTCAATTGGGTTAATGGCAACGCCAATTTGGAGAAACCTCAATGAATCGCAGAGTAACCGGCTAACCCCAAGAAGCTCCTCACTTTGGTGGTCGACTTGGGTGCCTCCCACTTCAACACGACTTCAATCTTTGAAGGGTCCACTACAATCCCATTCTTTGGAAATCACATGGCCTAGGAAACTCACTTCCTCAACCAAAACTCACACTTGGATAGCTTCGCATACGCCTTCTTCTCCTTCGTAACCTCCAAAGACTACCCTTAAGTGCTCGGCATGCTCTCTTCCGCCGCTTGGAGTAGACCAAGATATCGTCTATGAACACTACCACAAACCGATCTAAGTACTCATGGAAAATACGATTCATATACTCCATGAATACCCCTGGAGCATTAGTGACACCGAATGGCATTACTAAGTACTCGTAGTGTCCATACCGAGTTCTAAAAGTCGTCTTTGGTTTCGTCCTTCACTTTGATTTGATGGTAGCCCGACCTCAAATCAATCTTGGAAAATACCTGAGCACCCACTAATTGATCCATCAAATCGTCAATTCTTGGTAGTGGATACTTGTTCTTAATTGTAACCTTATTCAATTGTCTGTAGTCCACGCACAACCTCATGCTTCCATCTTTCTTCTTCACTAGCAACACAGGTGCTCCCCACGGTGACACGCTTGGTCTCACGAATTTCCTTTCTAGCAATTCTTCCAACTGTTTCTTCAGCTCGGACAGCTCGGATGCAGACATCCTATAAGGTGCCATAGACACCGGACTTGTTCCAGGAATCAATTCTATGGTGAACTCGATCTCTCTCTCAGGTGGCACATCAAGAATTTCTTCAGGAAACACCTCGGCAAACTCTCTAACCACTGGCAGCTCTTCAATCTTGACTTGATTCTCTATTGTTAATGACGCCCATAATGCAAACAGAGTAACCCCTTCTCCTAACAACTTGCGCACTTGCCTAGCAGGAAGTAAAGCCGATTCCTTCACCTCAGAGCGGGGAAAACTAACCGATCTCTCGGTAGCAATTGATATGAACATGGTTGTCTACCAACCGGTCCATACCAAGGATGACGTCCATTCCCCTACAGTGGTAAACAAATTAAGTTAACAAGTGAAGTCCCCGCCGAATACGAATACGATCGGTGGGCACCGAACATACCGCAGAGGTAGTCACTGAACCCTTAGCCGGAGTGTCAATGACCATCTCCCTTACCAATGAAGACAACACTAAACTCAGTCTATTAGCACACATGGCAGAAATGAAGGAATGAGTTGCACCAGTATCTATAATTGCAACTAGAGGAACACCATTGATATAACACGTACCTTTGATTTCATTCACTACCTCGGACCCAGCTAATGCAAACACTTTCCCCACGCCTCTCTCTTGCTTTGGCTTTGGACACTTGGGACTGATGTGACCCATCTCTCCACAATTGAAACAGACTATCTCCTTTCGCCCACACTCAACAGATAGGTGACCCTCCTTGCCACATCTATAACACCTCTTCACTTCAGGCTTGCACTCCCTCGCCTTGTGCCCAGGCAATCCACACTTGTAACAGGTCAGAATAGCAGGAGCGTCTCCCCTACTAGGCTTTCCTCTCCCTGCGGAATTCCCCCTTCCTCTACCACCAGAATGGTCATAAGGCTTCCAACTGCATGCGAGGTTGAAAAGTCTTCTTATCTTTCCCATTCTCGGCTAGTAGCCACACTATCTTCTTCATAAATTCTACAACTATCCACCAATTTCGGAATACACCCTTATCCTTTGATACCCAATTGCCCCTTGATCTCAAAGCTTCAAACCGTTCTCAAACTTGATACACTTGGAGAACTCAAAGAAGAGCTCAAAGTGTAATGGGGGTAAAACTTTATCATTTCGGAAAACTTGGCAAAGATACTCCGACACGGTCATGTTACCTTGTTTGAGCTCCAAGAATTCCATCTCTTTCTTTCCTCTCACATCTTTGGGGTAGTACTTCCTCATGAACTCTTTCTTAAAATTCTCCCATGTGATCTCCTCCTCAAGAGCCTTCCAACCTTGGAAGAACTCAAGCCACCCGATCGTCGGCTTCCTCAATGAGCATATGAGTCCCAAACCTCACTTTTTGCTCATTGGTGCAATCCATCACTCTGAAAATTCTCTCTATTTCTTTTAACCATGCTAGAGCCCCATCAGATCATACCTCCCTCAAGGTAGGAGGATTCTCCTCGGAAAGTAGCGAGCCCCACGAGCTCCAAAGATCATCGGCATTCTCACGAGGTCGAATCCCCATAGCATTTGCCATCGCCTCCAACGCAGCTAGCCTATAGCAAAGATCATTCCTCCCACTCTTCCACCATTCTCACTTCATCGATCACACAATCAAGAATCGGTTTAGAACGAGCCTAAGACTCGAGGCTTAAGACACTTAGACTCAATACTTGGTCGGACAAGACCGAACTTATGCTCGATACCAACAATGTAACACACCCCTTATCTAATCAATTTGGCCTACTAATTAAAATCGAGTTTCAAAATTCCACTCAATGGAGGCTACATTTGATGATTTAAAAGGAAAAACAAATTCAATTAAGTTCAAATAGTTGCACAAAGATTATACTAAGCATGCAATCATGCGCATCACATCGGCACAAAGGGTCTAAGCCCATAATATAAGGCACCTCGGCCATAACATAAGGCACCTCGGCCAGTAAGCATCAAGTCATAATACATAGTAAAAATTACAACAAAATGTGATAGTTTTAGTTCAAAAGACTATCTATCAGAAAATACACAAGTTCAAAGATAAAAGTACTAAAATCTACTCGGCCCCAACCCGGTTGTTACACGACCGGAGCGAGCACACAACCGACTTGAGCTAGGCACAACCATCACTCATGTGTACCTGCAAGTTGCCGACATGAGAAGCAACATAAAGCAGCTAGGGTGAGTCTCTTAACACAAGTAATATAATGTGAAGAAAGCTTAAGGTTAGAGATAGCACTAAAGCACCTCGGTTCAGCTAATACAGTCACTCACAGATAGTTCAAATAGCCACAACAATTATCAATCAGCTCAAAAACACATTAAATCATGAAATGTATGCATGTATGCAACCCAACCACAGGGCATTATGCAATGAGGTACCTCCACCGTTGTAACACCCCCTTCTATCTAGTCTATTATTTTAATAAATCTAAAAATCAGAGTCTACGAAAAACTTTAGTGCGACCACTTGAGGGTGCCACATTTAAACAACCACATTTAAAAATTTCAAAATACTAAAGAGAATAATCTCCAAGTTAAGATACATAGCACCATAACAGAAATCCGGGAATAAACACCATTGCAGCGGAATTAACAAAACCCAAATACGGAAAATACAGTTATCCAAATGAAAAGTCAATTCATAAAATAAACGACAAATCCTAAATATCCCCCCCGGTGCTACGTATCAGAGCTGACTCGACCATACTAGAAGAAGGTACTCACGTCACCTTGATCCATCATCACTGCAGCGTTGCCACATAAGAGCAACATTCAAGCAAGCGTAAAGGGTGAGTCTCATTTCATAGAAAATAGTAAATAAAACAAGCAACACAATAAGACAAGCATTAGCACACCAGGCAGTACAATCTAATCACTTTCACCATTTAATTATACACACCCAGACAACCACCATAAAATGTATGCAAGTGCAAGATATGCAACCCAACGCCAAGGGTATATGCATGTGGATCCATCACCAAAAAGGCCCAGAGGGCATTCACCATTCACCAAAAGGCCCGAAGGCATTCACCGTTCAACAAAAGGCCCGAAGGCATTCACCAAAATATTTTATGAGGCCGAGGCCTATTCACCAAAAACAATGCACATGCCTATGCAACACCATGACTATGCAACACCACACCAAAACACCAAATTATGCATTAGAATGCTCACCATTAGTTTATTTACTCACCAATCATCAAGAGAGGTCATAGACCCTCAATCACCCAAAATATACTCACCATCAGCATGCATCACCACACCAAACAATCACCAAGAATCATACATAGAATAATCACCCTTAATTTTATTTACTCACACACCTCGGCACACCCTCACACACCTCGGCACCCACTCAAACAACTCGACACCCACTCAAACACCTCGGCACGCACACTCACATACCTCGGCTCCCACTCACACACCTCGGCACACACAAAACACACCTCGGTACACTCTCACACACCTCGGCACCTCACCCCATTCACCTTGGCACCTCGCCTCGCCTCACTCACCTCGGTCACCAACCTCCTTCACCTCGGCACATCACCCCATTCACCTCGGCACCTCACCTCACCTCACTCACCTAGGTCACCTCACCTCATTCACCTCGGCACCTCACCTCACTTCACTCACCTATACCGATCTTAAAACTTCCATAAACGCCATGGATTTATTATTATTCCTTGTTCAAACTACCAACCCAACACCTACCACCCACTTATCTTACTAGATTAAATTAGCTACAACAACCTTAATTCATTAGCAACCATCGACACCCTCAACACCCAAGCAAGGACACCATTCATATACACAAGTAATATTGCCAAAGATTCACTCAAGCATAATACCAAACACCAATCCTTCACTTCATATCCTCCCTATTATTTTCATTCAAGCCATGCTATTAACATTCCACTACCCCTCAAATAAATTTCTTAATTCAATTATTACACCAATTTCCCTTCAATTACATATCATTCCCACTCAATCGCCAAATCAGTCAACATAGCATATATTAATCCAAGTATATATATTCAGCCCACTCATCAATAAATCACTCAACATAACCTATATTAATTCAATCATATGTATATTTGTTCAGCCCACTCATCACTAGATCAATCATCATAACATAAATTACTTCAATCATCACATAAACACTCAATTCCATGACATGTTCAGTACATTCATCACCCAAATCAATCAATTTAACGTATAAGAATTCAATCAAACATATCCTAACACTCAAATCCTATGGTTCCAAGTTTTATAAACTATTGGCTATGGAAAGGAAACTCCCCTTACCTCGAATAAACCAAAAACAGAGCTCTCTCTACGGAGTCACCAACAGAACCACAGCAACTGAGCTCAAAGAAACGAGAATGAAGCGTTGGGATTGTGATGACATGTCCATCAAGAACTTTGCCGTCGTAGCGATCAAAAAGCTATTTGACTCCACCACCGTTATGGTCTTCTAGAAATTCAGCCTTCAGATGTGGCATTGACGGAAATTGTGTATAGGAGGAAATTGATGGTGCGACCAGGAATTTGACGATGCAACAATTTGTTTCAACAATTGCGAAGAAGGGAGAACATCCCATAGGAAGTATTTTCAAGATCACTTTATCAGTGGGAAGGAATATAAGAGAAAATGGGAGGGGGAGTTTTTGAGCTGCTGTCGGCGCCGAAATATTGAGAAGCTGAGGGTTTATGAGAGAGAGTTTTTGAACCTCCCATAGGAATATCATGTAATGGGTTTATAAGAACCTAATTATAAAAGTCACGTGCTGCTCCCATTTCTTTCTTCTAAGATATAAAAATTATTGAATACTGAACCCATTACTTCTCAATATAAAAATATATATATGTATTTCAATAGATGAATAATAATAATAATATTAATAACTTACTACTTACTACTGAGAAATCATTTACTACTATTAATCTACAAATCATAACAATATATCATTCAAATAAATTACTTATTAAAACAACTGCACATAAAATTATCACAAAATTACTAATTCAATCACATGTATATACACAAGTATTAACACGAAAATTGGGGTGTTACAACCGTCGTTATTTAGCCTATCGGCTCTCCGTCGTTACTCCGTCGTTATTTGATATGGAGACCGAAGTCCTACCACATCTGAGGTCGAAACCTCCTCCGTCGTTATATGCACATGAACATGTGACTTCATGACAAATGCAATCACACACCAATCAAACATAACGCATGTGAATGCTTACACCGTCGTTACTCCGTCGTTACTCCGTCGTTCACACTGACGTCTACACCATCTAGACATCATCACAGTGCTAAGGTCGACCCTACTACACCGGTAGAATCACCCTAGGACCTACAACCGACTTCTCAATCACCTCGACACTCAACAACCGACCTCTCAATCACCTCGGCACTCCATTGTGGACTAATTGTCACACGGAGGACCGCAACGACACTTAGGGACCAAAATGTCACCTAAGGACCAAAATGGACTTAATCGCTCCCATACTTGGCACACTTGGTGCTAAAATAGCACTCACAGTGGCGTCCCACAATGTGCTAGGCAACATTGGCGCCTAACATCACCTCGGCACACTATGTGTGTACCTCGGCTAACTACTCAACATCACCTCGGCACACTATGTGTGTACCTCGGCTACTTCGGCATTCTACATCACCTAGGCACCTAGCTCAGCTTTGGCACCTCGGCATGTTACACTCAAACCCTCACTTCGGTAGCGCGCTCTCAGTTACGCATTCCCTTACACTAAAATCGTCTAACTCATGGGGATTCACTTCTCGGTATTCCCTTATTCAGTTCACCTACACTTAGGCATTTGGGCGTTTCACCTTGGTGACGCTACCTCGGCCTGAGGACCTCGGTTCACTACCTCTACACCTCGGTTCACTCCCTCTACACCTCGGTAACCTTAAGGCGAAACATCTACACTTCGGTTTATGCGTCCCTACCCCTCGCTAATGGTGTTTAGACACATACTCTCCCTCAAACTCACCAACAGACTCTCAACACTAAGACACTCTAGGCGTTGACTTCCCTCAACTCGGTTTCTCTCACTCTAAGCTTAAGGGTACTCGGTTTGCTCTGTTTCTTGACTTAAACCCAACATGCAACACATTTCCAGCTCACCACACTCATGCACACTCGGATACTCACTCCATTGGCTCCGATCCTCTCCCTAACTCTACATGCAAGCTCATTTTCTTCACACTACACCGATTCACACTCTAATGCCTCACCATGCAATGCTCTCTTCATACCACACAGAACAGAGAGAGTGTTACACTCCTCTCTCTTTCCCAACCGATCTACCATCGTATATTCACCACAAATCACAGCAAGAGCAAAACACAGCAAAAACATGTTATGAACAACACATAAAACACACATGCAAGGTGATCAGAACCACTCACACCAAAACACTATCAAACACAAGACATTACAAGGATTAAAAGAGCCCCCTAACCTGATTATAACCGTAGACACACCCTCTTCACAAGCACTTCTAGGAATCCTTGAAGATTCAACTCACTCTTCCCTTTGGTTCTCTTCCTTCTCTCCTCGGTTCTCTTCCTTCTCTCTAAGTCTCACTTCTCTCTCTACTTTCTTAATTTGGAAACTTAACTATTTTGGAACAAAGGAAATGGTCTCCCTTCGAAGGATCACCATTTTACATGTCCTAAGGGACTTAAATGAGGCCTTGGCCCTCTTAGGCCGTGGGCTTCCTCTACCCACACCCTTTCCTAACTTAGACATTTTCCTAAAATGCATCACATGCTTAACCTTCACTTAATGAATTACTTGACTTAAAAGTAAAATGTTGCAAACCCTTAATAACTCAACTAAGTTAATTAATTGAATTATTTTGGGGTGTTACAGCTCCAGTCATAGTAGCCCTGAATTGGGATGCTCCGTTTGAGCTCATGTGCGATGCTAGTGATTACGCAGTGGGTGCTGTATTGGGGCAGAGATCAGAAATTTTTTTTCATGCTATATATTATGCTAGCAAGGTCTTAAATGAGAATCAAGTTAATTATGCAACAACTAAAAAAGAATTGCTAGCCATAGTATTTGCACTGGAAAAAATTCGTTCCTATTTGGTTGGATCAAAAGTAGTTGTTTTTACTGACCATGCAGCAATAAAATATCTGCTATCCAAGGGCGAGTCTAAGCCTCGACTCCTTAGATGGATCTTGCTCTTGCAGGAATTTGACTTGGAAATTAAGGACAAAAAGGGGAGCAAGAATGTGGTAGCAGATCATCTGTCAAGGTTGGAAAACAAGGAAGTGACTGCTTTTGAAAAAGAAATCCTAGAAGAGTTCCCGGATGAAAAGTTACTTGCCATTGTGGAAAGACCGTGGTTTGCCGACATTGCAAATTATAAGGCAGCCGGAAAGGTCCCGGAAGATTTCACATGGCAACAGAAGAAGAAGTTCCTCCGAGATGCCCAACATTACGTTTGGGATGATCCGTATCTTTACAAAGTTGGAGCTGATGGAATCTTGAGAAGATGTGTGTCTGGGGCTGAAAGTACAAGCATTCTATGGCATTGCCATGACTCTCCATGTGGAAGGCACTACAATTGGGAACGCACAGCTGCTAAGGTTCTCCAATTCGGTTTTTATTGGCCATCCCTCTTCAAGGATGCACATAATTACGTGAGAAGCTGTGACAAATGCCAGAGGACTGGCAATATTTCACGTAGGGGGGAGATGCCATTGAACCCCATTCTTGAAGTAGAAGTGTTTGACTGCTGGGGCATTGATTTTGTGGGACCATTTCCACCATCTTACAATTGTGAATACATCTTAGTGGCAGTTGACTATGTCTCCAAGTGGGTTTAAGCCATTGCCACTGCTAAGAGTGATTCCCAAACCGTGGTTAAATTCATAAAGAAGAACATCTTCTCTAGATTTGGTGTGCCAAGAGTCCTAATTAGTGATGGGGGTAGCCACTTTTGCAACACCCAACTCAACAATGTTCTCTCCAAGTATGGTGTTACGCATAAAGTGACAACTCCTTATCACCCTCAGAGCAATGGTCAAGCAGAAGTCTTAAACAGAGAGATTAAGAGGATCTTGGAAAAGACAGTTGGAAGCTCAAGAAAGGATTGGTCGTTCAAGGTAGATGATGCGCTTTGGGCATATAGAACAGCCTATAAGACACCTTTAGGCATGTCCCCGTACCAATTGGTTTATGGTAAAGCTTGCCATTTACCGGTTGAACTTGAGCACAAAGCGTATTGGGCACTAAAGTTTTTGAATTTTGCCACTTCGGCCTGTGGGGAAAAGAGGATCCTACAACTACACGGATTGGATGAGATGCGTCTGCAGGCATATGAGAATAATCAGATTTACAAGCAGAGAATGAAGGCATACCATGACAAAAATATCTCACGGAAAGAGTTTCATCCTGGACAACAAGTGTTGTTGTTTAATTCAAGACTCAAGCTATTTCCAGGAAAACTGAAATCTAAGTGGTCAGGGCCTTTTGTTGTCAAAGAAGTGACTCCTTATGGAGCAATTGAAGTGGAGGAACCTGAGTCAAAAAGATCGTTCAAAGTTAATGGGCAGAGGTTGAAGCCGTACTTGGGCGAAGTGGTAGAGAGAGAAAAGCTGGAATTGGTTTTAAGCGACCCTTAAAACCGGAGGTAACATCAAGCTAGTGACGTTAAAGAAGTGCTTGTTGGGAGGCAACCCAATTTTCTCTATCCCTGTCTTTTAATTTTACCTTATTTGATTTTATTTTATTTTTTTCGCATTATTTTTCCTAGATTAGGTACCTTAGGATGCATTGTAGTCACAATCATTGTGGTTTGCAAGTTAAAAATGGATTAGTCGCAATACTACGTTTCTGCGCGTGTCCAACAGTGCGCACATCAGTTGCTGCCAATTGGCGCGCCTCTCGCGCGTAAGTGGCGCTTCACGCGTGACTCTGGGCTGTTGCCCCTGGCATTCCGTGCGCTATCTCGCGCTGCTGTCGCGCGCGAGTCTTGGTTTTAAGTTGCGCTGCAGCTCGCGCTACTGCTGTGTGCGCGTGAAACCTCTCTAAAGTTAGGGTTTTTCCATTTTTTCTCATCTAAGGAGCAATTTGTGTTGGGGTTTTGTGAATTTGTTCCCACTTTCCTTCATCTACAACATCAATCAAGTAAGTAATTCTTTCTCCTCTTCAAATCTTTCAAGATTCATCTAATTTCTTCAATGGTAAAAATTCAAAATTGGATGATGATATTGTTAGAAGTTGTTGAATGCATGTTATTTTGTTGATTCACATGATTAGAAACTGTTAAAAAAAAACAAGTTTGGGGTTGATTAGGTAGTTGTAAGTGGTTGTTTATGTGTTAAGTGGGTATGCACCCCATGAGTTTGATGAAATGCTTGAACTACAATTTCATGAACAACAACTTTACAATTGTCAACAACAAACTTGTCATTGCAAATTGTTTGAAACTTGGTCATGTGAACTCAACATTGTTTTGAGGAAAATGTTTTTTTTTTTGTGTGGGGCTTTGGTTGAGGAAAGGGAATTATATAATGGCTAATGTTGCACTAACCATAACCAATTTGTGTGGAATTTATGTTGATGTGAACAGGTAATGGCTGAAAAAGGAAGGAAGAGGAAGTCTGTTGGTCGTGCTTCATCATCTCGCTCTCGACCACCAGTGTACAACTCTGATATGTTCAGATCATTAGGGTGCGAGAAGTTCCACGAGTCCATTGATGAGACCGCGAAGTTTGTAAAGGAGAAAGCTCTTCGACTGGCTCCAGGTGAATTTGAGGAGATAAGGCAAGCCATCAGTCACCGTGGGTGGGACCATTTTGTGACCTATCCAAAAATGGCGAGCAAGTCGTTGGTTTTTGAGTTTTTCTCCAATGTGTTCTCCAAACCAGCTGTTGATGGAGAGTTGAGTTTTTCGTTCGCAACAAGTTTTGTGAGGGGTCGTGAGGTGCCATTTGATGGTGCCGTTATAAATCGGCTATTTGGGTTGCAGAGAGTGGAAGTTTTGGATTGCTTGTACCGAACCGATAGCATTAGAAAGATGATTAAGTTTGAACTAGGGCGAGCGGCTGAGATTAGCCAAGTACTGTGTAAACCTGGTATGGACTGGGTTAGAAATGCAAGTGGGGAGCCGCAGAAGATCCTTGTTAGCTCTCTCACACCAGTTGCTAGAGTCTGGGCAACCTTTATCCTTGCAACAATTTACCCAAGTTCTAACCAATCGGAGTTGAGTATTGACAGAGCGATTTTAGCCTCTTGCATCATGAGAGGAGAGCCGGTTAACGTAGGGTTTGTTCTTGCGAATGAGATTCGGAGTTTTGCTAAATTCAAGGATGGAGCCTTGCCTAGTTATTGGAGGCATGCGAGCTTAATTGCATTACTGTGTGAGAAAGCAGGGGTTGTGGCTAATGAAGGCGAGGACTCAATTTCACCGGCTTCCGCAATCACCGGGAGTTGGATTTGCTCCAGGGCAGGATTAGAGCAACCAGTGCAAAGAGAGGAACCTCCACAGGAACCTCCACAAGAGCAGCCTGATGAGGATGATCCGACTTTTTCAATGGAAGATTACTCGGTGGGGCCAACTATAGAAGACTTCAAAGAGCTGCAAGGAAGGATGGATGTTTTTGTGGTGAATCAGAATGAGATGAGACAAAACTTGTATGATCTGAGGCGGAGTCAGGAGGAGATGGCAGCAGAGCATAGATTTGGGATGAGAGCCCTCTACAGAGCCATTTGCACGTCTTAGAGTGGAGGTCAGCTGGATCTGGAGGCTGATATCTTTCAGGCGCCTCCGCCGGACTCTGGACGCGGTTGAGTAGTCTACTCACCGCTATGGTTATTTTCTCTCCTTCCCTTATTTTGCATTGTTTGATTGTGTATTTTGATGTTTTCTTTTAGTTAGTTGCCGTTATGTGATTTTATTTTTGTTTTGCTTTGGTATTTTGTAAATAGGCCTTCCCCTAAATTAATCAGTGAGGACACTGCAATGTTTTAAGTGGGGGGAGGACCTATTGTCAGTGTCAGTGTCATGGATATAATATGCAATCATGTAGTGAAGTTCTTTTTTTGAGAAAAAAAAAAGAGAGTCGAGTTGAGCAAACTTAGTGATGAATTGGTGATAATTGAGCGAATAGTACCCCTATGGTGAATGAACTAGTGCACTCTTGCTTCCACACTCAAAACATAAACTCAGGTGGAACTTAGTGATCCTAGCTAGAGATGATTGTAGCTAAAACTAGCTGTTTGGTGGACCATGGGAATTGCCAAATTTTTACTAAAATGTAGGGTAGCATAAGAAACTAAGTTTGGGGTTCTCTAAGTTATACTAATGCACAGCATGTATGGATGGGATTAGGACAAGTGCACACAGTAGAAGTCAGTTTAAGCCAATGTGCCACCAGTTTGAAATTTTTGTAATTGCTTCAAAGATCAAAGCCATATTGTCCTGACTCATTTGAAACTATACCTGTGCCTAAGTACATGAATGCATCTGGAGGTCAAAGACCTGTGCCATGCAGGAATAAATGTATCTGCACTACGCCAGAATGGCTAAAAAAGAGCGCCACATACCCAGCGTTTTTTAATAAACGCTGCGTATAGAGAGGAAGAGATTGCACATAACCAGCGTTTTTTAATAAACGCTGCGTATAGAGAGGACGAGATAGGAAAATACCCAGCGTTTTTCAGCAAACGCTGCGTATAGAGAGGACGAGAAAGCCAAATAATCAGCGTTTTTGAGGAAACGCTACGTATAGAGAGGAGGAGAAAGCCAAATAATCAGCGTTTTTGAGGAAACGCTGCGTATAGAGAGGACGAAAAAGCCAAATAATCAGCGTTTTTTAGAAAACGCTGCGTATATTAGAACGAAAAACTACATATTCAGCGTTTTTTTAGAAACGCTGAATATTTGTTTTAATTTTTTTTTGTCTTCCATCCTTCGTCTTCCATCCTCTTCGTCTTCCATCCTCTCTTCCCCCTCTTCGTCTTCCATCCTCTTCGTCTTCCATCCTCCGTCTTCCATCCTCTTCGTCTTCCATCCTCTCTTCCCCCTCTTCGTCTTCCATCCTCTTCGTCTTCCATCCTTCGTCTTCCATCCTCTTCGTCTTCCATCCTCTCTTCCCCCTCTTCGTCTTCCATCCTCGCGAATCCAATCAATCAAACAAGGAAAGGAAAGAAAAGAAAGAGAGAAACTACCGATCGGAGAAGAAGAACCGAAAAACACATCCAAAAAAATGGCTCCTTCAGGGTGGCGATTTAAACCGCTCCCCTTCTTGGCTTCCTCTGAGCGCGCGCGCTCTCGTTTTCTCATGTAAAATCTCATCCAACACAACGATCTCTTATTTTCATTTAATTTTATTTTCGTTGAATTTCATTTCTGATATGAAACGATGTTGTTTTGGTGGTTACAGGTATGGGAGCGGCTTATGGAACGGCCAAGAGCGGTGTAGGTGTTGCATCGATGGGTGTGATGAGACCTGAACTTGTGATGCCGGTGTTAGGTACTTCACTTCTTTGCATCGTTTATCTTTTCAATTTTTTTATTTACTTTGTCTATTTTTCTTTGGTTTAAGCTTTTAGGAAGTAGGAGAGTTGGTTTTTAAGGTGGGGATCTAGATGGAGTGAAATGGAATTTGTTGTTGTTTGATTGGTTTTTAAGGATGGGGATATATTTGCTTTTAGGTGAATGAATTATTATTGAGCTTTACTAGATTGACCCGACTCCATTGATTAGGGTTAGAATCCAATTTTGATTAACTTTTAGATTGATTTAATTAATTAATTAATGGGTTCTTTCCATTTTGTTGTAGCTAGTACTCATCCATCGACTTTGTTTATTGTTGTTGTTTTGTTGCATGCGACCTTGAATACAAAGTTACCAAATATTTTGGAACTACTAACTCATTGCCGATCAATTTCTTAACAGTAGTTTGTTCACTTGAATCATCTTTTATTGAATTGCGGGCTCATTTGCAGAACAATAAGCTAGATCAACTTTCATTCGTTGCTTTCCTTTTGAATTTTGACCAAATTAGACCTATTTCTAGACTTTGATTCTTACAAAGCTTTACTTATGGTGGATGCTTCCCTTGAAGGTTATGTTTCAAGGTGGGGAATTGAAGGCTCAAGATTGCACTACAACATTTCTAATACATAATATATAGGAACACCTCGTATTTTACTCTTTGAAAAATCATTGCGTGCAACACCTAAACAGGTAACATTCTTCCTTCTTCGTTTCAGTAGAGCTGGATTTTTATATTTTTAATATGCAATCCTATAAAATCATTGTCTGATACTTTAGTTTGAATGACATTAATCTGATATTATTTTAATCTGATATTTTTCCGGAACAAATTTCAACTGCACTCGTTATATTTCTAAATTGATTAATATACATCTTATCTTATATTTCAAACAGAGTACCAAATATTTGGTTAATTCCTAATTCGGATTGAAGTTTTTCAAAGAAACCAAATACATAGAGAATAGAGTGATTGAAGTTTCAAAGAAGCGATCATCGTTATGCTTGTGGGCGGGCATGATCTTTGTTAGTGTGTTGCCGATGATTCATCATGCTTTAAATTTAATCCACTTTAAGTAATATCGTGGTGTAGTGATTATATAATTGGATTGGATGTATGAATGACTCAACTAATGATTTCGTTGTTGTTTTTGATAGGTTCCTATAATGCTTAGGTCTAGTTATTGCACATTGTATCGTAATTCGGAGAAGGATTTGACCGAGCTTGGAGAGTGTCCGTATGATCAAGGTGGATATTTCATTATTAATGGGAGTGAAAAGGTTCTGATTGCTCAGAAAAGATGAGCACCAATCATGTCTATGTCTTCAAGAAGAGGCACCTAATAAGTATGCTTATGTGGCTGAAGTTCGGTCCATGGCAGAGTCCCGCAGCAGCACCTCCCAAGACTATGTTTGTGCGCATGCTCGCCGAACAAGTTCCAAAGGGGTAAATACAATGCATTGTGTGTTTGTATCCTTTTTCTCGCAGATTTGTGTTGTGTTATGTTAAATCACATTTTGCAGATTGCTTGATATCTTGAGGATGTTTAAGTTTATGCCTTTTTACTCTTTACTAGGGTTCTTCAGACAATATATACGTGCTACTCTTCCATATATTCGAACAGTAAATTCCTATCATTATTGTGTTTGAGCACAGGATTTGTCGCAGACAAGGATATACTTGAACATATATGCTACGACTTCTCGGATACTCAAATGATGGAGTTGCTTCGTCCTTCCCTGGAAGAAGCATTTGTAATTCAAAATCAACAGTGGGTTACGCTATTGCTACATATTATTTGTGAATTGTGATCGCCAAATTGACGATTTATCGTCTAGATTTTTACTAGTTTCAAATGATATTGTGGAGAAGTTTATGAGAGAGCTTTTGCAATACAATTGAGATGCGTATGAATTAATTTCAACTCATGGTTATTGCAAGATTTTTTCAACTTTTTTTTTTGCTATAAATACTTTTGTAATGTAATTACTCCATTAGCAAAGATTGCCCTTCCATATTGTGTCATCTCGATTTTGCGGATGAATTTTCATCTCTTTTAAGTTGTTTAGATGATTCGTAACTCTTGTCACTTGTGAAATATTGCATCATTTGATACACACTTTTCTTGATACTCCATGTATTTGGTATTATGAAATTGTTTGAATACCTTATATATTTATCCCCACTTCAGTTGCACTTGACTACATTGGGAAAAGAGGAGCAAATCGTAGGTGTAACCAAGGAAAAGAGAATTAAGTGAGTTGAATTGTATTTCAGTAATGCCCGATGATGATTTGCACACACCCTAATTGAGTAAGGGTTAAACTTGTATCATAATTTGTAGGTATGCTAAGGAGATTCTTCAAAAGGAGATGCTTCCTCATGTCGGTGTTGGAGAATATTGCGAGACAAAGAAAGCATACTATTTTGGGTAAGTTTGTTCCTTGTTTGATCTTGCTTTTTCATTTTGATGACATGGTGTTTATTATGCCTATCATTACCTTGCCCCCTGGATATATCATTCACCGGCTACTCATGTGCACTTGGGCGGAGGGTCAAGATGATAGAGATCATTACGGCAAGAAAGAGGTCGGACTCGCGAGTCCTCTACTTGGTGGTGCATTTAGAATGGTTTGTTTCTCTAGTCATTGATATTGTTTTACATATTTGGTCGTGTTATGTGGTACTTTCTTATTTCTCAATTCTCGGTTGCCATAATCTGATGATGCACTTCATGGTTGCCAACTTCATCAAAGTTAGCTCATACCGATTTAATCCACTTTAAGTTATGTTGTTTTCTCGTGCACTACTCTGTATTTGTAATTTTCATATATGTTGTGGGTATTATCTTGAAATAATATGATGTATCGTTTGTTTCAACATTTTTAGCGGTCATTCGTGTATCTTATTTGATATGCACTATATTTAAATTGGCTTGAAATATATTGATTAATGACTTTGTGTAATTGTGTTATTGTTTTTGATTTTTGAGAAGAGCCCAACCAAGATCAAGAACTATGGGATATGGTTGAGGTACCGAGTAGAAGCGGCTATCACAACATGTACAAGGAGTTTTTGTATTAAAGTCCTTGGCCCTTGAGGAACAGTTACTAACTGTAAATTATAGTTGGTTTTGACTTATGTTGTTGTTTGTTATATATTACATTCATTTGCAAATCCATAATTAGTTATTGTGTTGCAGTTGAATTTGGTAATCTTCTTATTTATTACTTAATCAATATTTAGTTTGGTGACAGATGCCAGTGAGTGACTAACATGGATAATGTACATATTGAGTAGTAGTTCAATTGTATCAAGTAACCAAGAGATTATAACTTATTAATTTGGATGTATGATTTAATTTTAGATGTATGATTTAATTTTTTGAATGTATTTTGGATGTATAATTTAATTTTTTTATGATGTATGATTTAGTTCAGGTTTAAATACAACAAATTCATAGATATCACTATTAAAAAATATTTTGGATGTATGATTTAATTTTTTTTGTTGCAAATATAAAATAGAAAATACACAAAAACGAAAAAAATTAAAAAAAAATAGACAATATTCAGCCGCTTTTAATGAATTACTGGGTATTTAGTAACACAAATAGGCAATATTAGCGCTTTTAGTGAAAGCTGCGTATAAGGAAATATTCAGCTTTTTTTACAAACGCCGCGATCCGGGAAGGCAATGGGGATATATTCGCTTTTAAAAAGCGCTGCAGATCTGGGAGGACGCTTTGCAAATATTCAGCGCTTTTAAAAAGCGCTGCGTATCTGGGAGGGCGTGTTTTGCAATGGGTGGCGCTTTTAGGAAGCGCTGCCCATTGTTGGAGTGAATACCAGCGCCACGTTCAGCCAGCCACCAAAAACGCTGCCCATGGATGAAAAAAAACGCTGCCCATCTACTAGATCTGTTGTAGTGCTGGAGGATAGTTCAAAAAAAAACTAGTGAATAAGTGCACTGTCCTAGAGTTCTGAATTGCTAAATCAAAGCCTTTTGTCATGCTTAACCCCCATTCGGAGCGAGAATTGTTAGTCTACCTTTGATTTTGAAACATCTTTGGCAGTCTCGGAAGTAAGCCCTCTAGTCTTAGCTAAATGCATTTTGAAACTAGCTATGTTCCAACTGAGTTAAGTGTCACACACGCACTTTTGAGCAAGAATGTGCTAGTGAAAGTAGCACATGTGGGTTTGCAATTGAGTGGCCAATCTGAACGTTGATGCTCAACTCGTTTCTTTGATGTTTGTGTTAAGTAATGGATTCCTAGTGATTGCCTGTTATCTATGTCTGTCTGTCTTGTCTTGTCTTTGCTTGAGGACAAGCAAGTGTTTAAGTTTGGGGTTGTGATGAATCCCCATCACATGATGTTTTTTCACTGCGAAAAAGGGGGATTTTACTTGATAATTTGATGAATGAATGGAAATTGTTAGGAGAAAATTAATGAGTTGTTCTATTTGAGATTTAATTGCCTTGCAGTGTTTATGCTGGGTTTTGTGGTGTTTTTGTGCCCAGGGACTAGGTGGAAGAGAAGATCAAAGAAGGGCAAGCAATTGGACTCAATTACGCAAGTTTGGAGCAATATGTCAAGTGGCGCGCCATCTCATGCGCTTGTTGAAGTAAGTGGCGCGCGAGTTCTGTAAGTCCTGGCATTCCTTGCATAAGTGGCGCGCCATCCTGCGCGCAAAACGGCGCGCGAGATCACTGCAGCGCGTTAAAACCCCATTCTGACGTATTTTTGAGGACTTTTTGACGAATTGGAAGCCCTAGCACACGGAAGAGAGCTCCTACCTCCTGACGGCTACTGAGGAATCAACACTTGGGAACAAGGATTGACGATTCAGATGCCTTCATTCCACATTTCATCTCGTAATTATTCTCTTTCTTCTACTTTAATCATGTGGAACTAAATCCCCCTTGTTAGGGATGAGTGCACTTTGATGTAAAACTGTGGTTATTGATTTAATTTAGTACTTTTATCGTTTTCTCTCTTCGTTTGTGGATCGAATTTCTATTCTTTAGATGTTTATATTTGGAAAAATATAGAATAATATTTGTTTCAATAATTTAAATGGAAATTTGGTTATTGAATAGCTTGAAATTCGATTCCTTCAATTTCGTCGCTTAGGGATAATCGCCGATTTGCTGTATGTGTCTGAATTCTCGTCGTTTAATGCTTGTTATGATTATTAGCACCTAAGGGATTAGGGTTTTTATGAATTAACAAAGGCTAATCACCTAAGGGATTAGGGTTTAGTAAAAGAGTGAATTCTATAGCGAACGAGAGAGAGGAATTATCTTTTAAAGAATAAATCAATGATCATAGTGGAAATCGAAGGGCCTTCATCCCTAGCATCTTCTCATCGCATATCTTTCATTGTGTTCCTCATTCTCTTATTATAAAAAATCCAAAAATATTTTATTGCTTTACTTCGAGCTTGATAGCTCAATAATTATCAAACCAAAACCCCCTTTAAACTTGGTTCCTATTAGTAGCTGTTAACGTCTTTAGTAAAATAACTTCGATCATTGAGGACGATATCCCGGTACTTACCGGTTTTATTACTTGCACGATTCGGTACACTTGCCGAAAAATTTATCAATAATCACGTGTTATAAATCATAAATACTCACAAGTCACGAAGGTATGATATGCATGTCTCATTCAGCACAGATGGGGATGTCTCTCCGTAGACTCAAGAAAAACAAAAGGATAGCCGTCTTTGCCTCACCCTAGCACTACAAGAAATTCACGTATTACCGGCGGATTTGGTGCATTCCGGCGGATTTTTTCCGCTGGTACATTTCCGGCGGAATTTTTTTCCGCCGGTAATATTTCCAAAATCCGCCGGTAATATTACCGACGGATTTTTGAACATTACCAGCGGATTTTTGAACATTACCGGCGGATTTTCTAAAAAAAAAGATTTTATTTTATTTTTTAAAAATCCGCCGGTAATGTTCAAAAATCCGCCGGTAAATTACCGGCAGATTTTTGAACATTACCGGCGGATTTTCTAAAAAAAAAAGATTTTATTTTATTTTTCTGGGCAATTACTCAATGATAGCTTAAACTGTGAACCAATGGGTATGTATGCAGGTTTAGCTTCATTCATATTAAACCTGTCAATGACTTTCTTGGAATATCCTTCCTGAGTCACACAAAGTCCTTGATCATCAGGTCTTGTTTTGATCTCCATACCAAGAATTTTCTTGGCTCTCCCCATATTCTTCATCTCAAACTCTTGTTTCAATAGTTCTTCGAGCTTAGAAATCTCATGTTGACTCTTGCTAGCTATTAGCATGTCATCAACATACAAGAGTAAGTAAATGTAGCTATGATCCTCAAGTTGTTTATAGTAAACACAACTATCATAGTTGCTACTCTTGAATACAATGACATGATGCCTATGTAATCCTATATATGCACTCCATGTGTTAGTAATCCTATTTTAATTATAATGAAGTGATGCCATTTTGGATAATTACTTTAGTTTAGCTTTGTGTTTCCAGTAGAAGATCCAAACAACTTTATCTGAGTACTAATAAGAATTCACCTAGGCCACATATTTGAAACAAAAAAATTCACTTAGAAGAAATCTGAACCATCGGTACAAAATCTGAATTGAGTAAAAAAAACTTAAACCAAAAGAACTCTGAACCATCAATACATTTCACTTAGGCACGTAAATATTCTAAAATTTCCTCTACTAATTATCGATCACAGTTTAGTTGAATGGGTAGATTCCCTTGTCTAAGCAAGCATTGCATATTTGTTCATATGGGGTATTTTGTAGTTTGTTTGATCCTTTACTTTTCATAATTTCGATCATGCATGCTGAAGAGTGAGAAATATTTTATTTGAATCCACGCTAGAAAAAGTGTCATAAGAATCTTTCACAGCTTGAATAAGGTCGTCAACTGTCTTAGTCACTTTCTTTTGTTGTAATGATTGAATGACGCTAAAAAAATTCTAAATCTAGAACATTCAAATCAGGAGAATTGGGAGGTTGGCAACACTTTTACAATCCTGGGATTAAGTTTTCCACCACAACTTGAGTTTATCAACAACTGTGAAATTATTTCTCTTTTGTTGTTATCCAAAAAAGTACATTTTTTGAGAGATGGTTGTGTCTCACTATGAATATTATTTCCTGTTGCATTAAAAATATGAATAAATAGTGAGAAGAATACTTAATTGAATAAAAAAAATTGCTTCAAAAAAAATTGAATTAAAAAAGAAGTGGCAGAATACATGTTTATGAGTGTATGACGTGATGTGTTGATATTATACTAGTACACGTGAAGTACACGTGAAGTAAAGTCAAAAAAACTAGCCTATGCATAAAGTGACACAGTGATGGATAAAAAAAATGCAAAGGTGAGTAATATTGTATCAACACCATATAAATATCGACACCATATCCATTTCCACCAATATTTTCTTCTTAATTGATCCCATGAAAACTCATTTCCAGCAATATTGTATTCTTCTGATGGATGGTCATTTTCAGCAACAATACTTTCTTCTTCCCATGGATAATTATTTCCAGCAACATCTACTTCTTCAGATGGATACAAGTTCAAGTCAATACCAGCAGGGGCGGATCTTCATAGAGTTTGGGGAGGACCACGGTCCGCCCTCAAATAACATACGAAATTGCTATAATACCCCTGTTATAAATAAACTACTAATTAGATATATCTTTTGCGGTGAATTGATAACTTTTTCGGTTGGCCCAGTGGTTAAAGTTCAGGTCACAAATCTAATCTCTCGTGCTCAACTCCCATTGGGGTCAATTTTTCTTTTTTTGTTTGTTTTTTATGGCCTTTTCTTTTTTTGGGTCAAGATGTGTGGCCTTTTCAATTGGCACTAGCTTTTATTTTCTCATGTTTTGCGCTTAATCCTCGTGGCTTTGTATTTCTTGTGGGCATTTTTTCCAATTAGACCATGATAACACCATTTTTATTTAAATACTAATAATTGCTATAAAAATGACTTAAAATTGTCTCTAAAAATGCACTAATTGGAGTTTATTAGAATCATGAATTCAAATATTTTCTTTTCACGCATATTGACTCATTGTTGAAGATTCTAAGATTTAAGTATCACATGACTGCTCTCAAAGTATATTTTAATCTTAAGTGTTAAAAATTGTCAATTTTAATCTTAAGGTTGATGAGATCCTTTCACTCTCATATAACAAACAACGTTCTCTGCATCGTCTTATAATTCTCAACATTGTCTTCTCATATTGTCGTTGCAAGTTTCTTTCATTCCGGTGAATTTCTGAAGGTATCTTTCTGCGTTTTTGCATTTCCGCGTCTCTGTTTATTTGTTTCTAAGTTTTCATGTCTCTTTTATTAGTGGCCCACCCTGACTTTTTAGTCAAGATCCGCCACTGAATACCAGTGGTGTTCAAATCATTGCATGAGATGTTTAGATCAATATTCAGAGGTACATTCCAAGGGGTGTTCAAATCAATATTTAGAGGCATTTTTAATTGGATAGTTGATCGTACCTTGACCAATGAAGTGTTGAAGTTGTTGTTGTCCTGCTGACTGGGCCGGTCGTTGAATGAATGAGAGGACCGGTCCTGGCTTCACGCTGAGCACCTCGGGTGGTACCTGCAAAGACACTCCGACGATCTAGTGAGAGGTCGCTCGGGCAGATAGCACAAGGTAAGAGAACGTACCTGATGCCATGTGCGAATGGCATATATATACTGTAGAGTCCCGACCGTTAGCGAAGATTTCGGCCGGTCCCGAGAATTGCGGTCCAAGCAGCGTGTTCGAGCCGGTTTCGTTGGGCTGGGCTGACGGCCCACTTGCTGTTGGCAGTCCTTGTAATTGCTGATACACCCATGAACAGTTGCCCCCCAAGCCTAGGTCGCTTAAGAGCGGGCTGAGGCTTGAATTGCTGCCCCCAGGAGTGTCGTTCTAAACGAGACGGGCGCGGCCGTGCGCTTTCTTGACTTGAACGGTTTCGACCGCTCGCCAACCATCGGCCGTGCTGACGCGACGGTTGGTCTTCACTGACATTTTAGACATGACGTTTGGTGTTTCCGAGGTTGTCTGAAGGCAACTATTGGTGAGAAGGTGAAACGTTGCGACCCTTCGCCTCCCGATCCCTTTTCGCGCCTTGGGTCTGCGCTATAAATACCCCTTCAGTGAAGATTATTCCTCACACTTTCGCGATTTGCTCGCGGCCACCGAGTTATCTGCGCCGCCGACTGCACTGTGATTTGCTCCCCGTGACGCTCGTCTTTCTTTGTTGCGACCGATTCATCACATCTGTTAAGGTATGGATCAATTTCTCCGTTTACTTTTTAACTTAGTTTTTCTTTGAACGCACTTCGCGCTCTTCTACGCCTCGTGATAGGGGGTGTCAGGTCTGAGGACGGCCAAGTCGCCCCCTCTCACGAGTACTCGCTCGATCGACCGACTCGATCCCCTTATCACAGTCTTTGGTATATGCCGTGGGACGAAACAGATCGCTCGTATTCCGGAGGGGCCGCCCCAATCTCTTGCCGTCCATATGTCTAAGCCGCCCGAGGTCGCTCCCGGAGGAGAAATCTAAGTCGTCTTCGGTCGACAAAAACTCTGGTTCTTCGAGCAGCAGTTCTTCGAGTAGTACAAGCTCGAGCTCCAAATCTTCTAGCCAAGGATCGCGGCTTGAAGAGTTCGGCTCTAAGTCCGCCCATTCTGGCGACGGCCAGACAACCTCCACCATCGGGAACGCCGTATCTCGAACGGACGGAGAGGAGGAGGTAGAGGTGGTGATTGTAGATGATGACGAAGTGCTAAGTGCCGTCCAAGTCGCGGACGAGGAGATGGCGGAAGCCGAAGGTGACCGAGTGGAGGAAACCAACGAGGAAGTGGTAGCTCAGCCCGCAGCTAGCTCCTCTGGTCGAGAGGTTAACAACGAAGGAGGATCGAACGAAGAGGCGGCCGATGTTCAAACTGATGTAGCCCGGGACCCATCTGACATGTCTTGGGTGTCAGAAACTCTTCGCTCACACAGGAGTATACTTACGATTCGGCCGCCACTTCGCCTCGACCGACCTTGATCTTTGCTTTCAACGAATCAGAATTTGGAGGGTGAGAGGCATGAAAGATGGAGAAGATATTGCCACTTATTCCAGCAATCTTAAGTTCACGATGTATCAGATCGTGCTCGAGAGGATGAACATCATCCCACCTTTCACCGAGTTTCAACGTGACGTTCTGCGTCATATCGGGGTCGCCCCCTCTCAACTCCATCCCAATGCTTGGGCATTCTTAAAAACTTGCGAAGTCCTTTTAACCAAACTTGGTTGGCCGGTATCGATCATGCTATTCTTTGCCCTCTTTGAGCTAAGTCGCTCTGTGGAGAAAGCGAACAAAGAGAAGAGGGAGCAGGTCTCTTTCAAGATGCAGAAAACTCAGCACCGATATTTCAAAGCTTATCAGGAGTCACTGGGCGCGGCTTGGAGAGGCCAATATTTCTGGGTCGTTCCGAATAAGGAGGCCGGGATGGCTATTTCTGAAATCCGGCCCGACGGCCGCTTCGGTCCCCTTACTTCCCAATCATGTGGAATGAAGCTCACTTTTTTAGGCGGCCGGGCGATTACATCTATTCTGTCAAAGATTTGGGCGAGACCGACTTGGAATCTTTAGAGATGATCAAGACTTTGGCGGGCATGTCGCCCCTGCACTCTAAGGGCGACATACCTTGCCGTCCCTTCGTCTTGCTCGTTGGCCGGGCTCTGGAGGCCGAGATCGGTTTGCTTTTAAACTTTGCCTTTACATTTGTGCTGTCTATCTTCTCTTCTAACTCTTAAATTGTTGTTTTGCAGAAAGAATGGCCGGTAAATCGTGGGCAGTGATCGATGCCGTTCTGAATCCCATGAAGGGTAGCGCCTCCAAGCCGCCCCCACGTAAGGTCGTCGACTTGGACGGCTCGTCAAAGGTGCCTCAAACTCCGAAAGGTCAAGGGAAGAAACCGGTTGCTCGGTCGACCCCTCCTGCTGATGATCGTTCCGCCAAGCGGCCTAAGTTTGATAGCCGGGACTTGGACCTTGCTAAGGATGATATTCCTATTCTCTCGCTCGACGGTCTAGGGCAGGTTGAGTTTGAGCGGTTCAAGAAGAAGCCCATGGCGGTCTGTGCCTCCCTCTGTATGGGAATAGATAAGATTATCCAAGATCTGGTGGACGAAGCTGAAGGTATTTTATTTTTCTAGCCCGTGGTCCTTTTGCTCACTTTCGTCCGACTAACCGACCATGACTATCTCTGTTTGCAGGAGCTCGGGCTGAGAAGGACAAAGCCTTGACGAAGGCGCAGCAAAAGTATGAAAAACTGGCCAAGTCCAAGAAAGATGCTCTGCAGCGGGCCGAGGACGATCGGGCCAAACTTTCCAAGAGGAACAAAGAGCTCGCCGGGCAAGTTGCAAATCTGAAGACCGACCTGGGAGTCCTGGAGAAGGAGAAGGCCGAGTGGGGAACCGAGAAGGCCGAGCTGAATGCTCAAATTCGGAAGATAGCCGAGCACGCCCGGAATGCTGCGATCGAGCAGTTCTTCAACGCTCTAGGTCAAAGTCGCGGTACATCGAACTCAGCCTTGAGCATCAACTTTGATGAGAAACTGATCAGACCTGAACACTATGTCGAGAACAGCAAGATCGTGCAGCCCGAGGAGCTTGATGATCAGGGTAATGTCGTTCGTCCTAGCTCGATCCTCTTCTGAAGCCCGCCTGCGAGCGGAGTAATTTTGTAATCCTTTGACTTGCCTTCGGGCCCGACAATTTGAAAGCTGCCTTCGAGCAGCGAGATATTCGAGCGCTCGGTTTCGGCCGGGCGTCTCCGCTTTGTAATGACTTTAATTTGTCTTATTTTGTTTATTTGAATTCGCATTGCTACGTCTATCCAACTTGTACGTTTATTTGTCTAAGTTAGTTTTCGAACTCGTAGGCCGCTCGGCGACCGTTTTGTGCTATTTCGAAAGCGCTCGTTGACGTTTGGGCCATTTCGATGGCACTCGATTGGGCCATTTCGATGGCACCTGTTGGGATCATTTCGATGATCTCTCGAGGTAGGTCGTTTCGACGGCCTATTATAACGGGTTATTGCTTAACCCTTGGGCCATTTTCGATGGCACTCGTTCGAGTCAACTCGGTGACCGTTGTTTGTGCCGGCTCAGTGGCACACGCTACGGATCGTTTCGACGACTTGAAGTTTGCGGGTTATTTCAACCCTTGGGCCATTTCGATGGCACTCGAGTTAGATCGTTTCGACGATCTGTTCAAGTTTGATAAATCTTCGACCGCTCCTTTGCCATGAGCATTCTTGAGCGACCGGGCATACATTCTTTGCGAGAAAGTAAATAACAACAATTTTTCAAAGGTCAGGCCTCTGTAAAAAACCCAGTGGGAAAAAGAGCGCCCGCCTGTCTTTCATTAATAAATCGGTCGTTCATTACATTCAAACATAATACTTTCTAAGTTTCTCTGCATTCCATGTTCTGGGGATAGTCGCCCCATCCATGGTTTCCAGCTCGTATGCCCCCTTGCCGGTCTTGTTGATGACCCTATAAGGACCTTCCCAATTTGGTGCCAGCTTTCCCTGTCGAGCATTCTTGTTTCCCACATCTGCGCGTCTCAAGACGAGCTGGCCGACCGAGAAATCTCTCTTCTGAACTCGAGCGTTGTATCTGGCTGCGACCTTCTGCTTGATCAATTGTTCTCTTAGTGATGCTTGGGTGCGCAGCTCTTCAACCAGGTCCAACTCTTCTCGTATAGCTCGGTCGTTGTCAACCACTATAGGGGGATTCGAAGTTCTCCAATTTAGTTCGCCCATTTCTATGGGTATTACAAAGATCGATCCCATATACGACCGAAGGGGACTCCGGCCGTTGAATGAGGGGTTGTCCGTAAGCCCACGTAACCGATCGCGACTCTTCGACCAGTTCCCTTTCGCTTCATCGAAGTCTTCGCCTCAAGCCACGCAGATAACTCGTTGGCCGCCTACCGCCGCGTTTGTCCGAGGGTGCTCGACCGAGGTGAAACGCTGTTTTACCCCTAAGTCGGCCAACATTTCTCTGAACCTTTTGTCTGCGAACTGGGTGCCGTTGTCGGTTATCAGTTGCTGAGGGATCCCAAAACGAGCTAACACACACCGTCCGAAGAACTTGCTGACTTTGGCCGATGTGATTGTTGCGAGAGGCTCGGCCTCGATCCACTTCGTAAAATAGTCTACTGCCACGATCAAGAACTTGAACTGGCCTGGGGCAGGTGGAAACGGGCCTAGCAGATCCATGCCCCACCAGGCGAACGACCAAGGTGATACAAGACTTTGTAACTCTGAGGAAGGTGCAATGTGGACGTCAGCATGTACTTGACATTTCTTGCATTTCTGAACGAGCTTCTTAGCGTCCTCGTCCATGGTCGGCCAGTAATAGCCGGCCCTGAGAGCTTTCTTAGCTATGGAACGTGCACCTTGGTGGCTTCCACAAACACCTTCATGAATATCCCTCAACACATGGTCGGCTTCGACCGACGTAAGACATCTTAACAATGGGGACGAGAATCCTCTTCTGTATAATTTTCCTTCTATTACCGAATACTTGGTCGCCCTGAGTCTGACCAATTTCGCTTGCTTCGGGTCGCTTGGCTCTTCTCCTTCAACGATGTACCGTAGGATGGGGCGATCCAATCTGAATCTGTGTTGACACATAGAACGGCCAACGACTGGCTTGGCTTGGTCGACACGCTCGGCCGAATTAGGGTTTCTTGAATCAAACTTCTGTGATTACCCGAAGTCTTGGTACTTGCAAGTTTTGATAGAATATCTGCTTGAACGTTTTCGGTCCGAGGCACATGTACCACTTACGCTTCGGTCGAATCGCTGAGCGGCTCTCTCTTACTCGCCGGATAACTTTTCAAAGACGTCATCCTTGGCATCGTATAAGTCTTTGATCTGCGAGACAACAAGTAAGGAGTCTGATCTGAGTTCCACCCGGTCGACTTGAAAATCCCTAGCGAGCTGCAGGCCAGCTATGCACGCCTAATACTCGGCCTGGTTGTTCGATGTGTGGAACGCAAAAGTCAATGAAACTTCCACGGCAAGGCCTTCTACATTTTCTAATATTAGGCCTGCTCCACTTCCTCTGCTATTGGACGACCCGTCAACATGCAAGATCCAGGTCGTTGTGGCTTGATCTTCTGGAGTCGGAGTCATTTCCGCTATAAAGTCGGCCAACACCTGCGCCTTCGCGGCCGATCTTGATTCAAATTTGATACCAAATTCACTGAGTTCTACTACCCACTTTATCATTTGTCCCGCCAGATCTGGCCGATGGAGGACTTGCCTGATTGGCTGATCGGTCCTTACCACGACCTGGTGGGCCACAAAGTAGGGTCTCAATCTTCGAGCGGCAACTAGAAGAGCAAGGGCAAATTTTTCTATTTTCTGGTACCTCAGCTCGGGCCCGCGCAAAGACTTTTTATCGATGAAGTAGAGTTGCATTGTTTTAGATCGCTTTCTCTGACTAACACAGCGCTCAGAACTTCTTCCGCTATAGCCAAGTATAGATACAGTGTTTTGCCTGGCAACGGCTTGGTCATAATTGGTGGGCTAGTCAAAGCTTCCTTCAACTCGTTCAATGCTTGCTGGCATTGGTCGGTCCACTCAAAGTCTACGTCTTTCTTCAGGAGTTTGAACAGTGGAAGCGACTTGCAGGCCGCTTTTGGTATGAATCGGATAGAGCCGCTACCATCCCGCTCACCGTTGGATTTTTTTTTGCGTCTTTGGCGGCCTCATGTCGGCGACCGCCCTACACTTCTCAGGGTTTGCTTCTATCCCTCTTTCAGTTAGATGGAAGCCCAAAAATCTGCCGGCCCTCACCCCAAAGGTACACTTCTCTGGATTCAATCTGAGTGAATTCTTCCTAGCTTCTTCAAAGATTTCCTCGGGTCGTTCACATGATCCGGATCACCCCACTTTTGATGATCATGTCGCCCAAGTACACCTCGAGATTCGACCGATCCGTCTCTTAAAAATTTTGTTCATCATTATTTGGTAAGTCGCTCCGGCGTTCTTTAGCCGTAAAGGCATCACCTTGTATCTTGAAAATTTCCTCGATCCGTCATGAAATTTGTCTTGTGCCGATCGGGTGGATACATCGTGATCCGATTGTATCCCGAATAAGCGCCCAAAAAGACAATAATTTATAACCCGAGGCACCATCGACCAATTTGTCAATGTTGGGCCTTTGGGAAGGCATCCTTCGGGCATGCCTTATTTAGGTCGGTGTAGTCTACACACATTCTCCATTTGCCATTCTTCTTTTTAACCAACACGACATTGGATAGCCGTGTCGTGTACTTGATCTCTTCGATGAAATTGGCCTTTATGAGGTCCTCAACGGCCTTTTGCGGCTTGAGATTTTTCCTCATTCTCGAGTTCGTCTTCTTTGAGCGATCGGGCTTAACCCCTTCATCGACCGAAAGTTGATGGTGGCTACCGATAGGAATGCGGGCATGTCGATGCCCGCCATGCGAACAGTCAAGATAGTCTTTCAAACATTGCACAAGGTCTTGCTTCACTTGCTCTGGTAGGTCGCTACCGAGCTTAACTGTCTTTGTTGGGTCGTCTCCCAACTGCACATCTTCCAGTTCCCCATGAGGTTCTGGTCTTTTCAATTTGTTCTTTAGCTCTCGGGCTAAGTCGTCATCGTTATCCTCTGGGTCGCTATCTGGATCATAACGAGCATCCAAATCAGCGAGATTGACCTGGTGACCTTCACTAGTGTTTTGGGAACTTGGGCCACGATCTACTTCATCGCAACTCTCTTGATATAAGTAGTGGCTCCGCCTTGCTGCCTCTAGGTCGGCCGCCAGGGTAACCACCTGGTCGTCTCTGCTGTAAAATTTCATTTTCAAGTGCACCGTCGATGCCACTGCCTCTAGCTTGCCCAGAGTCGGCCTACCAATGATACACTGATAGCATGATTTGATGGGGAGTACGAGGAACGCCGCATGCACCTGGTACAAAGTGCTCTCTCCAGTGTCGTCACCAAATGTGACCATGAGTTCGATTGTTCCCAACGGGTAGGTGATCGCTCCATTGAAGCCCGTCAGGGGAGTAGGCTCGGCCTGGGGGATTATCTCGCTCTGATCAACCTTGATCTTGTCAATCAAATCTGTAAACATGATGTCGGCCGAGCTACCCTGGTCGACTAGAATTCTTTGAACTTCTGTGTTGGCCATAACTGCCCTGATCACCAACGGAACATAACTGTTTGGCCTGCCGTCGAGCAGGTCTTCATCCCCAAAAGAAATGGGCGGTCTATTCGTGACCGGTCGTTCTGCAGAAGTTGAGGCAACCATCAGGAGCTCGTCCCACTTTCTTTTCGTAGCTTTGTTGGACTCTTTACGATCCAACGGATTTCCACCGTGAATAACCATCGCTACATTGCGGCCTTTGGACCGTCGAGTATCTCGATCTTCAGACTGATCTTTATCTTGGGTGCTCGTTATGACTAGAGCACCCTTTCCTCTGTCCGGATCTTTCTCTTTCGTCTTCTCTTGAGGTCGGTCGTCTTCCTCCGATCTCACATACTTGCCCAACTTTCCTTTCTGAATGAGCTCTTCAATATCGTCTTTGAGGGCCATACAGTCGTTAGTATCATGACCCTTGCTTTTGTGGTAACGGCAGTACCTTTTGGTCGGTCGTGCCCCTTTCTTGAGCATGAGTGGATCGGGCCGCTTTACACCCACAAACTCATTGTTCTGGCACTCATTGTAGATTTGTGCAATGGAGGTATTGAGACGAGTGCGATGATCAAACTTCTTGTCTCTGAAATCAGGCCGGTTGTCTCGGCGACCTTCACGAGCTATAGCCGGTCTGTCTTGCTCTTCCTTTGGTCGCGCACGGGCGGCCTTTCTTGCGGCCAAAGTTTCTTCATACGCCATATGGACGTTGGCCCTTGTTAGGAAGAAGCTGAGATCTTGATAATGGTTCAATGTGAATTCCTCTACGAACCTGTGGTCCGGTCGAATACCACGCTTTAGATATTTCAACTTATCTTTATCTGACAAATCACGAACAGACTCAGCCTCGGTATTGAACCGGTCTATGTACTGTCTCAGCGTCTCATTATCACCTTGAACAATCGTGTCCAAGTGTTCTTCATATCGATATTGGCAGCGGTTGGCCGTATAGTGCGATAAGAAGATTCTGATCAGGTCTTGCCATGAGGAGATAGTGTTGGGGCGAAGGGTCTCCCACCATTCTAATGCCCGGCCGTCCAAAGACTGAGGGAACAGCCGACACTTCATGGTCGAGCCCAGCTCTCTCAGAATCGCAATAATTGTTAAAGTCACCAAGATGCTTGTGCTGGTCGCCACGACCGTCAAACTTATTCAGATTAGGAGGCTTTCTTAAATCTCTGGGATCCTGTAGCGCCTGATTTCCCTGGTGAATGGGCCGTGACCGTCTTGAATGCCGTTCGACCCAAAGGGTTGCATAGCGAGGCACGCCTCGTTGCCCGGCATTCCATAAAACACTCCGGATGGGCCAGACGGTGGAAGTTGAGGAGGTCTTCTGGGGCGTTTGCTTTGGCCTCTCCTCGGCCAATGTGAGACGTCCCCGATCCTTCCATCTCTGTAATCTTCAAGCTCTTCACGAGAGTCCCAAGACCTGCTTCTCGACCGACGTGAACCGGACGACTCATTAGAAGAGTACCTGGTGGGCGAGCGGCCGGTGTCAGGACGGTAGCTGGAATCATCATAGTCATCGTAAGATAACGAACGGCGTCGCAAGACGCGTTCGCCGCGCTGCGCGCGACCCACGTGCCCTTGTTCGTCGCGCCGGAGACCGGTGGGTGGTGCTCTCTCGGCGAGAAAGGCTCCTTCTAGGAGGGGAGCGATGTGCACGCGTAGGGTGGCGTCGATCAGAAGGTTCTCCGTCTTCCGCACGCTGGCGGTCCGGAATAGACCCCCTTTCGTAGCGAGAGATCAGCTCATCTCTATCTCGCGATAACACGGTTCTTGTTATGCAGGATCTCGTAGAACGGCCCGAGTGACATGCTCGCAATGGTTCTGAATGCCCGCTTCAATCGGCTCGGCGGTAGATCATTAGGAAGGCGGTGGATCGTTGAAGGACCGGCCCACGGCAGATTGTGCACTGCAGGCTCTCGCCGTGGATGTCCTTGAGATTCGTGGATCGTAACGGCCACGCCCTCCGGGGTCTGTTGCTGGGGATGTTGCCCGGAGGGGTTGAGTCTGGATGAGGCCCTCGTTTGGGGCCGGTCGCGTGGAGCCATGAATGGAGTAGGATAGCACTCGGGCCTCCCACTGTGGTCGCCAATTGATCGTACCTTGACCAATGAAGTGTTGAAGTTGTTGTTGTCTCCGCCGACCGGGCGGTCGTTGAATGAATGAGAGGACCGATCCCCGCTTCACGCTGAGCACCTCGGGTGGTACCTGCAAAGACACTCCGACGATCTAGTGAGAGGTCGCTCGGGCAGATAGCACAAGGTAAGAGAACGTACCTGATGCCATGTGCGAATGGCATATATATACTGTAGAGTCCCGACCGTTAGCGAAGATTTCGGCCGGTCCCGAGAATTGCGGTCAAGCAGCGTGTTCGGGCCGGTTTCGTTGGGCTGGGCTGACGGCCCACTTGCTGTTGGCAGTCCTTGTAATTGCTGATACACCCAGGAACAATAGTGATGTTCAAATCAAGTCTTTATCTTCTATTTATAAGACAAACATTCATCAAGTTTGCGCCAGTTTTTTAAGTGAATTTTAAATCTTGTTTGTGCCAGTTCTTCTAAAGTGAATTTCAATTTTGAGTTTGCGCCATTTTTTTTTTGTTGGGAAGTGAAAGGATTAGTAACCAGTTTATGTACAAATGCTGAAGGTGGCTAGTGATGTTTCATTGGCAAAATAAGATGAAATAAATGTGCCAGAGCATGAGAAAATGAACCACCGAAGCAGATGAAATAAATTAACGTAGGTAATGATAGTACTACACACTTATCAAGTTGCTTTTTTGGATAATCAAGAGACCTAATAAATTCTTTAAGAAATTGATTTAATAAGGGTAATATGGGTAGTTCAAGTACTTCGTAACAAAAATAAATGGAAGTTGGTAGTTTTCTTAATAGGTGTGATATAGTTAAATTTGCTTATAATGTGTAACGGAGGGAGTATCAATCATATAACTATCAAACCTCTTGTACCATTGCTTTGGAGATTGTTTTAATCCAATATAAGGATCTTTGCAGTAGGCACACTAGGTTCTCATTTCCCTTTTCCTCAAACCCTTTTGGTTGAGACATGTAGATTTTCTCTTCTAAGACACCATGTAGAAAAGCTGTTTTGACATCCATTTGCTCAAGATGCATTTGATAGTGAGCAACAAGAGCAAACATAACCCTTATTGAGGTGTGCTTGACAACTGGTGAGAAAATCGCATTGTAGTCCACTCATTCCCTTTGAGTATACCCAATTTGGCCACGAGTCTAGTGTTATACCCAAATTTTGTTCGTCTTTTTTTTCTTCTTGTTTTAGTCGTTTATTAGGGGCGTGTTTTGAAGTCGCATGATTACGAGAATTATTAGTATGGCGTCTCGGTTACCAACCCGAACCAATCTCAATCTCCCCGTTCAATTAAATCAAAATACCATTGTTTAAATTAGGCACGCACGCGAATGATCGATCTTTTCGTGCGTTCTTCAATTTAGTCTGCGTATTTGGGTTTGAGGCACGCGAATGATCGATCTTTTCGTGCGTTCTTCATTTTTCTCAAAAAAATTGGTTTAAATTCAGACTTAAGAATGTGATTCCAAGCTAATTTTTTTAACGCGCCCATTTCTTTTATTTTTTAGTCTCGTGTTAGCGCAGTTGTCTGGTCCGACCCGTTCTCGTCTTTGTGTTTGGCCCGACTCTTTTATTATTAATTTTATTTTGTGCAGTTATGTTATTTTGAGTATATATATATATATAGTCCAAAATGTCAAAATTCTATTTAGTTTTATTTACAATTTAAAGGTGTTTAATAGTCCAAAAATGTCAAAAAAAATACTTTTTAATTTTTATTACAAACCGGAAGTGTTCGAATGTCCAAATGTCCAAAAGATACAAAAAATAATAACACAAAATTTAGAAAAATAAATAAATTCGAAAATACAAAAAATAATAAAAAGCAAAGAAGAAGAAATCGGGGTTCCAAAGAATTGCTCTCCAAGTCGCTGGCTTGGATCCAGACCTGAAAAGAGTCAAAGCCCAGTCAAAACAATTAATGACTAAACCTAGAATTTTAATATAAAAACAGGATCAGACCTCAGTCAAAGACGAATTTCAAGGTAAAAAAAATCAGAAAAAAGGATTAGGGTTTTACACTGAAACCCTAATCACTTAAACACGCTTTGAGATCAGAAAAGCAGTCAAGATTTTCGAGCACAGGCAGCACAGAAACAGTAGGATCATCAAGTAGCAGTCCACGACAACGCAGATCGTGTTCTTTCGGGTCGTAATTCGAAAGTCAGGTTGGTGAATGTTTTAATCCCTCAACAAATGTGTTGTGTAGTCTCTTTTAACAGATCTGTGATGTAAAATAAATATGAATTCCGATCTGTTTTGTGTTTTAGTTTTGAATAGGTTAGATGTTGATGTGTATTAAAACCAGTAAATCACACAGAAACGAAAATAAAAACGAAAGCAACCAAATTTGAAACTGTTAACAGAATTTTTTTTGAAAGAGAAACAAGGAGAGACAGAGGAGGAGGCAGAGAACAGAGACAAAAAAAATAAAAAAAAGCCAACCTTTGTTCGTCATCTTCTCCGGCGACGGTGACCCTCCGGTCAACTTCTCCGGCGAGACCCATGGCCATCAGGACCCACCACAAAACAGAGCCAGCTACCACCACGAAACCGAATCCCTCACCGTCGCAACCACCCCCTCACAGATCCACGCCGGCGTCACCTTCACCGCCACCTCCATCACCCACCATCGTCGTCGCCTCCCTCTCCCCTCTCAACCCGAAACCGAACCGCTTCCCCCTCATGAAAACCGGCGCAAACTGCGCCAGAGTTTCTCTCACTCTCTCCCCTGAAATCTCGCCGTTGATTTCGCCCTTCTCTCTCAGTGAGCGGCGCGGCGCCGCAGGCTGGAACAGGGATAGATTGTTTTTAGGGTTTCTGTTCCTTCAAGCTTAGGGTTATATACTCCTTCTTATTTTTAATTTATTTTATATTCAGATTACTAAATGCACACCCCCAATTCATGCACACACCCTTCCCCCATTTAAGCCCAATTTTGCATTCTTGTTTACACCCCTTAGTATTTATACAGACCCCTGCTACTAATAAAACCCCAATTTACTATGTTCACCCCATGTTTCATTATTTTTAATCCTTTTCCAATAATAATATAAATAATTTTTCTCGCAAAATTAAATAAACGACTAAGTCGGTTGTACAACCGGGTTAGTCATTGTTTTGGGGCCAATGAGCTGTACAGTTCAGTAACCCTACAAACCTAATGAATAAACTATTCTTTCTAAAAAATAAACGGCTAAGTCGGTTGTACAACCGGGTTAGTCATTATTTTAGGCCAATGAGTCATGCATGTTCAAGAACCCGAAAACTTAATAAATACGAATAAACCATTTTTCCTAAAAAATAGGGGATTAAGTCGGTTGTACAATCGGGTTAGTCAGCGTTCTAGGAATCAGTGAGCTGTATAGTTCAAGGAATTCTAGGACCCCTACACTAAAAAACACCAACCAACAAACCTTTTTCAGGAAGAACTACGTAGCTTTGATTCCTCCATTGCATCTGGAGGTACGTAGGAGCAAGACTCAACTCTTGTCAAGCACTAAAAAACAAAAACCTAAATAAGTCTTTTTTTACAAATAAAAGGGTAATTGTTAAATAAATCTTAAATTAATTAGACAACAGGATGTCGTGGGGTGCTAATACCTTCCCCACACATAACGACTCTCGAACCCTAACAACGCCTTATCTTAAAACTTAAAGGGATTTTCCTAATTTACCCTTAAACTAAAATTTGGTGGCGGCTTCCTAAAGAACCTTTCGAAGAATCCTTTCCCGGATTTTTCGGTCGTTACAGCTTGCGACTTCACTGGGGAGTTTTTTATTTTTAGAGAGTCAAAACCTAGTCTAATTAATTTAGGATTAATTCAACTTTTACCCTTGTATTTATTTATTTGCTTTTGCATAATTATGTTATTTATTTCTATAAACCCTAGGGTAGAAGACGATATTTGTATATATGTTTGTTTGTCTGTTTGCAGCTTTGGGTTGTTTTTAAATTGCTCCTACACACACTTCACTTCTACACTTCACACACTTATGAGAAAAAGTCCTCTACCCGGACTCGAGCATAAACCTAAGTTAGAACGAGATTGCGTAGTGATGGCCTGCGGGACGTACGTCTCGTTGGGTGGTCACGAAAATCTCACCTAGAGTTTGATTCCTTTTGAGGATGCTATCCCTTCTAATAGCTTGCTTATTGTTGGGGTCAGTGTTCTTGACTGGGGTCCTTGGCTCTAGGAACCTTGTGTAGGATTCTTTAAAACTACCCTTGTGAGGCTCACTATAAAAGAAACCTTAGACCCACTCATAGGGTACCCTTCTAGGGTCACAAAGGAGCTTTATACCCTCGCATTCGAACGAACATTAATGCATACCATCTTTTATCCAAAAAAAAAATTAAAAAAAATCAAAAAGTCAAAAATCAAAAACATTTTTACTACTTTTTTAGAAAATATACCACATGCATACAACAAATAAACATCTACTGTTGCGTGCACTTTTATGGCCGTCAGGGAATTAAAATCTTTACCTTGGAGAGAAGCCGTGCACGCTGAAGTCAAAATTAAATTTTGTACTTTACTCTCCAATGAAAAGTTTATAATTCCCCGACATGATAAAATCATATATTCCCATACATTATCATTACATTCGCATTTCACATACATTCATTCGCATTTCATGCACACTCATTCATTTGCATAACTACATCATGCATTACAAAAAAATCAGCATAATATTAGGAAAAATGTGATGAGAGGTGAGACATTCGGTTGCAAGCTCAAGGTGTTTCAAGTCATTTTTTTGGAAAGGGTTTAGTCATACTTCGTTGCAAGCTCAAGGTGTTTCAAGTCATTTTTTAATCGAATGTTGCATCTCTTCCATCCCTTGATAAATGACCGAAATGTCCATCAAAAATTTCTATTATGTTTCAACTAATGTTAGCTCTCCACGAAGCATTTGTGTAGTGACTTGGGTAACAGGTGTGTTTATTTGTGCTTGAATCAGTTAATGTCCTTACTATCATCCCCTGTCAAAGTCTAATCCCACCCCGACCACCCATAAAGTACATACGCCCCACATCAGTACATATTTGACGTTTCTGGTTGGTTCCCCTAGTGAAATAACACTTTAGGCCCTCACACTGGGGCAAATTCGTGATCTCCAAAATACCTTGTCAACATTGTACTCCCTTGGTGCAAGTCCTTTACAAAAAATCAAAAAGACCCGTTAGGTTGAAAACTAGTAAGAGCGGCCTAAGCAAAAATTAGGGCACACAAAAAAGGAGAAATAAAGAAAAAAGAGCAAGTATATAAAATAAGTAAATTATTTTTTGAGAAAACAAGCAATCATGACTTGAAATGAAGTTGAACCATCTTTCCATATCCTCAAAAATCCTTTACCACCCACCTTAAGCCAAAAATCCTAAAAATCTCTCAATCACCCTAGACAAGGATCAATTCCACATAAAAATGGTGTATCATTTTTATCAAGTCACTCAGCTCGAAAGAAAGAAAAAGAAAAAATCAAAATAAAAAAGAAAGTGAAATCAAAAAAGCAAAAGTGGTACAATTATGAGCTGGTGCTTCTTACCATTAATGCATAAGAGATCCTTGTCCGAAATAAACCCCCCAAACACTTCCCTTGTCCTCAATAACCCTTTCCTTCATAAATCATCACTCAGTAGCCGAGTTACATCACCAAATCATTTGCCCCATCAATCATCAAACACTTCATTGAGCCTAATAACCCCTTCTTTCACAAACCATTAACCATTAGCCAAATCATACCGCTCAATAAAAAATCATCCGTCCCATCAATCCCCAAACACTACTTTGAGCCCAATTATCATTTCCCTCATAAATCACTAACCCATCAGCCACATTACAACTCCAAAAAACCATTCTGATCGATGACCGGCCGATTGCTTTTGTTTTCTCAAAGTTTTAATCTTAGGACAAATAAGTTTATTTATTTACAATATGTTTGCTCAAAAAATATATATATATCTCAAAAAAAAAAAAACAAAACAAAAGGCTTGCACCACAAGATTCATTCAAGTTACAGTTATACTAAGACAAGGTCTGGTGATCACCAAGTGTAGTTTTCATCATAGCAAACTCAAGAGTATTGTAGTCTGAGAGTCATCCTAAAGATAACCACAAGTTTATACTAGGATCGTCACCTAGATCCTAAAGTGGGGCATCCCTCACCATCTATTCCATTTGAACTTGGAGAAATTTGTACAGTGTCATACCACACCCAAAACTATTGCCATACTGCATAAACTCCAAAACCCATTACCCTAACTCCGTCACTTTCCACAACCTCACCGAAACAACCGTCTGAAGTCCCGTTATCAAGTGGGGCAACCCTGTCACCCTTCACTCCACCTACAATTGGGGAAATTCACCTACACCCATCTCATCCCCTTGTTATATCCACATCAACAAAACCATACCGGGGCAATTTCTCAACTCATTACCCTATATGCTGCTACTCTAGTCGGGGCAACCTTTTCCTTACTACGATTGGGGCAACACCAAACTCCATACGTTGAGATAAGTTATTTACTTTCCGCCGTTCATTCCAAAGCCAATGCATTCCCAATTCATCATCTTCTAGACAGAGGCAAGTTATTCACTAACCCCCATCAAATCTAAATTGGGGCAGTCCTGCATTCCTTGGCTTGGGAAAACCTACCTTTCATGACATTGACAAAGACCAGTCAGTCATTCACCCCTTCATGTGCCACAATGGCCTCAACCTAGGCCTTAGAACCTCAATTTAACTGACTCATTCATCTATATTTGCACTACTATACATCTTTACTAAACAATGCTTCAGAGAGAGAGAGACACAAGTTGATCATGTAATGTTAAGGATTCTCTTAGCTAACTTTGTGGACCTAAGGCTTCGGTCATCATGGGGCATCAAAATGGAAGAGAAAAATGAGCGAGCTTGCAAATACTTTTTCACATCAGTGTCTGTAAATAACAACATTGAGATTGCTGAAGTATCGAATCAAAACTATTCTTTTCAAAGAATGACCAATATTCACCTCTGCTTCTCGCATCTAAAGTCTCACATCTCATCATTACCAAAAATGTTTTTATACCCCAATCACTCATATCACATCATATCATGTCATATCATATCACATCGTATCATATCATATCATATCATCACCTCATGCATCATAGTATTTGCACCCGAGCATTTCATTTGCATCATTTTCACATTTGGCATTCATCATTTTTCAAAAAAAAAAAAAAAGCGAAAAGCAATAAGCAAAAGAGAAAAGGAAAAAGGCATTCCACATCCTACCAGATACCAATCATTGCTTGCACCATTAATTGCTTCATCAAACGTAGATTGGTTTTCCCTTTCTCGGTAGATGCATTTGTTAGGTGTGCTCGGATAAACACGATCGTTGTTAGTCCCTATTTTGTCCCTCTAATATCGCTTTAAGCGTTGATCTCATATCGTATCACGATCACCAAGTTGATCCTCGCACCCGAGTGGTCCTTCGTGAGCACCACGCTCCTTCGATGCCTAAGTGGCCCAGTCGCAAACGTCGTAGTCGAGCCCGACGGACCTTCCGGACCCGCGTGGTCCTTCGGACTAGCCGTGTCACCTAAGACATGGTGGACGCCCTCTATTGGTCAACATATCGCCTCCGGATCCGATCTTGACCCCGCCGCTCGAATCTAAAGGCCCTCAGATCGTTTTACTAGTACCGCAGCTAGTAGCGCTCCTTCAGACCACGATGGTCCTCTATTAAGGCCTAGGCAGCCTTCTAGACCCCGAGTGGTCATTCAGAGCTTTAGTGCTCCTTAAGGACCCAAGCGGCCCTTCAGAGCCTTAGTGCTCCTTCATATCCCGAGCGATCCTTCATTTTGTTCTCGGTTAATACGCCAAGTGTTAACCGCTCCCTGTATATTCTTAAACCCTCTATTTCCCCTCTAAACGAACAAAATTGACGTCTATTCTATCTTTATTTCCATTTCTACTACGAAAATTTGAATACACCTCACATTTTCTAGTAAAATATAAATAAAGAGGGGCAGCTGTTATACCCCAATTTTGTCCGTCTTTTTTTCTTCTTCTTGTTTTAGTCGTTTATTAGGGGTGTGTTTTGAAGTCGCATGATTACGAGAATTATTAGTATGGCGTCTCGGTTACCAACCCGAACCAATCTCAATCTCCCCGTTCAATTAAATCAAAATACCATTGTTTAAATTAGGCACGCACGCGAATGATCGATCTTTTCGTGCGTTCTTCAATTTAGTCTGCGTATTTGGGTTTAGTCGTACGTGAACAGGTCTACCAAAATTCATTTTTCTCAAAAAAATTGGTTTAAATTCAGACTTAAGAATGTGATTCCAAGCTAATTTTTTTAACGCGCCCATTTCTTTTATTTTTTGGTCTCGTGTTAGCGCAGTTGTCTGGTCCGACCCGTTCTCGTCTTTGTGTTTGGCCCGACTCTTTTATTATTAATTTTATTTTGTGCAGTTATGTTATTTTGAGTATATATATATATATATAGTCCAAAATGTCAAAATTCTATTTAGTTTTATTTACAATTTAAAGGTGTTTAATAGTCCAAAAATGTCAAAAAAAATACTTTTTAATTTTTATTACAAACCGGAAGTGTTCGAATGTCCAAATGTCCAAAAGATACAAAAAATAATAACACAAAATATACAAAAATAAATAAATTCGAAAATACAAAAAATAATAAAAAGCAAAGAAGAAGAAGAAATCGGGGTTCCAAAGAATGCTCTCCAAGTCTGGCTTGGATCTAGACCTGAAAAGAGTCAAAGCCCAGTCAAAACAATTAATGACTAAACCTAGAATTTTAATATAAAAACAGGATCAGACCTCAGTCAAAGACGAATTTCAAGGTAAAAAAAAATCACCGAAAAAGGATTAGGGTTTTACACTGAAACCCTAATCACTTAAACACGCTTTGAGATCAGAAAAGCAGTCAAGATTTTCGAGCACAGGCAGCACAGAAACAGTAGGATCATCAAGTAGCAGTCCACGACAACGTAGATCGTGTTCTTTCGGGTCGTAATTCGAAAGTCAGGTTGGTGAATGTTTTAATCCCTCAACAAATGTGCTGTGTAGTCTCTTTTAACAGATCTGTGATGTAAAATAAATATGAATTCCGATCTGTTTTGTGTTTTAGTTTTGAATAGGTTAGATGTTGATGTGTATTAAAACCAGTAAATCACACAAAAACGAAAATAAAAACGAAAGCAACCAAATTTGAAACTGTTAACATAAATTTTTTTGAAAGAGAAACAAGGAGAGACAGAGGAGGAGGCAGAGAACAGAGACAAAAAAAATAAAAAAAAGCCAACCTTTGTTCGTCATCTTCTCCAGCGACGGTGACCCTCCGGTCACCTTCTCTGGCGAGACCCATGGCCATCAGGACCCACCACAAAACAAAGCCAGCTACCACCACAAAACCGAATTCCTCACCGTCGCAACCACCCCCTCACAGATCCACGCCGGCGTCACCTTCACCGCCACCTCCATCACCCACCATCGTCGTCGCCTCCCTCTCCCCTCTCAACCCGAAACCGAACCGCTTCCCCCTCATGAAAACCGGCGCAAACCGCGCCAGAGTTTCTCTCACTCTCTCCCCTGAAATCTCGCCGTTGATTTTGCCCTTCTCTCTCAGTGAGCGGCGAGGCGCCGCAGGCTGGAACAGGGAAAGATTGTTTTTAGGGTTTCTGTTCCTTCAAGCTTAGGGTTATATACTCCTTCTTATTTTTAATTTATTTTATATTCAGATTACTAAATGCACACCCCCAATTCACGCACACACCCTTCCCCGACTTAAGCCCAATTTCGAATTCTGGGCCTCCAGATGCGAACTGGGCTTTCTTGTTTACACCCCTTAGTATTTATACAGACCCCTGCTACTAATAAAACCCCAATTTACTATGTTCACCCCATGTTTCATTATTTTTAATCCTTTTCCAATAATAATATAAATAATTTTTCTCGCAAAATTAAATAAACGGCTAAGTCGGTTGTACAACCGGGTTAGTCATTGTTTTGGGGCCAATGAGCTGTACAGTTCAGTAACCCTACAAACCTAATGAATAAACTATTCTTTCTAAAAAATAAACGGCTAAGTCGGTTGTACAACCGGGTTAGTCATTATTTTAGGGCCAATGAGCTGTACAGTTCAGTAACCCTGAAAACTTAATAAATACGAATAAACCATTTTTCCTAAAAAATAGGGGATTAAGTCGGTTGTACAATCCAAGTTAGTCATCGTTCTAGAATCGTTGAGTCAGATAGTTCAAGGAATCCTAGGACCCCTACACTAAAAAACACCAACCAACAAACCTTTTTCAGGAAGAACTACGTAGCTTTGATTCCTCCATTGCATCTGGAGGTACGTAGGAGCAAGACTCAACTCTTGTCAAGCACTAAAAAACAAAAACCTAAATAAGTCTTTTTTTACAAATAAAAGGGTAATTGTTAAATAAATCTTAAATTAATTAGACAACAGGATGTCGTGGGGTGCTAATACCTTCCCCACACATAACGACTCCCGAACCCTAACAACGCCTTATCTTAAAACTTAAAGGGATTTTCCAAATTTACCCTTAAACTAAAATTTGGTGGCGGCTTCCTAAAGAACCTTTCGAAGAATCCTTTCCCGGATTTTTCGGTCGCTACATCTAGCTTTAAACCTAGGTGGATCAGTATCACTGATGCCTTCCTTCTTTTTGAATATTCATTTGCATTCAACTAGCTTTACACCAGTTGGCTTCTTTACCAATTTCCAAGTTTTGTTCTTGTGCAAAGCATCCATTTCATCTGTCATAGTAGTATGCCACTCCTTATGCTGCTTGTTGTTCATAGCTTGAAGATAATTTTCTGGTTCATCATTCATCAAACATTCAGTAGTATTGAGAGCATATGTAGTGTTTGACTCATATCCAAACCTCCTTGGAGGTCTAGGCTCTCTTCTTTCTCTGTCTCTACACAACAAATACTCTTCATCAGGTCCATCATCTTCATCTGTCTCTGATGCATTGTGAGCATCTTCCAACTGATTCTCATGATTAGTTTCTTCAGTGACAGATTCTGTTTGAGTCCTTTTTAGCTCCACCTCAAGCTGAAATTCTTCATTTTTGTCTTGCTTTTCAAGTATTTCATTGTTGCTACTAGTTTCAATCAACTTGGACTCTTGGAATATGACATCTCTACTGATTATGCATTTCCTTTCATCACTTGACCAAATCCTATAGCCTTTTACACCATCGGGATATCCCATAAACAACCCCTTCCTTGATCTTGGCTCTAATTTCCCTTCACTCACATGGAAATATGCTAGGCAACCAAAAATTCTTAGGTTTTTGAAATCTGGTGCCTTGCCAGTCCATATTTCTTTTGGTGTTTTAAAATGTAGAGCTGTAGAGGGACTTCTATTTATGAGGTAGCATGCTGTATGAACTGCTTCACCCTAAAAGGACTTTGGAAGCTTGGCACATGACAACATGCATCTCACCTTCTCTAACAAGGTCCTATTTAATCTCTCAGCAAATCCATTTTGCTGTGGAGTGCCTCTCACTGTTAGATTTCGGTATATCCCATGTTCTTTACAAAAGTTATTGAATTCCTCATTGCAAAACTCTAGACCATTATCTGTTCTAAGTGCCCTGACCTTTAAGCCACTCTGTGTTTCAACTCTCTTTTTCCATTCTACAAAAGTCTTAAAAGCTTCATCCTTTGTTTTTATTAGGTAAATCCAAACCTTTCTACTAAAGTCATCAGTAAAGGTTATGAAGTACCTATTTCCTCCATGTGTTGGTGTCTGTAAGGGTCCCCATAGATTAGAGTGAATGTAGTCCAACTTCTCTTCTGTCTTGTGAATTGCAATAGCAAATTTTACCCCTGTTTGCTTACCCATTACACAATTTTCACAAAATCCCAATTCAGTGATTTTGTCTCCACAAAGAAGCCCTTGTTTTTCCAATTCCTTCAAGCCTTTCTCACTCATGTTCCCAAGCCTTTGATGACACATGAGAGTCTTGTTATCAGAAGATTTGATCATATTTGCTTCACCAGTGACAGTGCTACCAATGAGCACATACAAGTTGCCCTTCCTTCTCTCACCCTTTAGAACTATCCTTGAACCTTTCACGACTTTCACCATACCATTTTCACCTTTGAAACTGAAATCGGCAGCCTCCAAGGTACCTAGTGATATAAGGGATCTATTTAGATTAGGCACGTGCCTTACGTTTGTAAGTTTCTTGACAGTCCCATCAGCTAACTGTAGCTTGACAGTTCCAATACCAATCACCTTACATGCCTTATTGTTTCCCATGATGACTTGGCCACCATTTTATGACTTGTACTCCACAAACCATTCCTTTTTAAGGCACATGTGATATGAGCATCCCAAATCTAAGACCCATTCATCATCACCAGAAGTTGTTGCAGTGGAATTGGATTCAATTCTTTCATCATCTGCAGCAACAAGAACCTCACAATCATTCTCATGTCCCGTGCATTAAAATTCATCGTATTCACCAAGAATTTCACAATCATCTCCATGACTAGTGCATTGAAATTCATCATACTCTCCAAGAGTTTCGCAGTCATCTTCATGATCAATAACCAGAACTTCATCAGTACCAATAGTGTCAAACCTGTCATCACAATTATCTTCACCATTCATTAACAATAGTTCACAACTATCATACCCATCCGATGCCACAGAAGCACTGCTAGTGTCTTCTCTGTTCTGGTTCTTCTTTTTATTATTCTTCTTAGGACAGTTTCTTTTAAAATGTCCCTCCTTGTCACAAATGTAGCACCTATTATGTTAGGTCTAGATTTGGATCTACTTTTGTTCTTACCCTTACCTGTGTATTTCTTTTCTGATCTGCCTCTAGCCATCAAACTTTCCGCTTGATAATTTTCTCTTTGGTTTTTGACAGTTCTTTAGATAGCAGGGCACTTTGCACTTCCTCTAGGCTCAATGATTCTCTACCATATACAAGAGTATCTGCTAGAGTATCATATGAACTTGACAGTGATCTAATTAATAGAAGGGCTTGATCCTCATCATCTACCTTAATGTCTATGTTTTCAAGATCAAGGATCAATCTATTAAACTCATCAATGTGGTCACCTATTGAAGTTCCATTATTCATTTTTAAAGTATATAGTTTTTGTTCAAATATAGTCTATAAGCTAGAGTTTTGGTCATATAGAGACTCTCTAATTTCAACCATATTGCAGCTGCAGATTTCTCCTTTGAAATTTCTCTAAGTACCTTATCTCCCAAGATAGATGTGTAATGTTCAGTTCATCGCATGGCCACCCTTCAATCGCTATTACCTCACGATCTTTTTACCACTTCTTGTAGAATTTTTGCCTCAGTGGGATTCGAACCTTGTACATGGGGCTCAAATACAAGTTCCACTCTTTCCCACTACCAATTGAGCTACTAGCTGAATTGGTAGTGGGAAAGAGTGGAACTTGTATTTGAGCCCCATGTACAAGGTTCGAATCCCACGTAAGGCAAAAATTCTACAAGGGGGGTAGAAAAGATCGTGAGGTAATAGCGCTGGGGTGGCCGCTGCGGTGGACCTGGGCTGTTACATAAAAAGGTTCAATTGGTAGTGGGAAAGAGTGGAACTTTGTATTTGAGCCCCATGTACAAGGTTCGAATCCCACGGAAGGCAAAAATTCTACAAGGGGGGTAGAAAAGATCGTGAGGTAATAGCGCTGGGGTGGCCGCTGCGGTGGACCTGGGCTGTTACAGGATGATTGCACTATGAGCCTTATTCATGATGTCTTTCTTCTCTGGAAGTTTGCTTTCCCCTTCTAGTGCTTCTTCAAGACCTTGCTGAACAAGAATTGTTCTCATCTTCATGCGCCATTGGTGCGCTTGATATACATACAAATGTGCAAGTATACACAATCGTAACAAGTAATAAAGTGAAAGTAGAGATCATTCCCACGAGGATTGGATTAATTTACAAGTTTAAATTAAATAGTTCACTAGTGAAAGGTAACCAATAAACAATATATGGTCAGAGTGCAAGAATGTAAACAAACATAAATAAACAAGCAAGTAAAAGATATATGAAGTTAGTGGAGAATAATAGTTGAGATGTCTTCACCAAATAAGTCATTTTTAAGAGTATTGTGTTTTCTGTGGTGCAGATGCACTGGATGCAGTTGCATCAGTGTGTGCCTTTCAGTCACTTTCTTCAGAGTTTCATTACAAGCTCTTAAAACCTTGTCTTGAAGTAAAGAGAGAAGTTGTCAATTCCTTTCTCGCCTTCTTACAATTCTTGTCTAAGATGCTAAATAAGTTCACTCTTGTATTTTAAGTATCCACTATATCATCCTAAGGACTATGCTATCGTATGTCTAGGTTTTAGCATTGAATTAACAAAGTTTCCTTTATTAAACACTTATCCCTATTAGTTCTTGAGTTCTAATCATAAACCATGTTTGGATTTATGATTTGCATTCACTTTTAGTTGGCCAATTCTAAAGATGAATATGAAAGAGTTATCATGCAAGAACTAAAATGCAAACATCACATATGAACACAATAACTTACTTAAAAGATCATTATAAGGTTAGAACATCTCAACCAAAAGAGTTTAACTCATGCTAGTCATCACAAGGCTTATATAAATAGAAGAAGTCATATTCATATAATTAAAATCACAAAAGGAAACAATAAGATAGAAGTTACACGATTGAAGTTCCCTTTGCATGAAATTGCCAAGTGATGTCGGTGCACTAACTTCACGTGGTTGTTGTTGAAGTAAAGGAAGAAGTCGTCAATTCCTTCCTTGCCTCCTTACAAGAGAAAATAAAACTAACTAACCTAAACTATTCTATGGAATTGAAATACAAGATATGAAATGAAGTGAGAAGAGATTTTGATGATCATCAAGTGAGAAATGGATGCCTATATATAGCCTTGGAGCTTTTCTTCAAGTGAGGGTTTACTTGGAGATTAAGTTAACCTAGAGAGGTTAACTATGGTTACATTTCAGAACTTGATAAAGGAATTTGATCTTCACACTCAATCACATGGGGAGGTCCAATATATGGATCGCCAAGTGTCCCATGAAAAAGTGGTCTTCTATTGTGGGCTATGGTAGGCGCCTACTATTTGCAAGTGGGCATGTGCCTCCATGTGAATTGTGACTAAGCATGATGTCATTGAGGCTCTTATGCATTGGTATGAATTGAGGTTCTTCCAATGTCGCTCAATTTGTCTTGGTGCAGAAGCACTAGGTGCAGTGCACTGCGTAAATTCATTTAGTGCAGAAGCACTAGCTGTTTTCCTGGTGCAGAAGCACTAAATGCAGATGCACTGAACAAAAACATCAAACATACCAATATACATACAAAATGCTAAGTTATGAATGTCATTCATCTTAAATCACAAATGTTGTTATTTTATTCATACTACTATATTTAACACATATTATACTTGAAAATAAGCAGTTATCTAAGTTTAAATATATGAATAACTCAATATAAAATTGAGTTATCAGCCATAGACCAAAACATCCATCTTGTTGAATCTTTCAATATTGAATTTCTCCACTTCCATCTATGCCGTTCTTTCCTCAAGATTGCTACTGATACCAGTTGTTGAGAATCAAGACACAATGAATTAAGCAAATTCACAATTAAACAGAATCAAGAACACAAATCCTAATTGAACCAATAATCCCCAAATTGAATAATTGCCCCAAATTGAAAACCCTAAGTTGCAAATTGTAAAATTGACAGAAATTAAAGAATGCACAAACGATCTGGTTACGCAGTTCAGCACCAAAATGGTAACCTACATCTGTGGGATCAAGCAATTGCTTGAGTCCATTCTTGTATTGAATCTGATAATCGTGAACTCGAATTACAAAGTGGAAACCCGATTCTTGAATCCCCCTCACTTCCGTATTCCCTTAGTTCCCGTGTTTAATCTCTCACTCAATACCCAATGATTTGTTATCCTAATTCTACGTCGATTAAGCCCTTATATATGAGCATAATCGAGCTACATTAGAGAAACAAACTTAACAACACTACTTGGCGCAAAAACTAACTAACAAAACTAACTTTTGATTTGAGACTGAGTTGGACCAATCACGTCTTGCCACGTCACTTAAAAAACTCCACCTCAGCAATAAAGTGAATGCCACATCCAACAGATGGGTATCAGAGTCTTCACAATTTCTATTACATCGTTTTTCAGTTTATGAACTCTATCTTTGCTTTGATTTCGTTGTCCTGCCTTCTCAATTCTCCAATCGTTTATATCTCCTAGTGCATTTTACTGATAGATACTTTTCGAAATCATTACCCTTAACATGATTACATTGGCTTTCTTTTAACTTACTCTAAACCACAGACTCAATTTCTCTTGTCTATTAAATTGATTTCACTATTTTTTATATCGCCTTCTACACAATTTGTTTTCCTATTTATAAAGGTCCACTACCTATTCAGTTTCTTCATTTTTTTGTGTTTTAAAAAATTCGTTGTTCCTTACTCTCTTCAAAAAGTTGTCTTACCAAGTATGCTATTATGTTTGCATTGGTCCTTATTTTTAATTTGGGCAATGAAATAAAAATAGAATTAAAAATAAAAATCATAGAACCTAAAGTTAAAAGGGACCAGTTTGCAATTATGAGAAATTACAAAATAGTCCCTATGAGACCATCTAGTCATGCGCCCATTCCTTAGTTTTGCTGTATTGTAGCATGCAAAATGGTGAAGGTGCATCATATACACCATTAGCTCTCTATTTTAGCCAAAGAAAGAGTAATATCAAATACAAGTTAGAAAGAATAAAGAGAACAAGAAAATCAAAGAGGAATAAAAAGAAAGAAAGAGAGCTCGGTGAGAGAAGGAGTGATGGGGAGAAAGGGGAGAAACTAAAAACCATCATTGTTGTTACTTTCATCTTCTTTATCAATCAATCAATCAACTTCGACTCTCCTTACCCGTCTGTTATAGCCAAATTTCAGACTCAAAATTAGCTGCAAAGACACAACAACAAGGCATTGGAAAATAGTTCGAAAGTTACCCGAAACCGAGAAGGTTCAAAAGAAAATACACTCGGATAACACACAAGGGGTTTCGAAGGAGTTTAGAAGCGAGCCTTGAAGGATTGGAGTGTCGCACGCAAATTTCAAAGAGCAGTTAAAACAGTTTCTTCCAAAGAGATTCACAGTACAAAGACAAATGCAAAGCATCCAGATGCTAGAGGACAAGTGACATCGATCTTCACCGATCATTAGTTAGTTTTTATTTATTCGTTTTCAACGAGGACATGTGTCCACCATGTAATAAGTTAGTTTCTTTTTTGTTCTTCTATAAATAGTAATACGTACGATGTACTAGGCGCGATTTCATCACATTCAGTAATCCATTATGCCTAACTCATCCAATTACACAAGATCTCTGGCTATAGTGGTGAATAGTGTATGTTTGAGCCAACACTCTTGTATTTTGTAACTATTTTCAATTCAATGCAACTTCTTTTCGACAATCGAGTGCCTCACTCTTGTCCCTTTTTTATCTTATTTTCGCAATCTGTTTTAACTTCTTTAATCCTTGCACTCGGGGAATTCGTGATGTTCTTTCCTTCTTCGGATTGATTTCCGTGAATTTCTCGAGCTTGTTTTTACTTTATTTACTTTTCGGGGCAAAGTACTCGAAGGATTCGTGATGCTCTATGTAACACCGTAAATAATTTATTAAGAAATTGATTAAATTGTTTAAGTGTTGCACTATTTTTAATTATATTAAATTATAATATGGTGTTTATAATGTAGTATTTTATTTTAATTAAAGGGAATGGTGGAAGAAATGGAGAGGGGTGTAAAAAGGGCCCAAGGTGCGCTTGGCCCAATGTACATATACCCAAAATTGGAATTTGCGCTCATTTGTGAGAAGGAAGAAAGAACTTGCGAAGAGAGAAGAGAGAAAGGAAGAGGAAATCGGCGCAAACCCTAAGGAGAAGAGGGAGAGAGCTTCGCACCAAGGAGAAAGGAAGGAGAAGGAGATTTGTTGCTGAGGTTTTGTAGGTGACTACGTGAAAGAGCTTCTCTACGGTGTAAAATAAGGTAAGGGGAGTCTCACTCTATAATAGAGGAGATAATGAGTTATATGTAGATCATAGGGGCTGTTTGATGTTAATTGATGATTGCATGATGATTTGATTTCTTGAATTTGATGAATTTCTTGGCAAAATCGATTTAGGGCTTATGTTAGGGTTCATGATGTGTGATTTTGTGTTTTTAAGAGGTGTTTGATGATTGAGCATGCAATTGGTTGTTAGAATATGAAATTAGGAGTATTAGAATGATTATGGAGTGAATTGACTTAAGAGAATTTGAGAAAATTGGGGTTTTTGAGGTTGGGGCGCCAAATTGCTAGCAATTATGCGCCCGTAATCGTGAGCAAAGAGGCCAAGAGTTGTGTTGTTGCTCGGGCGCCACTTTGCCGAGGAATTGACGCCGGGTTACCGCTCACGGCCGGAATTGTGTCCGAAAGTGTGTGTGTCGTTGTCCGCGCCGTAACGTGGGTATTTTGGGGCCCGGAGTCAAACTTGTATTTCTCGGGCACATTTTCTCGTACAAATTTTGTATTCACCGCCCAAATTCAATTTTAAGTGTTTTGGCTCGAGTGGTTTTCGTTGCGGTGTGTTATTTTACAAATGTTCCGTGGGGTGGTTTTGTGTGTGTAAATGGGGTGGGTTGAGGGAAACTCACATTTCAACATATTTTATTGTGCAAATTTTGTATTCACCGCCCAAATTCAATTTTAAGTGTTTTTGCTCGAGTGGTTTCTCGACATGTGTGTTATTTTAAAAATGTCTCTGTGGGGTGACTTTGTGTGTGTAAAGGGGGTGGGTTGGGTGACACTTACATTTCTCGGGCATATTTCATCGTGCCATATTTTGTATTTACTCGCCCAAACATATTTTTAAACATTTTGGCTCGAGTGGTTTTTGGTTTGCAAGTGTCAGGTGGTGCTGGTCGGTTGTGGGCGCCAAATTGTGCCGCCAGTGGCGCCTAGGGCTGGTGCTCGTGGTTCGAGATCGTGGTCCGAATCGTGGTCTTAGTTTGTGTCTAGGTCGTGTTGCCTGCAGGGGCGCCAGACAGAAAAGTGGCGCCAGTGGCGTGTTGCTGCTGTGGGGCGCCAAAGTGCCGAAGCTCGCGCCTAGTGTCGTGGTGCACCGTGGGCGCTGCATCGTGGGGAAAATGGCGCCTAGTGCCGCAAGTGCCTAAGAGTGTGTCGTTTTGGTCCCTAGGTGACAGCTTGGTCCCTAGATGATTGTTTTGGTCCTAAATGGTGGTTTAGGTCCTTGAGTGAGGTTGAGTCCTCTAGATGAGATTAGTCCTTGGGACTTAATGGTGTTGAGCGTGGAATGAGATGTTTGAGAATGTGTTGTGTGGTTACATGGAGTCTCATGCATACATTCGGCTGCGGTCGTAGAGTTTATAAAATCGGACAGGAAGCCCGAGGGCGCCGAGGCCGCAGTCATGAGGACTCCATTGATGATGAGACTGCCGGAGGGCAAATATTGAGAATGCCGGAGGGCAAATGGTACCACATGCATAACTACATTGCATACATTCGCATGAGTGCATGAATATTGTTGAGTGATGATTGGTATGTTGATTGTGCTGTGAACTGTGATTGTGTATATATTGCCTATTATCACTTTCATTATATAGTTCGAGACTCACCCTTTCTGTTGTTGTTTACCACAGGTAGTCATGAGTGAGGGCTTTCTACCTTCACTATTCCCTGAGTCCGTCTGCTCTGATACGTAGCACCTAGGGGATGGGTTATGAACTATAGTTGTTCTGTTTTTCTCTGTGATGAGCCTTATATGTATTGTTTTGAGACTGTTGAGTATTCTGTTGAGATTATGATTTATTTTCCGCTGCGTTATGTGAAATTATATTCCCACGGATTTATTCTATGGTGTTACGTATTTGAACTGCTATTGTGAGCTGAGATGTTTGTTGAATGATTTTTTAAAGAGATAAGTGTAACATCCCATTGGATGGTTTTAATTGAGAAACGAATTTTTACACTCTGATTTTTGATTTAAATTACCGGGTAGAAATGGGGTGTTACATTAGTGGTATCAGAGCAAAAGTTCGGTCTGTCCGACCAAGTGTGTCTGTTTGTCATGTTGTGTATGACAGTTAGGAGTCTTGAATTAGTTCTGAATGGTTGTTTATGCTGCAGTGTTAGGTTGATATGGCCAGAAGAGTTGATGCTGCACTTGTTGAGGCGTTGCAAGCCATAGCACAAGTTATGGGGACGCAGCAGAATACTGAGACCCGCACCGCAACATTCCGCAGAGAGAACCCCTACCTTCGGGGGAGGTACAACCCGATGGTGCATTGACTTGGTCAAGGAGATTGAGAGGATCTTCGTGGTGATTAGCCGTGACCGATGAGCGTAAAGTCGTGCACGCAGACTCATACTTTATCCAAGAGGTCGATGACCGTGGCCGGAGACCAGTGAGAGGTCGGGTGCCGCACAGAGGAGATTACATGGGCCGTGGTTCAAGGGAATTCTTGAGGAAGTATTTCCGAGGACGTTAGAGGTAAGAAAGAGCTGGAATTCCTTGAACTGAGGCAGGGAAGTATGTCTGTTACTGAGTATGCTGCCAAGTTCACGGAGTTGGCCAAGTTCTATCCCCATTATGCTGAGGCTGGGGCTGAATTCTCAAAGTGTATTAAATTTGAGAATGGACTGAGAGCTGATATCAAGCAGGCTGTGGGATATCAGAAGATTAGAGTATTTGCTGATTTGGTAGACTGCCGCAGGATTTATGAGGAAGACAAAGAATGCCCGCCTAGGGTCATGAGAGACCAGAGGGGAAATTTCATAACAGGGGGTAAGCCTTATGAGGCGCTCACGACAAGCGGAAAACAGAGGTATGCGGGTAGTAACAAGTATAATGGTGGAAGCAGTCTCACGAGGGTAGGAGGTATCATGAGGCAAGAAGCCAAGGCGGGGAGACGCCCCATCCGATGTTGTGTGTTTCAAGTGTGACAAGCCAGTCACAAGAGCTTTGATTGTAAGATGGAGGTGAGGAGATGCTTTAAGTGTGGGAAGAATGGTCACATGGCATCCGAGTGTGATCGCAAGGAAGCCGTGGTGTTTCAACCGTGGTGAAGCCTGGTCACATTAGCTTCAATCGCACTAAGCCTAAGAAGGAAAGATCCACCGGGAGAGTGTTTGCATTGGCAGTTCAGAGGGACCTAATGATATCGAGGTACATGCTTCATCTATGGTACACCTTTAGTTGCTATTATTGACACGGTGCTACGCACTCTTTTATTGCTTCGCTTCAGGCTTTGAAAAGTTGAATTTAGTATTGTCTACTATGGAGAGAGGGATGGTTATCGACACTCCACCTGGGCGGTCCGGTGAACTACTTCTCTAATGTGTGCTAGGTATCCCTCCGTCTACCGCACAGAGATTTTCTCGTCGATTCGATTTGTTTGCCTTTGGGTGGGTTAGATGTGATTCTCGGGCATGGATCGTTAGTAGATAACCATGTGCACATCAACCGCTCTAGTAAGTCTCATAGTTTTCTTCTTCCCAAGAGGAAGAGTCCGCTTTTGCCGTCACGAGCAATTGCGCTGGTAATGAAAGAGAGGGTGGTCACCGCTTGCTTTGATGGCGCTTCTATGTCACGAGAACCAAGTCGTAGTTGATGGGTTACGTGTGGTGTGTGAGTTCCCCAAGTGTTTCTCGATGAGATTCCTAGTGTACCCCTGCAGAGGGAAGTTGAGTTTGGGATTGAGCTTGGCTCGATACTAGGCTCGTGTTCATGGCACCGCATCGGATGTCACTTCCGAGTTGTCTCGAATTGAAGAAGCGCTAGAGGAGCTTCGAGAAGAAATTTGTGAGGCCTAGTGTGTCACCATGGGGAGCTCCAGCTTTGTTAGTAAAGAAGAAGGATGGGAGTATGCGCGCCTGCAGGCGTGGACTACGCATAATTGAATAAAGTAACTATCAAGAATAAGTATCCTCTCCCGAGGATGATGATCCGATGGATCACCGGTGGGTGCTAAAGTGTTTAGCAAGATTGACTTGAGGTCCGGTATCACCAGATTAAGGTGAAGGATGAGGACATCCGTAAAAAGCGCTCGTAACGCAGGTATGGGCATTATGAGTACTGTAATGCCGCTTGGTGTCACAAATGCACCAGTGGGTGTTTATGGAGTACATGAACCGAATCTTCCATAGCTATCTGGATCGGTTTGTGGTTGTTTTTATTGATGATATTCTGGTGTACTCAAAATCTGAGGAAGAGCATGCAGAGCACTTGAGGTTGGTGCTAGAGGTCTTGAAAGAGAGGAAGTTGTATGCCAAGTTGTCAAAGTGTGAGTTCTGGTTGCATGAGGTGAGTTTCTTGGGTCACATTATTTCTGGTGATGGTATAGCTGTGGATCCAGCCAAGGTTGACGCAGTGTTGCAGTGGGAGAGCCCAAAGTCTGTGACTGAGATCAGGAGTTTCTTGGGGTTGGCTGGTTATTGTAACACCCCTTCCTACCCCTTAATTTCCAATGTCATTATCAGAGTATTTCACTGCTTTCAAAATATTAGTTAAGTAGTAGAAAGAAATGTTACGTCTTCATCAAAATAAACTCGTCGTATGCACCATTAAGTTCGTGCAACAACGCATACATCATAAAGCTAAAACTTCGAAATCATTTCATCACAGCGGAAATAAATATTGACTCACTAGTCCACTCAAACACGTCTCATAATCCTCAAATAAACCTCATACAGTTAAGTAATATAACATCAAATCCCAAAAATACGCCCCTAGGTGCTACTGCAGACGCAGAGCGACACAAACAGCACTTCCCGACGGCTAACAAGAAGGCAAACTAGACCTTCACTGCTGACACTGCAGCTGCTGCCACAATAGAGCAACATTCCAAGCAGAAAGGGTGAGAATTTCAATAAAACATAATCAGATACGTAATAGAGAAATGAGAGCAGGCAATCACATAGCATCATCAACATCACCAAGTTATGGTCACACAACAACAGCTCCAATCACAAACAGCACAATTCACAGTTATAATTATGTATGCAAGTGCAACCCCACTGTGGCATAATGCATGATGGTACCATATTCATCACAATTAAGAGGCCAAGCCTATTCTTCACTGGAGGCCAAGCCTATTATTCTTCGCAAGAGGTCAAGCCTATTCTTCACATTTATGCACATGCCATGAGATTCTATATACACATGTGCATTTCATCAAAATACTCACCTGGAGTACTCACCATCATCATCATAAGACACTCATGGAGTGTATTCGTCGCAATTCATCACAAACACACAACAACATTATTAAAACTATACTCATAGAGTATATTCTTCACAAAACATCACAAGTCATATCACAATATCATAATCACTGTAGAGTGAACTCATCACCTTTCACACAAATCATACTACAACACCATCTTAATCATACTCATAGGAACATTTATCGCAACTCACAAAACCATACACACCACATCATTTAAGGTATATATATTTTTCTGCTATCTTTTGTTTAGTGTGTTATAAAATAGTGAACTGATTGACTATGGGATTACTCTGTAATCGACACTACTTGCATGTGCATTGGCCACCTTTGCAAGGCTCTCTCTGATGCCCTTGTAAATACACAATTTGAAAGAAATTTCGACCTTAGTGGTAAACCACAATTTAGCCATAGTCAATTAGAACACTAGTAATATAACATTTCACAAGAAATCACTTATATAAACATAGTATCACAATTTTCATAAAACAAAGAACCAAACGCTTTAATTGAAGAAAACAACAACATTTTATGCCATAAAACAAAGAAACTGTAATTTTAATTGAAGAACTATTTTCATGCTCAATTTCGACTGGGTGACATTCGATTCATGGCTTTTATTTTAAAGAGATAATCGATTATGGTCTTTATATTTTGAAAGCAAGCAATCGATTTCTAAGACATATTTTGAAAGCAAGCAATCGATTCTTGACTCTATATTTTGGAAAGCAAGAAATCGATTCTACTCTACATTTTGGAAAGCAAGGAATCGATTCTACTCTACATTTTGGAAAGCAAGAAATCGATTCTACTCTACCTTTTGGAAAGCAAGAAATCGATTCTACTCTACATTTTGGAAAGCAAGAAATCGATTCTACTCTATGTTTTGAAAGCAAGCAATCGATTCTTCTATAATTTGAAAGCAAGCAATCGATTCTTCTATAATTTGAAAGCAAGCAATCGATTCTTCTATAATTTGAAAGCAAGCAATCGATTCTTGACTCTATGTTTTGAAAGCAAGCAATCGATTCTTGACTCTATAAATTGAAAGTAAGTAATCGATTTTCTAAGACACACACAGCAGCAACCTTATGCTTTACAACCGAACACAAAGCAATCATGCATTACAAACATCATCAAAATTCATCAACATCATCAAGATTCATCATCACATACTCAATCACCTCAAAATCACCAATTGATACCATCACACACTCAATCATCTCAAACGTTTAATATGTTAAACTGAAATCTATCACACACAAAAATCTATCACTAGTGAAGGTCTAGCTGCCTTCTTGTTAGCCGTCGGGAAGTCTGTTTGTGTCGCTCTCTGATACCGTAGCACCTAGGGGGCGTATTTTTGGGATTTGATGTCATATTACTTAACTGTATGAGGTTTATTTGAGGATTATGAGACGTGTTTGAGTGGACTAGTGAGTCAATATTTATTTCCGCTGTGATGAAATGATTTCGAAGTTTTAGCTTTATGATGTATGCGTTGTTGCACGAACTTAATGGTGCATACGACGAGTTTATTTTGATGAAGACGTAACATTTCTTTCTACTACTTAACTAATATTTTGAAAGCAGTGAAATACTCTAATAATGACGTTGGAAATTAAGGGGTAGGAAGGGGTGTTACAGTTATTACAGGAGGTTTATTGAAGGGTTCTCTAAGCTAGCCCTTCCATTGACTCGATTGACTCAGAAAGGAAAAGCATTTGTGTGGGATGCAAAGTGTGAAGAGAGCTTCCAAGAGTCAAGAGGAGGTTGACCACGCCTCCGGTGTTAGTGTTGCTCGCGTGTGCGAGCAACCTTTTGTTGTGTAATCGTGACGCCCAAGATGGGTTTGGGAGGTGTGTTAATGCAGACGGGAAGGTAGTGGCTTACGCGTCTGCAGCTTGAGGACGCATGAGAAGAACTATCCTACTCATGATTTAGAGTTGGTCGCGATTGTGTTTCAGGCCAAGATTTGGAGACACTATCTCTATGGTACTAGATTCGGAAGTGTTCAACGATCACAAGAGTCCAAGTACTTGTTTGACCGTATGAGCTGAATATGAGACAGAGGCGTTGGTTAGAGCCGCTAAAGGACTATGATTTCGGCTTGAACTATCACCCCAAGCAAAGCTAATGTCGTACGATGCTTTAAGTCGGAAAACTTTGCATATGTCACTATGATGGTGAGGAATTGGAGTTGATTGAGCAATTCCGTGACTTGAGTCCTGGTTTGTGAGGTGACACCCCGCAGTGTTCGATTGGGTATGCCGAGGATTGGGAATGACTTCTTGGTTAGTATCGTAGACGCCGTGGTTAGATGTGAAGTCGGGTAGACTTGCCGGGTCGGGCCGTGAGCAAGTCGTTGATGGGGATTACAGTTGATTCCTGTGGTGTGTCGAGATTCAGAGACGTAATTTGTGTTCCTGGATGATGCCGAGTTGAAGAAGATGATACTTGAGGAGAGCCATAGGAGTAAGTCGAGCATTCATCCGTGTGCTACTAAGATGTATCATGATCTCAAGAAACCGCTTTGGTGGCCTCGCATGAAGAGAGATGTAGCACAATTTGTTTATGCATGTTTGACTTGCCGTAAGTCAAAGATTGAGCATCGGAGATCGCGGGGCTGATGCAACCTTTAGAGATTCCGAATGGAAGTGGGGACAAAGATTTCCATGCACTTTGTGATCGGGTTGCCAACATCGCGAGAGAGGTTCGACACTATTTGGGTGATTGTGGATAGGTTGACCAAGTTCGCCCATTACATTCCTATCAACATCACCTATCCCGTACAAAGTTGGCTAGAATATATATTCGTGTGATTGTGAAGCTTCATGGGGTTCCAAGAGTATTGTGTTTCGACAAAGACCCGAGGTTTACATCGGAGTTTGGGGGAAGCTTGCAGGAGGCTTTGGGGTCCAAGCCGAGGTTGAGTTCACTTTATCATCCTCGTGATCGATGGTCGCATTGCAGAGAATCATCCAGCCTTTGGAGGATCTTCTCGAGAGCTTGTGTGCTAGAGCAGGAGGTGCGTGGGATACACATCTCCCACCGATTGAGTTCACTTATAATAATGCCTATCATTCGAGCATGTGGATGGCTCCTTTGAGGCAATCAGATGGGCGAAGGTGCAGGACTCCTTTCAGGTTGGCATGAGTCCTGGTGAGAGTGTTGTCCCTGGACCAGAGTTGGTTAGTGGAGACTACTGAGAAGGTGAAAATGATCAGAGAGAAAATGAAAGAGTCCCTGAGCCGATGTAAAGTTATCATGATAAGAGGAGGAAAGACTTGGAGTTTCAGTGTGGTGAGCATGTGTTCTTGAGGGTCACGCCTATGACCGTGTCGGGCGGCTCAAGGCAAAGAAGTTAACTCCAAGGTTTATCTGACCGCACTCAAATCACCGAGAGGGTTGGAAAGGTTGCTTATGTGGTGGCTTTGCCGCCTAATCTTCGAACTTGCACGATGTCTTCCACGCGGTCACGCCTTCTAAGTATATTCCGCATCTGCCTCATGTGATTCACATGGATGATGTGGAGGGACGTGAGAACCTCACTGCGGAGACTATGCCGCTGAGGATTGATGATAGAGAAGTGAAGGTGTTGAGAGGAAAAGACATTGCCTTGGTCAAGGTAGTGTGGCCGGGAGCTACTGGTGAGAGTATGACTGGGAGCCGGAGAGCAAGATGCGGAGTCTTATCCAGAGTTATTTGACTCGTGTATGAATTTCGAGGACTAAATTTCCTGTTGGGGAGAGTTGAAACACCCTAAATAATTTAATTAAGAAATTGATTAAATTGTTTAAGTGTTGCACTATTTTTAATTATATTAAATTATAATATGGTGTTTATAATGTAGTATTTTATTTTAATTAAAGTGGAATGGTGGAAGAAATGGAGAGGGTGGTAAAAGGGCCCAAGGTGCGCTGGCCCAATGTACATATACCCAAAATTGAATTTGCTCTCATTTGTGAGAAGGAAGAAAGAACTCATAAGAGAGAAGAGAGAAAGGAAGAGGAAATCTACAAGCAAACCCTAAGGAGAAGAGGAGAGAGCTTCGCACCAAGGAGAAAGGAAGGAGAAGGAGATTTGTTGTCGAGGTTTTGTAGGTGACTACGTGAAAGAGCTTCTCTACGGTGTAAAATAAGGTAAGGGAGTCTCACTCTATAATAGAGGAGATAATGAGTTATATGTAGATCATAGTGGGTCATGTTTGATGTTAATTGATGATTGCATGATGATTTGATTTCTTGAATTTGATGAATTTCTTGGCAAAATCGATTTAGGCTTATGTTAGGTTCATGATGTGTGATTTTGTGTTTTTAAGAGGTGTTTGATGATCGAGCATGCAATTGGTTGTTAGAATATGAAATTAGGAGTATTAGAATGATTATGGAGTGAATCGACTTAAGAGAATTTGAGAAAATTGCTCGTGGTAATCAGAAAGAAAGAGGCCAAGAGTTGTGTTGTTGCTCGCGCGCCACTTTGCCGAGGAATTGGCGCTACCGGGTTATCGCTTCACGCGGCCGGAATTGTGTCCGAGTGCGTGTGTGTGTCGTTGTCCGGGCGCCGTAACGTGGGTATTTTTGGGGCCCGGAGTCAAACTTGTATTTCTCGGGCACATTTTCTCGTACAAATTTTGTATTCACCGCCCAAATTCAATTTTAAGTGTTTTGCTCGAGTGGTTTTCTCGTTGTGTGTGTTATTTTACAAATGTTCCGGTGGGGGTGGTTTTGTGTGTGTAAATGGGGTGGGCTGAGGGAAACTCACATTTTCGAACATATTTTACTCGCTAAATTTTGTATTCACCGCCCAAATTCAATTTTAAGTGTTTTTGCTCGAGTGGTTTCTGACATGTGTGTTATTTTAAAAATGTCTCTGGGGTGACTTTGTGTGTGTAAAGGGGGTGGGTGGGTGACACTTACATTTCGGGCATATTTCACCGTGCCATATTTTGTATTTACGCCCAAACATATTTTTAAACATTTTGGCTCGAGTGGTTTTTGGTTTGCAAGTGTGTGGGTGTTGGGTCGGGCTTGCGGGGCGCAAATCAGGCCGCCAGGCGCCTAGGCCGGTGCTCGTGGTTCGAGATCGTGGTCTCGAATCGTGGTCTTAGTTTGTGTCTCAGGTCTCGTGTTGCCTGCAGGGGCGCCAGACAGCAGAAAAGTGGCGCCAGCTGGTCGTGTTGTTGCCAGGGGCGCCAAAGTGCCGAAGCTCGCGCCTAGTGCCGTGGTGCACTGCGGGCGCTGTATCGTGGGGAAAATGGCGCCTAGTGCCGCCAAGTGCCTAAGAGTGTGTCTGCTTTTGGTCCCTAGGTGACGCTTTTGTCCCTAGATGATTGTTTTGGTCCTAAATGGTGGTTTAGGTCCTCGAGTGAGGTCGAGTCCTCTAGATGAGATTAGTCCTCGGGACTTAATGGTGTTGAGCGTGTACCTCGAGGGCTATAAAATGAGATTAATAATGAGGTAAGAGTTAGTGCGTGGAATGAGATGTTTGAGAATGTGTTGTGTGGTTACATGGAGTCTCATGCATACATTCTACCGCTGGGTCAGAGTTTATAAAATCGATTGTGAAGCTCCGAGGCGGCCGAGGCCGCAGAGTCATGAGGACTCCATTGATGATGAGATCACGAGGGCAAATATTGAGAATGCCGAGGGCAAATGGTACCACATGCATAACTACATTGCATACATTCGCATGAGTGCATGAATATTGTTGAGTTGATGATTGGTATGTTGATCAGGCCGTGGAATCGTGATTGTGTATATATTGCCTATTATCACTTTCATTATATAGTTCGAGACTCACCCTTTCTGTTGTTGTTTACCACAGGTAGTCATGAGTGAGGGCTTTCTACCTTCACTATTCCCTGAGTCCGTCTGGTCTGATACGTAGCACCTAGGGGATGGGTTATGAACTATAGTTGTTCTGTTTTGCTCTGTGATGAGCCTTATATGTATTGTTTTGAGACTATTGAGTATTCTGTTGAGATTATGATTTATTTTCCGCTGCGTTATGTGAAATTATATTCCCACGGATTTATTCTATGGTGTTACGTATTTGAACTGCTATTGTGAGCTGAGATGTTTGTTGAATGATTTTTTAAAGAGATAAGTGTAACATCCCATTGGATGGTTTTAATTGAGAAACGAATTTTTACACTCTGATTTTTGATTTAAATTACCGGGTAGAAATGGGGTGTTACACTCTACCCTCTTTGGGTATGATTCCCGTGTTTTGTTCAAGTTCCTAGCCCTTCAAGTTCAATTGGACTATCACCTAGAATCTATGATTCGCTTGGTCAGGTGGATCGATTCCTCTCTAAACCATTTACTATCTCAAAAGCACACAAATTTTGGCTCAGAGTGTAAAACTCACAACCGTGAACCCATGATCTAATTTGAGTCCTCTTATCTCATCCCTTTCGAATTTATTTGTTTGACAGAATACCCTAACCAAAATTTACGGAAAGCAAATTGGCACGCCCGGTGGGACTCAGTTTAGAGATAGTTGTACCAAGTTTTAAGTTGTGTGTTAACTCGAACCCAGAATACCAGAAACACCGTAAACCGTAATAGATGGCCTGCAAGTTCTCCTAATGAGAACAACAATTATGACAAAGAAGTTAAACAAGAACTTAATTTGGAACAAAATGACTGTATGGATGTTGTTCCTCAAGGAGAACTAAGGTCGAATCCTGTGATAAGTCAACTAATATCAGACTTGCAGTTGATCCCGATGTTGCGCCCGAAAAAGTCCCCGAGGGAGAACCTTCCTCGTTTACAACTTTTCTAAAAGAAATCGATCAATGAAGCCGCCACTAATATTTATTAAGGAAAATATTAGGAAAACCTTTTGAAAGCAACCGGTCTTTCAAAACTCGCAGAGATGTAGGTTCTGGGGTCGGTTAGTGTGGGAAGGTATTAGCACTTCACACCTCCTTTCTACCGAAAGGGAACCATTAATTCGATGTGTGGTTTGGATTGTTTGATTTGAAATAAATCGTTTCTACTTCTTTTCTTTTCCTTTTTATTTGAAAGAGTTTTTTAGAAAACAAGTGGAGAAAGAAATCTTTTTGGGATCTTTGAAAAGTGAAACTAAACTAAGATTTTTTAAAAGAGTGCTTGACGGATGTGACCCGCTCCTACGCACTCCTCAATGAGATGAGGATCAAAGCTACGTAGTTCTTGGTTCTTAATCTTGAGAAAACTGCAGGTTTTGTCTTTATCTTATCTTTGAGTTTTGGAAATATGACTCAAGCGCTCATGAATACCAAACAAGCAATGGCTTCGAGTGGCGCTTCATTACTAACTTGAAAGAAAAGTGTTGGAACCGATAATCAGTCGAGCAATTGCTTCAAGTGATTACAAGTTGCAACGTTTTTATTATCTTTTTTGAAATTGTTTTGGAAAAGGATGAGTCGTAGTGATGATTGTCACTAATGGCTCATATTGTTTTTTTTTTTTGAGTTTTTAAATTGACTTGTATTTGATTAAGGTGTGGGAGTTTTCGTGATAGTCAAACAAGCAAGGGCTTCGAGTGACTACCACTAGTAACTCCATCATTGACGATCAAACAAGCAACGGCTTCGAGTGATGGCCAATGATTTGTTTATGAAAAAAAATGCCTTAGGGTTTTTTATTAGAAAAACATGTGATTCCAAGTTTGAAAAAGAAATAGAACATTTCAAATCTTTTCAAGTCCAAACCAAGGCAACAATAAGAACACAAGCATAGCAATCATAAAGAATATCCACAAATTGTAATGAACCAATTGAATACATGATTGAGCTAACATGTGGGTGCATGATTATACAATTATAATATGCAAGGCACATCATTATTGCATGTATAAACAAATAAGACATAGTGCTAGTGAATGCATGAACATGTGAAGAAGAATGCAAGATACAATATTAATGAATGCATGATTAAGCAACAATGGATACAAGACATAATATTGAGGGATGCTTGGACATATGATAGAGCATGCGAATGCAAGAGGTATAGGCATAGATAAATGCATGAGCATGTGAACACAAATGATGAAATGCAAGATATGGAAACACTTTTGGGTATTTTTAAAGTGGTAAAACTTTTAGTGAAAAGTTAGTAAAGAGTAAATGAATGTGCATGAAGTGAAGGGTAATTATTTAATGAAATGGTAAAAGTAAAAAGTTAAAAATATTTTCTTTTTTTTTTTTTTTTACTTATGGTAAAATGCTAGTGAGTTGGTAAGATAAAAATGAGAATAAGTGGTAAAAAGGTGAAAAAACACATTAACACTATTACACATTTCTACACAAGATCAAACACACATTTTAAGCATTGAAATGAACCCTAAAACACACTCTAAGGCCGAAACCTTGCATGACCAAAACATCAAGTTATTTCATGCCTAAATTTATGATCAACACATGAAACAAAATATACAAATCAAAGATTTTATTTACATAAATCAAAAGGTAAAAAGAAGGCAAACAAACCCTAATTTTAAGGCCTAAAACCGAAACCTCTAATCCTCAAGATCAAGACAAAATTCAAACTTGCAATTTATGACATGAACAATAAGATGCATATATCATGTGGAAATCACTTATTCATGAAAAGGTGACAAAATGAGTATGAAAAAATGCAAGAACATGGTTGAAAACACAAGAAGCTCTCTCCTCAGGCCAAGGGTTCACTTCAAACACCCAAGGCTCCCAAAGTCCTTGACATAGTGTTTGAAATGAACCTCTAAGCCTTTTAGAGAGGAAAGAGGAGTAGAAGGGAGATTTACATGCTAATAGTTAAAAATGCAAGAGATATGATGTTTACCTCAAGAAATGACTAGCAAAGAAGTAGAAAATGGAGATCAAGAACAAATCAACAATAATCTTCACAAATCTACCACAAATGTCACGCAAACTTCAAGAAAGCAAGCTCCTTTATGGTGTAAAATGGAATCAAAGGTGAAGAGAAGAAGATATATGAATGTGGAGTAGTTTAAGGTGATTTGGTGGATGAAACTTGAAAAAACTATGGAAGGGAATGAAGGGGAGGGTTCTGGCCTAGAGAGGAGAAGGAGAGGAGAGAATGCTAGCTAGGTAAAAATGAGAGTATGTGTCTATGATCTCTTATTTTGGGTTTTTATATGGGGTGTCACATTAAGGGTATTTATGACAATGTATCTCTTGTAAATCAATAGGATTTGAGAAAGAAATTGAATCAATGGTCAAGATGTATTATCACATGGATTAAGGGCAATAAAATGAGGAGAGAGAGGGCTGGGTGTGCAGCATAAGGAGAGTGGTGAAGGATAAGCTCATTTACAAAAATGTATTTTTCCATAAAGCTTATTACACAAGTGCCATTTTGATTCAAATGAAAGGTGAGGATTGTATTTCACACTAAAATGGAAGGCCATGATTTAATACAATTTGCAAACAATAAAAATAAATGAAAATGGGGTGTATATGGCTGTTTGTGCGCAGCTAAGGGAATGGAGAGTGAGTGGAATTGCAAATTGTACTATTGTCCTTATCCTTAATTCAAAAGAGTGTAGAATATTCCCTTCTAGATCATTCTTCCTAATTCATGCCATTTTGGGCCATATCCTATGATTCAATGATTGGGCTCTGAATTTTATGATCTCACCAATCCCAAAATTGATTTATTTACCCCACTTCAAAGGAAAAGACCATTTTACCCTTCTATCCAAAAACTAGGTTTTTAGGCCAAAAGGTTTAATATTTATGCACAAAAATAATCACAATGAAGCACAAATATCTCTCAAATAAATCATTGATGATTATTCAAGGATTTGGGACAAAAGACCGTTTTTATTGTGAAATGACCATAATGCCCTTTCACTCTAAAAACCCTAGTTTTTGCCTGAAACACATTTCCACTTCAAAAATGATTTTTCTCCCTAGGAGTGACCTCTAGTACCTTGAAATGCATGTTGGATGACTTGTTTTGAGGAATTGTCCCTTATTTGTGAAATTACCAAAATACCCTTTTGTACTGAAAAACCCTAATTTGTCTAAAAAGTGCATTCCAACTCCAAAAATGATTTTAGAAACTTTGAAATGACTTTAGAAACCTAAATGCAATGCATGATGCTCTTTTACTTTTTAGTTTAATTATTTTTTGGGGAAAATTAGGGTTTTGACCTGTTCTGACAAAATTGGGGTATGACAAATGCTCTCTTTATCTAGATTTTAACAAGGAATATGAATTGGCCGAAACATATTCCGAGGCAAAATAGAGATAAAGAATTCAGAAAATATACCGATTTTGTCCACTTAGGAAAAACACGAATTTTCTTTTTTATCTTCTTTTTTTTTTTTTTGACAGAAAAGATAAAAGGGGTACCTGGCGTGTTGAAAGCAGTAAATGGGCACTTGGCGTGCAAAAAGCGGTAAAATGCCCAGGTTGCCTAAGACCTGTAATCCTTAAACGAACTCTTGGCGAATCCGAAGTTTGCACGCCGCTTCGAGGAGCACGCTTTCAAATCTTTGGTCTTTCGAGCGATCGGGGATCGCATCACCCGAATCGATATACGGATCAATCTATTACGGCCCATCGTGATCTCTAGGCCGATATAACTATTCTCACGCGCCGCATGGGTCGCGTCCATCGCGCTGCTCGTGATACGATGCGAGACCTCTCTTTGCACACTGGGCGCCTCTTTTCCTCTTTTGCGCGCTGACGCTCTCTTTTCCTTTTCTTTTCTCTTTCTTCCTTTCGATTTTTCTCTTTGCGCGCGCTGACGACTCTCTTTCTTTTTCTTTTTTTCTTCCTTTCTCGATCTTTTTTCTTTGCGCGCTTGACGCTCTCTCTTTCTTTTCTCTTTCTTTCTTCCTTTCTCGATCTTTTTCTTTTATGCATTGTGATAACTCATATTTATATGAGTTATTTATGCCTCTAATCATTGAATTAAGTAAGTTCTCAAGTAATATTAGTATTAGTATTTATTGTATTTCGCTTATATTAGGTAAGGAAGGGCTAAACATTGCTTTGTTATGAAATTGGCACATTTGGTGCCCTTGTGATTGTTTTTGATGTATTTTGTGAAGTAAGGCAAAGTTGTTTAGCGCTATAAAGCGCCTAACGCTATAGCTGCCAAGAGACAAAGCGCAAATTGAGCATCTAAAGGAAAAGTGAAATTTTGGCGCCAAGCTCATTAATCCATGTTCCATATCTTGTGTCCACAAAGATTTGGCCGACATGGGCGGATTTTATTGGATTTGTGTGGACACTTGTCATTGCATGCATAAAGGAATAGTGGAGTTGGTGAAAAGCAAACATCACCTTTCTTGACTTTTGGAGGAGAGTTGTACCTCATGCTAGATATACTAGAGATGCTGATTTCCCTTCCCATACCTTAGGATTTTTCAGAGTTAGAGAGAGTATTGGTAGAGAGAGAACGTGACATCTTCTTCTTCTCCATTGATACACTTTTAAAGCTTTTGCATTTTATTTTCTTCCTTTGTAATTTCTGTATTTTTCTCACGGTGTAAGGCTAATGATGCACCATCTATGCGTGGATGATTAGGAGATTTCAAGCTTGTATCTTTTGCACTTGTATTCCCCTTCTTACCTACGGTAACGCAAGTATTTGTATTTGTGTTATTTTGATGAGGCTCAACATGAGCTAAACTCTTTGAGTTGGGTTGCTATAAGCTTGTAATGAACCATTAATATTACGTATATAATTTCTCACGTTTTGTGTTTTAATTCTTGTGTTATAATTCTTTCAATCTTGTTTTATATTTGGCCACGTAAAGCAAGAACTTCTAAAGATTCAGACATGAACCATAGAAAGAACTCAAGGGTTAATATAAACGAGAAGGTTGGTTAAAGACATTTAGCCAATTTTTGCTTTCTCTAGACATAGAAGTTGGAATAGTTTATAAGGCAAAGGCTGTGGGATCTTGAATATACAGGGGTGAACTTATTTAGAACCTAGACATAGGCTTCTTGTAATGAAACCCTGACGCTAGTGACTAAAAGGCACAAAATATTTGCAACAGCGCTTAACGCTATAGCTGCAGACGTTATAGCCTTGTTTCGGAATTTACATAGTGAAAGCAATCCAACTTATTTCTCTTATATTTTAACTCATCGTTAACTTGTGACTTTTACAACCTTTGTTCAATCAAACTTTGTTACTCAAACTATTTGCTACTTGTTCCTCTAAAGTGTAATTCCTTTTAAACTCTAAAATTAATACCAACTCGTGGAGACGAATTCTACTTATCAAGATATTACTTGTTGCGATTGTGTACACTTGCACAACTACTTTTCGTGATAACAAGTTTTTGGCGCCGCTGTTTCGGGGATTGCATTTAATTTTTATTGTTTAGAAATTATTACATCCTTAGTGGAGGTTTTACCTTGGCAATTTTCTCGTGGTGTGTTACAGAAGTGCTATAGCTGCCCGATGCTATAGCGTATGCCCGCATCGTAACCACCCACTTTGAGTTTGATCCTCGAACTGCAGAGAAGATTCGTAAGGTTAAGACGCCAACAGAGGTTACAACAAATCGACTAACTATGTCCAACACTCTCATCATAATCGGCAGAGGCACACTTGGGGGAAGAACTCCCTCACAAGTAGGAGGAAGAATGCCAAGAGGTGGAAGGCAAGGTCCCTTTACCCATACTGAAGTTGATAATGAATACTGGCACAGAGACGCATTCATTAATCAAGGACCTGATCAAATGGTAAATGACAGAGACAGGCCAATGAGAGATTATGCTGTGTTTGATCCACATTCTATGGAAACAAGCATCACTAGGCCTGTGAGTTCAAGCCTATGATGTTCCAAATGCTCCAAACAACTGGACAATTTGGAGGTTCTTCTCAAGAAGATCCTTTTGCTCATCCGAGAAACTTCCTTGAAGTGTGCAAGAATTTCATTATCCTGTGGGTGAGTGAGGATGCTTTCATGTCAAACTGCTTCTCTTATTCTTTAAAAGACAGAGCAAAGCTTGGTTGAACTCCTCTTGAGTCCAATCTATCACTACTGGGAAGATATGACAAAGAAATTTCTGGAGAAGTATTTCCCACCAAACAAAAATGCAAGGATGAGGAATGACATCACATCCTTCAAGCAAAAAGAGGTGAATCATTACATGAGGCTTGGGAAAGGTGGAAGGAGTTGCTTAGGAAATGTCCACATCATGGAATTCCTATAGTAATTCAAATGGAGACTTTTTATAATGGGCCAGAGGCACCTACTAGGTCCATGTTGGATGCCTCATCCGAGGTGTAATTCAACTCATCATATAATGATGCTTGTGAGCTTATAGAGCGATTGCCATTAACAGCTCTTCATGGCCTACCAAAGGTTGAATTCTACAAGGAAAGTAGCCGGGTTCATGAAGTGAGTGAGGTTTCGCTCTCTCACCCCAAGTGGCCACTCTAACAAACATGATAAAGGAGTTGAACATCGCCAACGCTTATAGCGCTCGATGCTATAAGCGCTCAAAGGTCAATCGCAGCAAGAATTGAACAAGCTCCACCGAGAAGCCTGGGCTGTGTATATTGTGGAGAGGCTCATCTCAGATGAGGAATGTACAACTAATCCTCGCTTCATTAACTATGTGGATTACAACAAGGGTAACAACCCTTATTCTAATACATACAACCCCGTTGGAGGAATCATCCTAACTTCAAAGCGGGGGAGGAAATAATGCTAACACAAGCACAAATGCCCCCGCTATTCCCCGTGTTTTCCAAGGCAAAGAACAACAACAAGCCTCCAAGGCGTAATGCTCCCGCCTCCCGCTATGGACAATTCAATGGAGTTCGCTAAGGTCATTCATCGCTGATTGTAAAACAACAATGCGCACTCATGAAGCATCAATCAAAACTCGAGAATCAAGTGGGACAGAGACAGATCCGCTCACACAAAGGCGTAATGGTGGACTCCCATCTACTATCGAACCTTTCTCCATCTCATGCACCGTGCAAGGAGCATGTGAAAGCAATAACCACCGTAAGTGGTAAAGAGGTAACCATCGCACCCAAGAATTTAGAGTCAAGTGTTCATTGAAAATGAAAAGAATTTTCCAGACGTTATAATACTGACGCTACAAACACAAATGCAAACAGTAACATCCAACCTAAATTGGTGCCCGAATATCCCGCTCCCCTTACCCTCAAAGGTTAAAAAGGCACATGAGGACAAACAATTTAACAAATTCTCGAGGTGTTAAAACAATTGCACATTAATGTTCCTCTAGTTGAGGCATTACAACAAATGCCCAACTATGCCAAATTTATGAAAGATGTTTTGACAAAGAAAAGAAGGTGGGAGAATTTGAAATCGTGGCAATGACTCGGGAATGCAAAGATGTTGATGCAAAATAAACTCCCGTAAAATTAAAGGACCCCGGTAGTTTCACAACACCGCTCCATTGGAAATTTTTATTTTGGTCGTGCTTTATGTGACTTGGGGGCAAGTATTAATTTAATGCCCAAGTCCATTTACACACAATTGGGTATAGGAACCGCTGCACTCTACTTTCTCGTAAGCCTCCGCTAGTCGACAGGTCACTTGCCTATCCCAAGGAATACCGAGGATGTTTTAATTAAAGTAGATAAATTTGTTTTTCCCGTTGACTTTGTTATTCTAGATTTTGAAGCAGTATGCAGAGGTACCTATCATTTTAGGTAGACCTTTTGGCTACTGTGGAAGACACTCATTGATGTACAAAAAGGGAATTGACAATGAGAGTCAATGATCAAGAAGTTAAGATCAATGTTTTGAATGCATTAAAGCTTCCAGATGTCAATATCAAGAGTTGTTCCTTTGTGGTTTTCTCGACCAAGTGGTGCAAAAGCATTTTCGTAAAACTAACAACCACTGGGAAAGGTGCTTAACAATACCGAGGAACATGAATTGTTGGAAGAAGAGGAGGTTCCAATTGAAAACAAACCGTGAATGAGGTTTGGGCTAGGAGATATGAGTCACTAGAGCAAGAAAACTCAAACCTCAAGAAGAGTGTGCCTTCTATCATTCAACCACCCGACCTAGAGTTGAAAGAGTTACCCAAGCACCAAGTATGCATATTTCGGGGGAAAATGAGACTCTACCCGCCATCATTTCTCGCTAAGTTGAATCAAAACCAAGAGGTGGAGCTCATTGCAACTCTAAAAAGGCACAAAAAGGCAATAGGTTGGCAAATGTCCGATATACATGGGATAAGTCCTACAACTGCATGCATAGGATTGTGTTAGAGGAAAATGCTAAACATAGCATTGAAGGACAGAGAAGGCTTAATCCCATAATGAAGGAAGTGGTGAAGAAGGAAATCCTCAAGTGGTTAGATGCGTGGATTGTATATCCTATTTCTCGACAAAGGTATGGGTGAGCCCTGCAGGCAAGTGTGTTCCTAAGAAAGGTGGTGTCACCGTGATCACAAATGACAAAATGAGTTAATTCCCACAAGAATGCTGGATCGGTTGGAGAATCTGCATGGACTATAGGAAATTGAACAAGGCCACAAAGAAGGACCACTTTCCTCTCCCTTTATTGACCAAATGTTGGACAGATTCACTTGCTGGTAAGACTATTATCGCTTTTGATGGCTACTCCGCTATAACCAAATAGCAATAGTTCCCCAAGACCAAAGAAAAGACCGCATTCACATGTCCTTATGGCACATTTGCTTTTAGAAGAATGCCCTTTGGACTGTGTAATGCCCCTGCAACTTTCCAGAGATGTATGATGTCCATATTCTCTTACTTCATTGAAAAATCTATGGAGGTTTTTATGGATGACTTCTCTGTGTTTGGGGATAGTTTTCAGAAGTGTTTGGACAACCTGGAAGAGATACTAATAAGGTGTGAAGAGACAAATCTTGTGCTTAATTGGGAGAAATGTCACTTCATGGTGCAAGAAGGAATTGTACTAGGCATAGGATCTCCAAGAAAGGCTTAGAGGTGGATAGGCCAAGATTGAAGTCATTAAAAATTGCCACCCCCTCAAGTGTCAAAGGTATAAGAAGTTTCCTGGGCATGCCGGGTTCTATAGGAGATTCATTAAAGACTTCTCAAAGATCTCAAAACCTCTATGTCAACTCCTTCAAAGATGACACCACTTTCAACTTTGATGATGCATGCCTCAAGCCTTCCGTAAGTTAAAGAAAGCCTCGACATCGACCTATCATTGTTGCTCCCGATTGGAGTAAACCATTCGAGCTCATGTGTGATGCAAGTGACTATGCAAAGGGGAGCCGTGCTCGGTCAAAGGTATGATAAAATCTTTCATTCCATTTACTATGCAAGCAAAACACTTATCAAGCACGCTTAAATTACACAAGCTATCAAAAAGAGCTATTAGCCGTGGTCTTTGCCTTTGATAAGTTTAGATCATACTTGGTTGGCACAAAAGTAATTGTTTTTTTAGACTATTCAGCCATCAAGTATTTGATCTCAAAGAAAGATGCAAAACCTCGGCTAATAAGATGGGTTCTCCTCCTCCAAGAATTTGACTTGGAAATTCATGATAAAAAGGGGGTGGAGAACCAAGTCACGACCATTTGTCTAGACTTGAAGGAGAAAATGCAGTACAGCCAGCAGGTGAGATTAAAGAAATCTTCCTGCATGAGAAGTTGTTGGCGAGCAAAAAAAATGTAACGCTTATAGCGGTTGCCGCTATAACGCCAGACGCTATAGCGCCTCAAGATACCTCCGTGGTTTGCCGATATTGTGAATAACTTGGCAAGCTGTAATTGTACCGCAGATCCGAATTATCAACAAAGAAAAAGGTTTTTCCATGTAGTGAAGGATTATTATTGGATGAACCTTTTCTACAAGAAGTGCCAAGACCAAGTGATAAGAAGGTGCCTTGCGTAAGAAGAACAACTCAAGTGTTAGAGCATTGTCATGCTTCACCATGTGGTGGACACTTTGAGGAACTAGAACACCGCAAAGTCGCCGCAATGTGGGTATTATCGCCTACATTATTCAAGGATGCTCGTGGAGTTGGTAAAGAGTCGCGCAAGGTGTCAAAGGATCGGGAACATTTCAAACAAGCATGAAATGCCATTAACTAACATCTTAGAGATTGAACTCTTTGATGTATGGGGCATGGATTTCATGGGTCCCTTTCTCCTTCTCATGGGAATTTGTATATACCGTGGTCGTGGATTATGTTTCCAAATGGGTGGAAGTCGTGGCTCTCCCCAACAATGATGCCAAGTCACCAAGAAGTTCTCGCAGAAGAACATATTCACCGATATGGTACACCAAGAGCAATTATCGTTGATGAGGGTTCTCACTTTTGTAACAAGTCGATTGAGTCTCTATTGGGAAAATATGGAGTGAGGCACAAAATTGCCAACGTGATACCACCCACAAACAAATGGGCAAGTTGAATTGTCCAATAGAGAAATCAAAAGGATGCTTGAAAAATGGTGGGACCTCAAGAAAGGATTGGTCAATCCATCCGATGATGCGTTATGGGCTTACAGATGCCTTCAAGACACCTCCGGGAATGTCTCCATACGCACTTGTGTTTGGGAAAGCATGCCACCTCCCTATTGAGTCGCAACGCATACAAAGCTCATTGGGCCATAAAAAGCTCAACTTTGATCGTGACAGTAAGGGTAAGGCTAGGTCGCCGCAATTAAATGAACTTGATGAGATTAGCATGTCGCTTATGAAAGTTCAAATGCCATTTACAAGGAAAAAACAAAGGTGTGGCATGACAGAAGATCCAGAGCAGAGTCGATTGAAGGAGGCCAAGTGCTTCTCTTTAATTCAAGATTAAAATTGTTTCTCGGCAAGCTCAAATCTAGGTGGTCCGCCCTTTAAATTAGTCAAGGTCTACCTCATGGTGCCGTGGATTTATATGATCAAGCAACCAACACCACTTTCAAAGTGAATGGGCAGAGAGTAAAACAAAGCACTCATGGTGACACCGTGATGAGGACAAGACCTCAATTGATCTTCAAGATCCCTAACATCAAATGAAGAAGTCAGCCGATGACTCTTAAAACAAGCGCCTGGGAGGCACCCCAAGATTTTAATTAACATTTCGTTGTTTTTATTTTATTGTGCAGAGGAAAACTTTTTGTGTTGAGGAATTTGGAAAATTGAAGAACCATAGTGTGATGTTGACGCTTATAACGCCAAGAGGTGGTAGCCGGGCGTGAAGAGACATTGTTATTTCAAAGTATGGGACTCGTTATAATGACGTGGCACGCGCGCTCAGACACTTCAATCTGGCCGCGCTCTATGCGCCCACGCAGATGTACAGCCCCAATCACTTCAACTACTCCCCCATCAACAACGGCCACCTCATTCAATTCCCAATAACCTCTCACTCAACCACTCCTCTGCTTTTCTTTCTTTCTAACCGCTGATTCTCCTTCTTCTTCCCTAACCCCTATCCACCATAATTTCATTCCTTTTCTTCTCTCGCAGAACCGATCTCACGCTTTTCTCGTAAAACTCCCAAATCACTTTCATCTCTTCAAAAATCCCAAAATGGTGAAGAAACATTCAATTGAAAACCCCAGAGAAAGACCAAGACCTCGTAACCCAGCCTCTAGAGCTATAGACCCAAAAGACGATCCTCGCTGCAAGCATCGGGAAGATGAATTTCATCGCAGAAAGGGGTTTTAAAACAGTAAAAGCTCCCGATGTGTTCACGCTCATCGTTATAGCGCTAGGTTGGCGTAAATTCATCAAGCACGAGGGGAATTTGTGGTGCTACTGGTGAGAGAGTTTTATAAAGGTATTCCTCCTCCAAAAGTGGGGAAAGCCCCAAACCTACTCCATGGTTAGGGTGAAATGGTTGATTTCACCCAAGTGCCATCAATGAACACTTCAAGTTAGGGTATTCGGGAAAGCATTGGAGAAAAAGCTTGATACATGGGGTCGTGACGAAATGGAGGAGGTCAAGAAGAGGATCCGTGGTGGAGGAAGCTACGGGGAAAGGTTTGATCCGAATTTAAGGTGAAGAAAGCATTTCTCGTGGACGAGGTCGCCATGTGGTTTACTTTTTTTATCAGCATTCACTCATGCCTACTTCCCACACAACCAATGTGGAGAAGGACAGTTAATAAAGCCGGATGCTATTTTGGAAGGAGAGAGCATTGATGTGGGCAAAATCATTGCAAGCGGAGATCGAGAAAAGCATCAAGACCGATGGTAATCTTTACTTTCCATGTCTAATTACCGAGTCAGTTGTAAGTAGTCAAGTTGAAATTGAGATTCGTGATGAGAGGAGAACTCCTCAAGGAGATATCCCGCCGTGTTCAAGCCTGCATAAAGAAGTGCTAGCGCTTATAGCGCCCGATGCTATAGCGCTTTAATCGCTTGAAAAGAACCAACAAGCCTCAGGCAAATTTGTGAAGGCAAAGTTTGAGTGGGAGAAAGTCGCCATGGAGAAGTCGCAAGGGAAAAGAATTACGGAGCCCCCGTGTTTCCGTAATGGTTGATTGATGAAGAAGGTGTGAAGGAGCCACCTCAAGCAAGAAGAAAGGGTAAAGAACAAAGCCTCTCACGAGGCACTCAAAAAGAGACCAAGCCCCGCGCTCAAGAAGTGGAAGGAGTCCCGCTAAAAAGAAAACAAAGGTGAGCAAAAGAAGAATCCTTAAACATCAAGATTTGGAGGAACTAAGTGAAGAAGATGAAGAAGAGACGAGGAGGTCAATGAAGGAAGTAAATGATGATGTAGAGGATGAAGAGTCCAAAGTGAGGAGAAATCGTGAGGAGAGCCTAAAAGGAAGAAGGATCAGAGAGTGAAGAATATGAGGAATTGCCTCACGATCCCACACCTAGCCCCACTAGACCACCTTCACCACAAATACCTTCACCACAAGCCCAAGATCAAACTGCTCTCAAACACCCCAATCTGCAAAGAACCATTCCTCCACCCATCCCAAAGAAAAGAAACATCACCCACACCTACACAAAGAAACACCAAACCTAAATGAGCCAAAGACAACCGTAACCACCTGGCCCAATCTCCCATAGCAAGAAAAGAACCAAGTCCACTACCGCATCACCACAACAACTAAATCCCCAAATTCTCGGCTGAAAAATCGCTAGCGCTTATAGCTGCCTCGATGCTATAGCCGCAGCACTCGTAAAAGTCCATCATCATCCGTGGCCAAGTACAACAAAATCTCCTAGGCTAAAGCAAAGAGCCCAAAGGAGCCCTCAATCAAAGGTTAATATTCTTGCAGTGTTCTCAAGAAGAAGCTCAGCCATGGCCGACACCCTCCAAGGAAGGTAGTGCAAGCGTCCAGCGCTATCCGCACACCAAGCCGTATTCTGAAGGAGAAGCACGTGGCAACAAAAAGGCCAACATATGTATCTGCCAGAAGGAGCCCAGGAGCTAAGCTTGCTGTGATTGAGGAAGAGGATCAAGAAAGTGTGCAGCCAGAAGCACAAGAAGCTGAAAAGGAGTTATCTCGATCAAGAAGTCGGCCGCTAGTAAGTTAGCGCAGACGAAGGCCGCCAAAAAGATAGGAAGCCCTCATGGAAGCGCTTATAGCGCCCGATGCTATAGCGCCTGATCAAGGCCAGAAGGAGAAGAAGAAGAAGAAAAAGGCTTCAAGGCCTCTTCCACCAACTCGTGTCAGTTCAAGGACCATGTCTGGTCTAATAAAAAAATGATTTTTCCCATTCTGCTGTAGTAGTTTCTAGTTGTGTTTTATGTTCCAATAAATTGTGAAGCGCTATAGCGCCTCAGATTATGCGCTTCACAAATGTTTAAAGACTTGTTTTGTCTTGTTTCGCTTTGTCTTAGGCTTCTCCCTAGTTTTTAAGAGCAAAGTGAGGACACCGTCACTTTTGTTGTGGGGAGGGCCTAAAGTTATCAATGATCTGTTTCATTTGTTTCATTTTTAAGTTTAATCATTGAATGCGTTTCTTTGGGCTAGTTTTAATGATGATTGTGTGAGTGAGTAAGAGAGCCATGCTTTTAAATAAAATCTTTGTTTATTATTGCTCCCACACATAAAAATCTCTGTGTGCTTAAGGAAAACTTAGTTAGCCTAGGACTATCCGATGCTTAGGTAAGTCTTGTTAACCAAGGTGTCATCAAGGCTTGACTAAAAACTTGAAGAGTTTTGAAGCAAAGTTTGGGGGTGTTTAGGCTATATAAAGGTTAGGTACGTAAGGTCTTAGGGTGGTCGCTGACTTAGAAGTTCAAAGCAAATATGTTGTAAAGTCAGAGTTGTCTAAACAAGAGTTCGGCTGTCCCAAAGGCAAAGAGGCAAAGCCTCATATTCTCAAAAAAAAATAATAATAATATATATATAATTGCTGTGGAGCTGAGTAATGAGGGGTCAGAACTGTAAATAAATCATATCAAGAGTTCAAAGCGCTTATAGCGCCAAACGCTATAGCGTGAGTTGTTGGGCCAATAAATTAGAGCACCGACCACGCACTTGAAATGCCTAGTTAAACCCTTTGTCATGCTTGAAAATCCCCATTTCTCGTGTGAAAATGTTAATCTAGTCACTGCTTTGAAAAAGTTCTTGATTTCACCAAAAGAAGACCACTCTTCCCAAGGCTAAGAGAAATCCAAATCTAGCTAGGAATCGAGATGAGTCAAGAGATCACACACACACTATTGAGCAAGAATAAGCTTAGAAGTGAAGTAAAATGCATTGGTTTGTTGGTGTGAGTGTGAATCAATTGTTAGCCCATTGAGAAAATATTTGAATGAGTATGCTTAGAAGTGAATCACGATCGTGTCTTGTGTTTGTGAATAAGTGTCGCTTTGTTTTGTCTTTGCAAGTGTCATTACTTGGGGACAAGCAATGGTTTAAGTTTCAGTGTGATAACTCATATTTATGAGTTATTTATGCCTCTAATCATTGAATTAAGTAAGTTCTCAAGTAATATTAGTATTAGTATTTATTGTATTTCGCTTATATTAGGTAAGTGAAGGGCTAAACATTGCTTTGTTATGAAATTGGCACATTTGGTGCCCTTGTGATTGTTTTGATGTATTTTGTGAAGTAGTGTAGTTAGTTTAGCGCTATAGCGCCTAACGCTATAGCTAAAGAGAGGAGCTGCAAATTGAGCATCTAAAGGAAAAGTGAAATTTTGGCGCCAAGCTCATTAATCCATGTTCCATATCTTGTGTCCACAAAGATTTGGTCGATATGGGCGGATTTTATTGGATTTGTGTGGACACTTGTCATTGCATGCATAAAGGAATAAAGGAGTTGGTGAAAAGCAAACATCACCTTTCTTGACTTTTTGGAGGAGAGTTGTACTCATGCTAGATATACTAGAGATGCCGATTTCCTTCCCATACCTTAGGATTTTTCAGAGTTGAGAGAGTATTGGTAGAGAGAGAACGTGACATCTTCTTCTCCATTGATACACTTTTAAAGCTTTTGCATTTTATTTTCTTCCTTTGTAATTTCAGAGATTTTTCTCACTGTGTAAGGTCGATGATGCACCATCTATGCGTGGATGATTAGGAGATTTCAAGCTTGTATCTTTTGCACTTGTATTCCCTTCTTACCTACCAGAACGCAAGTATTTGTATTTGTGTTATTTTGATGAGGCTCAACATGAGCTAAACTCTTTGAGTTGGGTTGCTATGTTTGTAATGAACCATTAATATTACGTATATAATTTCTCACGCTTTTGTGTTTTAATTCTTGTGTTATAATTCTTTCAATCTTGTTTTATATTTGGCCACGTAAAGCAAGAACTTCGTGGATTCGCATATGAACCATAGAAAGAACTCAAGGGTTAATATAAACGAGAAGGTTGGTTAAAGACATTTAGCCAATTTTTGCTTCCTCTAGACATAGAAGTTGCAATAGTTTATAAGGCAAAGGTCGTGGGATCTTGAATATACATTGTGGGTGAACTTATTTAGAACCTAGACATAGGCTTCTTGTAATGAAACCCGGGCGCTAGTGACCGAAAGGCACAAAATATTTGCAATAGCCGCCTAACGCTATAGTGCAGACGTTATAGCGCCTTGTTTCAGTGGAATTTACATAGTGAAAGCAATCCAACTTATTTCTCTTATATTTTAACTCATCGTTAACTTGTGACTTTTACAACCTTTGTTCAATCAAACTTTGTTACTCAAACTATTTGCTACTTGTTCCTCTAAAGTGTAATTCCTTTTTAAACTCTAAAATTAATACCAACCTCGTGGAGACGAATTCTACTTATCAAGATATTACTTGTTGCGATCAGGTACACTTGCACAACTACTTTTTCGCATAATGTGCCTGGACGCCTCTCTTTTCTTTTTCTTTTTCTTTCTTCCTTTCTCGATCTTTCCTCTTTGCGCGCTTTTTGACGCTCTCTTTTCTTTCTCTTTTCTTTCTTCCTTTCTCGATCTTTTCTTTTGCGCGCTTGGACGCTTCTCTTTCTTTTTCTTTTCTTTCTTCCTTTCTCGATCTCTCCACTGAGGGGTTCCTTCTGGAGCTTGAAGTCGAAAATTAATACTGAAGTACCTATCCATCTTTGTACCTGCAAGTGAGATGAACAAACGCATGCAATGCAAATGTCATGATTGCTATTTTCTTTTTCTTTTCCTTATGGTGAATGTAATGCAAACGCCTCAATTTTCTCTCTTTACTTCTTAGGCATGACCGATGAGTGCATAATTTTATACTTGGTGGATGTAATGCATGTTATGCAGGGTCTATTATGCAAATGCATGTTATGCAGGGTCTATTATGCAAATGCATGTTATGCGAGCGTATGCGATGCGATGATTTAGTGGAATGATGAATGCAATGAGATGCTATTCTTGATGTTCTTTGGTCAGCTTTCTTTTTCTCGATCGCTTTTTTTTTTATTCTCTCTTTGATCGCCTTTTCTTTTTCTCGATCGCTTGTTTTCCTTTTGCTCTCTTTGTTCTTTTGCCCCTGTTGGCTTATCTTCTTGCTGGTTCAGCCATTCCGCACCACTCATGGCACGAGACTGAAGAATATATTGAACTTGTGGGACTCATGGGCCAGGTGCAGGTGAGCTTTAACTTTGTCGTTCGAAGCAATCGTGGGCTCAATCACTTTTTCTTGCATGACTAACTCGTTTTGGGGGAATTGCCTCTTTCCGTGACCTTTAAGAATTTCATAATTATTTGCAATGCTATATGATGTATGCACATGTTTTACAAGCTTCAGATCACCATCATCATAAAACGCTTATTTTGAGCGTATAAGCAAAAATAATCAAGAAACGTATATGAAAAAGTTTGAGTTTTTTTTTTTCGACGTAGAAGCCGATCGCATGTAACGTTACGACGATCGCTCAATACATTTGAAAGTTTTAAACTACAAAAAGACACGAAAAACAAGAGAGAAGTCAACTCGATCGTCCGCTCTCGTGGGAGCAAAGCAACATTTGTGTCTCTGACTTGATCACCCTCATCCGAAGTCTTCGTGGGAGTTGTATGCCTTTCTTTACTTTTTGTTCCGAGTGGGCTCAAGGCCCAAGATGCTTTAATAGGCCCAACACGCCCAACTTGGCGTGCTCCACAAGATATGGCCAGAGCGCCTGTGCCACTATAAAAGCAAAGACAAATCCCGAGAATCGTGCACGCTTTCTAACTCAGGCTATCCGCCTCGAGCGACTTCTCACTAGATCGTCTGAGTGTCTTTGCAGTACCACCCGAGGTGCTCTACGCTGAAGCCGTGACCGGTCCTTTCACTCATTCAACGATCGCCCATTCGATTTAATCAATCAACACTTCTACTCTTCATTGGTCAAGGTACGATCAATCGCGCACCACGCGGGGAGGCCCGAGCGCTATCCTACTTCAACTATGGCTACACGCCGAAGACCGCCCCTGCACATCATTACAACCATGCTTGTTGAGCGACCTAAGATGTTGGACGACCTAAAGTGGGCGACCTAAAGAGCATGGACAATCCCAAGACGCCTAAACAAAGCGAAAAACGGCTTGAGGAATCTCGCCTTAGTCCGCAGACCATAACGCTGGCCATGTTGACCCGATTGAAACATACGAATATGCGTTGGAAAGCTGAGAAGCAGAGCTACAGCTTTCATGTTGAAGTCAAAATCCACCCGGGCTTCTTCCACCCGTTTCTACTCGCCCAAAGTGGGGCGCCCAAAAGCCGGTCGCCCGTGAGCGACCCAAAAGGTCTGTCCAGTACGGAGACCATAACTTCGTCCACGTTCATCCGATGGGGCGTGTGAGCATGCGATGGAAAGCCGAGAAGTAGATCTACAACTTTCATGTTGATGTCAAAATCCACCCGGGCGTCTTCCACCTGTTTCTGCTCGCCCAAAGTGGGGCGTTCAAAAGTCGGTCGCTCGTGAGCGACCCAAAAGGTCTGTCCAAAGACGGAGACCATAACTTCGCCCACGCTCATCCGATGGGGCGCAGAGAGATGCGTTGGAAAGCTGAGAACCAGTGCTACAGCTTTCATGTTAAACTCCAAGTTATATTCAGACGTTCTACACCCTTTCGGTCATCCAAGTAGGGCGCCCGCCTTACAAACGAAGAACGAGGCCCCGAGCGCCTACAACGAAGCGCCACCGAAGTCGCTCCAATCGAGCGCCATCGAAATGGCCCAAGGGTCGAAGGACCCACCAACAAGTGTAGGCCCCGAGCAGTTCATAATCGAGCGCCATCGAATGGCCCAAGGGTCGGCGACCCACTCAACAAGTGTAGGCCTCGAGCGTTTCATAATCGAAAGTGCCATCGAATGGCCCAAGGGTCAAAAGGACCCACAAAAAAGTGTAGGCCCCGAGCGGTCTACAATCGAGCGCCATCGAATGGCCCAAGGGTCGGCGACCCACTCAACAAGTGTAGGCCCCGAGCGGTCTACAATCGAGTGCCATCGAATGGCCCAAGGGTCGGCGACCCACAAATGCAGTAGCCCCGAGCGTCTACAATCGAGTGCCATCGAATGGCCCAAGGGGTCGGCGACCCACAAATGCAGTAGGCCCCGAGCGGCCTACATCGAAAGTGCCACCGAAGTTGGCACAACCATCGCTGTCATCGAATGACCGAGGTCGAGCAATGACCCAATAACGAGCATTGATCGCCAACACCACGGAAGAGACCGACTACAACGACCACATGCACTCGGGCGGCGCGACACACACCCCAAGCAGCGGGCAACGCCCACACCTCTGGCAGCTGGCAGCGACCACCGCCGACTTAGCGTGGTAGCAACCACACACTTCAAGAGATGGAGACCGACATGAATGCAACCCGCCGCTTACAACACGACACCTGGCAACAATTCAAGCCTCAACTCACTACCGCGACCTAGGCTCGGGGGGGCAATCGCTCCTGAGTGGGCTCAAGGCCCAAGATGGGCTTTAATAGGCCCAACACGCCCAACTTGGCGTGCTCCACAAGATATGGCCAGAGCGCTGCGCCACTATAAAAGCAAAGACAAATCCCGAGAATCGTGCACGCTTTCTAACTCAGGCTATCTCGCCTCGAGCGACTCTCTCACTAGATCGCTCTGAGTGTCTTTGTAGGTACCACCCGAGGTGCTCTACGCTGTGAAGCCGTGACCGGTCCTTTCACTCATTCAACGACCGCCCATTCGATTTAATCAATCAACACTTCTACTCTTCATTGGTCAAGGTACGATCAATCGCGACTACGCTGGGAGGCCCGAGCGCCTATCCTACTTCAACTATGGCTACACGCGAAGACCACGATCACGGGTCGACGCTGGTCAAAATAATTATAAAGTATTCAAATATAGTATCAAGGTAAGTTAACCTTGGTCGCCTCACGAGGATCTCTAATTCAAATTACCAAAATCAAGAACAAAGTTAATAAGAAAAGGGGGTTTTTTTAGGAAAAGAGTTTGATGTTTAATGAAGGAAAAACAATTAAAGATAGACAATCAATCTATTGTTTCCGAGTGTGTTTTCTGATTTATCATCGGTTCTAAAATAAAGATTTGTGCAAGGTTTGATAACTCTTGATTGATCATAAACTAAGTGAACAAGCGCTACCGCTTGATATATGAATTCACACGCTTTAAAGCAAGCGCCAAAACAAGCAGGTGTTCAATCAATCGTGATAGTGAACAAGCGCCACTAACACAATTAACATCATAACCGAATTCTTTCAATCCTATAAACAAGCGCCATAGACTTATCAATTCCTATCCAAACTAGATTAAACAAGCGATAAAATAGTTTGAATAATGAAAGTTGCAAAACAGTAATCATGATTAAGTGATTAAGCAAAATCAATCATAAAACGAATCACATAAGCAAATCACGAGTTTGAGTAATTAAGCAAAACACAAACCGAATTTGCAACAAAAATTACGGAGATGGAATTGATAGAGAAAGAATTAAAACCATAAAACTAAATAAACATTAAGCATCGAACCTCAAAATCCTTACAAAGAACACCCTTCACCAATAGATTGATCTAGTGGTCTTAAGCTTCCATGGAGGTTAAAGCACAAAACGTAAAATTGAAAGTAGGAATGTGTAAGATCGCTTTTGACGGCTGCTCCAGCCAAGTCTATAAGAATAAAACGAAAACCTAATCCCTTAATGGGTTCTGGATAAAAGCCCGTTAACAAACTAATATTTGGCCCAAACCCGTTTTACATTAAACTGCTTCGGTATTTTGCAGTTTTGGCCTTCAGTACTTCCGAATTGGGTTTCGCGCTCAACAGAAGAATTGTAGCTCTGTTCCTTAGCTTTCCAACGCATACTTGCACGCCTCAATCGGATAAACGTGGCCAAAGTTATGACCTGCAGAGTAGACAGGGGTCAATATGCAATAAAAGTATGAATTAAGCAATAAATTGCTATATCGCTTCAAATAAGACCCTAAAGTCTAGAAACGTGCTAAGACTTAAATATTAGGCACAGTAACACAATTAAAAACACTAAGTGAAAAGCTATAAAGAGTACATTAAAATGCACTCGATCAAATTCCCCACACTTAAGCTTTTGCACTCCGCAAAACACACAAAACAAGACAAAAGCAAAACATGAGTTTCCAATGAACCCAAAGAATGCAAAGTCATAAGAGAGATGCTTTTCATAGGGTTCAAGGAGAATGACATTCAGAGATAGCACTTAATTGCAACCTAGGTAAACAAGAGGTAAGAGCACCAACGAGTGAATCATAAGTGATGAGTCCTCACAGGATTTATATAAGTAATGCTCTCAATCACTCAAGTGTCTAGGCTTGTGTTTACTCTCATATATATAATAAGCACATCAATGAAAGTTAGTACTACCATATGCTTGACAAGCTTCTAACATCCACACTTAAGAACACATGCACATAAGATCAAAAGGTCTTTATAAGGGTTGTAATGGGGCCAAGGTCAAGGTGGATAATCCTATGGGGAACTAAGCTTAAAAAAATCAAAGAGGATGAAAAAGCAATGAAAATCAATCGTAAAGTGAGCATGAGAGGGCCCAACTTCTACGAGATATGACTAAATTCACAATTTTGAGACTTCTCTCCATAACTCTCTTCATACAACATTCACTCTCCTTCATACAAAAACAAAAATAAAAAGATATATGAAATTTTTCTTTCTTTTTTTTTTATTCTTTTTTTTTTTTGACTTTTTTTCTTTCTTTTTCTATTTTTTTTCTTCTTCTTTTTTTTTCATTTTTTTTTCTTTTTGTGGAGTATTTTTTCTATACAAATGTACTTGCCAAACTTTCCATTGAGAACCCAAGAATCAACCCAAGTGAGAACCACAATTACACAAATTGGACACCCCCACACTTATAGATATGACAATTTTCAAATCAAATCTCTTTCACCCTCTAAGATTGGGTAATATCATTGTTTTTCTCTTTTAGGCTTGTAATGAGCTATAAAACAAAGAATGGGATAAAAAGGCTCAGAGGGGCTTACACAAAGGGATAAATTCAGTGGTAGGCTTATTTGGCTAGTAGCTAAGAAAACAGCACTGCCTAGATCATTTCAAACATGCATGTGAACAAGTGTTTCAACAAGAATCAAGTCAAGTTCTAGAGTAACTAACAAACATGAGTGAGTCACACACAAGAAAGGAGAGAATGGCAAAATGTAGTCATCCATAAAGAGGCTCAATTCTCACTGTGGTTAATGACTATCACAGATGATGCAAAGATTTAGTGCTCATACCCAACTTATTATACCAAGATCAACAAGAAATCAATCAAATCATGCCAAATCATCAATGGTCCTAGAATAGTCAAAATCACTCACAACTTGTACAAACATAGTATTCATGGAAAAACATGCAACAATTTTTTTCTTTTTTTATAGTTAAAAATTAAAAACATAAAAACAAAAAGACACACCCCCACATTTAAATCACACATTGTCCTCAATGTAAGCAACATATATAACTTAAGGATAAGGAAAGAAAACTCCCTCTTGAATGTGGAGAACTTGAATCTTGTGTGCGGTTGGTATTTGGTAGTGAAAGCTCTTTTATGGTTACCACACACATGTTTGGTCACCTTCTTCTTCCATACATCCAGAATCAAGGGGCTGAGTTGTTGTTGTGTTTGCCACACATTCTTATTAGGAATGTCCACCAAGGTCCATCCAATACCTTTTCTATGTTCTCTTAGAGATGGCGGTAGCTTTTCCTGTTCAGAGTCAAGGTTAGCTGAAAAAATCACAGGAAAATATTCACTTCCCTTCAAATATGCATATTTAAAATATTCAGTGGAGTGGTTTGAGATCCACAACATGTGATGGCTCAATGGTAGCAAAGCAGCCTACATCCACAACATCATCTATGGAAATTGTATCAACCTGCAAAGTATTCTCAATCTCAGCACAAATAGAAGGATTATCAGAACTTGTATAATCAACCAAACCATCAAGAAATTCCATTTTACAAAGGGAATTCTCTTCCACGGGTTGTTCCTTAGCATCAAAGATCCCAAATTTTTCACTAGTGTCACTAAAATTTGCAGCTTTGTTATTTTTCGCAATAACCGGTTCAGACACCCTTTGAGTTTCAACAAGAGTAGTTGCACTGAAAAAGGGAGTATTTGGGACATTAGGATTTTCTACTTCTTGTACAAGCAGCTTGGTTTGATCTCTCGGGCTTGCATCCGATTAACTACGTTGTTTAATCGTCAACTATTATCTCCAATCGCATAAGTGTGGAATCGTTGTTTGTTGGAATATAAGATTTTGAATAGCCATTTTTTTAATGAGATCCTCTAGTGAAGGTTCATGTCTAGCAGCCATATTTTAGTCAATGTACAGGATCAAAGATGATCAGAAATCGTAATAAAGATCAAGAATAAATGGAACAAATCGTAAAATTCCAACTATGTCCTAAGCACTAAAATAGAGGGTAAATTAAGAAAACGTATCAAATCAAATCTAAAAAAATAAAACTAACACTACAAATCTAATAAAATCAAAATTAAGATATGCGAATTTTTTTGGATTTTTTGAGGATATAAAAATTAAAATAATTAAAAAGAAAATGCAAAAGAAGGAAATTCGGATTTTTCGGCCTTAGCTCCCAAAGGAGTCCTGCTTCCTTGTTTTTTTTGTGATTTTCTGACCAATTTTCGAGCAATCTGAGAAATTACTGAAAATCGCTTTTTTTTCTTCTCCGCTCTATGATAGAACCAAAAATGCCAAACTAATAGAACCTCGTAAGTGCAAGAAACAAAACAAAAAAACAAAGGTTAGTGGTTAGTGAGGTTCTTAAGCCAAGAATTCCTAATTAGAGTTCCCTCAAGACGGCGCCAATTTGATCACGGCCAGACGCGGGTCAAAATAATTATAAAGTATTCAAATATAGTATCAAGGTAAGTTAACCTTGGTCGCCTCACGAGGATCTCTAATTTCAAATTACCAAAATCAAGAACAAAGTTAACAAAGAAAAGGGGGTTTTTTTAGGAAAAGAGTTTGATGTTTAATGAAGGAAAAACAATTAAAGATAGACAATCAATCTATTGTTTCCGAGTGTGTTTCTGATTTATCATCTGTTCTAAAATAAAGATTTGTGCAAGGTTTGATAACTCTTGATTGATCATAAACTAAGTGAACAAGTCGCTACCGCTTTATATGAATTCACACACGCTTTTAAAGCAAGCGCCAAAACAAGCAGTGTTCAATCAATCGTGATAGTGAACAAGCGCCACTAACACAATTAACATCATAACCGAATTCTTTCAATCCTATAAACAAGCGCCATAGACTTATCAATTCCTATCCAAACTAGATTAAACAAGCGATAAAATAGTTTGAATAATGAAAGTTGCAAAACAGTAATCATGATTAAGTGATTAAGCAAAATCAATCATAAAACGAATCACATAAGCAAATCACGTAGTTTGAGTAATTAAGAAAACACAAACCGAATTTGCAAAAAAAAATTACGGAGATGGAATTGATAGAGAAAGAATTAAAACCATAAAACTAAATAAACATTAAGCATCGAACCTCAAAATCCTTACAAAGAACACCCTTCACCAATAGATTGATCTAGTGGTCTTAAGCTTCCATGGAGGTTAAAGCACAAAACGTAAAATTGAAAGTAGGAATGTGTAAGATCGCTTTTGACGGCTGCTCCAGCCAAGTCTATAAGAATAAAACGAAAACCTAATCCCTTAATGGGTTCTGGATAAAAGCCCGTTAACAAACTAATATTTGGCCCAAACCCGTTTTACATTAAACTGCTTCGGTATTTTGCAGTTTTGGCCTTCAGTACTTCCGAATTGGGTTTCGCGCTCAACAGAAGAATTGTAGCTCTGTTCCTTAGCTTTCCAACGCATACTTGCACGCCTCAATCGGATAAACGTGGCCAAAGTTATGACCTGCAGAGTAGACAGGATCAATATGCAATAAAGTATGAATTAAGCAATAAATTGCTATATCGCCAAAGTTTTGACCCAGAGTTTGTGTACCACGCATGTCGGTGTCCAACCTGCATATCTTGATAGGACCATGCAAACACACCCACATAATCGCATGCGATCGCTGAACCAACTTCATGTGCTCTTCGTCATTCATGGTGGTAACCACTTTGACCTCTTTCTTGTTCTCACTGCACTCAAGTCGATCACTTCAAGAGATTCCCGTGAGGCCGAATAGCCCTTTCTTCTTGTTTCATTAACCTCATGAGTTCTGGAGGAGTTTCCCCCTTTCCTCAACATCCTCGCTTTGATTGATAGGGTGATCAAAGTCAAAATATGGACTGGCTTCAAGATCGTTATTTTGAGAGACAATTATTGTTGATTTGCATTTTGCCGGGCTTAAAAAGCAAAACTAAAAGCTTAAACAAACAAGCAAACAATAATAAAACAGAAAGAGGACACATGAAATATGGAGAAATGATTTTTTTGATGGAAATTCAAAACAAACGCTTTTATTGATGATGATGATTCTCAAAATAAAAACATGTGTGCCCCTAACAACTTGTCCTATGACTGGGCAGAGCCATTGTGGTTGCATTACAACTAATTACTTTGAGTTAAAAGGTCACGGAAATCAGCAGCCTTCCCAATTCTTCACCTCTTTTCCCAAGAAGACAATGACGAACTGCACTCGCCTCACCCTCTTCGCACTTAGAACCCTCTCTAACAACAAAGAACTTGGTTGTATGTTTCATCTTCACCATCCCATCTGTGGGTCAGATGTCTTTCATTCGGATTCGAGCACTTTCGTGGAGCATCATATCTCGACCAAGTAATCAAACTTTCCACTTCTCAACTGCTCTCCAACCTCTCTCCCACAATCACCAAATCAAAAGTCGGACGAGACACTAATGATCAAAGCTGGTCATAATACAACGATTTGAAGGTTTCCATGAACATAGAAACCAATTCTTTGTCTAGCGTAGGGGTGTAACTTGCGCAGCCAAAGCCTCCATCTCGGGCATACTCCTTGAATGATTCATCGCGTTTTTCTTACTCATGTTCTCGCAATGTGTCCGATCCGCGCCATATCTCGCATTGTATTGATATCGCTTGAGAAAAGATCCGCCAAATCCTTCCAAAGAATGGATTTGGGATGGCTCTAACTTCATGTACCAATTAAGAGATGCCCCGCTAGGTCAGTTTTGGAAGCAATGGATTAACAGCTTTGTCATCACGGAGTATGTAGACATTTTCCTCGCAAAGACATCGCCGATGACTTTTGGGCAAGTAGCACTCTATATTTGTCAAAGTCGGGACCTTGAACTTTGGGGGCAAGACCACATCTGGGATAAGGCACAAATCTCCGCCTCTTTAGCTCAAGCCAAAACCTTCAACCATCCTTAACCTTTCTTCTAACATTTGGAACTGCTCTTGGTCGCTGGTGCTCAAAGCAGTAATAACCCGGGAGAATTGCTTACAACATATCATGTGTGGCAAATTTGAGTATTGAACCCGGGATAAGCAGAGTCGCTGCACACTAAGCCCCGAGAATCATGGAAAAACAAACCAAGTGTAGTGAGATTTCGAGGAGTGGGCCGAGGTATAACAATTGATGGGGAAACCCAACCCGGTTCAAAGAAGCTATTCTTCCGTCCAACAGATATTGGTCGCGACATTCTCGATCGTCGACACAGACCATTTCTCCCGATTTGCTTCTTGACTTGGGGAGTGTACCCCCAAAGGAAGGCCATAAGTAGGCCATCATCGCGCCCAAAGTCATTCCCATCTTTCAAGGACAACAAAAGCCTCATCACCTCACTCATCTCGCGCTTTTAAAGCATTCATCTCATTCTCATTTCAGATCACCGATCGAGCTACCCGAGTCGATCGGGTTCTCGATTCTCGCACTCATGAGGGTCGGGCTTGCCCCACTTCCATTCGCCGAGTCCAAACCGAGGATTCTCGATTCTCCGCTCGCCGAGGTGGGTCGATATCCGCTAGGATTGCCATTCCTCCGCCTCGTGAGCGCCCAATACCGGATGTTGTCGCACTCACCTTGCCTTTTTTCTTTATTTAGACGCTTATTACATAAGAGTAAAAAGAAAAATGCATGAATGAATGTATGAATGTACGCACTCATGTTTGCTTGATGCCGGAGCCACGTAATGCCTCATCTTGTCATAAGTAAGCGCAAAAACTTTTTCTTTGGTTTAGAAGTGAAGTGAACGAGGAATCGTAAATAGCAAATCGACATACTTCCTTCTTCATAACCGAGAAGCTTAGAAGTAAGTGAAGCCTTGCTATTCGATTCCATTCTCGATGCACCTATGACAAGATGATGCATTATTCGTGGTCCTTGACAAGCAAATGCAAATGAGATGCACTATGAATGCATGAGTTGCGTAAACTTAAGTTTTATGCAACGCGGAGATGTATGCAAATGACGATGATGCTTTATGCAAATGCAAGGTTAGAAAAAACTTTATTTCATGATAACTCAGTTTCTTTTTTGAAAAAAGGATCGCATAATCGCTTCATATAGACCTGCAGGAGGAAAGCTACATCGTGAACTCTTTCCTCCCTTTTTGAAATAAAGTGGGTCATATGTCGCTTAGACGAATGAACGGCAAAAGAAAAGGCTACAACGGCAACCCTTTCTTTTTTTTTTTTTTTTTGAAAATCTTTTTTTTTTTTTTAGGAAAGACATGTCTAAACTACAATGCAACACACAATTTGTACGCCCTCGTGTCCTACAAAGGTGGGGATCCTAAGTTCTGTGGCAACTTCAAAGGTTCCTTCCATGTAGTTCTAATTCACACCCTCACAATGGCTACCAGAGCTATAGGTTCGGGGGTCGGTTAGGTGTGGGGAATGTATTAGCACTCCCACACCTCCTTTCTACCGAAAGGAACCATTAATTCTGATGTGTGGTTTGGATTGTTTGATTTGAAATAAATCGTTCTACTTCTTTTCTTTTCCTTTTATTTGAAAGAGTTTTTTAGAAAACAAGTGGAGAAAGAAATCTTTTGGGATCTTTGAAAAGTGAAACTAAACTAAGATTTTTAAAAGAGTGCTTGACGGATGTGACCGCCTCCTACGCACTTCAATGAGATGAGGGATCAAAGCTACGAGTTCTTGGTTCTTAATCTTGAGAAAATCTGTGTTTTGTCTTTATCTTATCTTTTGAGTTTTGGAAATATGACTCAAACGCTCATGAATACCAAACAAGCAATGGCTTCGAGTGTATGCTCATTACTAACTTGAAAGAAAAGTGTTGGAACCGATAATCACGAGCAATTGCTTCAAGTGATTACAAGTTGCAACGCTTTTATTATCTTTTTGAAATTGTTTTGGAAAAGGATGAGTCGAGTGATGATTGTCACTAATGGCTCATATTGTTTTTTTTTTTGAGTTTTTAAATTGACTTGTATTTGATTAAGGTGTGGGAGTTTTCGTGATAGTCAAACAAGCAAGGGCTTCGAGTGACTACCACTAGTAACTCCATCATTGACGATCAAACAAGCAACGGCTTCGAGTGATGGCCAATGATTTGTTTATGAAAAAATGCCTTAGGTTTTTTATTAGAAAACATGTGATTCCAAGTTTGAAAAAGAAATAGAACATTTCAAATCTTTTCAAGTCCAAACCAAGGCAACAATAAGAACACAAGCATAACAATCATAAAGAATATCCACAAATTGTAATGAACCAATTGAATACATGATTGAGCTAACATGTGGGTGCATGATTATACAATTATAATATGCAAGGCACATCATTATTGCATGTATAAACAAATAAGACATAGTGCTAGTGAATGCATGAACATGTGAAGAAGAATGCAAGATACAATATTAATGAATGCATGATTATGCAACAATGGATACAAGACATAATATTGAGGGATGCATGGACATATGATAGAGCATGCGAATGCAAGAGGTATAGGCATAGATAAATGCATGAGCATGTGAACACAAATGATGAAATGCAAGATATGGAAACACTTTTGGGTATTTTTTTAAAGTGGTAAAAACTTTTAGTGAAAAGTTAGTAAAGAGTAAATGAATGTGCATGAAGTGAAGGGTAATTATTTAATGAAATGGTAAAAGTAAAAGTTAAAAATATTTTCTTTTTTTTACTTATGGTAAAATGCTAGTGAGTTGGTAAGATAAAATGAGAATAAGTGGTAAAAAGGTGAAAAACACATTAACACTATTACACATTTCTACACAAGATCAAACACACATTTTAAGCATTGAAATGAACCCTAAAACACACTCTAAGGCCGAAACCTTGCATGACTAAAACATCAAGTTATTTCATGCCTAAATTTATGATCAACACATGAAACAAAATATACAAATCAAAGATTTTATTTACATAAATCAAAAGGTAAAAAGAAGGCAAACAAACCCTAATTTTAAGGCCTAAAACCCAAACCTCTAATCCTCAAGATCAAGACAAAATTCAAACTTGCAAGTTATGACATGAACAATAAGATGCATATATCATGTGGAAATCACTTATTCATGAAAAGGTGACAAAATGAGTATGAAAAAATGCAAGAACATGGTTGAAAACACAAGAAGCTCTCTCCTCAGGCCAATGGTTCACTTCAAACACCCAAGGCTCCCAAAGTCCTTGACATAGTGTTTGAAATGAACCTCTAAGCCTTTTAGAGAGGAAAGAGGAGTAGTAGGGAGATTTACATGCTAATAGTTAAAAATGCAAGAGATATGATGTTTACCTCAAGAAATGACTAGCAAAGAAGTAGAAAATGGAGATCAAGAACAAATCAACAATAATCTTCACAAATCTACCACAAATGTCACGCAAACTTCAAGAAAGCAAGCTCCTTTATGGTGTAAAAATGGAATCAAAGGTGAAGAGAAGAAGATATATGAATGTGGAGTAGTTTAAGGTGATTCGTGGATGAAACTTGAAAAAACTATGGAAGGCAATGAAGGGGAGGGTCTGCCTAGAGAGGAGAAGGAGAGGAGAGAATGCTAGCTAGGTAAAATGAGAGTATGTGTCTATGATCTCTTATTTTGGGTTTTTATATGGGGTGTCACATTAAGGGTATTTATGACAATGTATCTCTTGTAAATCAATAGATTTGAGAAAGAAATTGAATCAATGGTCAAGATGTATTATCACATGGATTAAGGGCAATAAAATGAGGAGAGAGAGGGCTGGGTGTGCAGCATAAGGAGAGTGGTGAAGGATAAGCTCATTTACAAAAATGTATTTTTCCATAAAGCTTATTACACAAGTGCCATTTTGATTCAAATGAAAGGTGAGGATTGTATTTCACACTAAAATGGAAGGCCATGATTTAATACAATTTGCAAACAATAAAAATAAATGAAAATGGGGTGTATATGGTTGTTTCAGCGCAGCTAAGGGAATGGAGAGTGAGTGGAATCGCAAATCAGTACTATTGTTCTTATCCTTAATTCAAAAGAGTATAGAATATTCCCTTCTAGATCATTCTTCCTAATTCATGCCATTTTGGGCCATATCCTATGATTCAATGATTGGGCTCTGAATTTTATGATCTCACCAATCCCAAAATTGATTTATTTACCCCACTTCAAAGGAAAAGACCATTTTACCCTTCTATCCAAAAGGTTTAATATTTATGCACAAAAATAATCACAATGGAGCACAAATATCTCTCAAATAAATCATTGATGATTATTCAAGGATTTGGGACAAAAGACCGTTTTTATTGTGAAATGACCAAAATGCCCTTTCACTCTAAAAACCCTAGTTTTTGCCTGAAACACATTTCCACTTCAAAAATGATTTTTCTCCCTAGGAGTGACCTCTAGTACCTTGAAATGCATGTTGATGACTTGTTTTGAGGAATTGTCCCTTATTTGTGAAATTACCAAAATACCCTTTTGTACTGAAAAACCCTAATTTGTCTAAAAAGTGCATTCAAACTCCAAAAATGATTTTAGAAACTTTGAAATGACTTTAGAAACCTAAATGCAATGCATGATGCTTTTTTACATTTTAGTTTAATTATTTTTTGGGAAAATTAGGTTTTGACCTGTTTGACAAAATCGGGGTATGACACCCTTATAAGAACTCTTAATGTAGTCCAACCACCTTATGGATTACCTTATGGATTTGTTCCTCCTCCAAGGGTAATCGTGGGAAGTCCGAGTATTCCTCCGGGATTCCAAACAATAAATAATGGGGTAGTTGGCACTTCGAGATTTGGCCATTTAAATCCCAAAAACATGGTCATGGACTCATTCAGACAACAAATGGATGAGAGTAATCATGATACAGTTAATATGATGAATCGACAAATATCCACAAGTTGTTTAATCCTATAATTGAAAATACTAATAACACTTATTAAGAATTGGCGCCCAAATGAGGAGAATTGTTGATGTCTTTGTGCGCTTCCCAAAGGGATAATTATAATAGAGTTCAAAATTATAATGAAATAATACAAGAACAAGTTGTTATTCAACCACCTATAAATAATGTGGTCCTCAAAATGTTGCTATCACAATAAAAATCAAAATGTCGATGACATGTCGCAAAGAAATTCGACAAAATGCTAGGGAGTATAATGTCTAAAATGTTGTAGAAAGGATCTTAAATGCATATGTATTTAATGTTATGCAAATTGGCCATATTTTGTGTCTACTTTACAGACTGAATTGCCTAGAGGGACAAAGATCCCCAAATTTTTAAAATTTACTGGTGAGGCTGGCGAATCAGTAGTCGAGCATGTGGCTAGATACCAAATTAAATGTGGTGAACTAGCCAATGGTGAGTTTTTGAAAATGAAATATTTTCCAAGTTCTTTCACCAAAGATGCTTTCACTTGGTTCGCCACTTTTCCTGCCAAATCCATCCTGAATTGGGTACATCTCGAGAGTATCTTTCATGAACATCCTTCGAGGAGAAAACAAAGTTAATACGATCGATTTTGCTAACAATAAAAGAAACAATAAAGAACCTATTGATGACTATATTTGTAGATTCAGAATGATGAAGACCACATGCTTAACAACCATTCCTGAGTACGAACTCGCATAAATGGATGCAACAAATTTCATTACAATGTTGGAAAGAAAATGATTAACCAACAGCTTGAGATATATGTCTCAATTGGCAAATAAAGCCGATGATCAAAAAGTTCAACTCAAAAAGGATAAACTTGAGAAAATGAAAGTGGGCTATAGAAAGGAAAGCTTTTCCAAGAAAATGATGATTATTCGAAAAGAATAATGATCGTTTCACTTAAATGACAAGGGAAAGCTTGTAGCTCCGCTGAAAGAGGTTCTGAGGGTGAAGGTGAGCCCCAAGATGAGGAATCCAATGGTGTTTATTTGGTTAAACTAAAGCCATGACCCCTTATATTTGTTCGGGTTTGAAACCTTTATAAGTGAGAGAATGTTCTAAATTTGCTAAGAAAGTCTATGACTTTGATATTAAGAAAGCAGACCAAATATGTGATATTTTATTGAAACATAAACAATTGGTCTTAACTAATGATCACAAAGTACCTTCACCTGAACAAATGAAAGGGAAATTATATTGCACATACTACAATGTATTTGGGCATACCACTAATATGTTTGTTCGCTTCAGGATCTCATTCAAATGGTGATCAAAGAAGGGAGCCTGATCTTCAAAGAAAAGAAAATAATCCCATGAAAGTAGACAGTGATCCAGAGAATTTGGACATTTGCATGGTAAACATCATACAGATGGATACTTTTCCAAGAATGCCTGTCAACAATGCCAACAAAGGTAGCTTCAAAATTGTGAAAACTACTACCAAAAAGACTCAAAAGGCAAGTAATGTTGATGCAATGATTGACCAGATTGCTAATCTTGGAATCTATGTTGTCGACGTCAAGGAGGTCAGAGATACATATCTTATTGATCAACTGATAGAGCAATTCAAGTAGACACAGGAAACAAAAAATTCCTAGTCCAAGCGAGACTATGTTTGAATATTTACAGAAGATGTGTAATTCAAACAAAGAGACCATGTTGTGTCCAAGATGTCGTGTTGTTTTTAAAAGTAAAGCAAGCAAAAGCCTTCAAAATTTCTGAAATAAAGAAGAAGCTACATGAGGCTAGAGGAAAAGGAAGAAGGGATATGATTGCAACCATTGCTCATCCTATTAAGCCTCAATTTTGAAAATCTCAACAGAACTATCAAGGAAAAGAACTTATACGCCACCTTACAAGGTTCCCAAGTATAATGGGCATGAATCGTCCTTCATCTAAGCAATGGGTGACAACCAAGAACTACAAACCCAATAACATTTACGTTCGAGGTGAAAGTCGAACACCGGTTTTGCTCGAAACCAAAGTTATGGTTTTGAAAATCAAGGCATGAGTAGAACCCAAATAAGAAGGGCTTAAGGATCTCAAGAGATGCTTATGAAGCTTATGAATCAAGACAGAGGCCTAAGGTAACCATTAAGAAGAGGGGTGACAATAATGTAACCTATAATAATGTAGGTGGACATTCGAAGGTCAAAATTTGCAGAGCTATAGCAAGAAGTTGGTGGAATATGGTGATGACGATGACCTCATGACAGATGTATTCGATTCTGGATTCAATGATGACTTGCATGATTTGTGCGGTAGTTTGTGTTGTGCCTACAGACTATGCCGAAAGAGTGTTGGGGAATGAGGAGCTTGAAGATTACTTTGAAAAGAGATAATAATTTAAAAGTGAAGTTCTTGTTTTAGTAGGTGTATGCCTAGGGCCTCCGTAATCCCAAGATAAGAACCACAAGTTCAGAATACTGCAATCTTCGAACCTCCAACTGATTGCATGAAAACTCATATCGAACTTCTATTTATTCAGATAAGAATCGAAGGGTGCATCTTGGTTAAGAAAGTGCATATTGATGGTGGAGCAAGAGTCAAATTAATGCTAAAAGAAGTCATCGAGAGACTCAGAAAGACTGACGAGGACTTGATTCCCCATAATCTAGTGATAATTAACAGATTTCAATGGAAAAAGTTCCGAGTCTAAAGTTATCATTAATTTGAACATTCAAGTGGGATCTATTTCTTGATACACTATGTTTGTGGTAGTTCCTTCAACTGCCAATTGAAGAAGTCTCAAAAGGTGAAACATCAGAAGAATCTTTTGAAGAAGGAGAGGTTGTCAATGGCTTCTTAGATTACATCTATGATGACAAACCACTTGGATTTAAAAATGGATGGTTAGATGAGGTAGGTAAGTTGGAGGCACAAGTTCCTATGAAGGAAGTCAACTTGACTGAAGAATGTGAGAAACCACTACCAACCTTCCTAAGTGTTCTCTTAGAACTAAGCATGATGGAAGCAATCATTAAGATCTTGAAAGAGTATAAAGATTGTGTTCCCCGGGACTAGAAAGAGATGTCAGTGGTTAGAAGTTAGGTGGAGCATAGATTACCTCTAAAGCCAAGTCAAAACCGGTCAACAAAGCCCTCAAGATTTGCACCCAAAGTCATCCGTAAGATCAAGGGAGAGACTCGTGAGGTTTCTTGAATCTAAGTTCATTCGAATTGCCTGTATATGTAGAATGAATTTCAAACATTGTGCTCGTTGTTAAGAAAATGGTTCTCTAAGGGTATGTATAGATTTAGAGATTTAAACGCAGTTTAATCCAAAAGATGAATATCCTATGCCTCAGAAAGCAGATATGCTAGTTGATTCAAAGATCAAACAATGAGATATTAAGTTTAATGGATGGTTATTCCGACTATAATCAAATTTATATTGTCAAGAAGTTCCTAAAACGACATTTCAATGCCCTAGCACCTGGGCACTTTCGAATGGGTAATCATGTCTTTCGCTTTAAAGAATGTCAGCACCACATATCAAAGGGCCATGAGTTTACGATCAAGACAAAAGCTATCGTGGAGACCCTCCCTCCAAGAAACAAAAAGGAACTACAGCCCTTCTTGGACAAAATTAACTTTCTTCGAAGATTTATTTCGAATTTGTCTAGAAGAGCCCAAGTGTTTTCTCAAATCTTGAGGTTAAAGAAAGAAGATGAATTCAAGTGGGAATCTGAACATCATGAGGCGTTGGAAGAAGTCAAGAGATACTTGGTAAATCTCCCTATCATGATGCCTCCAATTCGATGAAAACCCTTGAAACTTTACATCTCGGCTTCAGATGAGACAATTGGGAGCTTGCTTGCCCAAGAAGATCAAGACGGCCATGAAAGGGCCATTTATTATAGGCTTAAATATATGTTACCCCCTGCAAATATACTCATTATCCATTTACCCCCGTAAAAATAAAACTTTTAAAAAGACCTTGCAAATATAAATTATTTCTAGTTACCCCCATTGTTAGATTTTGTTAACAACGTTATGTATGTTGAAACAGCTTATTATTTGTGTGGTGGTAAATGGATAATGAGCTTATTTGCATGTGGGGTAAATGGATAATGAAGATTTTTGTGGGGTAACATATATTTACGTTAGGGGTAAATGGATATTGAACATATTTGTAGGGGGTAACATATATTTACACTTAATCGTTAACAAAATCTAATAAATAGTGGGGTAACTAGAAATAATTTATATTTGCAAGGTCTTTTTTAAAAGTTTTATTTTTACAAGTGGGGGTAAATGAATAATTGGTATATTTTGTGTGGGGGTAATATATATTTAATCCTTTATTATATAAGTACGACTCTAATAAATGATGAAACTAGATATAGTGCTATTGAGAAGCTATGTTTAGCCTTGTATTTCTCTTTGTACTAAATTGAAATAGGTTAAATTATGCTTTGTCCCTTATCTTGCTGATTGATTTTTTTTTGTTTATTTTCTTTTTTTTTTTCGGTTTGGTCCTTTATGTTTCATTTTAGGTCAATTTGGTCCTTTCAGTAGTTTTCCATTCAAAATGACACAAAAAAAGGACCAAATTGACACAAAAAGGACCAAATTGACACAAAAAGGACCAAATTGACACAAAATCAAAACATAGAGGACCAAAACGAAAAAAAGATAAAGGACCTAAAATGAAATCATGGCCAAAGATAGCCGACCAAAACAAGAATTTAGCCATTGAAATATTATTTGAAACCTCATGAGGTAATTGTAACTTCTCATTTCGATGTAATAAAGCACATGTTGACCAACATATTTTGCATTCTCGAATAGGCAAGTGGGCATAGCATTTATCAGAGTTCTATTGACGTATGTTCCTCTTAAAGCCGTGAAAGGGCAAGTAATTGCTGACTTTTTATCCAATCATATTTTCGAGAGAAAGAAACCTTTAGACCAAAAGTATGTTGACATGGATATATGGAAATTATATTTTGATGGTTCTTGCCATGCCAAAGATAGCGGCATTGGTTTAATGATAGTTTCTCCCGATGGTTGTCCTACAAAGTCTTTATTTCAATTGACAACTAAATGGTCGAATAATGAAGCTGGATACGAAGCAATTATAGAAGGTCTTGAATTACTGTTAGAATTTAGAGCCTGAAAGGTTTTAATTCAAGGTGATTCGTCGTTGGTAATTAATCTGCTAATGGGAGAATACAAATGTGAGAGCCCTAGTCTGATAAAATATTTTAATTTAGCCAAAGCTTTATTCGACAAATTGAAGAGGTTGAATTAGAATATATTCCAAGGGTTCAGACTTCCAAGCCAATGAATTGGCCCAAACCGCTTCTCGATATAAGGTCTTAAGTACAATTTTTTAAAAATTATTAAAATTAGAAGACCTATTGCGTAATATGACTTCGAGGTTTCCATGTCGATGAAATTGAACAAGACGATACACAAAAAATAGTGGATTATCTTCAAAATCCATCCTCGAATCATGATAGAAAGTTAAAGTATAGAGTCATGTTCTATACCATTTTTGGAGGCGAGTTGTATAACCAACTTTTCGATGGTACTCTCGCAAGGTGTGTAGGTTACCATAAAGCCTATATTGCCCTACCGTATACATGAATGGATATGTGGAGCCCATCGTCAGAGAAAAATGAAATGGGTGTTAAAAAGACAAAATTTGTTCTCGCCCACAATAATGAAAGATTGTCTATCCTTTGCGTAAAGGTTGTGAGAATTGTCGTAAACACACCCCCAACCAACATGTCGCAGTTAGCATTTAATTGCATTCTTTCATTAAGCCATGGCCATTTCGTGGTTGGGATTTAGACCTAATAGGAAAATTCACCCTACTTTTGAGCGACACCAATATATCTTATGGCCATTGATCATTTTTCAAGTGGGTGGAGGCAAGATTTTAGGAAGGTGGATCAAATCGATGTCATTAACTTTATTGAAGACAATATTATTTGTAGATCCGAATTGGCCAAACATTGTCTATCGATAGAGGATAGTATTCATCTGAGCTAATCGCAAAGATAGCTGAATTTTTGAAATATAGAGTTAGTAAAATCTTCACCATATTATGCTCAAGCAAACGGGTTATGGATGTTGCCAATAAAATCTTAATTGATTTGATAAGCAAACATACAAAGAAAACCCTAAGAGCTGGCATGAAACTCTTACTCAAGTTTTGTGGGCCTATATATAGAAATTCTCCCAAAGGAGCAACAAGTACCACTCCCTTCAAATTAGTCTATGGTCAAGATGTTGTGTTTCCTCAGAGAAATTAATATTCAATCCTTGAGAATTCAAAGACAAAATGACTTGCATGTGGAAGACTTTTTCAACATTATGTTTGATCAACTTAATGATATAGATAAGGAATGGCTTGCAAAGATTAGACAATATCGTTAGACATAAGGAAAGAGTAAGTTGTTTTTACAACAAAAAGGGTTAAAAAGAGAAATTTTCAAGTGGGAGATTTGGTTTGGAAAACAATTTTGCCCGTGGATACTAACTCTCAAGTTTTAGGTATGTGGTCCCCGAATTGGAAAGGACCATTCGTTGTTGAGAAAATATTTTCAATAATGCCTATATGTTTCGAGAAATCTAAGGTAAGTGGTAAAACATTATCTATCAACTGGCAATATTTGAAGAAATATAAACCAAATTTACATTAATCAAAATAAAATGGGAGTGATTGTTTAAAGTGGTTATTACATAAGTGGTAGAATTGGCATAAATCCAAAAGGCCAATACAAAACAATTGAAGGGGGATTTTCCTTAAAAGCCTTACATTTCTTTCTCTTGTTTCCAAGGGCAGCTTCAGGCCTTAACTTCATTCTTCACCCTATTAAGCTCTTTCATATTCTCGTGATCATCCTGCTTGGATTTATCGCAAAGACCTCCTTACTAGCTTTGAGTTTGACTTCACGCCTCAAATGTTGCTCAAGAGACGGCCTCAACTCGCAATAGTACTCAAGTTCATTTGCAAGCTCCTCGATGCCGGATTTGACCATAACCAAATCCAATTCTTCTCGATGCTTGACATATTTTTCTTGAGTAACTTTGAGGAAATGTCTCAAAGCTTGTCAAGGCCACGATAGCCTTCCCCTAGTAGTTGAGCCATAGATTTTTGTTATGTTTTAGATGTTCAAAACACAAAAGTATTTCTTCAAAGAAGATCCAAAGGCAATTTGGATTTCAACCAGCTTGTCCTCGGGGGAATTTTCCCTTAAGTAGTTGTAATTTGGAGTGAATAGATGATAGCTTGAATGGTGATATCTTGACCTTGCCAAGCGCGATTGGATATATCATCGTAAATAAGAATGTTGGGAAGTTCTTGTTGAATTCAAGCCACCATTAATGTTGATTACTTCAGTAGGATCGAGAAATGTAAGAATGAGAGTGAGTAAGGAGTCGAGAGTTTTGAAAGGAAGTTATCCATGGTTCCAGTAGGATCATCCAGAAATGTTGAAGAAAAAATTTTCATGATCAAATTCAGGCTCCGAGATAGCCTTAAAATTCTACTTTACTAGTTCATTAATTTCCTCAAAAGCTGTTGGTTCTTGTCGACTGTGAGAAGTATGCTCATCTCCGCTTTCTTGAGAGGAGAAGTTGTAACACCCCTTACAATTAACTAATATTAATTATTTTAAAATCGAGTTTTAAAATCACTACAAGAGAGTGCTACATTTACTTCATGAAAACCAACAAACATCAATGGCGCAAATACAAGAAACAACAGCGAGATATATAGCACCACTGGCCAAAGTGGACGAAGTCCCAACCACATCGGTTTAAGGACATAATAGTCCACAAAATCACCACGCAGCAGTAATAAGACATGTTTCATATACATCACCAAAGTTATAGTACAACAACATAATTAAACGACTAATAGACTACTCGCCCCCCAAAGGTTACATATCGAGCAAGACGCCACAACCGACTAGAGAAGGTATGAGGACTACCTTCGCCAGATCACCCGCACGCTGTCACATAAGAAGCAACATAGAAAGCAGTATGGTGAGTCTCTAACACATATAATAAAACGTATGATAAACATTATGTTAGAGAAAACAACTAGAAACACCTCTACCAATCAACAAACACACCTCATCAAGTTATAACTCATCAACTCATAATCCACAAGAAAACATCACCAATCGCATGAGTATATGCATGAATGCAACCCAACACCAAGGGTATAATGCATGTGGTTCCGACTCGCTTAATGGAACAATGCATGTGATTCGACTCGCTTAATGGAACAATGCATGTAGTATCGATCCGCTTAATGATACAATGCATGAGGTATCGATCCGCTTAATGATACCGCTTTCGCTTAATGGTATGCATGTAGTACCGCTCTCCGCTTAATGGTATACATCAACCACAAACAATCACATCGCATGACTTGACATCGCCATTGGATTTACTCCATCATTAAATCCACCGTCACACACCGCCGCCTATTTCACCTAGACATCATAAATAGCTCTATGGCTAACATCACTACATCCGGCCACTAGCTCTATGGCTAACATCAACCTCAATCCAATTTCTATGGCTAACGCCAAACTCACCTGACACATCAACACCAAGAGAAGTGGACTAAACCGCTACTACAAGGACCAAACCGTCACATAAGGACCAAAACGCCACCTAAGGACCAAACGCCACCTAAGCGACTAAACCGCTTCACCATTCAAAGAACTTAGATGCACTCTCAAGGCCGACAAAGACTCCACAATCGCGCTTTGGTAGCAACTCGCGCTTACATCGCATCAAAACAAAGACTTCAAGACACTCACACCGAACCCCGCAGACACACACGCTACCCTTCACACACACCATACCGCACTTTGGCGCACCACACCGCACCCCAAGACACCTACACTACCTTGGTTACACTTCCTCACTTAACAATCACTCACCTTGTCACACTTCCTCACTACACCATTACTCACCCTGCTACACTACCCTGCCACCTTACCCTGCTACACTCCTCCCTTCACCATCACTCACCCTGCTACTCTACCCTGCTACACTCCCTCCCTTCACCATCACTCACCTCGCCACTCTACCTCCGCATACACTTCCTCACTTAACCATCACTCACCTTGTCACACTTCCTCACTACACCATTACTCACCCTACACACTACCTTGACATCCATATACTACACTTCTGCATTTCTACACTTCATACATACTTTGACGCCCACATACCAAGACGCACACATACTCACTTCAACATACCTACTGCCTCGACACACACATACTCGACGCACCTATACTACGACGCACACCCCACGCCGACACCTTATGCTTCTCAAGACACCCTTACTTCGACTCACTATCCTTCGACGCACACACCTTCGACCTTCACAAGCTACAACGCACCTAACCCTCATCTTCCCTCTTTTCTTTGGTTCTCATACAATGATCAAACTTAAACCACAATTACTACAACACATACTCCTTCAAAATTTGTCCCACACACACATCAAAGTAATCAACAAAGGTGACTACACCCAAAAATAACGTCCTGATAATTAGGGTTCCTCAAATCCCATTTCTTTCCTAGGTCTCTCATATGACCCATCATCTACAACACATACACACTTCACAATTTCACCAAAGTGAAGCAAACACAACATCAATCACACAACAAGCAACACAAACAACTCAAAAAATCATCCTAGAGTCTACTCACACATAACACTCATCATATACTCTATTATAGGTGAAAGAGAGCCCCCTTACCTCAATAGATTCAAGAATAAGTACTTTCTCCACCAAGACTTCAAGATCCACCAACGATCAAGCTCCTCTTCCTTGAACTCTCCACGCCAACTCTTCTCTTCTTCTTCTTCCTAGAGTCCTGCCGTGACTCTCTCTCTTCTCTCTTACTTTACTCTTTGACTTTGCTTTGATTTTGCTGAAATGAACTCTCTCACCATCGACGCCTAACTTATATCATGGATATGGGCCTAACTATCATGGGCCTCTATTCACACCTCCTCCATTACTTGCACTACTCCTCTTTTAATTAAATTATCACTCACTTTTTACTAACCACCACTCCTCATTTACATCAAACACCTCCTAAATACAATAAAACTCCAAATTAATCCTTTGACTTAACAAAATGTTGTAAGCCTTAAATAACCCAACTAAATAAATAATTAAATTATTTTGGGGCGCATAAGAAGTCCCATGAGAACTGGTAGAATTTTCGAGAAGATCATCTCATAAATACCAAGATCAAGTTTCTTTACACCTTCCTCTTCATTCTTCTCGATAACTAACTCTTTGTCCTTCGTGTCGTTTTCGCCCAAGATTTGTCAAAACCACCTCATCATTGTCTTGGTTTGCAACATTTGATGCCCGAGAAACATCATGGCTTATTTCGCATGCTCATGTAGTTTTCTCTTCGAGGAAACTTTGCTTCTTCACGACATGTTTTTGAATAAACTCCTTTGTCTTACCTCAACTAATGCATTTGAGGAGTGCAAGTGGCTTTAGCCACATCAATTTTTCATGGGCGTGCCAACGACTGAATGGTTTCGTTATGATCATTTTCGTAGTGAAAGGCTATTTTGAGAGAATCAATGTCTCCGACATTGATAAGTTTTCCTCCCTACCCGAGAAATTGGAAAAGCAACCTGACTGACATCTATTGGTTAAATAGTGTTATGCAAAACCGATCTTGAATAAAGAAGAACACTATCTCGCATAATTATGCAGATATGAATAAATCTTCACTAGAATCACCAAACTCAATGGAATTGATTTGCAACAATACAATCAAACACTAATTGAAGAATTATGCAAGAAAGAACCGATTAAATCGAAAGAACAATAAAACCCTAAAACTAGCAATCGAGACACAATGTGATCACCAGCTCGTAATCGTGATGATTCTTACGCCCTGGGGTAAGCAATGTCTTACGCCCAATGAATTGAATCGAAATGAGTTTCATACATCAATTTGATCTTTCCCAAATTGAATTCCTTCACTTCCCTTTTCCTTTGATCCCGCCGTGTTTACTTCTCTCTCAATCCCAGGGCTGCTTTTTAGTGTTATTCCTTGCAATTACATTGATCCATTCTAGCTATATATACTTGATACTCTATTGCTTAAGTGTCAAGTAACTAACTACCCTTGAACTAACCAACTAATGCACTTTGAACAAAACTAATCGATATAACCGTAGCAAGTTAAACCGATATATCAAGATTTCACTTCATCGATATAGCAAAGACATTGCAATTGATATATCTTGCAATAGATTGAGCTAAGTGTAACACCCTTTTCTCGCAGTAATCTTTTTAGCAAAATATTATTTAATTAGTAGAAAAGAAATGCCACCTCACATTAATAAAAACATCGCCAAGTGCACCATCAAAGTCAGGCAACAACACAATCGCCATGAAACTTAAACTTCAAAATAATCTCATCGCAATGAAGATAAAACAATGGCTCACTATGCCTCTCAAACACGATCAAATCATCAACATAGTCATCAAACAGCTTAGTCAATTAATAACAACTCCAACTACGCCCTAGGTGTCACTGTGACGTAGAGCGACTCAACAACATCCCAACAAAGAAATAAAGAAGGCAAAGAAGACCTTCACTGCTAAGCACTCGCAGCTGCACAATAGAGCAACATTCCAAGTGCAGGTGAGAATTTCAATAAAACACAATCAGTACATAATAGAGAAATGAGAGCAGTAATCACACAAAGATCACCAAATCACAAACAACAACAATTCACATACCATGCTACAACAACAATTCACAAACATGCTTATGTATGAAAATGCAACCCACACAAGGGCATATGCATGATGGTACCATATTCATCACAATTAAGAGGCCGTGAGCCTATTCTTCACCTGGAGGCCAAGCCTATTCGCCTTCAGATGCACATGCCATGAGACTCTATGCAATTCATCAAACACTCACCCGGAGTACTCATCATCATCATCATCATAAAACACTCATAGAGTGTATTCGCCATAGTCATCAATATCATATATATATCACATCATCATAATCACTCATGCAGAGTGAACTCGCCATATTCACAAAATCATATAGCAACATCATCACAATATATAACACATCATCATAATCACTCATAGAGTGAACTCGCCATATTCACAAAAATCATATAGAAACATCATCACAAGATATATCACATCATCATAATCACTCATAGAGTGAACTCGCCATATTCGCCAAAATCATATAACAACATCATCACACTATCCATAGTTCAATTGTCTTTAGCTTAGTGTGTTATAAAATAGTGAACCGATTGACTATGGGATTACTCTGTAATCGATACTACTTGCAATGTGCATTGGCCACATTAGCAAGTCTCTCAAGAATGCCCTTGTAAATACACCAATAAAGAAATTTCGACTCAAAGTGGTAAAACCACGCTTCTAGCCATAGTCAATTAGCACACTAATAGTATAACATTTCATTCTTATATCAGCTACCCCCAAAACAGTTTATTTTTCCTTAAAACTAGAATATTCAGTTAGGCCTCTGAATAAGCTTTCCAACGCATCTTAGAACACCTCAATCGGGTTCCCGGTTTGTAAGATATGAATTTTTCAAAACGTAAGGAGAACAAAGGAGAAAACAAAGGAAAATAGTGACTCGCGCTCCCGAGCGCGAGTCGCGCGATCGAGCACGATTGGGCAGGAACATCAGGTTTCTGCGCAGTGCACTTGCGCCTGGAGCGCCACTCAAGCGTGAGCGAGGCGCGAATGCGCAGGAAACACCAAATTGTGCAGAAATTCAGAAAATCAACCACAAAAACACATTTTACTCACCAAATCACTCATCAAAATCTTCCAATACATCCAATTCATCAAAACAACACCAAAATCCTTCAACAATATGAATTCCTCACACATCATCAATTTCATCAACAAATATCAATTCATCAAACATCATCAATTTCAGCCACAAAATCAATTCATCAAACATCATCAATTTCATCAACAAATATTAATTCATCAAACATCATCAATCATCAACAACTTCAGATTTCATCAAGGCATCATAATTAATATCAATTCATCAACAATATCTAACTCACAAAACCCCATAAAACCCTACCTATACCCAATTATGTTAAACTAAACGCTCACCTCTTACCTCGAATTTGTATTGTTCTAAAACAACGATGAAGAAGTCACGCATTTAAACCACTGCAAGAACACAAACTAACAAAGCTTCTCCTTCTTCCTTTCTTCTTCTCAGCCGTACGCTCTCTCTCTCTCTCTCTCTCTCTCATTCGCCCCTTTCCTTTTCTTTTCCTCTTTTCTCATCAAATGAGACACATCCTTCCTAACCCTAGCGCCTAAGGAGCCTAAGTCTTGGGCTCTGGCTCTGGGCCATTCCTCACCACCCCTGAGTTACCAATATCACCCCCTTCAATTAAATTACATCCACCACTCTCTTATTATATAAACACTCCCATTCAAATACATTCACCACCTAATTATTGGTCAACACCACTCCCCTAGATCTAACTAGATACCATATTATTATTTCTAATATTTCTCCGCAAGCTAATTCCTCTAATTAGTTAAATAATTAACCGATTATTTTGGGGCGTTACACTAAGGAACACCAATATTCTAGTGCCATTTGATAACAAATAGTATAGAGTTAAACCTAGATCAAATAAAGTGATCACTTGCTAAGGAGATTCGAGAAGGAAAGGATTAGGAGAATTTGGCTTTTGATCTTCGGGATTTTCAAATTGCTTCACTATTTCACATTAGCATCTACAAACTCGATGACATTCTTTTTCAATCTCTTAGAAGATTGACATACATACATACATACATACATACATACATACATACATACATATATTAGACCACATATAGATTATGCAATCTCGTGATAAACTTATCGTAATGTGCCCTTGGAGGCGCTTTTTAGTTGATTGAAATAGCAGTGAGACTTATCACCCTTAGTGCCTTTGCTTCTTTTCTCTTTGGCAATCTCTCCGAATCAACAGCTTTAGCAGGTAATGTCCGACAAATTAATAGAGATTACCTCCAATTGAAAGAGTTAAACAACGCCAAAATAAGGTGAGAAGGCTTGAAATACATCTTACTTTGATTCTTTTTCCAAGATCATTTGTCCTTCGCCTATTAAGTATTACGGGAAGCTATGATTCAGTTAGAAGAAGATTGTGGGAAGAACATTGAAGCAATAATAGAGGGTATTAGGCTAAAATTATTTTAGAACCATGGAGGATTAGTGAGCCTAGTTACTGGAAATTTCTGCCAACAGCTGTTTTAGTGTTCTTCATCAAATTCCGTTTTGATTTTTTCAAAGAGGAAAACCTGTTTGTTGTTAAATGCAAGGTTAGGGGCACCAATAAAACCATATGCTAGTTGCTTCACTAAATTTATTACTATCTATTAACTGGAAATTAATTGAAAAGCGTGAGTTAGGATTTTTATGTTTGGCATTGGATCAATAGGATGGATACTTTGGAAAATTTTTGGGATATCGTTTTCAAATCAGTTTGGCATGATGTAAATGGTTTGTAATTTGAGTTATGTTCTGTTTTTGAAGTGTGTAAATAAATATATATATATGATTTGATTGAGCTTCTTGTTCGTATGATATGGTTTCTGAGATTTTGAGACTTTAGATGTCAACTTTGGTAACAAAAACAGTCCCAGAAATAGATTGGTTGCCTCGTGATCAGCAATGCAATACTTTGTTGGCTATGTATGGCCGGCCTTGAGGTAACTATATTTATCACATTAATTAATGCAACCGGCCGAGCTGTTGAGTAATAGCAAAGGATTTGGGGTAGAAGCTAAATGCAAAGAAGAAAGTTCATGGCCATGCAAGATAGGAGGAATTAGAGCTGGAAGCCGTACGTGGAAAATTCTGCACAAAATGATTCCATTCATTTTCAATTTCTAAAGTCTTTGCTTGAATTCAAGGTGAGTTATTCCAAAAGGCAAACATAAGTCCCATCCACTTGATTAAAATCACTAAATTTATTTAAGGGTTTAAATCGATTGCATCAAAATGTAGGGCATTTTGCATTCTTGGCTTGGCTCCGAACCCACGCAGGTTTTGGTTAAGTCCGCTTAAGTTCAGAAAGTACAATTTGCATGGATTCGAGCAATTTGCTTCAATCTCTTGATTTATTCATCGAACTCGCCATTATATACATCACAGAGGCTTAGTTATAACCGATTCCGTTATAACTAACTAACAGGATTACCGTAACTCAAGCAGGGCCAAAGAAAACAAAATGGGCTAAACTACTTAAGGCCCAATATACATGATACTAACAAAGACTTATTCTTTACACCTTCTTCTTAAATCAGATACTATATTAGTATCGCTTATTACATGCATAAGTCTTATTCAAATGTATGCGTAACTAGACAATCACCTGCATTTTCTATCGCTTCTTCAATTCTCGCCACTTCTGTAAAGACACTACTACCCAAGTGCTCTTCTAAGCCTCGACATAGGTCTCTATTTTCACACTTTTAGTCATGATATCTCGCAACTTGGTCTCTGGAAGCTACGTACCACTACCAAGTTTACTATCTCTCGCATATATCCTTTAGGAAATGAAATCGATGTCTATGTGTTTGCTTTCGCCATGCAAAACTCGGGATTTTTTGACTTTGATGGTAGAGCTTATTATCACACCGCACGCTTAGACATTCTTCTTGCTCAAGACCTAGCTCATTGACAATTCTCTTTAACCAAATACCTTGACAGATGCAATGTGCAAGCATACAAATTCCGTCAAAGAGTCGAGAGAGTGACTATAGGTTGTTTCTTTCGAGGACTGTGATACACAAAGAAGATCACTTAGAAGAAACGCAACCCTCAAGTACTTTTCTATCATCTAAGTCTCCTGCATAATCGTAATCACAAGAGGCTTTAACTCAAGAAAGCCTGCTTCGCTCACTACAAGCAGCCCATTTCACAAGTTCCCTTGAGATACTCTCATAATTTCTCTTGATTGCTACAAGATGCTTCTCGCTGGTCTCTCCATGTACCTGCCAGCATTACGCCATCTTAGTACATTAGGTCGTCTGTTGTATTTAAGTACATGAGACCGCCTACAACCTGCTTATATGCAGAGAGTCTACCAGAGTGCCATTCTCTCATCTTTGTCTGCTTAGTTCTCACGTAGTTGGATTTACCATCGCTTGCTATCCGACATGCCAAACTTACTCGTAATATCCCTTGCATATTTCTCAAGGAGGATGAAAATGTAGCCATTTCCTTGAATGATTTCAACTCCAAGAAATGCTTCATTTTTCCTAGGTCCATTATATCGAATTCTTTCCATCATGGACTTTCTAATTCAAAGAATCATAGCA